>CM034312.1:19557913-20757913 GCA_019925795.1 Dendrobium chrysotoxum | reverse complement strand
GTCGGCAGCCATGGGTTGCTTCGTCCAAGGGTACCTTGTAGACCTGGAGTGAATATTTGTCTAAGGGGGCAAATTTGAATCCACCTTAGCTAACAGAGGGCTTTGTGCCCTATCGATCATATCCTATTGATTCATATCTCAAGGATTTGATGTCATTGGGGAGCATACGGGCTCTGGCCATAACCATAATATAATGGTGCCATTTGGCGGCGACCACCTGGTTCAGAGGGCCCCGAGTCATAACCGTTTATCCTGCAGTGCTATTTGGCGGCGAAACTGCCGGTTAGAGGACTCGTACCACGTCCTTGCTGGCAGGAGATTGTTTGAGAATGGATCCTAGTGATATTTTCGACCAGGCATTAGCTCTTTGTGAGCTGAAGTATTCTTCGATTTGTCCACCTCGGCAAACTGTTGCGGACGACGGATGGATTTTGCTTTAAGCGGTTTGGTAGTTGGATTTCAGTTTTAAATATTATAGGAGTTTGGAATTTTGGGAATTTTTGTGGAGTTTTGGATTTTGTGGGAGTTTGGGAAGTATTTTATAGTGTTTGTGAACCCCTCCGGTTGAGATTAACGTTCAACACGGCCATCATCGGGGTAGGGGGTCATTCATATTTATGGATTGAACCTTGTCCACTCTGTCGAGCTGCTGACAGAGGATCAGGTTTCGTAGGCTTTGAGCCTTTATTGGTGAATTCTCTTGATTATAGGCCTTGAAGGCCTAATATGAATGTATAAAATAAATATCTCGATCGACTTCGCGACCGTATATTTATTTAATAGTTCGAGCCGTGTCGACTCCTATCTACCTGAATAGAAGGATCGGGCTCAAACTTGAATTCACTTAATGACCCGCGCAGCATCCCTAGGCGTCATGTGTGTACCAATAACACGCTCGCCGGGGCCCATGCGGGTTATGATTATATTTTCCCCTTTTAGTGTACCTATGTGTATACAAATTAAAGTGCACACGTGCGGGAATATTCTTGGAATATTTGTAAACGCCTTCTGTCCGCTTGCATGAAAGTTGCGGATCCGGTGGCATGGCGTCGTACGATCTCCACAACTGTTGCTGGTAGGCAGGTAGATGTTTTCATTCATAGATTGGAATTGACTTCAGGATACTGCATTTACTGAAGTCTTTCTACATCTACCCACGAGTAACATGTTTTACATACATCTGTACTCGTAGAGAGATTGTATGTATTGCAGATCTTCTACATTTGCCCGTGGATAATAGGTAGAAGGTATAACAGGCTTCCTTCAATAACTTATGGGAGCTTACACTGGATGTAGTCACTTTATATCTTGCTTATGGACACGCACAGGGTGTACTACGAGTCTTCTATAACAACTTGTAGTCTTGTGTATGTTGATCGATGAACCACTGTATTTACTTGTGTATCTTCAAATGTTCGTAGAGGATTGTTGTATTATTGTATGCCTCCCATGCTCTGGCGTTGGATAACATGGATTGCCTTTTATTGGTGCAATTTCTGGGTGCTGAATCATTGCCCGGTCATGCATCTTTCTTGGAAATAGTTTGCATCTTGTATGGTGAACCTGATTGTTGATGTTTTCTTTCAATCAACTGCACATCCCTTTCAGTTTTCACTACTTGTGGATTTCCGTTTGCTTGTTCCCATATGGATATTGATTGTTAGTGAATTCATCATATATCCTTGTGGCCATTGCAATCAGTTGCATGAATCTTCATTACTTGTGAGTGAATGATCATACATATGTAGTGCAATGCTTATTGTAATATTCTTGTGCATCTGCTTGCAAGTAGATCACATACCCTTCTCAATTCTTGTTGATTATTGCTTACAATCCAAAAATGATTGAATTCTTATGCACCGAAAGTTACATGTCCTTTGATTCCCATTGATTTTTGGTATATATAAGGAACCAACATGCTTATTTGCGTGGCACTCATATTTGAAGATCTTCCGCCACGAGTCCCCTATTGTACACTTGTAAGTTCAAATTCAAGTCCAATATGAATTTGGTTCAACATCGTCAACTTTGATTTGAGTTTGAGCTCAATTTGAGTCCAAGTTCATTCATGAGTCATTGTTTGCAATTGTTTGTAGATGCTAGCATCTTAACTATATGATAGTTCCTTGATTTATCGTCCCTTGCCTATATGTCATTTGAGAGTTTCCCCTCTATTTATCATAAATCCCTTACTCATATGTTGACTTTCATTTGCATGATTGGGATAAATGCTATGGGCCACTCGTTGTCATTTCATTGAGATCTTGTATTTTGATCACAAGTATATTGTTGCATTCTCAAATTGATCTTCACTTGCAGATAGATCACATTCGTTGCCCTCAATTATAAGCATGTTAGGTTGGAAGTCTGCAACTCCTTTATTTGACTATTTTCATACACTTGAGTGCATTTGAATGATTAAAATCATTTCTTCGTTGATTGTTCATCAAGTTCAAACTTTCGTCACTGCATTCAAATCAAGTTCATGTTCGAATCCATTTCATTTAGGTTCAAGTATTTTGTTAATCATTTAAGTTTTATTCAAGTCCCCTGTAGTCCAACCTCAAGTCTTTGCTTGAGTTCAAAAGTTCAAATCAAGGTTCGTTTGATGTTCAAGTATGAGTCAAAGTTCTTTGCATTTGTCCTTTATCAATTGCTTAGGTTTGAACTTAGTTTGATTTCAATTTTCATCATTCGCTAAAGTTCAAGTCCCCTGCATGTGTTCAATCAAGTCCAAGTGATCTTCTGTTCACCCGAAATTTCGGCAGCCTCCCGACGTCTCCCCCGTTTAGGGGAAACTACGAAAAACTAGGCCTTTCCCACCACGCTAGAGAAAAGCGTGCATGGTAGATGCCCTCTTTCGAGGACACCGCGGCCATGTAAAGTCTTTAACCCCACCACGCCAGAGAAAGGCGTGCATGGGTCTTCAAATGTACCTGTTTTAGAATAGCACAGTTTGCTTTTCCCGCAGGTACAGAGCCGCGTACGGGTACTTATATTTTTGCCCCGCCGTGCTAAGAAAAGCACGCACAAGGCTCGTCTGCCTCGATGTAAGCGCCGCACCGAGTTCCCTCCCACCACGCTAGAGAAAAGCGTGCATAGGGGGTCCCTCGGCGCATCGCAAACACCGAAAACAGGACTTTAAGAGATTGTCCGCCTCGTCACAAGCATCGCGGCGAATTTCCTCCCACCACGCTAGAGAAAAGCGTGCATGGGTGGTCTTTCGCCACGCTACGAGCGTCGAGAGTGAGTTTTCTCAAGTTTAAGAGGTTATACCTTTGCAGTGGTCGGCGGGGTTGGCACGAAGATCGAGGGAAGATGAGAGAATCATTCTCTCTTTTTTTTCTCTTTTTATTAATTACAATTAATTATAGATAATTATAGTTAATTATGATAATTAATTATAAATAACCTTAATTAATCATGAATAATTAATATTAATTATCTCTAATTAAACATAATAATAATAAATCATAATTAATTAAAATTAACTTAATTAAGGTTAATCGTAACTAATTAAAATGAATTATAATTAATTACCTAAAATTAATTATAATTAATTATACTTAGTTATAATTAAACAAATAATTGCAGTTAATTAAAATCAATTATATCAATTAAAATTATCTTTAATTAAAACTAATTAAAATTAATCAATAATAACTGTCATAATTATAATTAACTAGAATAATCATAATTATGCAAAACTAATTACAATTATTCCCTTTGCTCTCCTCTGTTCAACGGATTCACTGGATTTGGCCGCAGAAGCGCACATAAGGGAATTAGTTACCTTCACAGCAAGCGGCTCTTGTTGTTGCTTGCGAACAGACAGGAAGGGAAAGCCCTCGAGTAAGCGAAGTCGAGCGACACAGAGGAGTCGGGATCACAACAGCGAGCTCGGGTCGTGGCTTCCGATCCGACGCCAAGGGAAGGGAATGTCGTCGAGTGCTTGCGGTTTGTGAGGAGGAAGAGGCGATCGACGGGGGAGCTGGAGGTAGGTTCCTCTTCTCTCTCTCTCTCTCTCTCTCTCTCTCTCTCTCTCTCTCTCTCTCTCTCTCTCTCTCTCTCTCTCTCCCGACGGAACAGGGAGGCGACGGGATAGGGAGTGGATCGGAACTGGGAAGAGGAAGTCGGAGAAGTGGAGTTCGGCTTCGGTAGAGGGAGATGAGGTCGGAGCTAGGTTGTGGAGGCGACGTCGGGCTCGACCGGATCGCGAGATCCGACTGGGTTGGAGGATTCATATGGGGGTTTCGGTTGGCTTCAGGTTGGTGGAAGAAGATGAGGGAGGAAAAGGCTTTAGGGAGCTCTGGTTGTGGAAATTCAGGAAGGAGGCGGAAGGGAGGCTTGCGGGATTTTCTGCGTGGAAGGAGAAGTGCCCTTGTTCCTTCACGTATCTGGCTTTTAACGACAAGGGCAAGAGCGAGGGACGTGACTTGGCGAGATCTGTCCGAAACAGCGCTGTTGCAGAGGGATGGGGCGCCGATCTACAGAGCATGGGCACGGGATTTCGGCAGAGCTTCGGTCAGGTGCTGTAGCAGGTAATCATTTTTATGAATTTTTTTTATCCCCTTTTTTATCTCATTACAGAGGTCAACAATCATCTTTATTCTCTCTATACTTCTCCATCAAGCCTCTCAATAAATATATAGCTTCCATAATAGACCTACCCGGCATGAATCCAAATTGATTTTGAGAAATATTAGTATCACGCCGCAACCTATACTCCATAACTCTCTCCCATAATTTTAAAGTATGACACATTAACTTAATTCCTCTATAATTCGCACAATCTTGTACATTACCTTTATTCTTAAAAATAGAAATCAACACACTCATTTTCCACTCATCTGGCTTCTTTTTAGTCTTCAAAATAATATTAAAAAGTTTAGTAAGCCAAGAAATTGCTTCATATCCTAAGCATTTCCACACCTCTATTGGAATATCATCAGTTCCAACAGCTTTTCCACACTTCATTTTCTTTAAAACTTCTTTAACTTTGATTTTACTAATATGCCAATAAAAACAAAAATCTTTATTTTCATTTAGGGTGCTAAGGTCACTAAAGTTAATCGCATTCTCATAATCTTCATTGAAAAGTTTAGCAAAATATCTCATCCACCTTTGTTGAATATCCTCTTCTAATAAAAGCACTTTTTGATCTTCATCCTTAATACACTTCACTTGAACTAAATCCTTACTACTCCTATCTCTTTGTTTAGCTAACTTATACATATATCTTTCGCCCTCCTTAGTATCTAATTTATTATATAAATCATTAAAAGCTAAAATCTTTGCATTACAATTTGATTTCTTAGATTCCTTACAGGCCTCTTTATATCTTTCCTAGTTATCAAAATTTTTACAACAAAACCAATTTTTATAATAAATCTTCTTATTTTTTATCTTTTCTTGCACATTTTGATTCTACCACCTACTATTTTTACTATTAGTTACTTTTCCCTTTGATACTCCAAGTATATTTTTTACAAAATTCTTAATATCACTAGCTACTTTTTCCCGCATAACATTAGCTTCCTCATACACAGATAAAATCTTAAGATTTAGAATTTTACTCTCAAAAATATTTTTGTTAATATTCTTTAAATGCCCCCATTTAATTCTAGAATAGCATTTACTTTATTTTTTATTTTCTGCCCCTTCATCTTAAAGTCCAAAACTAACAAGCGATGTTAGGTACATAAACTTTCACTCGGAATAACTTTACAATCTTTGCAATCTAAACGACCTATTTTTCTTATAAGAAAATAATCAATCTGAGTTTTACTATATCTCTTCTTATAAGTAATGAGTTGACATTTATATTTTACTAATATGATATTTTTTTTCTACAAATTCAATCCACTAAAACAAGCTACACATAATATTAGAGATCACAAGGAGCAAATTTGATGCGACTTATCTCATAGAAAAAAAAAATACTTACAAATGCTCGTAAAACATGATTTTGTGAATTTGAGATTCTACAATAAAGTTATGCAATAATCTCTTTAAGTATGCTTCTGTTATAATCAAAACTTATTTTTTATTTGACAAAAAAGATTGTAGATGAGTACTCAAGCATAATAATAAAATTAGAAAAAATTTATGAAATTAATATGACATGATGACCAATATTCACACCCGCACGACATGATCATCGATATTCATAAGTAGGGGAGAGACTATTATGGATAGGTGAGTGTTTGTGTTGATTTACGCAGAGCATAGGCAAGCCTAATTATGCAAATAAGAGAATAACTAACAAAATTGAACTTCTAATTATGGGGGCATAGACAGTTCAATTCCTCAAACTGAGCATAGATGTTGCTTGGTATTTTTTTTATGTTTTGAATTTATTGTAAAAAGTTTCTATTTGCATTTGCTGAAAAAAATACATGGAAAAAAACCTACTGCTTTGGAGCTTCATATGTCCACATATCAACATCAAAATAATCAACAATGAGTTGACCTAAAATCAAGAAAAGACTACGTAATTATAAATGAATTTTGAAATAGTGTATATCATAACTTTTAATTATATTTCACATGTTTCGAGAGGACTACGTACGGCCTTGAGATGCGCACGTTAGATTTATGTAGTCGAGGGATAGACTCTCAACTGGATCAATGCAACAATCTAGCTATAATTTGTGGTCCCAAATATTATAAGTACAAAAGAGGATGGGGGAGGGGTTATGGCTTATATTCATAAGCATATGCATATGAAACTCAATCCTCCACCACAGTAGGCCTTGCAAACAATATCATTGAGAAATTGCTTGTATAAATTTGGAATGTTAAAAATAATTGAAAATTTGATGATGTAACTATTTGAAAATTTAATTGCTTTTCAAATGATCGTTCTCAAATATAATTCATATATTGTTTATATAAATACTAAGGAATACCTTGTTCGGAGAGGAGTATAATGTTGTGTTGTTTTGGATGAGAAATTGCATAAGAAATATTATTTTTTTAGTTATCGGAAGATTTGTCGTCGGAATCGCTAGCAATATATGTTGCTAGAAATGATTATGTAAGCATAAATAATCAACAATGAGTTGACCTAAAATCAAGAAAAGACTACGTAACAACAACATCAAGCCTTTATCCCACTACGTGGGGTCGGTTACATGAATCCTTTTTCTCCATTGTGCCTTGTTAAGAGTTAAACTCTCATTTAAATCTAATAAAAAAAGTATCATTTCTAATATTTTCTAACCAAGTTTTTTTAGGTCTACATCTACCTCTCTTAACATAGGTCAAATCTAATACATCTACTCTCCTAACCGTATCATTAGAAAACCAACATTTTATGAAACCAAACCATCTAAGGCAACTCTCTCAATCTTATCTGCCACCGAAGCTACTCCAACCTTTTCACGAATATACTCGTTTCGCATTCTGTTTATAAGAGTGAATCCACTCATCCACCTAAGAATCCTCATCTTTGCAACACTTAACTTAATTTTATGCTTCTCTCTTAATGGCCAACATTCTGCACCATAAAGCATTGCAGGTCTCACTATCTTATAGAATTTTCCCTCATGTTTGAGGGGTACTTTCTTATCACACAATAGACCAGATGCATTCCTCCACTTCAATCATCCAACTTGAACTCTACTAATACTATCTCCATCTATTTCACCATCACTTTGAACAATAGACCTAGGATATTTAGAACATGTAATCTTATTAATGACTTAATCGCCCAAAATCACAATCTCCCCACTAGATCTATTACTATTAAAATTACACTCCATATATTTGGTTTTAGTTCTACTCAAATGAAAACCTTTCGACTCTAAGGTTGACCTCCATAATTCAAGTTTAACTTCAACTCCCCCTCAAGTCTTATCATCAAGAAGAATATCATCAACAAAAAGTATACACCAAGGTACATTCTCTTGCAAATGCCTAGTAAGACCATCAATGACTAAAGAAAAAAGAGGGCTTAAAGCTGATCCTTGATGTAATCTAACTAAAATAGGAAAATAATTAGTCAAATCACCTTGTGTTTGAACATAAGTAAGAGCTCCTGCATACATATCCTTATAAGCATTATTAACCCTTTCTTTTCTAGAACTCTCCAGAACACTTCTTTTGAAACTTTATCATAAGCTTTCTCTAAATCAATAAATATCATATGTAGATCCTCCTTATTCTCTCTATACTTCTCCATCAAACCTCTCAATAATTGAATAGCTTCCATAGTAGACCTACCCAGCATGAATCAAAATTGATACTGAAAAATATTAGTATCAATTCAAAACCTATGCTAACCTATGCTCCATAACTCTCTCCCATAGTTTTATAAAGTATGACATTAACTTAATTATTCTATAATTCGCACACTTTTGTGCATCACCTTTATTCTTAAAAATATGAATCAATACAATCCTCCACACATCTGGCATCTTTTTAGTCTTCAAAATAACATTGCAAATTTCATAAACCAACAAATTCATTCATCACCTACTCATTTATATATCTCTATTGGGATATCACCACGTCCAACAGCTTTTCCATTATAAAACCCGCCAAATAGCATTTTAGGCTTCGCACGCTTTTCGATGCGTCGCGACGAACTTTAAGTGAAAATTTCAAAATCGTCGGAATTCGACGCAATTAATTTTATAAAATAGAGCGCAAAATTCTGAGCGAAACGATATAAAGAACACATATCAAATTTTGTGTAAATTGAAAGTTAAAATTTATAAAAGCCTCTTAATACCCAAAATACCCCTAAGGACTATTAAGCGAAGATATTTCAAGTGAGGGCCTTTTGGACCTTAAGCCATTGGAATGAATAACCCACTCTAAATAGGGGACCGAAATATTTCGGTCCCCATTCCTTGCTTGCGGCCCGAACCGAGCGGACGCGAAGGGGAGAGGCGCACGGGTAGGGGGCGACGGGAGCTGGTAGGGGCGGTTTCCGGCGGCATTTGCGAGGGGGATTTGAAGGGAAAGTTAAGAGGAGGCTAAGGTAAGTTCTTTGCAAGAGTTTTCTCTTCTTTTTATGGAGTTTTCTCTAAGGAATAATTTTAGGGTTTGCATGAAACTTCAAATTTCTTTGAGAAAGTGATAGGGAAGACTTAGGAGATGATGTTGTGTATGGAAATGAAAAGTTTTCTTGAAAACTTTAGGTTTTAAGAATTAGGGTTTTTCTCCAATTTTCAATCATTTCAAAATTTCTTTGTAGGTAGTTTCTAAATGACTTTAGAGAGCTTCTATTGGAAGGTAATGTGATGTTTATGGGAAATTTCAAGTTTTAAAGATTAGGGCTTTGCCCTAATTATGAAAACCCTTAAGTATTATGGTTCCAAATAGACTTAGGGAGGATTTGAGGGGTGAAATTTAGAGTTTTTACTCAAAATGCTATTTTTGTAATTTTTAATTTAAATTAATCCGAAAATTAATTGTATTTTAATTAATTTAGGCTTTTGAAATAGGTTAATTTGGGTAAATAGTGAATTTATACAAATTTTTATATATATTAAGAGAGAGAGAGAAAGAGAGATTGGGATATATTTATAAGAAAAAAAGAACTAAGTTTGGAATTAGTAAATAACCTATGTATGCGAAATTAATGTTTATAGGTGATTAATCGTGGTGACATCGAAGGAAGAAGGACTAGCAAGGGAATCAAATTCCTAACTTCTGTAAGTATGCATGGTTCTTTATTTACAGTAATAACCTTTGTTTATATCGAGTTATTGTTTTGAAAGTTCAAGCATGTTTATGAAATCCTTATGATTAATTTAGCACATAATTTTGTTACTCTTGCCAAATGGTTGATCATGCAAATTAAATGTTATATTTTATGGCATTATATGATAAAGTTCTTATGTTATAGAAATAAGATGACATGAAGTGATATGATATGATATGAATATTATATTGAAAGCTTGTATGTGCATGCTGAATAGATGGAGCTCACTCCCTTATGGTACTGGCTGGGGACGCCGTACTCGTGCACGTTAATGGTAAAGGAAAAGGTAAAGGAGCTCTTTGAGCCAATGGAAAAGGGGCTCTTTTGAGCCAAATGGTAAAGGGGTACCTTCATTGGTACCAAATTAGACGGTGGCTCCTGTGACGGGTGTATTATATGAAAATGAGAAAGATATGAATACAATTATGACGAAAGTAAACTGATTATGATATGATATGTATTTATGTTTTACGCATAACGCTATACATTTAATGTTTCGATGAAACAAATGTTATGAATAAATGAAAAGTGATATGAAGTTACAAATGCTAATATGATGAATGTAAACTGATTATGAAATGTTATGGATTTATGATTTATGTGTATGCTTAACATTATGTTTATAAGATATAAGATTTATGATATGTTTAAATGAAACATGACTCTTAGCATATTATTTCTCTGCCTTGAATTACTGTAGTTTAGAGACATGTTTTACTTACTAAGCTTTGGCTTACTGTTAGTTGTTCAATTTTTTTCAGGTATACTTATTTTAATTATAATGAGTAGAAGGGATGGAAACATGTATCGTAGGAGAGGCGCGCAAGAAGAAAGGTAATTAAATGAGTCCTAATGATTTTATGTTTGTATGTTTTCGAATTTGATGTTTTAGTGGCTCTTCCAAATGTTATGGTGATAGATTTAGATATTAGATATTTTAATCTACCGTCCAACCGTCTGTTCCCGCCTCGCCTATGCGAGCTTACCGGGCCGGGTCGTGATAAGAGTGGTATCAGAGCCAAGGAATTCTTAGGAATATGAATTGTATGCAAGAGCCATAGGAATGATTTAAATTGATGTATAAATATATCAGTCAGCCAAGCAAAGAGATAGTAGTGAGGATTTAGTTCAAGTGAAGTGTATGAAGGATGAAGATCAAAAAGTGCTTTTTGTAGAAGATGATATTCAACAGAGGTTGATGAGATATTTTATTAAACTTTTTAATGAAGATTGTGGAATACGATTTACTTTAGTGACCTTAGTACCCTAAATGAAAATGAAGATTTCTGTTTTTATCGGCGTATTAGTAAAACTGAAGTTAGAGAGGCTTTAAAGAAAATGAAGTGTGGACATTATTGAAAGGCAAGAGAGCTAGTAGCTGGCATGGTGTCAACTGCAATACTTTTTAGAGGAAATATGAATTCTCCAGTATGTGCAGCTATTGTATTGAATTTCCATGTTATTGATGGTGTAAAAAAAAAAATTTCTTGAAGTGTTATCTTTAGATGATATTGAGGTTGATGTTGATACAAAAGATGATGATGCTTTTGTGATTTTTAGCATTGAATTAAGTAAAGATCTATAAACAACTATTGTTAATTCAAGTGTTCACTAAACAGAAGCTGAATGAATGGGAACTGTTGGCCATAGGGTGGAATGTATTGTTAGGGTTTCTCATTCTAAGCCTTTGGGGAAAGGAGTGGGGTCAACAGTTGTAGGAAAGATGCCAGTTGGGTATGTGCCACTTTTAGGACGTAAGGTGATAATCAAGTGAAGAAGGTATCAGTTGTTGATCGTCAAGTGGAAGCTAAGTTAAAGGAAAGAGATGTTTATGACACGGAATGAGGAAAATTTTTTTTGTGGAAGCATTGATCGAATTAAACAAGATATCTAGGATAAGTTTGGGAGGGTTTCCTTTAGGAAAAGCTTTGGGTACTACCAAAGATCTAATGGTTTCTTTAAGGTTGATAAGCTTGAAGGGTGTTTATTAGTTGGAAAAAAAAAATCAGTGGTACTGTATGCAAGGCTGAGTTAGGAGCTCAAGAGGTTGGATCGAAATGAAGACATACCAATAAAGGGAAAACTTAAGTTGTTGGAAAAAAAAAAAGAGATCAATTTGGATTCATGCCGAGTAGGTTTACTATGGAAGCCATACATTTATTTATAGGTTTGATGGAGAAATATAGAGAGAATAAGGAGGATCTACTTATGTTACTTATTGATTTAGAGAAAGCATGTGATAAAGTGCTAAGAGAAGTGCTATGGAGAGTGCTTGAAAAGAAAGGAGTTATGAATGCTTATATTCAAATTAATAAAGCTTTGTATGCAGGAGCTATTACTTGGCTATTACTTGCGTTCCAACATAAGGTGGTTTGACCAAGTATTTTCTCATTTCGGTTGGATTACATCAAGGATTAGCCTTAAGCCCATATTTTTTTTCTTTAGTCATGGATGTTCTCACTAGACATTTGCAAGAGGATGTACTTTGGTGTTTGCAAGAGGATGTGCTTTGGTGTTTGCAAGAGGATGTGCTTTGGTGTTTGCAAGAGGATGTGCTTTGGTGTTTGTAAGAGGATGTATTTTGGTATATGCTTTTTTTGGTAATGATATTCTTCTTGTTGATAAGACTAGAGAGGGAGTGGAAGGAAAACTTGAATTATGGAGGTCGACCTTAGAGTCTAAAAGTTTTCGCTTGAGTAGACCTAAAACTGAATATATAGAGTGTAATTTTCATAGTAATAGATCTAGTGAGGGGATTGTGACTTTGAGCGATTAAGTCATTTATAAGAGTACATATTTTAGATATCTTGAATCTATTATTTAAAATGATGGTGAAATAGATAAGGATATTATCAGTAAAATTCACATTGGATAGTTGAAATGGAATAATGCATCGGGCTTATTGGATGATAGAAAGGTCCCCCTTAACTTAAGGGAAAATTTTTATAAGATGGTGGTGTGACCTGCAATGCTTTATAGTACAAAATGTTTGCCATTAAAAGAGAAATGTTGTACAGATGAGGATGCTCAAGTGAATGAGCGGCTTTACCCTTAGAGACAAGATATGAGATGAGCATATACGTGAAAAGGTTGGAATAGCTCCATTGGAAGACAAGATTAAAGAGAGTCGCCTTAGATGGTTTAGTCACAAAAAAAAAAAAGCGGTGTTCCGATGACCCGGTTAGGAGATTAGATGTATAAGATTTGACTTATGTTAGGAAAGGGAAAGGTAAGGGTAAACCTAAAAAGACTTGGTTAGAAAATATTAGAAATGATCTTTTTTTTTTATTAGACTTACTTAAGAGTTTGACTTTTAACAGGACTCAATAGAGACAAAGGATTTAGGTAGCCGACCTCACGTAGTGGGACGAAGGCTTATTATTGTTGTTGTTGTTGAGTTTGTCTAAATATATCAGGTATGTTGATGATCAAAAGAATGTAACCGATATATGGAAGGTGAAGGATTACCCCTGAAGTAATTGTGAACATCGATAACTATTTTAACTCAAATGATGGCGACTAGGACCCAAATGCTTCAGGAATCAAGATCACAATCTGTAGTTGGAATGAATAAATATCTGAAGTTATTTCAGGATATGCGACCACCATTATTCAAGGGTAATGAATGACCAATTGAGACTGAAAAAATTAGTTGCTTCATATAGAGAAAGTATTGGATAGCGTGTCATGCCCTGATGAAAGGAAAGTGTCACTTGCTACATTTGTCTTGGATGGAGAAGCATAAAGGTAGTAGAGAGGGCAACATGAAGACAAGTTAGGAGATATTCCAAATATAGAAGACTTATAGAACTGTTCAGAGAGTAGTTTGTACCTATGTCAGTAGAGGGAGATGTAAGACAAATTGATAAGATTGATTCAAGGAGGTTAATCAGTAATGCAATATGAAGTGAAATTTACAACTTTATTACAATATTAGTTGATTTGAAACAGAAGAGGAGAAGTGTTATAGATTTCAATCTGGTCTAAAAGATGATATTAGGCAACATTTAATACCTTTCGAAATTGAAGACTATTCAATATTGGTGGAAAGAGATAGAAGGGTGGAAATTGATTTCTAAATCACAAAAGAGAAGAGATCAATATAAAAGGAAGAGTGTTGAAGAAGAAAGTCAAAGCAATTTGATGGAAGGATCAAATGAGAAGAAACCTAAGTTTAGTTTTATTGGAGTTAGTGGTGCAACTATTAGTAAAGTTATTGAAACTTATGCTAAGTGTGGCAGATTTCATAAGGGTGAATGTCTGATTGGTTTCAACACTTACTATTGGTGTCGTCAGCCTAGACACATAGCAAAATATTGTCCTGCTTTGACTCAGAAGACTTCAGGAGAAATGAGACCAAGTGAAGCACCTTCACAGGGGAATTATGGAAAACTCAAGATGATAGAGCCATCAGTTACAGGTTCACTTCAAAATCAATCCAGGCAAAATGTTCGACCATGAGTTTATAGTTTGACTCAGCAGGAGCCCAATGAATCTGTAGATGCTGATAATGACAATTGAGATGGCTTTATGATTTATTTTTTTAAGACTTGTATTGATAAACCTGATGTTTTGGTGTTTTGAATTTAGTAGTTTATCTCGTTATGTTATTTCAGATGTTGTGGGACTGATCAGATTATTTTGTTATGATATTTCAGCGGTTTAATTTGTTCTGTTTTAATGTTGAAGTTTATGTTATTGGAAATGGAAGATTTTGTTTGATTGTATAACTTGAGGTTGTATGCAAATTTCGAGGACGAAATTTTTATAAGGGAGGGAGAATTGTAAAACTCGCCAAATAGCATTTTAGGCTTCGCACGCTTTTCGACGCGTCGCGACGAACTTTAAGTGAAAACTTCAAAATCATCGGAATTCGACGCAATTAATTTTATAAAATAGAGCGCAAAATTCTGAGCGAAACGATATAAAGAACCCATATCAAATTTTGTGTAAATTGAAAGTTAAAATTTATAAAAGCCTCTTAATACCCAAAATACCCCTAAGGACTATTAAGCGGAGATATTTCAAGTGAGGGCCTTTTGGACCTTAAGCCATTGGAATGAATAACCCACTCTAAATAGGGGACCGAAATATTTCGGTCCCCATTCCTTGCTTGCGGCCCGAACCGAGCGGACGCGAAGGGGAGAGGCGCACGGGTAGGGGGCGACAGGAGCTTGTAGGGGCGGTTTCCGGCGGCGTTTGCGAGGGGGATTTGAAGGGAAAGTTAAGAGGAGGCTAAGGTAAGTTCTTTGCAAGAGTTTTCTCTTCTTTTTATGGAGTTTTCTCTAAGGAATAATTTTAGGGTTTGCATGAAACTTCAAATTTCTTTGAGAAAGTGATAGGGAAGACTTAGGAGATGATGTTGTGTATGGAAATGAAAAGTTTTCTTGAAAACTTTAGGTTTTAAGAATTAGGGTTTTTCTCCAATTTTCAATCATTTCAAAATTTCTTTGTAGGTAGTTTCTAAATGACTTTAGAGAGCTTCTATTGGAAGGTAATGTGATGTTTATGGGAAATTTCAAGTTTTAAAGATTAGGGCTTTGCCCTAATTATGAAAACCCTTAAGTATTATGGTTCCAAATAGACTTAGGGAGGATTTGAGGGGTGAAATTTAGAGTTTTTACTCAAAATGCTATTTTTGTAATTTTTAATTTAAATTAATCCGAAAATTAATTGTATTTTAATTAATTTAGGCTTTTGAAATAGGTTAATTTGGGTAAATAGTGAATTTATACAAATTTTTATATATATTAAGAGAGAGAGAAAGAGAGATTGGGATATATTTATAAGAAAAAAAGAACTAAGTTTGGAATTAGTAAATAACCTATGTATGCGAAATTAATGTTTATAGGTGATTAATCGTGGTGACATCGAAGGAAGAAGGACTAGCAAGGGAATCAAATTCCTAACTTCTGTAAGTATGCATGGTTCTTTATTTACAGTAATAACCTTTGTTTATATCGAGTTATTGTTTTGAAAGTTCAAGCATGTTTATGAAATCCTTATGATTAATTTAGCACATAATTTTGTTACTCTTGCCAAATGGTTGATCATGCAAATTACATGTTATATTTTATGGCATTATATGATAAAGTTCTTATGTTATAGAAATAAGATGACATGAAGTGATATGATATGATATGAATATTATATTGAAAGCTTGTATGTGCATGCTGAATAGATGGAGCTCACCCCCTTATGGTACTGGCTGGGGACGTCGTACTCGTGCACGTTAATGATAAAGGAAAAGGTAAAGGGGCTCTTTGAGCCAATGGAAAAGGGGCTCTTTTGAGCCAAATGGTAAAGGGGTACCTTCATTGGTACCAAATTAGACGGTGGCTCCTGTGACGGGTGTATTATATGAAAATGAGAAAGATATGAATACAATTATAACGAAAGTAAACTGATTATGATATGATATGTATTTATGTTTTACGCATAACGCTATACATTTAATGTTTCGATGAAACAAATGTTATGAATAAATGAAAAGTGATATGAAGTTACAAATGCTAATATGATGAATGTAAACTGATTATGAAATGTTATGGATTTATGATTTATGTGTATGCTTAACATTATGTTTATAAGATATAAGATTTATGATATGTTTAAATGAAACATGACTTTTAGCATATTATTTCTCTGCCTTGAATTACTGTAGTTTAGAGACATGTTTTACTTACTAAGCTTTGGCTTACTGTTAGTTGTTCAATTTTTTTCAGGTATACTTATTTTAATTATAATGAGTAGAAGGGATGAAAACGTGTATCGTAGGAGAGGCGCGCAAGAAGAAAGGTAATTAAATGAGTCCTAATGATTTTATGTTTGTATGTTTTCGAATTTGATGTTTTAGTGGCTCTTCCAAATATTATGGTGATAGATTTAGATATTGGATATTTTAATCTACCGTCCGACCGTCTGTTCCCGCCTCGCCTATGCGAGCTTATCGGGCCGGGTCGTGACATCCATACTTTATTTTCTTTAAAGTCTCTCTAACTTCAATTTTACCACTACGGCGATAAAAACAAAATTCTATGTTTTCATTTAGGGTGCTAAGGTCATTAAAGTCAATTGTATTTTCATAATCTTCATTGAAAAGCTTATCAAAATATCTCATTTAAAACTATATAAGTATGGATAAAATTTTAAATATTGTGTATATCATGACTTTTAATTATATTTCATATATTTCGGGAGGACTACTTATAGCCTTGAGATACGCATTGTTAGATTTGCATTGTTAGATTTTTGTAATTGAGGGACGGACTCTCTACTAGATCAATACAACAATCTAGCTATAATTTGTGGTCCCAAATATTATGGTACAGAAAAGGAGGGGAGGGGTTATGGCTTATGTTCATAAGCATATGCATGTGAAACTCAATCCTCCACAACAACAGGCCTTGCGAACAATACCATTGAGAAATTGTTTGTATAAATTTGGAGCGTTAAAAATAATTGAAAATTTGATGATGTAACTATTTGAAAACTTAATTTCTTTTCAAATGATCTCTCTTAGATATAATTCCTATATTGTTTATATACTTGGGAATACTTTGTTCTGAGAGAAATATAGTGGTGTTGTTTTGGATGAGAAATTGCATAAGAATGGTGTTTTTTTTTTTGGTATTACCGTAGGATTTGTCATCGAAAATGATGATGCCCGTATTCCAACGAAACACTAGCAACACATGCTACCAAAAATTCGGCGGCAATACAGGCTGACATATATTGCTGGAATTATCAGTGAGCTTCCAACAATCCTATCCACTGGCAACTTGTCAATTCGGCGTCCTTCTGGACAGGAGACAGTCGCACATTTCTGATGGCATATTATAGGTTAGTAATTTATTCTCATGAGGCTTTTAATGTCAGATATTAGTCCAACAGAAATTTTGATTTCAGACGAAAATCTAGTATTTACCAATGGAATAGTCCGCTAGAAATACTTATTTTCCTTGTAATGTATGCAGATGATAATAATGGTGCATCAATCCAAGATAAAAAAAGTCAGCTTATAGATATTGTATACTTGTTGATGGAAATATTGTGTGGTAGAGAGGTAATAAGCAAATAGTCGCAGCTAGATCTAAAGTTTAAGTATATTACAAGGTATAGCTCACACCGACTATGAAATGATATAAGCAAAAAACTCTTCTTCAGAATTTTGGTTTTACTATTATACAACCTATAATTTTATACTATAATGATTATGTTGCTATCGATATGGCTAGTAATCTAATATTGTACTCATTCTCCTATTATATATAAGGGGTTCTCTACTGAAAAAAACACCAAAATATCCTTTTCCTCTAACAATTATATAAGATTAATGGATGTTGTGAAATTTATATAAGATAATTGAAAATAGATATGATTTGGATAAGAATAAAAAAGAATAAAAAATGCATCAACTAAATGATACATAAAATTAGCTTTAAGGGCCAAGAATGATAATAATTAGAACTAAAATTATATGGATTGAAGTTATTCAAAATGATTAATTAAAAAAAAAGGATCAAAATGATCCTTCGATTCTTTATGAAAAACTAAAATGATACCCAACTATATTAAAGGACAATTTTGATCTCTCAACTCCTTAAAAAGGAACTAAAAAAAGTCCCACCATAAGACGATTCAGATTCCTTTTTAAAGACTTAAGGGACTAAAATAATCCTTTAATATAATTGGGAATCATTTTAATCCTTCATAAAGAGTCAAAAGGATCATTTTGATCCTTTCTCCAAAAAAAAAAAAAGTAACACCTGGGGCACCAATTAACATGGATGAATGAAAAATAAGGATTCATAACCTACATAGCAGATTCTCTACACAATTCAGAAACTAGGAAAATAAACAATGTTATTGAAAATTTCCTACTTTTATATGCCTTTTAACTCTTGTTGATAACAGTCAGATAATTATCTTCTTCTAATTTGATGGATCAATCTACCCATGGATAATTTGGATTAGTAAAGAATAAGTACGACACCTCGAACATCAATAAACAGAGTTGAATAGAAAATAAGGATTTGTAAAAAATATATCCTTAAAAATTTTCTAGAGAATTCAAAATAAACAATTTTACCGAACATAAGCAACCAAACTTTCCTATTTCATATACAGTTAGACATCTTTCCGCTTTCAAACTGAAGGTTGTCGCATTGGATACAAAACAAATCAGAAGATTGGCTACTCTATAGGCTGAAAAAATTACGCAAATAAAATTGAGTTTCGGATGTCCATTTCTTTTAATTGTTTTTTAATATGGTAAGGTTATATGGTTATATATATAACCTGTACCATATTGGAAAAAACAAAGTAACAGATATGGACATCTGGAACTCAGTTCTAAGATTGTGCTGAACCATTAAAATCAGCTGTTAATTAAAGTACCTGTCAAGAGTATCCCCATGTCCAAGCTGACCATTAGTACCTCTGCCCCATGAAAACACATTTTTACTCTCTGTCAAAGCAAGAGTATGCCTCCATCCACAAGACGTCTGGATAACCTTCTGTGAAATGTAAAAGAAAAAAATGAACCAAGATAACAGATTAACTAATAGACAAAATGCTTAAAGAGCTATCGGGACTGCATCCGACCCTCCAACCTCTATTTTCTGAGGGTAATAACGATACTATGTCACAATCAAATATTTCTCTGCAACAGAAGAATGAATTTTAAACACATTCCAGAGTAATAAGATCATACCTGGTTCTGAGGGAATTTTACTTGAACTGGAGAGCAGTGATCAACATTATCACCAACGCCAAGTTGTCCAAACTATCCAAGAAAGATTACCAAGTGACAATTAGCACATCAAGCAAAATTCAAAATCTGTGCAAGTGAGGGTCAAGCTGTTCGAACATGCATCAATGTTCCAAATATTCAATTCTACCTAACGGGTCTAATTGCATCATTATAAAATTTACCTTAAGGTTTGAATAATAACTTCAGACTCCCTAGAAAAATATCATCCTTTACATCATTCTTCTATATGACAGATCCAGGAGGAATCAAATTTTTGTATCATTTTCTTTTCTATAAATATTAAATTATTAATTATTAATATCACATCTATTAAATTATCAATATGGTACATGTATTTATTAGCATTTATAACTGAATCAATTAATACTTATAAGGTATTGCTAGAAATAGGTATAATTAATCAGTATTAACTGTAAATATCAATATATTAGAAAAGAAATATTTTGTCTTATTACGAAAAATCATGAAGTAAATCACTCAATCACAGACACGTATGTCTCCTATTTTCTTCTATATTATGAGAAGAACCCTCTAGAGGATGGAACGTAATTTGTGCATAGCTCTATTTGTTTTGGTTTTCGAGTCAACATTCAAACTTCTATCTTGTCTTTCACTCGGTTTAAGTCTTGTGAAGATCCCTTTGAGGATCTTGTGTAAGGATCCATGAGGATCCTGTTGTTTGTCAACCTCCAATTCTATGAAGATCACTTAGGGATCCCCGTAAAGATTTGGGAGGAACTCACTTGTCGAAGCCTTGCTTACCTTGTGAACTACTGTTCAATCACTAGCATACCTCTTTGACTCATCAAACCCCTGATCCTGCATGAGCCTGTTGCGACCTCGCAAATCCACAAAACTTGCAATCCAACGCAAGTCCATTTCAACCAAGCAAATTTACTTCTTGACAACCGACGTATCGTTCCACTAATCCACTTCTTACTTTTGAGACCTATTTCGAGTTAGTTATTCTGCTGACCAACCAAGGCCCTTCTTTTATTAGCTCGATATCGTGAACGCCCATCGACCCACCATCTCTTCTTGCACATTGGAACTAAAAGAATATGGCAACTATGTCCAACATAACAATAAATAGTTCGGATATTTTTGGCGTTTGTCTCACAAGTAAAAATTATTCTACATGGGGATTTCAATTTCAAATATTTTCTATGTAAAAGAATTATGAGAACACATTGATGAGAGTGATCTTGCACCATAAAAATTGCCAAAATTGGCTCAATAGCAAAATGAAGATGTAAGAGTCATGACTTGAATCTTAAGATCAATTGATTTAGTAATTGTTCTCAATCTAAGGTCATATAAGACAATCAAAGATATGAGACAGTATTTATGAAAAGTTTATAATCAAAATAATATAGCAAGATGTTTCACATAAAAATATAAGATTGCTAATTACACTCAAGGAGACCTCTTGATTTATGACTATCTCTTTAGGCTTCAAAACTTCTAGATGAAATCCTTTTATATAATTTATGCTAATACCATAAGAACCTCTATTGGTTGTTCAAAAGGTTAACAAATAACGCAAATGAGATTAATTCTTGATGAAACTTCATGCCGAATTCAAGGTCGTTCATTCCAATCTGATGAATTAAAATCCCTCTCCTTCAATGAATGTGCTTTACAAAATTGATTCGAGAGGAACAATGATTTGCAGCTCAAATCATACATCAACAACATCAAGTGCATGGGAATATTGTTGCATATGCAACCCATGAGGAAAATAAAGGAAATGTTAGGCAATAGATACAATGCTTCACTTGCAAGGGCTATGCACAAGTTGTTGCTAATTGTGAAAAACAATTTGACAATTGTTTGTGCACATTATTAAGGAATGTAGGAAACATACTCAAAATCAATAACTAAATTCTAAACAAGTAGTTGTTACAAATCAAGTTATAGGTTTCGCAGTTGTGGATAAACCTAAAGATACTCTTAAACTAGTTCTACTGATAATAATTAAAGCTCTATCAGCTTTAGAGCTCCCATCTATGAATGAGCACTCCTCTTCACCTTGGCTCGTGGATTCTAGTGCTTCTAATCATATGAATAATATAACTTTTGCTTCATAATATTCAATGATTGCATGGATCATCATCTACTCATATTGTTAATGATAGTCAATTACATATTAAAGTTATTGGGGACATTAATCATTCAATGAAAAATATAAAGATATCTTCGAAGCTCTCAATTAATCTCATATCAGTTGAACAATTAATTGATACTAATTATGATATTCTATTCTCTCGTGATGGTTACATTGTATGGGATTAACTGATGGGAAAAATACTCATAAAAAGGCCTAAGATTAGACAATTTTTTCCCTTACAACCTTCTATTTCTAAGATGATTTCATTGATTTGTATATTATAGTAAATTAAAATAATGTTCTCTAGCACAAACAATTAAATCATATGAATTTGCTATTTTATCTCATTTAATAAATTATGGGTTATTGGCAAAGAAAGATCATTTCACTTTTCATTCTTCATTTGGTGCTCGATGTGGAAAATAGTGAGAAAAACATGAAACTTTGTTTTCCATCACATAGTAGTCGTTCTAAAAATTATTTTGAATTGATTTATAATGACGCATGGTGTATCATTCTATTATACTGCAGAAATTGTAAATATTTTAAAATATTTATTAGTGATTACAACAAGCATACCTCAATTTACTTTTTTCGTTAAAAAAAAAAGAAGTATTCATTGTTTTAAAATTTTATCGCTTATGTTGAGACTCCATTTTAATCTACATCAAAGTACTAAGATTCAACAATGAAAGTGAATATATGTGACATGAAGCTCGTGGCTTTCTTTAAAAGGAATTACTTTTTAGACATCATCTCATTAAAAACCACAATAAAATGATGTTGGTGAATGTAAAAACGACCACCTATTAGATGTTTGAACTTTATTGCCAAAATCTTCAATTTCATCAAAACTATGGATTAAAGCATTACACATGGTGATCTATCTAGTTAATAGATTGCCCTCTCAGATATTAGAGTTTCTCTACTTATCATCATCTCTTTCAGAAGCATCCTAGCTAGAATGACTTGCACACATTTGGTTGTATTTATTTTATTCATTTATCAACACATGAACATCATAAACTTTCAACTCAAGTTATTAAATGCGCATTTATGGGCTATAACACTTCACACAAAGGCTATGTGTTATGATCCAAACTCCAAAATATTTTGAATCTCTTGTTATGTGGTTTTCCTTAAACATTAATTCTTCTTCCATAGTAATGTTAAGCCCTACAAGAAATCTGTTATTTTTTGTTTTGATGAACAAAATTCTAGCCCTATATGATTTAAAAAAGGATTCATGTATGAACGAAAACATTCAATTCTACCATATCTTGAGCCAAATTTGTCATTCATGCCTGTGCAAACAAATTCGTCACCTGAGTCTGCATTGATCAACCACCTAAGCCAGCTAACAAGATTTTAGTCACGTTTTTCACCCCTAACACCACTGCCAGATAATCTTCCAAAATATCTCACTCTCTAAATTGATATGGCTTACACATTATATTAGCGTCGATTCCTATTCCTTCAAGCTATGTAGAGGCTAGTAAATATGATTGTTGGAAAGAGGCACTTGCTAAATAAACTTCGGACTCTCAAATATAATCATACTAGGGTGACAATTCAGAGTAACCCAAATATTAAAGCCCTAAGATGCAAATAAGCTTACTAAAACAAACTTTGCACTAATGGTAGCCTAAATCGCTACAAAGCACATTCCGTCATCCTTAGTAACAAATAAGAAAATTTGATTGATTATAAAGAAACTTTTGCTCCTGTAGCAACAATGATCATAGTACTAATGCCTCAATTATTGCTTCACAAGGATGGCCAATAAACCAAATCGATGTAAAGAAAAACCTTCTTCATGGTGATCTCAAAGAAGAAATCTACCTTCCTCTCCCACCTAGTATTCCCATCTCTCCTCCTACAGAAGTATACAGACTGAAGCATTCCATGTATTAATTAAAATAGGCTCCTCATTTATGGGTTTGATAAATTTTGAATAACCCAACTTACTTTTTCTTTTTGAACAATACTCTTTCTTTCAACATTATTTCTCTATAAAATCTTCACTGGAAGTAGACTTCTTCTAGTTCATGTTGATGCATTATCATTACCAGAATAGATTTGACTTAATTAGCCATGTACAACATTTGGTTCATGTTAATGCATTATCTTTAGGCCACGACTTATATGAAAATTCTTATTGCTCTTCCTAACTTTTTTAGGATTAGAGGTTCAAGCTAATGTATATAGTACATTCTTAAACTAACATAAGTATACACACTATATGATGACTTTGGCGGACCTACAAAATGCAACTTTTGTGCACATTCATTAGGAAGTAAACACGAAGTATCACAACGAGAAGGGTGATCTTATTGATCCAACTACATATAGATAATTTGTAGACAGCTTAAACTATTTGACTATTACTTAATCAAATATTTCCTTCGCACTTCAACAAATCAATTTATACAAACTTATTGTCACTTAAATTTAGCCAACATTTGTTGAATCATTTGATATCTCATTGGGAAACTTAATTGGGGCTCGTTCTTTTCATTTCGTTCTATTTTTCATCTTGTGGTTTATAATGATGCAAATTAGGTTGGGTCTCCTAATACCTGGCGCTTTGTCACAGGTTGGTATATGTTTCTTGGTGATTCTTTGATCTCATGGAAAATCAAAAAGCACCATGGCCATCCAAATCATCTACAAGGCAAAATATCATGCAATATCTACAACAAGTTCAAAGATTATTGGCTTCATGAACTTCAATATCAATTTATTTTTTCTTAGAAAAATCTCACCCCTCTACATGAAAAAAATACAATTGACATCTAAATTGCTAACAATCTAGTTTATCAGGAGTGAACAAAATATATTGAAGTTGGTTGTCACTCAAGTAGGGAAGCTTTCGACACTCAAAGTATCTTTGTTCCTCATATCTCCACAAACCTTCATATTGCAGACATATTTACAAGGGAGATGATGCGATAAAGACATCAATTTCTTGAAAGAAGATTAGTGCTTCTTGTAAAACCAGGAGTAATTTGGTAGAAGATATCAAATGATATATGCATTTATTAATATTTACTACCGTATCAATTATTATTTATAAATTATGGCTAGCAATACATATAATTAATTAGTATAACTATAAATATTCATAATAATTAATTTCTATCTCATTAGGGCAGATCCAATTGAGTATCACTCAATCACTACCTTGCACGTCTCTTATTTTCTTCTCTATATAATTAGTAAAACCCTCTAGAAGAGGGCAAGCAATTGTGTAAAACTCTATTTGTCATAAATTAGAATATTAAATGGATATCTCTCCAATTAGGAACATATCCAAGTAGATTTCAAACGGCAACAAACCCCTATTAAGGAATTGTATGACCTTCTGAATGAGCTTTTTTAAATTTTTAATACAAAGCAACCACAGAATATAGGTCGTTTATGAAGTAAATAAAGATTAATTTTTTCTAAGAACCTTATTCCATCCCCAGCCGTATAACCTTCCATCAGATGTGAGAGCCATTGTATGCCTCCACCCGCCTGATATCTGAAGAATATAAACAAAATGAAGTATTATGAAAGAGATTGTCTAGGCCAATTATATGACTGAAATTGTGAATTTCTAAATATCTAATGAAATATAAATGTACAATATAAAATGTTTATTAGTTGGAATGCATCTCAATTTCACTTGAATGTAGTAAACAAAATGATAAAAAATCAAAATAGCACATGGACTATATTTATCAGGTGCCCATTTTAATCCCTAACTATATAATGTGTTCAATTTAATCTCTCAACTCCTCAAATTGATCCAAAATAATTTCTTGACTCTTTAAATTTGATTCAAAATAATCTAATAGAACTATTTTGGATCAAATTTGAATAGTTAAGAGACTAAATTGACCACATTTATCGTCTATGACTAAAATAGAACCATAAAATCGTCCAGGGACCATTTTGACATTTTATGTAAACATAATACATAGCATAGAGACAAAAATGGAATACCAACACTGATATTAGCCCAATTTAAATATTGAAATCACATAGGCTCCTCATTATCATTAAATTCGTGGCAGGTTAAGCAATAAAGAAATAGACAATTAGATAATTCTGAAGCAACTTTAATGGGAATTGTTTGGCTGACGTATAGCACATTGACCAATTGTTGTCAACGTACATACGCACTTCCAAGTAATAAGAATCGACACTTTCCAGCTA
Organism: Dendrobium chrysotoxum; assembly: GCA_019925795.1. NCBI lineage: Eukaryota > Viridiplantae > Streptophyta > Magnoliopsida > Asparagales > Orchidaceae > Dendrobium > Dendrobium chrysotoxum. The sequence continues at coordinate 20,732,110 of CM034312.1, read as the reverse complement.
GAAAACTGGAGACATAGTTTCTTAAATCTTTACTAAAAGATGATTCAAAGGATTATTATTTGTAAAAACACCTCTTATACCCTCGATAGCCTCAAATATGTAATCACATTGCATGTGTTTCTCATTACGTGAGAGCCGATGGAGCACAAGCCAAATGATGTTCATTTGATCGAGACAAACAATCAGCATTGACGACACAATTGATGAGTCATTTTTCCTAGTTTAGCACTTCTTATGTTCAGAAAATATTAGATTTTTTTTTCTTAGATGCATTTAGAATTATCTATTTAATAAGAGTTAAGTTTTTCTTATTTTAGATTATTTCCAGTAATTATGCTCATGATCCTTCTTTTTTACAATAAATAAGGCCCTAGAATTTAGAAGATGGATTGTTAGAATGAATGAAATGTTTTAATATTTCTATATTGAGCCGCTCTGCCCCTTGAAAAAAATTATAAGAAAAAAGAGAAGAGAGAGATAGAGGGAAAAAACTCAATTTCTTCCAAACTTCACTTCCCCTGTATGGCCCATCAACCCCCTAGAATATCTTCCTATTAATTTCATAAGAAAAAAATAAGGGCAAGGCCAATCACTCCTTCGATAATTTTCTTATTACTTTATCAATAAATGATAAGATTGGTGACGAGTCAAGTAGGAGGGGATTAGTGGAAGTAAGGATAAGTTTAGTTTATTTAAATAAATTTCCACCTTTATGCTTCTAATTAGGATTTGATTGAAAAATTGACCATTATAAATAGATCCCTCATTATAATTAATTTTCATTCAATTGTAAAGAAAAAACTCCAAATTTCTTCCAAACTCCACTTCCCTTTTGGTCGACACTTCCTCTCTCTCCTTTCCCTCTATAGTCTCTCTCTCCTCTCACTTTCTCTCTCTACCCAATACTAGAAAGGGGAAGGAAAAATATACCATCAAGATGGCATGAAGTGATCTAAACTAAAAAAAATAAAGAAAATCATCTCCAATCTAATGTAAAATCTAATATTATGCAATTACTTCCAACCGTCTCCTATCCGCCTCCCTATTCATCAAAAGCAAATTGTCGTTATACTATTTCCCACCATGTTTGAGGCGCTTAAGATCAAACTAGTTATCCATTAATTCTTACAAGTGTCATCTACGCAAATCAACAACCTTAAATGCCCTGCCTACTTTTAAATTGTCGTTAAGTGTTATCTAAAATATTTAAACCTTTACATCCTGGACCGGTCCAGACGGCTCAACACCAGGGCCGGCTACTGGCCTATGTCAGGCGGAACAGGGAGCAGTCGGCCCCTTTGTGGGGCCCATGCATTGATGGCGAATTCAAATAGGAGGGGGAGGTTTAGGAGGGAAATTACTTAGGGAGAGGTTGTTTAGTAATTATGCTTTTATTTGTATTTTTTTATTTTTTTTTTATTTTTGTTTTTTTCCCTCTAAATAAGGGAGAAAAGATTAGGGTTAGGGTTAAGTGATTTGTTTGTTGATTTCTGAGTTTTCTCTTAGGTGCTTTGGCTCTAGCCGTCCGCTAGGGATTGGGAGAGTCGAATCTTCCTCTTGAATTGAAGATCCATCGTATCTTGTTTGTTTTCTTCTACGTTTTTATTAATTATCAAGTTCTCTAGTGTTTTGAGTAGGGTTTTATCTCAAATTCTTGCTTGAACCTTGCTAAAATTCCAAATTTCAACTAAGGTTTCTTCAAATTATGCATTTGTTTCCTATCAAATTATTATCAGAGCACTTTCTTAGGCGGAAGAACAAGTTTTCTTCGTTGTTTTTTATGATTGGAACCTAGATCCAATTCATGGTAACAAAGAAGATGGATGCGTTGGAGGGCAAGATGGAGCAACTCAAGGCCAAAGTAGAGGAAAAATATTCTGGGGTGGAGGAAAGACTCTCGACCATCGAGAACCGCTTTGGGAACTTTGAAAAGAAGATGAAAAAGATGCTTGAGATGCAATCGAAAGCAGCAACGGCGATTCCTAGGGTGAAACCACGATGAAAGGAGATCCAAGAGGACGGCGATGAATTAGAGAGCGGTTTCCATCAAGGACAGCCACGTGGAGCCCCGTTGGTGGGCGAATCAGGTTATTCCAAAGGGAGGACAGCAAAGAGGAAGGAAGCCGACCCTTTTGGGAGATTTTCCAGGCATGGGGAGAGGTGGATTGGAGAAAGGCATGGTTAGGGGGAGACATGGGGTCAAAATCAACTAAGGGAGGTAGGAAGGGAATCATACCACCACTACACCGGGGGAACCAACGGGGGTAAAAACCAATGGGTATGGATGTGAGGGAAAGGAAGCCAAAGATTTCGGTCTTTAAAGGGGAGGATACTCAATGTTGGGTGTACTGGGTGGAACATTACTATGCCATCAATGGGCTGACAGAAGGGGAGAAACTCATGGCGACGGGTCTATGTTTGAAAGGAAAAGCCCTCGCCTAGTTCCAATGGAGGGAGGCGAGGTATCCAATCTACTCATAAGGAGAATTTAAGAAGTGCTTGTTGGAACGTTTTCAAGCCATCCGGGAAGGGAACCTCCACGAGCAGCTTCCTTTTCGAGCCATCCGAGAAGTTTGAGCTGCTGTCATGGAGACTAAGGGGAATCTCTGAGGAAGGATTGAAAGGGAATTTCAAGAAGGGGCTAAGGGAGGACATAAGGACAAAACTCAGGGTACTGAGAGAGACGATGGAGCTGGCTCAAAGGGTGGAGAAAAAATACAAGAGGGAGAAGGCCATCAGAAGCAACACCATGGGAGGGGCCTATTGGAGTACCCCTACAACTCTAGCTCCCAGAACCTAAATAGTATCCTTCTAGAGAGAAGCTCCTAGGGAGAATAGAGATGGAGTTTGCCCCGGGGGGGGGGGGGGGGGGGGGGGGGTCGGTGGACTTCAAGCAACTAACAGAGGTGAGGGTGCTAGATAAGAGGGCAAAGGGATTATGTTTCAGATATGATGAGAAGTACATGCCGAGGCATAGGTATAAGAACCGAACTCTTCAGGTTCTCACCGTTTGTGATGACAAGGAAGCTGAGGGAGGTGGGAGTGAGACATCGGCGGAGGAGGAAAAGCTGCACTTAGACATCGTTAAGGTCTCCCTAAACTCAGTGGTTAAATTCACTCAGAACCACACTATGAAGGTGAAAGGGGAAATAGTAGACAAGGAGATAGTGGGGCCACCCACAATTTCATCTCCAACCAGGTTGTAGACTGATTGGGGTTGAAAATGGTGAACACAGGAGGCTCGTGAGGGGATACAGCACCATCGCTTGGCCTCTGACAGAGCAGCTGAAGAAGGACAGTTTCTTGTGGGAGAGGCGGCGGCTCAAGCATTTGAGAGATTGAAGACGGCCATGACCACAATCACGGTCCTAACACTACCCAATTTCAGCCAGACCTTTGTGGTGGAGACTAATGCTTCAGTAGATGGGTTGGGGGCAATACTCAAGCAAAAACTCAGACCCATAGCCTACTTCAGCCAGGTATTGACAGCCAGAGCCAAATTGAAGTCAGTCTATGAGAGAGAATTGATGGCCATTGTATTAGCTATTTAGAAGTGGCGACTGTATTTGCAAGGCCGACATTTCATCGTTAGGACCGACTAGCAGAGCTTGAAGTACTTACTAGAGTAGAGGATGGTGCCTGAGGAGCATCAGAGTTGGCTTTCAAAGTTACTAGATGTGATTTTGAGATCTAGTATGGGCTAGGGCAGGAAAACAAGGCGGCAGATGCCTTGTCTAGATGTGTGGCGAAGCTGCAGGAGATAGTCATTTTGATACTAATAATGTTGGATTGAGGGGTTATTAAGGAAGAAAGTGCGTAGGACAAGGAGCCGAGAAGGATCAGAGAGGATCTACTAAAAGATGAGAGTAGCCATCCGGGCTATTCAGTAGATGGGGAGAGGCTTCTTGTGCTGCTATAAACCTCAATTCATATCCCAAACTTGCTACAGGAGTTACACGAGAGCGCTGTTAGAGGTTACTTGGGTGTACAAAAGACATACAGGAGACTGGCCGCTGAATTATATTGGAAGGGGATGCACAATGATGTAGAGGAGACGGTGGCCAAGTGTGAGGTTTGCCAGAGTAACAAGAATATGTTTATGGATCCAGGGGGGGCTACTACAGCCGTGGGCACTTCCAGGCAAAGTGTGTGAAGAGGTTTCGATGGATTTCATAGACGGGCTACTATGATCGGAGGGGTTTACAATTATTCTGGCGGTGGTGGACATACTAAGCAAATATGCTCATTTCATTCCTCAAAGATATCCTTACATGGCGATAACAGTAGCATCGACTTTCATTAGAGATGTGGTCAGATGACACGGGATATCAAAGTCTATAGTGTCCGATCGAGATAAGGTTTTTGTTTTTCTCAATCACTTTTAGAGGGAGTTGTTCAGGTCGTTGGAGACTATGCTGAAGAGGAGCACCGCTTACCACCCTCAGACTAATGGGCAGACAGAGGTGGTCAACATAAGCTTGGAGACATACCTGCGATGCTTTGCTTCAGAGACACCTCGGTTATGGGCTAAGTGGCTAGCGTGGGCAAAGTACTAACACAACACTTCGTACCATTCAACGTCCCATATTACTCCTTTCAAAGTGTTGTATGGAAGGGATCCACCTCACTTGGTGCACTTTAGACAAAGTAGCACATTAGTCTTTTCAGTGTAGCAGTACTTGAAAGGCAGGATAGGATACTAGAGGAACTGAAAAGACATTTGTTGAGAGCCCAATAGATTATAAAAATGTAGGCTGATGAGCACAGGAAATACATTCAGTTTGAGGTAGGGGATAGGACGTATTTGAAGCTTCGTCTATACAGGCAGAGGACAGTGGCTATTAGGAGGAATGAGAAGTTGGCTCTGTAGGACTTTGGCCCTTTTGAGATAGAGGAGAGGATCAGAGTAGTGGCATATTGACTAAAGCTACCTCCGACCGTAACCATACACCCGGTATTCCACGTGTCACAGTTCATGAGAGCTATAGGGGAACACACCTCAATTTTAGAGTTACCAGTGATGCTGACAGAGGACCTGGAGGTGGCTCTGGAACCACTAGAGTTGGTAGGAGTACGACAGGGGGAGGAAGGAAGTAAGGAAGTGTTGATTAAATGGAAAACCTACCTAAGGACAATGCTACTTGGGAGCCGTATGAACAGATGAAACACCAATTTTCATCCTTCCACCTCGAAGACAAGGTGGTTCTTTGGGAGGACCGTATTTATAGACCGATCCAGGATGGACCAGTCCAGGCAGCCCAACAATAGGGCCGGCTCCTGGTCTATGCCAGGCAGAATAGAGAGAATCTGGCCCCCTTGTGGGGCCCATGCATTAATGACGAATTCAAATAGGAGGGGGCGGTTTAGAAGGGAAATTACTCAGGGAGGGGCTGCTCAGTAATTATGCTTTTATTTATATTCTCTAAATAGGGCAGAAAAGATTACGGTTAGGGTTATGTGATTTGTTTGCCGATTTCTGAGTTTTCTCTTAGGTGCTTCGGCTCTAGAAATCGGCTAGGGATTGGGAGAGTTAGATCTTCCACTCGAATTGAAGATCCATTGTATCGTGTTTGTTTTCTTCTACATTTTTATCAATTATCAAATTCCCTAGTATTTTGACTAAGGTTTTATCTCAAATTCCTGCTTGAACTTTCTTGAAATTTCAAATTTCAGCCAAAGTTTCTTTAAATCCTTTATTTGTTTCCTATCATGATCTTAATCTAAATTTGCTAGAACTTAGTCAAATAGGCTTGTAAACAAAAAAATTCATGCTCAAAGCAATTAAAATGCTAAAAATAACACCCTAGTAAGAAAGCTTGTGTTGTCAAAAGCATATCAAATACTGTTGCTTTCAATTCCCAATGAAGTCAATGACAACAACAACAAGTCTTTATCCCACTATGTGGGGTTGGCTACTTGAATCCTTTTCTCCATTGTGTCCTATTAAGAGTCAAATTCTAATCTAAATCTAAAAAAGAAAGTCATTTCTAATATTTTCTAACCAAGTCGTTTTAGGTCTACCTCCATCTTTCTTAACAAAAGTCAAATCTAATACATCTACTTTCCTAACCGGGTCATTGGAAGGCCATCGTTTTATGTGACCAAACCATCTAAGGCGACTCTCTCTAATCTTATCTTCCACTAGAGCTACTCCAACCTTTTTACGTATATGCTCATTTTGTATCCTGTCCTTAAGAGTAAAGCCACTCATCCACCTGAGCATCCTCGTCACAGCAACACTTAACTTAATATTATGCTTCTCTTTTAATGGCCAACATTTTGCACCATAAAGCATTGCAGGTCTCACTACCATCTTATAGAATTATCCCTTAAGTTTGAGAGGGACTTTTCTATCACACAATAAGCCCAATGCATTCCTCCACTTCAACCATCCAACTTGAATTCTACTAATAATATCCCCATCTATTTCACCATCACTCTGAACAATAGACCGAAGATATCTAAAATGAGTGCTATTATTAATGACTTGATCGCCCAAATTCACAATCCCCATTACTAAAATTACACTCCATATATTCAGTTTTAGATCTACTAAAATAAAAGCCTTTAAACTCTAAGGTTGACCTCCATAATTCAAGTTTACCTTCAACTCCTTCTCTAGTCTTATCAACAAGAACAATATCATCAGCAAAAAGCATTCACCAGGGTAGAACCTCATGCAAATGTCTAGTGAGAACATCCATGACTAAAGCATCACCTATATTCTTAAAAATAGGAATCAACACACTCATTCTCCACTCATCTGACATATTTTTAGTCTTCAAAATAATATTAAAAAATTTAGTAAGCTAAGAAATTCCTTCATCACCCAAGCATTTCCACACTTCTATTGGAATATCATCAGGTGCAACAGCTTTTCCACACTTTATTTTCTTTAAAGCCTCTTTAACTTCGATTTACTAATACATCGATAAAAACAAAAAATTTTATTTTCATTTAGGGTGCTAAGGTCACTAAAGTCAATAGCATTCTCATAATCTTCATTAAAAAGTTTAGCAAAATATCTCATCCACCTTTGTTGAATATTATCTTCTAATAAAAGCACTTTTTGATATTCATCCTTAATACACTTCACTTGAACTAAATCCTTACTAGTCATATCTCTTTGTTTAGCTAACTTATACATATATCTTTCACCCTCCTTAGTATCTAATCTATTATATAAATCATTAAAAACTAAAATCATTGCATTGCAAATTGATTTTTTAGACTCCTTATGGGCTTCTTTATTTCTTTCTCAATTATTAGAATTTTTACAGCTAAACCAAATTTTATAACAAATCTTCTTATTTTTTATCTTTTCCTGCACATTTTGATTCCACCACCAACTATTTTTACAAATAGTAGATTTTCCCATTGATACTCCAACCACATCTTTTGCAACATTCTTAATATCGCTAGCTACTTTTTCTCACATAACATTAGGATCCTCATGCACAAACAAATCTTAAGATCTAAAATCTTACTCTCAAAAATATTTTTGTTAATATTTTTTAAATGCCCCCATCTAATCCTAGAATAAAAACCCTTTTTTCGAGATATATCTTTTGTATTAATTTTTCTAGGTCATTCCTAAATTTTAATTTTGAACAGATATCCAAACCTATTTGAGGAGCATAAGCGCTTATAATATTAATAATCTTAGCATCAAAAACAATCTTTAAAGCTATAATTCTATCTCCAATTCTACTAATATTTACAACATTATCCTTCAAACTCTTATCTATAATCACACCTACACCATTTCTAGTACAACTCCAACCAGAATACCATAGTTTAAATCTTAAACTATCAATCTCCTTAACCTTCCCTCCAACCCATTTAGTTTCCTGAGTGCAAAGAATATTAATCTTCCTATGAATCATAATATCTATTAATTTCATTAATTTGTCTGTAAGGGAACCTATATTCCAAGTTCTTATCCTAATTTTAAGATCATGAACTAGTTTCTTTGCCCACATCCATCCATGGTGTGGGAACCCTTGCCTATTTAACACTGCACCTGGGCGCCGATGTAGCGGTTCTTGCTCGCTTATCGTTGTATTCAGGCCATACAACGCGTCGCTTCCAGAGAACGCCCTTGCATTAGTACAATGTATTAAAGAATTCATGTCATGGTTATTTGACAAGTTTTACGCAGGGTTGTCGACTACCTAATGCAACCCTTCACTTTTCTCATTCCGGACTTGGGACCTGGCAACGGCAGTGTTAATGAAGTCAATGACATCTCTTTAAAATTATATGGAGGAATAAAATTAAGCATGTATTTAACATTTCACCTTTTCAGAAATGAAGGGATTTAAAACATACTGCTATATTCAACAGTTACCAGGAGAACTGCGGAACATACAAAAACAAACAGAAGGAAAAGATTTAGTCAAGCATAAGACCTGAGATATTGTGCAATCTTTAAGAGCTTCCAATTTATGCGGAATGAGATGGTCTTCAAAGTCCCCATGCCCTAGTTGACCATACTTGCTCCATCCGTAGGTGTATAGAGCCCCTGAGGAGGAAACTGTTATAGTGTGACGCCACCCACATGCAACGAGTGCCATCCCCTTTCCCTGCAATAATTGGATTTACAACAGTGCCACGAAAGAACAAAAATTATAAGGAATATTTTGCAGTCAAAATAGTAAATAACAGCAAGCTGTGAGAAACTACACATAAAAGACATGACATTCATGCAAAAAAAAAAGTAGAAGCCAAGAAGCACTCCAAAAATAAGCGTTACTCATTTTTTGCATAATGAAAATATAAAGGATTGGAGAACACACACAAAGCAGACAACTACTAGTGCCAACTTTCCATTTTCTTTGGAAAGATATCCTTAAGATAAAGATAACTTCATAAACAATAAGCATCATTTGTTATGGGTGTCAACTAGTTTGATTGGCAAGGGCCTTAAAACTTATTATCAAAGACTTAGATTGGATCCTTCCCAACACCTTAATAAAACTCCCATCTTGTGGATTTTTCGGTGGGCAAAATATATATATAGGCATCATTTGCTACTAAATCTGACAGTGAACATTTGTTCCATCATAAAGATGAATATTTATCAGTGCTATCAACAGATTTGTTACTATTAATATCATTATTTCATTGTTGCAATTTGTGATAATCTTAATATTAAAATACTACTACAGCCTCTCTTATGATGTTTTGCATTCACTCTAAAAACCCTGACAATGCCCCTAGTGCTTCTAATTTTAGCTTATACAACCCAAAGCCTTAATCATGATTGCTCCAACCAAAAAAGACAAATGATCGTCACACCCACGGAAATACTCACAAGAATCCACAACATCAAGAAAGCTAATTCACATAGTTTTTAGTTCCCATGAGTGGGGAGTATGCATATGTCAAGAGAGTAAAAGCAAATTCTGAAAATTTTCGACCAAGACGATCAAAAATAAACAAAGAGAAATCCAAATCAGCATAATATATTCATCAACTCTCCGAGATAAAATAATGCCTTCCATAAACAGCATCACACCTGAAATTTTTCCATGCCGCTTATCATGGAACAGAACTAAATACGTTCAAAGGATTCCAAAAAAGTTGGCCTAAAATGATTTTTAAAAGTAATGTTTAAGCTTCTTTTATCACGCAAGTGTTCAATTTTGATATTCATAAGCAAGCCATTGCTTTGGTCAAACTTAAATTGAACGCAATTGGGGATCAGCGAAAAAAATCATCTACGAAGCTACAACAAATTTAGCAAAGGACTCGTTACACGAATCAATTGATATATTTGCAGGACATGCTAAATCACACCAAGATTATTTTGAATTATTTTAGCTATTTTTTATTATTTCTAAATTTTTCCCCCTTTTTAATATGTTTTATTTCCAATATTTAGATTTCTACTCTTTTAGGATCATTATAATTATAGGATTTATTTAGATTTAAATTTAAATTAGTTTTGAACTATCCATTTAACCTTATTTCAATGAATAGAGATTGAAAGTATTGTAAATAATAATATAATTCTGAATTAAAATTTCAATCAAGATTTCTTTTACTCCTCATCTTTAGTCTCCAAGTTTTTTAAGGGGATTTCCTCCTTCACCTCATTATATAACAAAAGTCCTCAGAACACTTGATATTCTCTCCCAAGCAAAAAATTTCGGATTATCATACAAGCTCTTTTCAGCTGTCTAATGCGTCTTGGAAATAAAAACAGCAAAATAGATAGAAGAAAAATGCCGGAATACAAATATGGAGGCTGATTTTTTATTACTTCTTCAACAATAATAAAATATACAATTGATCTACTATTCGAGAGGTAGATCGGCTCTCCCACAAACCCTAGCCGCCGCTAAAAAACTCACACCAAATCCTAGAAATTAAACTTAGCACATATATAATCATAACCCTAAACAAATCTCCCCTTTAAATAACCCTCACACTTAATAAATAACCTTCATAAATAAATAGCATAAACACAATTAGGAAACCTTCCTAAACGACTCCCCATTGATTCCTCCTCCTTACATAATGAATAATAGCTCCCCTAGGCCCCACAAGGGAGACCGAAATCTCCCCCTCTACTGCCCCTTGTTCCGTTTAGCCAAAGGGCTGGTTCAGCCAGGGCTGAGCTAGTCTGGCCCGGCCAGGCGGCCCCACTTTGGTGTATCACTTTCCAAAGGCAATTGGGAGGGGAAACAAAAAGGAAGAAAATCAATCAAGATGGTCATCAATAAGCATCATTAATCAATAATATTTTTTTCGTGAAGATAATTGAATCAAGATCCTAGCAACCTCCCCTTTCTCATCCCATAACCAATCCTACGCCACTCTTTTATCAAAGCATGTGAAAGGATTGGATCTAGTCTCACATCGAATAAGTGATTTGTTCATACAAAATTACAAGTGTATGATTCTCAGACATAAACTTAAGCTTTTTAGTTGAAAATGAATTTATCACTTATATCAAGTCAACTTTGATCCCCCCTTTTAATTAACACTCTTAACGCCCTTCCAACAAATTAAAAATAAAAATTAAAACCTACCTCTAACCTTAAGCCATATAAATTCCTATGTAATACCACAACATCTTCTAAACAACAACACTTGACCTATGAGAGAAGTATAGACTATGCCCAGTAGGTATTTAAGGAACATTGAACTCACCTTTTAAAAAAGCAAAAATTTAACTTGCTTAATTTAGAATCAACATTACTTTTGACATCAAGATCAATTCCAAAACACAACATTGAACCAAGCATATGTTAAGGCTTGTTGACCCGGTTTGCAATCCAAAAAAAGGCACCCCTTGTAGTGGCTGTGGACAAACAAATCATTGGACGTGCCAATGGCCTCTTCATGCCCTCCTAAGCACAAAAACCAATGTTTGGAAAGAAGACATAAAGCTCTCCCTCAACCGTTTGGAATGAAGACATAAAGCTCTCCCTTAACCGTATCAATTAAAACAACAAGTCATGACATGTTGTAAAATTAAAAAAAAAGTGTGACTGACAGATACATGGTTTGACATACAACAACAACAACATCAAGCCTTTATCCCACTATGTGGGGTCGGCTACATGAATCTTTTTTCTCCATTATGCCCGGTAAAAAGTTAAATTCTCATTTAAATCTAATAAAGAAAGATCATTTCTAATAATTTCTAACTAAGTCTTTTTAAATCTATCTCTACCTTTCTAATAATAATAGGTACGAGATTTGCCATAAAGGGAAATAATTAATTTGTTAAGTATTTATAAAAGGTGAGATATAACAGATTTAAATTTGAATTTTTCAAAATATTGAATTCTGCAAGGAAGCTAAGTGCAGAGGGCACGACTCCAGCAACAAATACACCTACGGTGAAATGGTACTTTTATTTTGTGTATTCATCTTAGTTACGACGGTTGTAGACTCACGGGGATCAATATTTTGCTTGGTAGAGTTGAGGTTAATAGCATGCATGCCTTTATAATATAATGGTGTCACATGCATTCGTTCAGTAGTGTGCTAGAAGACATATGGCCTTACTGCTTGGCGAGCTTACATATGAGGCCTATGCGCATCTTTCTTAACGCGAAAAAAGAATTCTCTTAGATTTTGTATGTGTTTTTATTTTACCATACCAAGCCTGTAAAGAATTCCAATACCCTATGCTCTCCATTTTTGGTTTACGATGAATTTCACCTCAGTACTATGTACCACTTATGTCCATCTTTCTTAGCATGGGTTGGATAGGCACAAAAATAACCTCAATTGGCTCATGCCGCATCCTGTCAGCCTTGGTGTGGGCGGTATAACTTTGATATGCTTCTCACTAGTTTCTTCGTAAGGTCAACATGGAAATGCCGAAATTTTTGGTGAATCCCCTTTAGATGAAAAATTTGTCGCCCTGAATTAAAAAAAAATATTGTGCAAACTGTTGCCTAGAATATCATTGTGCAAATTGTTGTCGATGACACATACATGATTATGAACATATAAATGAGTAAAACAAACTAAAATGCACCAAAAAATGTGCAAGAAGACTAAAATAGAACAAAGCAAAGACTTAATCAAGTTGAAATATGCAAACTTCTGTAAATTTATCATCATCGATAGAGAACCAGCGCTAGAATTGAGTCAAGTTTTCAGTCAAGTTGCAGGATAGGTCAAGCAAGACTCCTTCCACCTTGTCACAACAAAACCAAGCCAATAAGATTCAAACTCTTAACTGAAAGACATGAACCCCAGATCTCTATTCATAGCTGTCTGAACCATACTATGCTTGTGTCACAAATCACAACATGTGACCTGGATTCCTTTTTCTTAAGGGAAAGGCACACTGAAGACAAAATATCTTATCTTTCCAAAAAAATGCAACTTTTGATACCGAAGTGATGTCAATACAAAATAAAATTTACACTTTTTAACATGATTTGATCCCATGTCTCCACATTTTGTTTCTCCTTTAAATGGTTTGTAAAACAGAAACAAAACATATTCAAACATCCTCGCATCCTCCTTTACTATTCCATGCCATCATAAGAAGTAGAAGTAGAATCAGCATAGGAAAGATAAGCATTTGACTTTTTCAGAATCAAGAAAGCAACCACCTTTATCTTGAATTTTAATTGCAGTAAATAAAGCAAAGAAATGGAAATAGCCAGTAGAATACGAAAAGACGCAAGAATAGTTCCTTCGCATGAGTTTAGCAACAAAATTCATCTGGTTTGGTCAAACATTATCTATAGGAGGATAAACCCAATTTAATACACCAGTAACACAAGGTCAACCATCCAATCAAGAACCACGAGCCCAGTTATGACAAGCACCATTTAGAATAATGATAACTTACTAAATTCAATAGCAGTTAACCCCATGATGGCAAAGCCAAAGGATAGAACACTCAGTGAGAATAAATCTTTGGTTTCAACTTTATAAACTTAGCAAAAATGTTAGTTACTGTTCTTAGCATTTTTATGCAAGCCACTAATTAATGTTCCAAAAATTTTTTCTGAATGCAAATGTCAATTCATGGAAGGTTACTAGATATATAAAATCAATGCAACAGGTCATTTAACAAAAGCCTTGTTTAAAGATTTTTATAAAGCATACATTTACAGTATTCCATATGGTATTACATTTGATATTCTAGATAGAATGTATGACTAATTACCTTTAGAGAAGACCAATGTTCAAACCTTCTAGAAAGCAGATTTCCTATAGTTAATTTTACCGCCCAATCTGAGAAGTGACCTGGTAGACTGTTCGGCTTCATTAAAAGCCTAGAGCCAATCAGAGGTTTCTTGGGGTAGAGCAGCTCTAACCGAACCCTCAACAAAGCCTGTGGTCACGCTAAATGATGTATTGTATAACAACCATGCCTTTAAATCCTTTGCAAAAAGTTGAACTAGTGTTAATAATCAAAACCATAGATTTCTTCTTCTCAGTTTAGGTATCTAGCAAAATTTTGGAATTTTTGTTTGGCCAGCTACATGCATAAATTGCATGTTCACATGTCAAAAATAAAGCTCAAAGTCAGGTATAACAAACAATGTTTCACAGATTTTAGCAAGTAGTAAGCCATCTCAGCTACAATCAGCTTCCCCTCTGAACAATTACTAAAATTACAAACCTACAGACAATCAGAGGTTTCTTGGCTAGAGAAGCTCTTACCCATTCCTCAACCACAGCAATCTTATGGTCATGCTAAGTGATGTGTCGTCCAACAGCCAGGCCTGGTTAGATTTCAAAGGTTAAATCCTTTTCAACTAGTTAATAAATGAAAAAATAACCACAAATCTTTGATTTTTTTTCTCAGTTTAGGTATCAAAACAAAATTTAGAATTTCGGTTTGGCCACTACATGTATAACTTGTGCATCCAGGTGCTAGAAATAAAGCTCAATATACAAGGTATAACCAACAACGTTTCACAAATTTAAGCAAATAGTAGACCACATCAGTGACAATCAGCTTCTTCCCTGAACAATCACCACAAATTATCCAAAGAGCAAAGATATGTATGAAGAATCCGTATAAACTCTTAGCACTCAAATGATTTAAAAGATATTTTTTAAAGAACAAGGCAGGCATGAAATATGTAGAATGCAAGCATTATTGGCACTCAAGACGTGATTTATTTCAAATGCAATGGCATGGAGCTTGACATGAAATTTGAATTTCACTGAAAGTAAAACTAGTACATACATCATCAGCACAAACTTTTTCTGGCACTAAACGGTCATTTCTGTCACCAAAGCCCAAATTTCCATACCGACCCCAACCCCATCCAAAAAGACCGCCATCTTCTGTTACAGCAGCAGAGTGTTCAGCACCCGCAGCAACCATTTTAACAGAAATTCCCTGACAGAATTTACAAGAAGATTATAAGAATCAGTTTTGTGCTAAAATAGAACGCTTCTGTGATTGATCACTCAAGAGAAACATCTAAATTTATAAATGAAAAAATAAAAGACCGGAAACAAGAAATTAAATCTTAATTTTTTCATGGTAAACATATTAGTAATCTCTACGATTAACAGACAAAGCAGAACTACAGATACAAATTTAACCATTTACTAACATGATTTTCCAAAGATGGTTAACAATAATGATGATGACCCAGACAACCGAACTTGAAACACTAATGAATCATTAGAAATACAAACGCAGCCTAAACAAACTGCAATCCAAAGTCTAACCGAGTGAAATGCTTCCAGCTACGCGTAGCACTAAAAATGGTACAGGGAATAACATAATAGCAAATAGCCAAGCCAGTCTCCTAACTACGATATACCTCAAAATATTTGAGTAGAAAAATTATTCAATAGAAACACAAGGAAGCTAACCTACAATCTTTATTGTGAATGATTACGTAGGTCAAAACAACAAACCATCATCTCCAAAGAAACAAAAGGATATTTGAAAGGAATTTTGTGTAAGAAGTTGTGATGAGTAAATAAGCTGCAAAGGAAAAAAACAGATGGCTACTATTTCCACAAAAACAATGGATATCTTGACGAGCCAGAAATTGGATTACGAACTAAATAGCTTAGTTTCTCATATACAACAAAGAATAAACCACAACTCTGACAGAAGTTATCTTAATCCACAATTCAGCAAAGTTAAGCCATCTTAAATAATCTGCTCAGAAATATACCATAATCATTGGACCCCAAAAAAACAAAAAATGCTAAAAATAGTTCCATCATCTTATTTTATTCTAGAATTCATTTTTTCCTACAATTAAGTAGATTTAACGAGTTACGGGAAATAAACTTCCACATAAAATTCTACTGCCTCTCTCATATCAACTGCAGAAAGGAATTAATTCAGCCTGGCATAAATTTTCTGCAATCAGATCATATTAAATAATAGGAAGTTTGAAAGGCCTCAATGAAACAAACATATAAAAGGCTATTGGGCATCTTGTCAAGCATTCAAAGAAAGAAGAACATGGTGCATGATTTGTAACTTGAGAAGTTCTATAGGAGAATTGAATAGTTCCACATGCTAAGAAATATATATGATAAATAAATGAACAATGCAAACATCTGCGGGTTACAATTTTGTTTGGGATATAATTGATCTGAATTGAGGATCACCTTATCCGGCTTACATAAAATTAGAATAAACAATAACTTATCAAGCCTAATAATTAAAAATTAATTTGAGGTGTTTCAGAAAATAAATGCACTTTATGGTACCTGAAAAGCTTGAATTTTCTGTGGTATAAGAGAATCTTCATTGGTGCCAAGACCAAGCTGGCCATTTTGGTTCCTCCCCCAACTTCAATGAAACAATATGAAAAAATAAAAAAACTCAAAATTCAAGAAAAGTAAGGAGCCTGTACATTATGAAATTAACAAAATTTAACTTCAAACGCAAAGTACATCCAATAGGTAATGGCAACTTTTAAGCTACTTTTAAAAAATATTAAAAGTAAAAAAATAAAGAAAGTTGAGAATGTAATAACAAATTTACCACTTAGGTTAAAAAAACATGATTTATTTAACCAAAGAGTCTTCTGAATTCATTCAAGAAAGAAATAAGCAGATGGTTCAAAAGTGAAATGCAGTACTTGGTTAAAAAAGCAACATGTATCAACACACAAGAAGCGAATGTATTATACGAGAACAAAAGAATATTTCACTCGGAAGAATATAGATACAACAGTTCAAATAATTCATACCGACTGGATCAATTAGAACCGTAAGGATGCCATAGAATTTGTGCACTATAAAGAGTAAATAAAATACAGACCTTTGAACCACTCCCTGCATGGTTACAGCCAAGCAGTGGCTATCACCACAGGCAATCTGTTTAATCCTTATGCCTTGTAATGCCTTAATTGGTTGTGGTGTAAAAACATCACTGGAATTACCATGGCCCAACCTCCCAAAGTCACCCCTACAAGAATAACAAAAACAGAAGTCTGTAGGATTCAGTGTTATCCAATAAAAAAGCTTGGCAAACTTTAACATCAACCAGGAATCAAGTCATCATATGTCAAATAAAAAAAGCAGTTTCATTTTCGATCAACTTATTTCATACAACTAAATACTGACTTACAACTAAGAACACGTCTTTATCCTGAATGATATTATTGTCTTCTTGATATGTTGGGCATGCATGGAAGTCATAAACTCTAAATTCTTCCATCATAAAAGTAATATGCAAAGAACACATGAAAGATTCTTTTTTGGCCATACAAAGATGCAATGCAGATTATAGATAACCTACCATTAGAATCAATCAAATAATATTTTAGGAAGAAACCATGCAAATTTGCTCGTGTTTTTTCCATATTTTTCTATCTGTCATCTTAAATCTATGTCTCATACTTTATCACAATTAGTAAAAGAACATTAAAATCAATGGTTCGTTAAGACAATGCCATAATAAGCTAAAAGAAGAGCAGCTACCACTTCACTGATTATGTTTAATGTATCCCACATCTTTCCCATAAGTCATGATATGAAGCAATTGCTTAGTTATGGCACTAAGCTATTACCATATGCTTAGAAGTGCGAAATTAACTTGGAAAAAAGTGCACATGTAATGTGGATAGGAAGGGATAACTCATATAAAATAGACTTCATCTAAAATGTCAGAAAGAAGTAAAGTACATCACAAAAGTCATAAAAATAATAGTGAATAATACCATCCCCAACTATAAACTTGCAATTCAGATTCAGAATATGCTGTAGTATGATCAGCTCCACAAGTAACCGAAAATATTTCCAAGCCATCCAATGTCCTCAGAAGAGTCGGAAGAAGACTATCTTCAGCATCTCCATGGCCAAGTTGCCCATCTTCACCTCGTCCCCATGAACAGACCACTTTATCCGCTGTTATAAGGTCAAAAAAGCTATCAGTATTGGTTTTTGAGAAAGTAGCGAACATATATAATTAGGGTTTTTTT
The DNA here is from genome assembly GCA_019925795.1 of Dendrobium chrysotoxum. Classification (NCBI taxonomy): domain Eukaryota; kingdom Viridiplantae; phylum Streptophyta; class Magnoliopsida; order Asparagales; family Orchidaceae; genus Dendrobium; species Dendrobium chrysotoxum. The sequence goes on along the minus strand of CM034312.1, from coordinate 20,714,210 downwards.
TTTTTTTTTGGTTGCTTTTGGATCTCCATGCAGCATTCAGTACTCATTTGGACTATTGCAAACATGTAAATTTCCTGGACGACAACTTGCAAAACTCAACTTCCCAGCCACATCTACTCGAGCTAGCAGCAGCTTCCGCAAAGGGGGAGCATCCCAAAACATGTTCTTAGTGAAAATAACCATGATAGGCAACGATCTCAAGTAGATTATTAAATTCTAAAAGGCAAAATATCTGGCACAAACTGGGAATTAGGTTTATTGCTGCTCATGCTGATTTACCTTTCAAGTACCACCTACAAATGATATTTCCTTCCAAGAAAAAAATTGAAAAAAAGGATAGCGCCAAAAAGTTTTTAATCTAGATTCAAATTTTCATGCTTTGTCCTTCGTTTGACACATTCCATATGGATGAGTGCGAATAAACTCATTGAGATCTGGCTTAGTGATGAGGACATCCACACTTGGAAAGTTTATCGTAGACACGGCCGTCGATCAACGGCCACGATTGAGTCCTTATATTTCTGAGTTTATTATGTTATTTGTTTCTTTTATGATAGTTCACTGTTTTACCCTTACTTAAGGGTAGCATGCTTGTAAGCCCAATATGGGCATTTGAGTCTTTTCCTTTATTTCCCTTGTTGAGGCTATTTATAAGCCACTATTGTATTGTTTGAATTTTAATGGATGATTATTATGAAATTTTCTTGCATTGGTGATCTCTTTGGATTGAGAGCTTGTGAGTTGTGTGGAAGAGCCTAGGAGAGGCTACGCGTAGTACCCAACAGCGGCCTCCGGGAGCTCTTGGTTCTTTCTCTATTCCCCTCTCTTCTTCCTCCACCGCCGGTTCAAAGCCCCTCCCCTTCCCTTGCACCCGTCGGCCTCCCCCCCCCCCTTTCAAGCCGAGCCCTCATCCCCTCCCCCTCCTCCTAAAACCGAACCCCTAAGCCCCCTTCCCCACCCCACGGCTCCCACCCAATTCCGTCCACCTGCCGGCCACCCAAGCAACCCCCACTTCCAATGCAAGCCGCCGGTTTGCCCCTCTCTCCTCCTTAATTTGGTTCCCTAAATAAGGTTGGTATTTATTTAGAAAGTATTTGAGATTCAAATCCAATTTGAATTTAAACTCAATCCTTTCCTAAATTATCCAATTTATTTAAGGAAAGTTGCTTAAAGTGAATCCTATTTGAATTCAAATTTAAATAGTATTAAATCAATTCTTTCCTAATACTATATCCTAAATTAAGTAACCCCAAATCAAGCCCCAATCCCCCTCCCTCCTCATTATTGCCGCCGGCCCACTCCCCTTGCCCGCCCCCTCTCTCTCTCTCCAATTCCCCACCTCCCCTTTCAATTCCTACCCTCTTTAGGAATTAATCCCTAGCTTTCCTTTTCCAATTTCCCTCCCAACCCAAATCTGAAATCAATTTCAGAATTTGGGATCATTCCTCTCCCAAAACCCTAACCCTAGTTTCACAAAATCTGAACCAATCCCTCTTCCCCTTCCCCACCTTGGCCGACCCCCTTCCCCACTTCATCCTCCTTGGATTCTCAAAGCAAACCACCATTCTCTTGGGAAGAAAACATCAAGGGCAGCAAAGCTTCATCCCACACTACTTGTTATCCTTCCAACAACATGAATGGAAGTGCCCGCATGGGATTACGGATTGGTACTTGACGAAGACGACAACATTGACATCCTCCGGTCCCCGTTCTTCGACGTCGGTTTTGACTTCGACAACACCGTCGAGGAATACTTCGATCGGATCCACATTACTTTGGTGGATACGATTGACGATCAGAGGAAGAAGGAACGGTGGACCATCCTTGGCCGACTCACGACTGCTTCCCCTCCGGACGCTCCTCCGTTCAGAGAGTATTTCACCCACCTCCTACGCCGCCTCACCTTTGCTATCGGCAAGCAAGTGGCGGCTATCCGACAACGACTCCTCCGGTTAAGGTGAACCTTCTTACTTCGTCAATTACTTCGTTGTTTTTCTCCTAACCTTGTAGGTGATGACGAAATCGTAATGGATCTAAGCCGCTTCTCTTGCTAAAAGCTTAGTAAACGTAGGATTACTTGAGTGTTCCTTTATGTTTACTTGTCTTATTGTTAATCGAGGAATTATGCATGAACAACTACTATGTAGCGTCATTTTGATTCCCTAAAATATTTGTTTGTGCTAGCATTATTATATGTGGTTTAGCCTAAACGCAACCATCCCTCCCTTGTTTTATTTTATCGTTCGAAATGTTAGTAATTTAATCTACCAATTGCTCTTTAAAATAAACCGTGCAAAATCCAAATTTCATTCAAGCATATTAGTCCTGCATCACTTAGGCTTTGAACTCTTGTAAAGAAAGTTTTTAAACTACACTTCACTGAAAATTGTACCTCACAAAGAAATAAGAATTATAAAGTTTCCTCGTTGGAAAGATATTTAACAAAAACTCCTTTAATTCAAAAACGTTTGAAAAGCTAAGTCCTCGTTTGTTGATTGGGTGAAGCTTAAGGTGAGCTTAAGTGGACTTAGGACAGCTAGACCTGCCAAATATATAACCATCATTCGCTTTATCGTGACTATTTGGAGTCAGTTTTAGTAATCCTTAACCTTCAATCATTCATGTTGAGTTCTACATGGATTTAAATCATTTTTTGTGCAATTCTTTTTTCACAATTCTTATCCGAATTATCTTCAGTTTAACATTCCCAATCCTTCAACATTCATTTATCTGTTTTCCTTATAAATACATGTTCTATGCTATGTAGTACATGTCCAAACCACTTAAATTTATTATTACTACATTATCTCAATAAATACTATTCCCCCTGTACCTCTAATATAATCACTTATCAATCAATCATTCCTAGATTTTCCACTATTCTTATTTCTTTCGTGTCAAACTTATCCATTAAATTATTAATCGCCCACATTCAAATCAATACAATCATTGATTGAATACTGCAATACCATTGTACCAAAACCCGAAGTACTTTTTGCCCAAATAGTGGAGAGATTAGAGTTAATTCTATCATCTATTAGCTGATAATACTAATCAATACTCTATCATCTATGCCCTATGATGTGTAATTACGCCTAACATTAGATTCCTTTTAAACATACAAGTGAATAATGTTTGAATTCTTAAAATAATTAATTATGTCCTAATTGTTCATAAAAAAACTACAAATACTTTTTTTTAATTACAAATACTTTCTTGCACCACTTTTAATAAAATAGGGTTAGTGATGAAATTGTTAAGATAAATAGGATTTGTGATAGGGAGATTGTTTTTAAGATAATTATCGGTAAAGGCATTATACAAATGTGTAGTGATAATGCTTCTTAAATAGGATTAGAAGATAGTTCAAGAAAATCAATTTCTGAAAGAGATGTTGAACTACAATAGTGCATGCCAGACCACGAATGGATTTTTCTTGGAGGTGATTTCAATAGGCACAAAGAATCTAATGAGATGGTCAATAAAATAATTCAAAGCATTCATGAATTGGTAGATACAAATAAAACAAGAAAAGCTATATTTGATTTATAGTAGCCTTTGACCTTGCAATGACGAACACATTAAAATATAAGAAAAAACATTTAGTTACCTACAAAGGTGAAACCGCGATAAATAAATAAATTTCTTCCTTCTTAAAAAGAAAGAAAAAAAATTTCAAATATTGTTAAGATAAATCTAGGAGAGACTTTCTTTATATATAGTAGTTATAGATGTTTATCTTTAAAGTATAAAGAAAAACAGTTTAAAAAAAAGTAACAGAGATTGAAATATAAGAAATTATTGATTTTTTAAGATAAGTTGCTAAAAGAGACAAATTATAATTCTTTGATTGGGCTAAATCTAAAGTGACAATGTGAGATGAGATAATTAGTTCCATTAAGAAGACTTCCGTGGAAGTTTTATAAGAGTCTCGAAAGGTACACATGGTTATCAAAGAAAAAATGAATACATTTGAGGAAAAAAAGTACATTGCGTAAAGCAAAAGCTATAGTTTTATAAGATACAAAAAATATAGTATTAAAATAGAAACAAAAATGAGATATATAGAATAGCTACTACAAAAAAACAAAATATCCAAAAATTCTGATCAAGCTAGATGCAATAAAAATGAATATAATAGAATCTTGATTTAAAATAAATCAAAGAACGATGGAAATACTACTTTGAAAAGTTAGACATTTTATTTTAGAAGACAATAATGAGCAAAACAATGACATTACTATGGACTAATATAAAAAACCAGGGTAAAGTTATCTTCACACAATTTGCATAAAGATAAAACATTTGTTCCAAATGAGATACCTATTGAGATTTGGATAGCAATGGGTAAGGGTAAAACTAGAATTTAGTCTGATTGGCCTCACTAGACATGAGTCCCCAACTAACTCTATTCGGTTCCATCAATATTGGAACCAAAATTCAACCCCTTGAGAATCAAACTAAAATCAAACTAGATTCTTTAGTTTGATTTTGGTTCGATTCTCAGGTCTAATTAATGCTCGTGGGCATACCATTATTTTATGTCCAATCAAAGTCATTCAAAGAAGAAAAATGCTTCAACCATCTTAAAAGCCTCACTAAAGATAATTAAATCTCCAAAATTCAACATCAAAAAGTAGAATTTAGAACTCAAGAAAATAAAACAATACATATAATCATATATATTTATGTTTTTAAGCAAGTTGCATAAAATCATATAAAATAATGTGCAAGCATCACTTTAAATCATATACAGCTTACATATGAACATCACAAATTATTAAAGTTACATTTGGGTATTTAAGCCTTACATAGAATTATTTGAAAAGCAACTTTCATAAATTTTTAGGTTTTAGTTCAGGTTAGCTCCAAGTTACCCAACTATACAAAACCAAGAACCAACCCATTAAGCTGGTACTACATGTTTCAGGAATCGGATATGAACCATGAATTATATGAAACAACGCAAATTGGTTGGTTTGTCCCAGTTGGATCGACTATTCAGTTCTTTAGGTAATTTTGCAGGGCCCAATTATAAGAATATTGTAGTGATTTAGTTAACAAATTATTTCAATGAAATTTTAAAGACTAATAGAATGTCAAATGATTAAAAATAAAATATTTTGGCACTAATATTAAAAAATAAATGAGATTTTCAAAAGTGTACTAACTATAGATCAAGCTCATGGGTCATGCAATAAAGCAACGAAAAAAGTGATAAAAAATAAGCTTGAAAAAATTGCATCAATTTTAGAAAACCAATTTGATTTCATAACAGAAAAATCTCTTATAGATGTAATTTTGGTACTAAGACAATTAATAAAAAAGTATAGAGAGCAAGGAAATAATCTTCATATGATTTTTATTAAACTTGAGAAGGCATATAATTAAGTACAATGAGAATTAATTTGATCCACACTAAAGGCAAAAATGATGTGTCAGAGATACAATAATATTATTATAGATATATTGGAAAGAGTGATAATTAATATTAGAAGTAGTTGTAAAGTAATCAAAGAGTTTTCATTTACATCAAGAATTAAACTTGAGTACATATCTTTTTGGTTTGATTATGAAAATGATAATAAAAATGATTAAAGTGAGGTTCCTTAGTATATATTTTTTGCAAATAACATAGTTCTCATCAGTGAGACATCATTGAAATAAATAAAAAATTAGAACAATTGACAAAATTTTAAAAAATTGGGAACTTAGAAATGATTTTAAAAAAAAAACAGGATACATAATATGCAATTTATGTATGTACGATGTTAACAATTGGCAATCAATATTATTAGAAGATAAAAGTAATACCTATGTATGATCAATTTAAATATATTGGATCTATTATATCAAAAAATGAAGATATGATATAACTTCTAGATTAATGGTTAATAATTAAAGTAAATAGGTGTCGCAATAAAAGGATACTATAGACCTAAAGGTAAATTTTATGAACCATAATTAGGCCAATGATTTTGTATGTATCTAGTGTTTGGTATTAAAAAAGTTGTTGATATCTAAGTTGATTTTGGCATAGCTTAAATTATTAAGATGATGTATGGGACAACTAGAATGGATAAATTTAAGGAATTATTATATTTGAGGAGCAATTAGAGTGCCATCTATTGAAGATAAAGTAATTGTAAATAGACTGAAGTGATTTAGATATATATTATGAAGTAAAGAATGCACCAATGGGATGAGTAAATAAAATTGGTGATAAAGGAATAGATATGAGTAAACATAGAGTAACATGGGTATAGTTATCCAAAATAATTTACGAAAAAATAGGATTAACACTTGAGGCGACATTCAACATAAATGAATAAGCACCACCCAAACACCATCACCAAGCCACCGCTCAACCATCGCCATCATCTCCATCATCCACCGACTAAGATCCGTTTGACTTCCATCGACTATAGTCCTTTAACCACCGCCGCCCACCGAATACAGAGCTCCAACCACAGTAGCCCGCAGAATACGACGCTTGGACCACCATCGCCCAACGAATACGACCCTCCGACCACCGTTGCTCACCAACTACGATCCTCCGACCACAGTCTCCCACTGATTACAATCCTTAGACCACAATCACCTACCAACTATGATCCTTAGGCCTCTGTCACCCGCCAACTATGGTCCACAGACCTCGTCACCCACCAATGACCCCCAACCTCCTTGCCCGACTATAGTCTTCCAAATAGTCCTCAAACCATCATCAACCGTTGTCGCTTGACTACAGTCCTCGGACCACTGTCATCAAACTATAGTCCTTTCAACCTCCTTTGTTCGACGACTACAGTCCTCCAACCTCCGTCTCCTACCAATTAGGTCCTTCGACAACCGTCATCCAACTACGATTCACCGACCTACAATCTCCTGACTTGTGTCCCCTACATACTTCAATGCATATCGACTTCATCACCTACCATCATTGATAATGTCAACGCATGTCATCACTAATAAGTTTGATGCACGCCATCAACATTAACTCTGACTCTCAACTTAAGCACCTGGATTTGTGTTTCAACTTCAACTGACTAATATATTATTTACATTATATCAATATCTTCTCCTGAAAAAGGACTTAACTTGTAATCAAATACAAATACTAATAGAATCACTTTTAACTGGGTCAGTCCCCATAGTTTTTCCCTTTTCAGGTTTTTTACGTAAAAAAAAATTAGTATCTCTTACAGTTTGGGCATTCATCTCTTATCTATGTGTGTGTTGGATCTTTGTAAATAGCTAGAACTTTAAACTCTCTATCTCTCACCACCACGAATATTTCGGCACACAATTATTTCCCCATAATTAACTGGATCAACCGGTCAATGATGTTCAATAGCTCATGAAGTATGCGATCATCTTCATCATCATCATTAGATCCTTATACCAACTATTTGTGGTTGGAACGTTAATCATAAAGCATTCGTTCAACATTTAAGTGCCTTCATGATGTCAAAATTAAGTGATCTTAGGCTCGTTATATATATATATATATATATATATATATATATACACACGCACACACACAAAAAAAGCTATTCAATAGACAAAAACAAAATACATATTTGATATCATTATAATTAAGTAGGAAGTTAGTGCATAGGTTATACAAGTTGATTAAAAATTGATTAAGAAGTAGCTCTTTCCTATTACAGAACCATTTGGTGAGTACAAATTAGATGAGGATAAGAGTGTGGCTTTCATAAATCAAGAGCAAAAGAAATAATGGGAGGGAAGAGGGTGTGAGATAGATTGAGAAGGAGATGTAGAGAGTGGCTGAGAGAATGGAATGAGAAAGGGAGATAAGCTAGAGAGAAATCATGATAGAGGAGAAGAGTAAGCGGTCAATACTGAGAGGAGAGTGAGAAATTGAGTAAAAAAATAGGGGGAGTGAGAGGCAAATTGAAATAAGGGGAGAAAGCAAGAAGAATATGTCTAGAGAGGAGTTGGAACTCGAAAGGACCATCATAGAGTTGGCCGCCAAAGAGAAGCCTTCAGGAGTGATCAACCTGTTCATCTTCTTTTTTCATCCTCTTCTTCATCCTTCCTATTGTCCAAAGCAAGGTAAGATCTAACTCAATATTTCTCTACATAATATGTGAAATCAATTTGGGGTTTTGAGGATTTAAAGCACTCAGCATTGAATCCTTACCTAATTGCTATATGAAGTTATGTTAGGTGTGGAAGTAAATAATTACATGTTTCATAATCAACATGAAAAGGCTTACTAAGAAAGAAGTTGAGGAAAACCTTTAACAAGTTTTAGGAAACCAAGAAGCATATGTGTACTTATAGCTTGAAGATGTATCATGTTAAATATATGATTAATGATACCTCATAATAAATTGTTAGTTGATGACATCTTGCATGATGAGTTTAGAGTTAAGCATTAACTTATTTGAACTATAATTTCTAATGAATCTGTTAAGAAAGGTTATTAAAGATTTAAATATAAGGATAAAGAATCTAACCTTGTCAAAAGTGATCATCCATTATAAGTAGACCTTATCGGGGTATATGCATGTGTGTTTCTACATAAATATGTAAGAATATGGACGCATGAAATGGATTAAAGGCCGATGTTATGCTTTGCTAACAAAAAAGGTTAAAGATGGGTTAGTTTATAGCATCACTTGTTATGCTTCCATGTTGGCTCTTAATCATCCACATGAAAATGTTATGCTTCCATGTTGCGGACTCAACCTAACTTAGTGACATAGAGATCATGAAAATTGGATGATGCTATGGCTCAAATAACATGACTTTACTTCTGACACCTCTAAGTTTAAAGCTTGCTTCAAATACTTCTTAAAGCAACAAAAGCTTTACTAATTAGTATTGCGTTATAAGAAATAAACCATCACGAATCTCGCATAGATCAGCAGGTTGCTCTGCAACTGTGTTTCGCAAGACCCAGAAGGCATAAAGATGTCTTTGGCATGTCGTCCACACAAATTAAAATTGTATATGAATTAGTTCCCCAGAAGGTTGTATTTTCAGGGAGGATGCTCGCAAACCATCAAATTGACTTTCCACACAAGACAAGCTAAACCAGTTTAAAATACAAATTCACAAAACCTATTCACAACAAAAACTACATTCCAGCCCAGCAAACCAATCATCAAAACTCAAAAAATCCCTCAGGAATCGAACGTGACAAAATTAAACCTTCGAACAGAGAACAATAGTCTGCCGCTCAAAGTCAACTGAGCGAATTAAGAAGCAGCAGCAAGATGCGGAGAGGGAATAGGACTGTTATCTACTCACATAGGAGAGCCACGGAATGGCTGGCCCCAGCAGAGACGAGAACGACGTGGCGTGCCGGAGAATCAGCCATTTGCCCTCCGGCTGCCGAAGGGTAAATACTGACGAAAGTGGAGAAGAGGGTGTGATGTTTCTCCCAGAAAAGAAGAGTTCCGTGGAGATAATAATGGCGGTGTTCTCAGCACGGTGTGCGCTGATTAATCTTGCCCCGGTATGCATTGGGCACGGCATTCATTGCGATTGCGAGTGAGAGGAGAGAGAAGTAAACAGGTGAGAGGACCCGCTGCGCTCTCCCCTCTCTCTCTCTCTCTCTCTCTCTCTCTCGTGTAGATTTTATTATTGGCCGTGTCCTTTCTCATATTTTTTTATTGATAGAAACTTCACATTAATAAAAAATTTAGGTGCGTTCCCCAAAAAAATAAAAGCTACGTCTTGTCTTAACTAAGAAAATTTTATTCTGATGTAAGTTTAAAAAATTCTTTTTTTTTTTTGGGAGAAGTTTAAAAAGATTTTTTTTTTTTTTTTTTTTTTTTGGGAAAAGTTTAAAAAGATCCACTTGGCTTTGTAAATGTATGGGGCCTCGATGAGATTATAAATTTGTTTTATATATTTAATAATTTATGGTGTAATAGTTTAAAAAATATTTATTATTTTATATAATTAAATAATGTGATAATATAATGTTAAATTTTCTTAAAAGCCCTTTCTTTAGAGAGGTTTAAAAGTTGATGATGTCAATGAAAGATGACAAATCTCTTTAGATATTGTTGATAAAGACTGATGACTAAATTTTGTTTAAAAAAAATAGAATTTATTTTTATATTTAAAATTCATAGAAATATTATAAAGCTTTTAAAATAGATGTATGTATAAAATTGATGCTTCATAAAAAAATAATTAATCTATTTCTCAATGTATATTAGAAGCGGAAAGAATTAAATTTAGAATCATTTCAACTTTAATTTCAATAAATTTATCGTCAAACTAAACGTATCAATCAGGCAAAATCAATTGACATCATAACTTATTTGATTTGACTCTATATGAACCAAAATCAAATATCTCTGGCATAATTAGAAATTTCGAGACATTTAGTGAATGATAAATAATTTTTAAATATCATATGCTTATAATCAAATCGAGTGTCTTAACGATAGGACTATAAAGAGCCTAATTTCAACATCATTAAGGCATTTAAATGCTGAAAAAATAGCTTATAATCGATGAAATCAATATGAGCCACCTTAAGTGTTTCAAAAGCTAGCTATATTCAAAGGATATATCACTCTAAAGAAATTATTAATAGACCCCTGGGAGGGGATCACATATGATAGTATTTCTAAGTAATTTTTAAGTGGTGAAGAATACAATATTTAATCTGCTAAATTTGTATAGAGTTAGCTATCTCACTCATGCTTAAAAGATTTACTCTGACATTTAGCATTGTAATTACAAGACGATAATAATATTTGTGTGCTTACATAATTACATGTGTTATTAGAATAATTATGCATGATAACTAGTGTAGTTGTGTAAATTTATTTATATCATGCTCAATAATAATAAAGTCACTCACTTAATTTAACCATTAACATGCAACTTAGCTTTACTTGTGTGGTACTTAGTGTATGATTAAATCAATTGATTACTAATGTATGTAATCTAATATAATTGATTGTATTATCAAATATTGTGGTTATTATTTGATCACTCATTTATATTAATTTTTATGTATTATATAGATTACATCTCTTATATTTGTACACATTGTATTTAGTTTAAATTTAACTACACTTCCGTATACATCTTTCACAAAAGTAATCAAATGAAGATTGGAGGAATGGTGTGGCAGATGTTATTGCATTAAAGATCAGTAATAATGACCTTAGCGGATTGCTAGAAGATCCACTTCTTAAGTAATCGAGTGATCCACCAAGTCAACCTTCAAAGTCGCCATCAAAACATTTTGTAATATCTGTTATTCTAAGATCGAACTACTTGACCTAATTTTGGTTGAATCCTCACTTAGTTCTAATTTAGTTATTAATTATAAGTTTTATAGTGTCTAACTAACTTCAAATGAGTTTAGAATTGAAAGGGAGAAGAGAAATCGTAAGAGGCAAAATGTTCTTTAGAACGTTGTGTCCTTGTTTTCTCTGTTTGGGAAAATAATTGAGGAAGTGTTGCAATGCTTAGCTCTCAATTTAGAGGAATCTTAGAGTTGGAATATTTTGCTAGAGCACTATGATGCTAGAAAAGTGAGCAATACGGTGCCAGGTCAAAAATGATATTTTTTTAAATAAAATATCTAAATTTATTTCTCATTTTCACCTCACTTGCCCCTTGTTTTCATGAGCTGTCAGAGAAGGGAAGGAAAGGGAGAGAGATAAGAAGGAAATAGAGAAAAAGAGGAGAGAGATTTGGAGGCCTGAGAGCTGAATTCGTTCATTGGGCTAGTTAAGGATTTTGTTGAGCATGAGGTTGGCTTCTAAACACTCATCTCTGATTTCAATTTTGATAAGTACATAACAAGATATAGACAAAAATATACTTTTTTCTTAGGTTTTATGACGTTTTCTCCGTGTAACTTTTTTGTATATTGTTGAATGTTTTATTATGAACACTTTGACAGTTAAAATTTTACAAGTTAGTTTTCTCTATATTAATTTCTGTGTATATTGAATAAATAAGACATCTTTGATACTGATGACAGTTCTCAAAAATTCTTAAAATATTATTATAAATGTTCCTCTAGATTTGTAATTAGAAAAGAAAATGTTAACTGTGTAAGTCCTTACACATGCTATGCTATCTAATTTTGATAATTTTGGTAGATCATATTCATGTTTAAGTTATAATTATCTACTAAAATATTCATATTGCATGATTTATGGCATAACATGGGAGAAACTCTGATATCTGAAATGTTTTAAGGGCACTTTCTAGAATGCTATAAGGGCCTTACAATTTCTATTTGCCCCATCTGTCATGTGTGGATGTGAGAGATTTTTTTACGCCACTTATTTTATGCAGATGTAAGAGATTTTTTGTCCTGTTCTAAGTCCACATGCTTTGTATGGGTGTGGGAGGTTTAAAAAGGAGTTATATTTTAAAGTTGAGTTATAAGCAGACATCGAAATATGTGCATAGTATATCAGCGCATTGCATATTCTGATAATTCAAATAAGTTCAAGTGTAATAAATATTATAATAGTAAATATATTCTGACATTATGATATCTTTGTGAAGTTTATTATAAAAGTATAGGTGATGACTCTGATAATAAGCATATTCTAGCAACTCTATGAAAGTATCTTTATGAAATGTATAAAGATAAATGTTATGTGCAAAATCATGTAGTAATTTCTGAATTGATGTTTCTGAAATACAAATATGTTAGGTTTAAAGTTGCTTTTGTTAGCACTTACTTTATACTATGATGTTTTAATTTGTTATTTATAGCAAAATAGTTATTGGTATATGTGATGGGAATACGGAAGAAGTCTATTGAGTTTGTTGTGTTCAATTTATGGAATTTCTCTGATAATTCATGAAAACGAAAGGGTCCAGGAAGGTAGAGCAGATAAGGGAAGGATTGTCAAGACCAGGATTTTAAGGCATTTTGTAATCTAGTTATTTATTTTTTATGTATAGCCTTTGTATGAACTAGATTATTGTATATAATTTTTGGAAAATGAAATTTTAATAATACTTTGGAATGTTAATATTATTTTGGATTATTTAGTTGGCTTTGAATTATTTTGCATTGTGGTTGAAAAAAGTTGGTTTAGATATTTAATTCTTCCATTAGAACCCAAGGCATGACACATTAAAGTTATCAAAGTGCCATCATGAAGCCCAAACCATACTTTTGAGGCTTATAAGGAGATATCTTTGATCATGATGAAAGACTTGGGAAAATATATTTTTAAAGAAGGATCCATCCAAAGCTTCCTAAAGGAACTTTGACTAATGTAACATAAGATTTGGGCTTACACTACATCCATAGAATCTTCCCCAAATTTTAAGGATGGTGTCATGCACCAACTGATAAAAGTAGTTTGGGATGGTGATAAAAATTTGGACTTTACTTTGACATCATGTACTTATATATTTTAAAAAGAAATTATTCCTTGATGTAGTAGAAACATTATAATATGTTGCATAGTCCATGTATTCTTTATGATTTATGTTGATAAAAAATATCATATGTTCTCATCCTATACTTTTTGATTTCTCATTTTTTTATATATCAAATGCATTATTCCATGAATTTCATAAACTTGCCTAATTTTTTTATTGGAGGGAGAGCACTTTTTTAGTATTTGAAAATATCCTCATGCCCTATAAATTTTTCTAAGCCAAAATAATATTATTTAGATTTTGAGAAAATTTATTTTCTCATTGTGCCACAATGGACTAGTTAAGTAAGTGCATGATAGAGTTTTTAAGCGTTCAAGCATACATTGAAAATTTGTTCAACAAATTTCATAATAAAACCAAAAGTTTCCAATGATCCTTGATGATTAAAGAAATAATAATTCTCAAGGTCAATCTATATTGGATGGCATATATATTAATGGTTACATAGTAAGATAGAATGATCAATCCTTTTCGAATTTTTGATACTTCATTAAATAATGCCAAACTTTTAAAAAGAAGATGTGTAATGACCACTTCTACAGTACTGAGTCTACATATGATGACCCGAATTAAATCTGGTAAGATTTTCAAGTCCATTTGATATCTGATGAAATTTTGTTAATTTTTAAACTTATTTTTACATTTAATTTAGTTATAGAAGGTTGTGGTTTGAAATTGGAAAGGAAAAAAATAAGTCTATGAGCTTGTTATTGCTAGAAATAGGACTCAACAAACTTTAATGTTTTTATTTTCTGACCTTTCATAGTTACTCTTAATCAAAAATTAAAATCAGTGTTATAGCTTGTGCCTAACCCTTATTAAGTTCTTGGGTGAAGGGAGAAACATGTTTTGATTAAGGTAGAAAATTATCCAAGCTTTTCTATAGATTAAAGTTTATTTTTGTTTTAAATTTAACTACACTTTGCTATACATCTTTCACAAAAGTAATCAAATGAAGATTGAAGTGTAATTTTAGTAGCAATAAATCCAGTGGGGGGTTGTGACTTTGGGCAATCAAGTCATTAATAAGAGTACATATTTTAGATATCTTGAATCTATTGTTCAGAGTGATGGTGAAATAGATGGGGATATTATTAGTAGAATTCAAGATGGATGGTTGAAGTGGAGGAATGCATTAGGCTTGTTGTGTGATAGAAAAGTCCCCCTCAAACTTAAGGGAAATTTCTATAAGATGGTGATGAGACCTGCAACGTTTTATGGCGCAAAATGTTAGCCATTAAAAGAGAAGCATAATATTAAGTTAAGTGTTGCATATATGAGGATGCTAAAGTGGATGAGTAGCTTTACTTTTAGAGAAAGGATACGGAATGATCATATATGTGAAAAAGTTGGAGTAGCTCCAGTGGAAGATAAGATTAGAGAGGACTTCCATTGATGATATGGTCACATAAAATGGTGACCTTCCGATGACCCGGTTAGGAGAGTTGATGTGCTAGATTTGGCTTATATTAAGAAAAATAGAGGTAGACCTAAAAAGACTTTATTAGAAAATATTAGAAATGACATTTCTTCAATAGAATTAAATGAGCATTTGAATCTTAATAGATACAATAGAGAAAAATACTTCATATAGCCGACCCCATATAGTGGGATAAAGGCTTGATGTTGTTGTTGTATACTAGTTGGGAAAGTTATTTGAATCAAGATATATTATTGTTAGCTTGCCTTAGATTTCAATTTCAATATCTATGTGATTAATTTTGGGGTTTTATCTCATTTGATTTGACATATACACAAATTTACGAAGATTTTTGAAGTTTTCACTGTGTAATTTTTCATACGTAATAGAATATAACATTTTGATCATGTTGATAGGAAAAATATAAACTTTGACAAAGTATTTTCATTTGTACACTAATTTGAATAATTTGTGAGTATGCTTACATTTATAAAAATTTCTACAAAATAATAAATACTTAAAAATAAAATTGTGGACATTGTTTATGAATGATATCTAAATTATTAATGTTGAATTTGTATATAAGTTTTATCCCGTGCGTACTACTAACTTTGTCGCACATGTGAAATTTCATATATTTTTGTATTATGTTAAATGATGCTCTTAGATGTTGCATATGTTGGCATTTTCCATATTTATGTGATGAAAATGTGGGGGAAAAGAAGGTGTTATAAGTGGGGGCTATTTTATGTTCAATACAATACAAGTAAAAATATAACGGCCTCTGCACACATGTAACTCCTCTAGCTGTACATATGATATGCTTGATTAGATGTGAGATGAACAAGTTGAAGTATAAGTGGAAGTTGAATTATAAGGGAAATAGGGCTATTATGATCAAGTGGAGGTATAAGTGGAAGTAGAGGTATAAGGAAGCTTTGGGAAATGTGTTATATAAATTTAAAACATACTAATTTATGTGTTACATTTTATGTTTCATCATGTATTCTTCTCTAATATTATGTTCATGTTTAAGTGATGTTTAAATTGTTGCAACATTGAAGTTCAAGTAATGTTTATGATTTTGCTTTTGACAAGTTCCTACTATTAACACGTGATTGCTGTTGATACTAATCATAGTATTGTTATCATGTTAATGATAGATCATTACAAAAATAACATGTCACTTTAATTGAAACTGTATAACTTTCTGTTTATATAATATATAACTTTTGTACGTGTAATTTAGGCTTTGTTTAGGATAATTATTTTACTGCTTTCTAAAGCACCTTGTGATACAAAAATTTCTTGAAAATAGTAAAAAAGCAGTGGCAAAAAGCCATCCCAAACGAAGCCTTATTTTAAACCTGAATATTGAATTCATTAGAAGGTCTTGTATAGCTTATTGAGCATGAGTTTCTCATTGTTGTTACTTACATGTTATTTCAAGAAAATTCAAGGCCTTATTTGAGTAGAAAAAAGTTGAGAATATTAAAGTTCAAACTATAGGCATCTTTTTGTTTATAGATGTATTTTTTGACAATCCAATTATTTATATATATGGGTTGATTTAACTTGTAAGGGAAATCATACTAGATAGTTGTATATGATTCTTTTGATGACTTGAAATGATAATGTTAATGTTTACGTTTACTATAATTGGATGTATTAGTTGGCTCTGGCTGTTGATTTTTGAAGCCATAAACACAAATAAGAATAATTCTTTCGATTAGATTCCTAGGACATTGCAAGATGTGTTGCTTCTTAGCTTTATAAACCCCCCACCCTTTACTTCTCTCCAAATAAACTCTATCAAGAAAATTTTGTTAAATGGCAACATGTTTGTTGTTATGAGGGTGATAACCTATAAAATAAAAACTCTTATAAGAGTGACTAGGCTTCTTGAGGGATTGACCCCATAGAATATTACACCATTCATATGTCATCGATAATGATATGAAATCTTAAAATGTTGTAGAAGTGATCAAAGTCTAATTGTGATAGTTACATTATAAAATAGTGAAACCTTTAGATTTTATTAAAATGATAGAAGTCCAAGATATCGAAGTTAGATCATTAAGCCCCTCCCCTAGTGAGGGGATATTATCTCATAAATGACCTAAAATTGATATGATCCCTTAATTTATAAGGTTGGGTGGCCTTTACTTTCATTACTATTTTACTTCTTTCATGGTTTATATGATAAAAGCCCTTATAAGAAATCTCTAGTCATAATCTTATCCAACACCATATTCCATTTGAGGCATCTAAATTGGTGTGACATTAAAAAATTGTGAAATAGTGAAGAAAATGTATAGCTTGTTCCATCATGGGATTTATAATAAGGATATACATTGGTCAATCTTTATACTATTACTAACCCTTTTGATGTTGACCTTGTTTAATTAAGAGTAGGAGTCCAGTTGGGGACTATATATGAAGAAAAGGTTCTCTTAAGAGTTCCTTGTAGAGTATGCCCTACTCAACTATAACTATCTTGAGATATTTATGTAAACACTCCTCCTAAGTTGCAATTATGATTGCCCTAGAATATTAACTTTCCCTTTACGAAGGCGTATATCATAACTTATTCTTAGAATGCTATCAATAAGATATATCATCCTTGTTGGAAGGTAAGCAAAGAAGGATTGATTGATCCTAAATATCTAAACATGGCGTGTTGAGGTCCCAATGTGTGGACTATTATCAAATGTCATAGTTACTAATTAATGAAGATGGGAATCTCTATTAAAAATGGTGACAAGCTATTATGTTTATTAAATTTATATTCATGGTGATTAAAAGATATGTTTAAGCTTTGAAGAAGATCCAACACACAAAAATACCCAAGATGTTAAAAGCGAAGATTTTTAAAGTGGAGAACCCAGAGAGGAATAACCCATAGGGTCTAGCTCGGACATAACTGAGCAAATAATCTTTATTGAATGTTATAAAGTTTTTTCCTTCTTCATAATTGTAATAGACGAGAATGTAAATATAAAAAACTCAATTAGATATAATCTCTTGAGGTAGCTATAGCAGCTGGTAATGTTAAAATATACATTTTCCTTCTATCTCTTGCTTTATTCTATAATTTCGAGCTGGTTCACTTACTATGAAAGAGAGAAATAATTATAATTCAAATAATTATTATAATAAAATGATAAAAATAATAAGAAATTATAAAAAATAAAAAAAATCGTTTAATATAAAAAAGTGAGATATAACTATAAATATTTTTAATAACTTTATACTTAAAATCCTGAATGCTAATTTATTTTAAGTGTAGTTTCTATTAATATTTTTTTTTCAGCTTACAAGTCATTTATCGAGTCAATCATGAACTTGCTCACGAGTCGACTTGACTCACATACACCACTACCTCTAATGGTAGCAAAAAAAACTCAATTCCTAAATAAATAAATAGTTTAATTAGGACCTTTGAACACTACATCCAACGGTAGAAAAAAAATCAATTCCTAAATAAATAAATAATTTAATTAGGACCTTTGAACAATTAAATATAAGCCTAAATCTTATCGTATCTGCAAAGAAATTAAAATCGAGGAAGAGATAAATGACAGGTTTACCAGACTCGTAATTCAAAGTAATATTAAAACGAGTGAAATTATTATCTCGAAAGAAAACTTATCTTTGGGCGCGATGAAGCGTGAGATTGAAGTTTGATACGAATCAGCCATTAATATGTCATCAAAAACTAAGTACTGTACACGACTTTTAATGTATATTTAAATTTTAAAAAATTAAAATAAATTTATCATCATCTGAATTTTCATTTCAATAAAATTATATATATATATTGAACGTCTCTTAGAGACAAACCTATCAATATCAAAAGTGATCTGATCAGATATAAAATGAGCCTAAATCAAGCATTTGAAACACAATAGAAAAATTTCGGGGATTAATTGGAGGATCAAATGATCTCCAAATCTTACATATTTGTAGTCAAATTGACCGTCTAGATGAGACAAATCCAACGAGCCAAAAATCATCTAATTTCAACATCATTAAGGCATATAAATGTTGTGGATTTTATTTATATTAGTATAAATGCACGTGCACATGGTGCACGTCTATAAAAAATTTTGAAATAAGAAATAATATTATAAAATTTAAAATCAAGTTATGATATGCTATATCAATGATATTAAATACAATATTTGTATATTCATAAATAATTTATACATAACCAATAAGAATATAAATTTCTATTATTCTTGAAATAGTCTTTAAAGTTGGATCAACAATAAGAAGCATATTTATGTATAATGTAAGAGTTTCAAATATATTGATTTTTTTACATCAATATAACACATGCAATAAAACTAAATTAGTTATTCAAAATATAAAAAATTTAGTCGTGAAAAAACTATCTCAAATGTATGTTAACTTAGAGATGTCAACAAATCATACAACTAAGCATATTCCAAATATTAGGGTGTAAATGAGTCTAATTTAGACATATAAAACTTTAGCTGACCTTTTAATTATTCTATTTTGTAATTTTATCATATCATTTTAATGAAGTATAAATTTGATCAATCAACACATGAACTGTCTGAGAAAATATTTTCTAAAATAGAAATTAAATTTAATATACATGTATTTCCAATTTTTAAAATAGATCATTCTAATGACATTTAAAATTATTAAATTTAACATAATTTCTAATTATTTGTTTACATTTTTAAATATATATATTTGAAATAAATTTAATAATTTTGGGCTAGAGATGGCATAAACTGAAAAAATAGCAGATGCTAAATAAAGGCTAACCAAAAATACTGAGCAGCGACCTCACAACAGTGACAAAAAAACATTAAATGAGAGGCTCGATTATATTTTTAACATGAGGCTCCTCACAAAATCGCTCACAACCTTGATTTACAATAGAACATCACTGTTATATTTTCCATAAAAACAAAGAATCAAATAGTAACTTGGATCTATTAAAAGTATATAAATCTGTTCATCTAGTAGGAAAAAAAAAGATTTGGGTAAAAAATTTAACCGAAATACAAAACATTTCATTTTATAATATTGGATTGTCGGATACATAAACCTGCAGCTTAAATGCGCTTGGTTGATAAAACATAAATCAAATTTAAATGTTCAAAAGTTCATAGAAATTTAAGGAGTATGTAATTGTAATTGGAACTACATCTCCTTTGTATATCTGAGGTCATCAAGGTGAGCAACCATGGACTTATTCATGGGTGATAGGTCACACGTCAGGATCAGTAAGATGTCATTTTTTTTTTGGATAAAACCCCACGAAAGAGGCCTACACATTAAAAAAGATAGAAATTATAGGATAAAACCTAAGAGCCACGTGATCCATCTAATTACAAAAGCAACATAAAGCAACAGAAAGCAAAAGAAAGATAAACTCAAATAGAAAAAAAATAGAAAGGGTTACAGAAGAAAACACCAAATGCCCAGCAGTCAACCGTCACATCCAGAGCAAGTGCCATCCAACTCCGAAGTCCATAGATCCAAAAATTAGCACCACAGTAGCAACATGCACAAGATAGAAAAAGAGAAGCACACCAAAGGGAAGGAAGAAACCCTCACCAGCCATGAAAAAAACCCACACCAAGATGCCAAAGCAACAGCCACCAAACCAAATACAAAAGGCTATTTCTTGGATTTCCTTTTTCTTCGATTACCCACCCGAACAAAAGTGTCACACATACCACCATCCTGTTCAATCATTTCCACTTCATCACCTTCAGAAGGAGAAGATGAAGAGCATTCAAGCCAATCAATTTGCGCCTTAACATCTTCCCTAGAACGAACACCCACACGGGCATACAAAGCATTAGTAGATAGTAAGGCAACTGGAACATCAACACGCTGATCATTCACTCCCAAACCCACAAAAGAGGCCGACACAACCAAATTTTTAGGCGTCACAGAAGAAGCAACCGAAGGATATAACTCACTAGAATCGGTATTCACCACCCCCACATTAACAACACAAGGTTCATTATTCCCCACATTCATTAACTCATTACCAAAAGCACCTTGTGACACATTAAAGTCATTCAAAGAAGGGTCAATAGCCACAGCATCATGAGACACCTTACAGTCATGTGGAAGATATTCAGCAACTATTGCCCCGACCAAGTCGGGTACCAACGAATTGTTTCCAGCCAAAAAAGATTTCGATGCCAGGATCAACTTGAGCTACAAGTTCACCTGACAGCTGGTGTAAATCCTTCTCATGTGAAACAACATTAACCAGGGGGTTCTCATCCGAAGCAAAAGGGACCACATTAGCGACACTTTTATCACCCCCATCCAAATCTAAACCCACCACATTAGGAAAAATAATTTTAGCTAAAGAAGGATTTAAAATTTGACATTCGACTTTAGAATGTCTCAGAACCTTACAGTGAGCACAATAGGTAGAAAATTCCTCCAATTCAACACGCTGAATGAACCCCATAGATTCTGAGCCAAGCCAAACTTGGTCAGAATAGCGTTTAATGACATCTAATTCCACAAGCACACAAGCAACAGAAGGCCTCAAGTCATTGGATGTAGCATTATCCGTCCGCAATGGACGACCATACAAGGATCCAAGGCCATGTAAAATACAGGGAGTAAATAGGTGTGGATGAAGATTGAGAAAAGATGCCCAAATGGTTATAGTAGGAGAATCAATGTCAATGTCTAAGAGAGGAGTCCATTTAACCAACTTCATGAAACAGTTTCATACGAAGTAAGAACGATGCGAAAAAACACAATAATAATCAAGATCATTCAAAAATTTTATCAAAATGTTCTTGGGATTCAGTAAAGTGGCAGAAAAATCACCGCATAGCTTCAATTGAAAGAAAAAAAATTTTGATGGCATCTAGTGATGGCCTTCGGCTAGGAAATTTCCCCACCAGCACGAACTCAAAAGGAACAGCTAAAGACCTCATTTCTTCATCCGAAATCCACAAGGAAGGTAAACCATGGCAAGAAGTTATTTTAAGATCGGGAAAATCTGAAGGAAGAGAATCCCCAGATAAGGCGTCCCGGAACGAGCGAGATTTAAACTTCCCCTCCAAAAAACTAGGGTCACACACACGATTAACAGCCATCCAACTGAAAATCACAGAAGAAACCAAGATTTATGGAAAGAGGAAGGAGATTACCGAACATTCGCAAGCAAGAAAGGGAGGCGGAGCAACAAGAGAACCCTAACCATCGCGAGTATGAATAGTAATCACATGTTGAGTGATCAGTAAGATGTCAAATGTAAAAGTAAGGACCTCAATAATAAGGTTCAAGATTTATGCAATTCCTCAATAAGTTTTTATTGTGAGAATCAACTTTAAACAACTAAAAGACTCGAGTGTTGTAATTGTAAGAAAATGATTTGATTTTTTAAGAAAAAAATTTATGATACCAATATCTAAAAAAAAAATTTCTGATAATAGTTGTAAAACTATTTTTACTAATAGGAGCAACCATTCAAAATAGCTTTAAATTCTCAATGATATGATCGTGGCACGCATAAAGACTCAACTACTTCAATTTTTTTGGATTATACACACACACACACACACACACACACACATACACACATACACACAACTAAGGAAAAATTGAGTGGTGACTTACAGTTAAAACTAAAAAATTCAACCCCAACCGACTAAAATGTATTGAATGGTTGAGACTTTTTTATACATTAGTAGAG
The DNA here is from genome assembly GCA_019925795.1 of Dendrobium chrysotoxum. Taxonomy (NCBI): domain Eukaryota; kingdom Viridiplantae; phylum Streptophyta; class Magnoliopsida; order Asparagales; family Orchidaceae; genus Dendrobium; species Dendrobium chrysotoxum. The sequence continues at coordinate 20,691,651 of CM034312.1, read as the reverse complement.
CATATCTATAGGTTCACAAAAAAACTTCAGGAAATAATTGGATTGAATTTTTTTCTGATTCAAGACATAATAGAGTTTGAAGCGAACAAGATAATTTTCTGAAAGATTGTTGAACTTTACCTGCGTTATAAACACACCAAATTATACAAGCTTTACATAGACAGATCTTGTCAAAACCCAACCCAATTAGGACAGGCCCTATCACATTGAGCTGTGACAGGCAAATCCCAAGATATAGTTTTAGAATTATTATAGATTTTCTGCCAATATTCATTGAAATAAACTACGGACAACAGAGCTACTAAAATATTCTAATACTAAAAATAAACTCATCCACCAATTTTCTTTCATTTCATCAAAATAAATTTTACACTACAGTACATGGCTACAGGCAAGAGCTACAGAATTGAAATTTTAACTAGCCATGACTGTACAAAAATCAAAATAGCAAAATACCTATGACGTTAGATCTGATCTTAAAATGCTAGTCTACAATCTCTCTTCCCTTCCCAGATCCTGAAAATCAGAAGTAAAATCACAGTGAGCTTCAACAGCTCAACAAGCCACACAAACCAATCTAAATTTTTAAATATTTTTTTATTTCAAATATTTTATCAAATATCTAAAAGTAGTTAAATACAATTTAAATAACTCACTGAACTGAGAATCACAGAACTAGAAAATATAATAAATGCATAGCAATTATTCTCTGATTTAAATAACATTACAGAATAAATAAATAAATTGAAATTTTATATCACAGAGTAGTTTAGATGCGGTCAAACAGGGCATCGGGTAGCAGAGTGTCCACAGGCAGGATTTGACCGACATTTTGAGTACAGATCTGAGAGCTTTGTCCGACCGTTAGGGAGACCGAGGGCAGTTCCTCTCCGTACTTTTTCTGAGGGACCATCTGGTAGAGCTGATGGTTCTGGTTTAGTGGCAAGGAGACCATCTGGTAGTGGTCAGAGAGAGCCTAGTAGTTCTGTTGCTCCAACTTTAGGTCAGCCACTTGTATATAGTTTGACTCAGCTTGAGGCCCGAGATGCTCCAGATGTTGTGATAGGTACGATTTATATTTCTGAACATCCATGTCGTATTTTATTCGATTCTAGAGCTAGTCATTCCTTTATTTCTAAGCATTTCTTCGATTCACTACACTTGGCTTCAGTTGTACTGTTTGTTTCTCTTTCTTTTATTTTGCCGTCTGGAGATAGTGTGGTAGCTAGTAGATTATGTTTCTTTGGTATTGAGATTTCTGATAAAAAGTGGAAATCCAGTTTTTATTCTATTACCCATTTCCTCATATGATGTTATTCTGGGTATGAATTGGTTGAGTCAGTATTTATGGGCAGTGAAAGTTGCGTATTATTCTAGGTCAAAATTCTTATAAGAAAATTTTGGAATTTCACAGATCTACTGTTGAAATTCCCCACAATTAGAAAAAAAATTGTGCTATGATGTGAGTAAGAAAGCTAAAATTTGTATTTAGCATTGGGAATATGGTAATATAAATCTGATAAGACAAATTTATGATAAAATAATCAATTTTATGTGATGGTGATGGTCAATAATATTGGTACTAAGTAGTTAGCTTATCCTAGTGAGAATAAGTGAAACTTAATTTAAATATGTAGCAAAAAAAAAAAGAAAATAGTAAAGAAGATCAACATACAAAAACTCGAATTTTAAACAGGTTCACCCAATAGATGGATACATCATTTCGCCACAGCAACTAATTTCATTATTTTTTAATTGTGGTAATCACAACCCCAATTCCTAAGTCTCATAAATAAAAACCTAATATAGCTGAACATATAATAAAATCCTCAAAATAACCTTAATGAAATAAACCTACAAATTTGGATGTCTTTCTGCTTTTGGGAGCTCCACATTGAATCGCATCCAAATCTGTGCAAAGTGCTTTCTTCTTAATGCAAAAATTAGGCAACAATTTAAGATATACTACCGAGAGGCTCCACAAACTAACACATCCAACTCATTATAGAAAAAGTCTATGGCAACTAAAAATATCATAAAATTTACAAAACACCTTTAATGAAATAATCCACAAATGTAAATGTCTTTGGGGAGCTCTACCCATACCGTAATTAAGTCTAACGTGTCTTCTTCTTAGGGCATACTCATACTCCACAACTTAAAATATAATGTCGATAATCTCAATGCTCCATTAGATCCAACAACTATGACACTTTCTAAGAATCTGTTTCAGTTATGTCACAATTAGGATTACTAACCTTTAAAAAGATGTCATCATGTCACATTTGCATATATAAGATGAACATGGTCTTGTCCTTGGGGTTCTCCAATATTGCTCTAGCATAAAAACAATCAACATTAGCTACAAATTATAGGTTACCATCACCTACTTGATATGACAAAAAACATTTTATAACTCCAATTTAACCTGGAACATTGAAGATCTACCAAAAGGTCCTGCTAGCATTGCAAATGCTCTAACTTGACCAATTTGATAATTGAAATGTTCATAACACTGTAATCAATCAGAAGCTTATATTGTAGAAGTATAGCATGATATCTGTTTAATAAGTTTTTGATGTTAGTATAAAATTTTAAATAATTAATTGTTTGTTATTTCTTTATTTATAGTTGATATGTCATCGAAAAATTATCTTGATTGGGCACGAATCTCGAAGCAAAAACACAAATTAGAAACTTCAAAAATTAATTCGGAGATCATTTAAACTCCGATTTCAGCAAGCTTATAGTCGAACTGAGCGTCTCGGAAATACGAACCCAACGACACCAAATTCGACTCAATCCGAGCCCAAATGAATCCAAATCAAGTACCCGAAGTGCTGTTGGAAACCTCGAACAGAAATTTGAGTTACCAAACGGTCTTCGATTTTGACGAGCTTATAGTCGAATAGAGCGGCTCGACGAGACGAATCCAACGAGCCCAAGATCGCAGAATTCTGATACCATTAAGACCTTAAGATGCTCAATAAACGGTTCATGATCAAGGGATTCAATATCAGCCGTTCATCCGCATCACTCCTTATTTGCCCTTGATCCCTCATCTATTTACGGGCTATGCCACTCCAGAAAAACTATAAATAGCCCCTCATTTCTCTTAAGAGGGGACCCAAGCCAAGAAGCCAAGAAGCCAAGAAGAGAAGAAGAGAAGAAGAAGAGAAGAAGAAGAGAAGAGAAGTCTAGGAGGGAACAGCTCCTCCACGACCACCACCGGAACACCGCCGGAACTTTGCCGGAACTCCGCCGGAACACCACAGGAGCATTGCCAGAGCACCACCAGGCGCCCGAGAGATGCCGGAGCTCTGCCCGACGCCGGAGCAACGTCGGAATTCTGCCCGACGCCGGAATTCTACCCGACGCCCGAGTGACGCCGGAATTCTTTCCAAGTGACGCCGGAATTCTGCCGGACACCCGAGTGACGTCGGAACTCTGCTTAACTGATACTCATTGTAATTTGATCGTCCTGAATTTAACGGACGAATCAGCCTCGTGTATTTCATACAACACTAGTGGAACTTTTTCAACTGGGCGTGGCCCCGTGGTTTTTCCCTTTTTCAGGGCTTTCCATGTAAAAATCCTGGTGTTCTTTCATTCTTCTGTTTGTGTGCTGGATATACGTACAACGCTGAGACGGAAATTTAAACTCTATCGACGCGTATATTTGAGTCCGCAACAGTTTGGCGCCGTCTGTGGGAAAACTATCCCACACTCCTAAATATTATTTTCATGGCCAATAGGCGTAGCAATCGCCTCATAGGAACCTCCTGCTCCCACTCTCATCAATCCAGAAACCAGTCTATAAATCATGGACATCAAGTTTCTGCCTCCTTTTTTCCTGGGGGGCAACACATTGCTGGAGAAGGAACCTCATGGCCTTCTTTGGAGGAGCGAATCCGAAAGATGGAAGAATCTCAAAACGAGATCCTACAACTCCTGCGAGAGACTCGACAATCGACCCTAGCACCTCAGGAGGAGGTTCTTCTCCCTCGAGATTCGCCACGTATTGAAGCTATTCAAATTGAACATCTTCAAGCTGAGATTCCTCTTCCTCCACCCAGGAGGCGTTCGCAGTCACATCAAGATAACGAACCGGTTGATACAGCAAGTTCTACCCATCCTCCGCACACAGGTCGGCAACCTCGTATTCCTTTGGACCTCCCCGAAGAGTTAGCCCGACCACACGTTGCTGAGCTCCCTCGCAATGCCCTTCGCCACGAACTACGACGATTGGTTCGAGAAGAGTTCCCTGTAGGAGGTATAAGACAACCCCTTCATCAGTGGGACTTGCAGGAGTCGTCACCCCTGACAGAAGCTATTCTTCAACACCCTATTTCAGCAGGATTTAAACTACCAAGCATCGATTCCTACGACGGGACATCTGACCCGTACAAGCACATCGATCATTACCGAACTATCATGTATATCCAGCGAGCATCTGATGCACTCCTCTGCCAGGTTTTTCCTGCTACACTCAAAGGACAGGCACGAACATGGTTCTATTCTCTTCCATCCGGAATGATCCATTCATTCGTCAAATTGTCCAAAGCCTTTGTTGAACAGTTTGTAGCCAATCGAAGAATTGCTAAGGATTCTTCCCACCTCTCCGGGATTCATCAAAATGTCATCAAAATGAGGGAGAATCGTTAAAGGAGTATTTTCAGCGGTTTTCCACCGAGGCACGACAGAATCCAGGAGTTCTTGGAGGTCTTCGTCCTGGCCCCTTCTTTTCTGCACTTATGCGCGACATATGCCAATCTGATCCATCGTGTGGAAGCATAAATATCAGCAGATGAAGCTATTAATACCCACAGGAAGCAATTTGAGCAAACTCCTGGAAAGCGCAAAAATGCCCCTATAATAGAGGGCTCTTTCTCACAACGAAAGAAAAACTTCTCTCCTAAACCCCCAGTACCACCACGCGAGTTCCGACATGAAAAAGAGTATACGCCTCTCAATGCAACTCGAACCAACATACTAATGGCCATTCGAGATAAAGAAAATATCAAGTGGCCTAATTCTTTGAAGCCTAATTCTTTGAAACCAGGAGCAATATTGTTATTTTCACCGTAGTTGTGAACACACTATCGAAGCCTGCAAGCAACTCAAGGATGAGATCGAGAGGTTGATCCGACAAGGATATCTCCGATAATTCATCCAAAATCCACCTGCTCGGGATGAAGCTGGTCCAACTGGGGGGCAAAATCAACAACAACAAAGACAACAGTTGAATAATATTCAAATGGTTGACGAGATTGAATGACCACACACTTTGTGTAGTTGTATTAGTAATACTACTTGTCTTATCTCATCGTGTTAAATAGGGTGTCACTTTGATATCCCTAATATTTTCTTCAAAGTTAAACATTATGTTGTCCTTGTACGTATACTTATATATTGATTACAGTGTAACTTGTATATCCCTAAGTCACACTAGAGATCTATTGTATTGTCTTATAGTAATATAATGTGTTGTTCGTCAAGTTCTGATATTGTCTCTTTCTTTAAAAAGAATATAAATGACAATGAAAAACTACTGACAAATATAGTCTCTTTATCCTTGATTCGAGAAATACACAATCTTTATTATGTCTCAATCACTGGATGATCAATCCCAGGGGGATTCGATCTGACCTCTTCCACACAGGTTAACATCGTCGAGCAAAGGCTCCGACATACAACCTCGGATAGGTCTCACATCCTTGGTGGATTCTCTTGACCTCTTCCATACAGGTTAACGTCATCGAGCAGGACTCTGACATACAACCTCGGATAGGTCTCACATCCTTGGTGGATTCTCTTGACCTCTTCCATACAGGTTAACGTCGTCGAGCAAAGGCTACGACATACAACCTCGAAAAGGTCTCACATCCTTGGTGGATTTTCCCGACCTCCTCCATACAGGTTAACGTCGTCGAGCAAAGGCTCTGACATACAACCTCGGATATGTCATATATTCTTGATGGATTCTCTGGACATCTTCCACAGAGATTCTTGGCGGGCAAAAAATCTTCGAAAGAGCATGTTACACAATATATCAACTCATGTTTCAAAGATGCAAAAGCAAGTTTTCAACTTCATATAAATATTATTGAAGTTATATTACGAAAGATTGTACATCTAGTTCACCTTTGCAAGAATTTAAAAATAAAAGGTACACTGGTGACATTTATACAAGCTAGTATCATCAAGCAACAAGCAACTTTAACACAGTCAAATATCCTTGGTGGATTTAAGTGATTTCTCCCTTACTGCACGTAAGCATCTCCTACAACTGCTCCTTCAAAGAAAGGACATAACTGGATCATCATCAGACCTCCACTCAGTTGATAGTGTTAGTGTATTGCCAGAATGTTGGCATGTCACACTACTTCGGCCCCTTGATTCATTAATATCTGATGTTGGCACACTTCAGTATGGATGAATATTGCCTTAACACAATCCCACTGGACACCCGCCATCATCGGCCCTTTGTCGGATATCTGTCGGCGGTCCTCTACTTCATCTCAACCATCATCGGATTCTTGCTCGATCGTGAACCATCATCGGCTTCTCGTTCAACTACTGATAGCAGCACCCTTGAACTCTCTCCTTCTACTCCCCACTTGGTCGTTGACTGCTAACAGACTTCCACCCGATCGTTCATCATCGAAAAACTTCCGTTAAAATAGCATCGAATTTCTATTCGATGCTGAGCTTCCTCCCGTTGTTGAAGTTCTGCCCGTTTTAGGACTTCCGTCGGACTTTTACCCGACACCGAGCTTCCTTCCGTTGCTGGACTTCTTCCCGGGACTTTCATCTGACTTCTGCCCGAAGTCGAGCTTCCTCCCATTGTTGGATTTTTGCCCGTCATGGAACTTCTGCCCGCTGATCGATTTTCGTCAGAGTTCTACCCGACGCCGTACTTCTTCCCGACGTCGGACTTCTGCCCGTCGTCGGATGTTTATCAGGCTTCTACCCGACACCAAAATTCTACCCGTCGTGGGACGTCGTCGGATGTTTGTCAGGCTTTTACCCGACACCAAAATTCTACCCGTCGTGGGACTTCGTCGGATGTTTGTCGGGCTTCTACCCGACACCGAATCTCTACCCGACGTTGTACTTATGCTCGTCAAGGGACTTTCGTCGGACTTCTACCCGACGACGAGCTTCTTCCCGTTGCTGGGTCTTTGCCTGTCGCCGGACTTTCGTTGGAATTTTGCCTGGGATTTTCGTCGGACTTCTGCCCGACACCGTACTTCTACCCGACACCGGACTTTTACCCATCGTCGGACCCTCGTCGGACTTCTACCTGATGCTGAACTTCTTCCCGACGTTTGACTTCCGACCATCTTCAGACTCCCTCCAACTAACATCTCACCTCCACATGATCTCTTAAATGAGAGAAATTCTAACTCCCATTTCGCTTCCCTTCCTAAAAAGGGGAAGCGGCTAACTTCTGCGCAAAGAGAGGGGCGGCGAGTCGAGTTGGGAAAGTCACCTACTCAAAAACAGCGGAAGGCCTCAAAATGCCAGAAGCTAGAGGGGAGAAGAGAGAAATTTCTAACTCCTGTACAAGAGGAGAGGCGTTGTCTCAAGTAGGGAAAGTCACCACTGAATAACAACGGAATGCCTCAACAGTCAGAAAGCCAGAATGAGAGAAAAAAGAGAAGAAGCCTCTAACTTCTACGCAAAGGGAGGGGCGTCGAGTCAAGTAGGGAAAGTCACCTACTCAAAAATGGCGGAAGGCCTCAAAATGCCAAAAGCTAGAAAGCCAGAATGAGAGGGAGATGTGGTGCAATTTTTCCTTACCCCAAGGGGGGTATTTATAGGATGAAAAGGGGGAGAAAAAGAGAGGGAAAAATTGAAAAAAGAGGGGGAAAATGTTTGAAATTTGGAGGGAGAGAGTTTCTAGAAGATTTTTGAATTTTTTCTGAATTTTTCAGAATTTTTTCGAAATTTTTTGGGCTCAAAAATAGTTATTTACGAATTAAAAAATAAAGGAAGCGGTCCCCACGTTCAAAAAAAAAATTTTTTTTTAAGGGGGCGGGCGGACCCGCCCCTGCCTATCCTCAAGAGCCGCAAGCGGCTCTTCAAAAAAAAAAAAAATTACTGTAGCAATGTTACTGTAGTAGGCGGACACTGTAGCAGTCAGACACTATAGCGGTACTGTAGCAACCGGAGAAAAAATAGAGAAATTGACCCGGCAGTCCAAATTGAACATTTTTGGGGTCCCCGGACACGTTTTCCGACGTTCCGGACTCAATTTTGACACTTTCGGAGCTCAACGAGGCCTCTACAATCGAGTTTGAGCAAAATTATATCTTTTTGAACACCATTTTTTGCGATTCGGCCAATGTAAAATGCCGGAACAAGTATTTTCGGACTCCTGAAGCTTCGACGTCTGAAAATAGGGGGGCAACTGATATGTCATCGAAAAATTATCTTGATTGGGCACGAATCTCGAAGCAAAAACACAAATTGGAAACTTCAAAAATTAATTCGGAGACCATTTAAACTCCGATTTCAGCAAGCTTATAGTCGAACTGAGCATCTCAGAAATACGAACCCAACGACACTAAATTCGACTCAATCCAAGCCCAAATGAATCCAAATCAAGTACCCGAAGTGCTGTTGGAAACCTCGAACAGCAATTTGAGTTACCAAACGGTCTCCGATTTTGATGAGCTTATAGTCGAATCGAGCGGCTCGACGAGACAAATCCAACGAGCCCAAGATCGCAGAATTCTGATACCATTAAGACCTTAAGATGCTCAATAAACGGTTCATAATCAAGGGATTCAATATCAGCCGTTCATCCGCATCACTCCTTATTTGCCCCTGATCCCCCATCTATTTATGGGCTATGCCACTCCAGAAAAACTATAAATAGCCCCTCATTTCTCTTAAGAGGGGACCCAAGCCAAGAAGCTAAGAAGCCAAGAAGAGAAGAAGAGAAGAAGAAGAGAAGAAGAAGAGAAGAGAAGTCTAGGAGGGAACAACTCCTCCTCAACCACCGCCGGAACACTGCCGGAACTTCGCCGGAACACCACAGGAGCATTTCCAGAGCACCACCAGGCGCCCGAGGGACGCCGGAGCTCTGGCCGACGCCGGAGCAACGTCGGAATTCTGCCCGACGCCGGAATTCTACCCGACGCCCGAGTGACGCCGGAATTCTTTCCAAATGACGCCGGAATTCTGTCGGACACCCGAGTGACGTCGGAACTCTGCTTAACTGATACTCATTGTAATCTGATCGTCCTGAATTTAAAGGACGAATCAGCCTCGTGTATTTCATACAACACTAGTGGAACTTTTTCAACTGGGCGTGGCCCCATGGTTTTTCCCTTTTTCAGGGCTTTCCACGTAAAAATCCTGGTGTTCTTTCATTCTTTTGTTTGTGTGCTGGATATACGTACAATGCTGAGATGGAAATTTAAACTCTATCGCCGCGTATATTTGAGTCCGCAACAATAGTCAACAAATAAATTATTTTTGTTTCATATCATTTCATTTCCTTTTCTCTAATTCAAATTTAGCTTTAAATTATGAATTTTAAATGATTTCAAATGGTGGCGTCTTGTGCCCATAGCCAAATTCTGATAATGTTCTTCCTCTTTAAACAAAAAATTATGAAATCAAATTTAATTGAAAATTTACTTGCAAATAATGAAATACCTAATAGTGTTGTTGGTTCTCATGCGAATCCAGTGCGGAATGGGCCTATTCTGCCTCAGCTTCTTTGCCAGATTCTTGTTGATCTAAAAAGTCTTGAACAAAGGCTAAATCAAAATGGCAAAAAGGAACAATAGTGCGAGGGGTTGACGTCAGGATTTACAGGATTTAGCTGAAGAGGCGGGCAAGGAGAAAAAGATCCTTACCTTGGCGGCGAGCCCCCGTCGTGGCTTCCGATCCAACAGGAAGAACAAGCGAAGAAGCTTCTTTACCGACTTTTTTAAAACTCTTTTTCACACGAAGCAAAAGAAAACGTTGCTGATGTGCCTTTCGATCCGATAGGAAGAAGAAGCTTTTACCGACTCATTTAAAACCATTCTTCACGCGAAGCAAAAAATAAAAAAATGGGAGCGAGCAACAAGGAGCGGTATCCGAATAGCCACGAAAGTATGGGTTATATTTATATTCCCCATTCAAAACACTTATTCAAGCAAATGGTCAAGTTGAAGAAGGCCAAGAGATTTAATTTGAGAATTCCTAATAAAAATATGAAGATGAAGAGTCATAGTATAAAACACATGCCATAAAACTATTTCGATTTGCTAGGGAAGTATTATTTTTTTGAAGATGAAGAGTCTACATAAAGAGCATTAAATTATATAAGTATTATTTTTTTGAATTATTAATTATTTATATTATAAAAAATATGAAGATGAAGAGTCATAGTATAAAACACATGACAGAAAACTATTCCGATTTGCTAGGGAAGTATTATTTTTTTGAAGATGAAGAGTCTACATAAAGAGCATTAAATTATATCAGTATTATTTTTTAAAATTATTAATTATTTATATTATAATGGATGGCCAAAATAATTTTAGAAGAAATAAAATGGATGGCCAAGAGTTGCTAGGGAAGAAAACTCAAACCCCTTTTATAATAGCAGTATAGATTTATGAGAAATGTCCCTCTAAAAAATCTATAAATAGGTCCCTACACTATATATTGGAGGGTTTTAGACTTTTGGCTTTAAATTCAAGAGAGCTCGAAGGTTTGAAGAATCACAGAACTCCATTTGAACACCACCACCAGACTACAGCCAGGCCACCACCATTGAACTATCGCTTGATCAATGCCATCAAACCATCATCGCTCGACTATGATCATTGAACCACTGTCATCTTATGGTCCATCAATCATGGTAGGCTGATTATGATTCCTCAACCACTATTACCTAATTATGATCTTCCAACCATCATCACTCAACTATGATCCTCTCATAGCCATTGCCAAACTACAATCCACCTACCATCGTCGCCAAACTACAATCACCTGACCAATGTCATTCAAATATGATCCTCTAACCACCATCGTTCGACTATTATCTTTTGATAACATTTGTCTAACTATGATCATTTAACCACAATCATCCAACTATGATCCTACGACCATTATTGCCCATCTATATTGCTTCGATCATCAAATCCCAACTTGATCTTTTGACCTCTGTTTCCCAACTTCAGTCCTCAGACCACCTTCGCCCAAGTACTATCCTCCGACCTCAGTCTCCCAACTACTATCCTCAGATAATTATCACCCGACTATAATCCACTATTTTAAAATGTAAACAAATTATCGCAGATTATTCAGAATACTATTTAAAAACTTTAATTGTACCACAACATTGTTTTTCAGAGTCAAGGTTTTTTTTGATCAATTAAAATAGTAAAATTCTCAAATCCTCGGTTTAAATTTCCAGAAAAATAAAATTTTGAATCATTGTCTTTATAACATATAAAAAGTTACACAATGAAAATTTCGCAAGTCTAAAGTTTCCCTTATTTTTCAACTACAGAAATATAAATTAAATTATAAAATTTTAGAAATCTCTGTATTTTAAAAATTGAGATAGACAAAATATTACCTCCTCGATCCGAGTAACTTTAAGAACTGGGCTATAGTAGAAAATGACCCAAAGCAGCCTAAATTTAGCTTTCTCTCTCTAGAAAGCTCTCCTTTTCTCTCACTAGATGGTTGCCTTAGGAGAAATGAAATGGTATGAGTAGTGAATTTAGATTCTTTAAATATTAAATTTGGTCTGGCAACACGATGCCACATGGTGCTCCCTTAGAGAGCCCATGGCGCCGCCATGCCACCGTGCTCAATTATTTTCTAAGAGTAGTGGCACCAAAGCGCTGATAACCTCAATGCCGTGGTGCCCCAAGGGAAAAAATCAGACTTGCTAAAACATGCAAACAGACCCCCGGGACTCATTTCAAGACATATGCAGAAATGTTTAAATGTAGAATTTTAACGAATTATCTTGAATATGGTTAGGTCAGAACTGGTTGAATGGTGCTCTGACTTTCTAAGTGTATAACTCTCCCCTTAGAAAAATATCATGCTCGATATTTCTAAGCTCCAACCCTCAGAACAGATATGTTTATAATTGCCTCATTTCATATTCCTTCTCCTAAGAGGCTTCTCTTTTAGTTACATTTTTTCACTAAACTTTAATCATTGGAATCTATTTATTTCTTAGCCTCCTAACATCATATGCCATATTCCTCTTTGGTTCCTATCTGTAACTTAGATTCAGACGTACCTCAACTTCTGCAATGAATATATGATTTTGGGAATCAGATACCCGCTTCCTCAGAAAGTGACACATAAAATATTTTATGGATTTCAGATATGTAATTTGGAAACTATAATATGTAGATAGATTTTTCAATTCCTTTAATAACTTCAAAGGGTTCAGTGTACCTTAGACTTAACTTTCCTTATTTGCCAAATCTTTTAATGCTTTTTATTGGCTTGATTCTCACATATATAAAAACTCATAATAGAATTCCGCAGCTCGGTGCTTAGCATCAAAGTACTATTTATGTTGGTCTTATACAACTTTTAATCTATCTCTGATGAGGCAAATCTTTTAATAGCATCATCAACTAAAGTTGGCCCAATTAAATTTCTTTCATCCACCTCTATCTAAGACAAAGGGTCATATACTTCCTACCATACAGAGCTTCATAAGGGGTCATATCTATGCTTGATTGAAAGCTATTATTATAAGAAAACTCGATCAAAGAAATGTGATATTTCTAAATGCCACCAAAATCCAAAACACATAATCTCTAAAGATCTTCTAGTATAAAAATAACCTTTTCAGACTGTTCCTTATTATATAGATAAAAAGTTGTACTAAAAATAATTTTATGCTTAGGTTTTGTTGAATACACTTCTATAATTTAGAAGTAAACATGTCATCTCTTTAAAAAAAGGATCACCTTTTGGGATTCTATGTAATCGGATAATCTCACGCACGTATACATGTGCTAATCTGTCCACTAAATCAAACTTTAAGATCAAAATGAAATGAGTATACTTCATTAGATAATCCACTACAATCCAAATGGCATCATGTTCCTAGAAAAACCCATAGTAAAATCCATCATTATCTCTTCCTACTTGCACCATCATTATATCTTCCTACTTCCATATTGGAATAGGCAATGGCTATAAAAATCTTATTATAGTTGATGTTCTTCTTTCACTAACTGACAAGCTTCACATTTGGAAATATAATCTAGTACATCCTTTTTCAATCCAGGCCACCATACATACTTTTTGGATCATTATATATTTTGTCACTTCTTAGGTGAATAATATACTTCATACAGAATAACAGATCTCAAATATTTAGAACTGAAAACCCACAATATGTTCTTACATAAACTAACTCTAGAATCATATATTCTCAGTTCAAATTTCTTATTGGATTTAATTTGATCAATCAGCTTCAAATATTCTACATATGATCTAAGAGATTCCTAAATTCTTTTTTGTAGAGATGGTTGAATGATCATCTGAGCCAAAATATCATAATCTAAATTAATTGGAGAAATCACCTCCAACTAAAGCTTTTCCATATCTCATATAAAATATTCATTAAAAGTAAGCTGAGTACATAATAATCCAAAAAATTTCATGCTCAGAGCATCAACTACAATATTAGCCTTACCAGGCTGATACTGAATAGTCATATCATAATTTTTAATTAGCTCAAGATATCTCTTTTACCTTATATTTAAATCTTTCTAAGAAAATATATACTTCAAACTCTGATAATCAATAAAGATCTTACACTTGACACTATACATATAGTGTCTCCAGATCTTTAAAGCAAAGATGACAGTAGCAAGTTCCAAATCACATGTTGGATAGCTCCTTTCATGTGACTTCAACTGTTTGGAAGCATAAGCTGTAACTTTCTCCCGTTGCATCAGAACACATCCTAGTCACTTCAAGAAAGCATCACTGAATACCTAAAATTCTTACGTACTAGATGAAAGAGTCAAAATTAAAGAAGAAGTCAAATAGTCCTTTAGCTTCTGAAAGCTAGCCTCACACTTAGATGTCTTGATTAAAGCTACTCACTTCTAAGCCAGTCTCATCAAAGATGTAAAAATTTGAGAAAATTCTTTCATAAACTTCCTGTAATAACTAGTTATGCCTAGGAAACTACGTACCTCAGATACAGTAGTAGATCTTGGCTAACCAAAATAAATTATTAAATTTATAATTAAGTAAAATAAGCTATAAAATTATAAATTACAAATATATGATTTTTAAAAAATTTTTAAATCTGCCAGAAATCTGCTGGCCCAAAATTCAATAGGAAATATTTCATCGTAATCTGTCAGAAATCTGCTAGAAAATATTCCGCTGGAAAGCCGCCAAAAAATTTGCTGTAATAAGCAATTTTTCTGTAGTGTATTATCTATCTTATCTATCATATATCTTATTTAGCATCTGTCAGCCTCATCTATCCTCTATCTCTATCATTTGTATGTCTCATCTATTATCTATTTTTTTATCATTTATCTTATATAGCACATCGGTTCATTCATTTTGCTTATTTTTACATGCATATCATATTATGTGTATCATAATAACAGATATCATGTACACATTATATGCAATTATCATAACATATAATTCTATTCAATGTGCTCATCAATATACATGTATTATGTCAAAATATATGTTATGTTAAATGAACAGTAACCATATGCATGTCATGTATCTCATGCCCAGATTTAGTACATTAGCTCATGATCATTTTGCACCTAGTCTTTACTCTATCCATTTCAATCAAAATATTATATGTACAAAACTAATCAGTGAAATTTTAATATAAGCTAGTCAAAATATTAGGATAACAATATCTACAATACATCAAAAATTACATGATGAAAAATTATTAAAATGAGAGATATTATATTTTAATATATTTCTAGAGGAAAAAAATGAATTAAACTCAAAATCATTGAAAATAGAAGTAGAGTAGAGACCACTTCAGATTTTCATAATTTCAAATAAATTCATTTTATGAAATTTTGTGTTATTAAAGGTCTGGCGGGATCTGTCGTTGAGGGGTTTGTTGTTGATGGTGCTTAGGTGGAGCATCGGTATTCATCTGAACTCTCTTGAATCTCTTGCCCAAGGTCCCAAGCTCCTCTGTCCAAGCCCCCTTTATGTATGGAGTAGGGTCATATTTATAGATTTTTGGGATCGACATGCCCTATAAATATGGAGAAAATCTAGAACAAATCTTAAGCACTCTATTGGACGGCCTGTATTGATTCTTTGATCATAAACATTCATTTAACATTTAAGTGCCTTAATGTTGTCAGAATTAAGTGATCTTAGGCTAGTTGGATTTTTCTCGTTGAGCCGCTTGATTCAACTATAAGCATGCCTATTTTGGAGATCATTTGGTCATTTAGTTAATGTTCTAAAGCTTTCAAAAATGTTTCAAGCCCTTGATTTGGGCCTGGATTGGGTTGATTTTGATGTCATTGAGTTTCTCTCATCGAGACATTCAATTCAAACATACATTTGTTGAAATTAGAGTTTAGATGATCCAAAATTTGATTTTGAAAGTTTTGAATTCAAATATGCATCAAGATTTGTGGCCAATCAAGAAAATTATTTGTGGCATATCAAACCTCAATACAAATTTATTAAGCTCAATGAGTTGAATACTAGTGGTCATCATGGGCGGATCCACTATAAGCTGAGGGGGGGGGGGGGGGGGGGGGCGGGGGCAATTGCCCCCCCTGAAAAAATAAAAAAATTTTATTATATGATTATTTAGATAATTTATCCCCTTCCAGTTATTTTTTAATGTTTATTACAAGAGTTTTTAGGCAAATGCCCCCCCCCCCCCCCCCCCCCCCCCCCCTAAAAATTTTAAAATACTATAGTCTTTAGGCAATTGCCCCAACATAATTAAACACATTATGTAGAGATGTTATTGTTAGGGAACGATGAACCAAATACAAAGAGAAATAGTAAAGAAAATTCAAAAATATCCTTATAACCAAAATTTGTTCTAGGGGCGCTGCCCTCAGAAAACCTCGCAGCCCCTTGACCCCGCGACCTGACTGGGCAGGTCGAACCCCACAAGGGGGCGCTGCCCCCTTGGACCCTTGACATATCTGCGAAGTGTACAACAATTAAATATATGAACAAATAGGGGTCGAGGGGCAGCTCCTCCGAAATAAATTTTGCTTGTAAAAAAATTTATAAAAAAAATCTCTGCACTTTTACTTATAAGTTTGCCCTCCCCCCCCCCCCCCAAACTATTTTTTAGTGTTTATTACAAGAGTTTTTAGGCAATTGCCCCTCCTAAAAATTTTAAAATACTATAGTCTTTAGGCAATTGCCCCAACATAATTAAACACATTATATAGAGAAGTTATTGTTAGGGAACGATGAACCAAATACAAAAAGTAAATAGTAAAGAAAATTCAAAAAAATCCTTATAACCAAAATTTGTTCTAGGGGCGCTGCCCTCAGAAAACCCCGCAGGGTCGCTGCCCCTTGACCCCGCGACCTGACTGGGCAGGTCGAACCCCGCAATGGGGCAGCCCTTGGACCCCCGACATATCTACGAAGTGTACAACGATCAAA
Organism: Dendrobium chrysotoxum; assembly: GCA_019925795.1. Classification (NCBI taxonomy): domain Eukaryota; kingdom Viridiplantae; phylum Streptophyta; class Magnoliopsida; order Asparagales; family Orchidaceae; genus Dendrobium; species Dendrobium chrysotoxum. Next base: position 20,675,001 of record CM034312.1, on the reverse strand, counting down.
TATATGAACAAATAGGGGTCGAGGGACAGCGCCTCCAGAACAAATTTTGGTTGTAAAAATATTTATAAAAAAAAATTCTACCCCCCCCCGGAAAATTAAGGCTGGCTCCGCCCCTGATGGTCATGTTAAAAAATACCTCTAAACCACTGGAAAGTATACTATTTTTCTGGGATTTATTTGATTCAGGACTAGACCATAAGATCTTATTAGTAAAATAATGAATATCCTTAAGCATATTCATCAACCTATGTCCTCTAATAATATTTTACAAGATATAATATGTCATTCTTAATTAGACTCATATGAATGACATGACCTATTGACCTTTCATTATTGATAGACTAACTAGGCTGACTCAGGATGATGAAACAATAATATTTTAATCATATTGATAACTCATCCTCATTCATTCTCCATAAATAAACCTAATTTTCAATTATCAATCTAGTGCATCATAATATCCTTAATTGAGAGAATTTGGGAGCATGGAGCTCAAGATATAATAAATCATAGAATCTCAGTGATATTTATTATAAACCTAACAAAATTTAATATTGCTAACAGTCAACAGCCTGCAGGTAGCAGGTCATTTTCCTTGATCCTCTAAGAAACGACCAGGTTTTAAATTCTTAGGAAATTCCATGAGTTATTACGCCACCATTAAACTCAACAGCTAAGCAGTCAAGGCTAGCATTGGCAATACATAGCCGTTACACATTGTCGGCAGCGATCCAACAGCGCACTCCTGCGTCCGGTCTTCGTCGATTGTGTTGCCCGGTTGCCCCATTACGTGTCAAATTTATTGTATAAATTATTGAAAAAAAGGGTTTTTGTGCAAATGGAGCTCTCGCCCTCAACAGTGCCGAAAGGTCGGACAGAAAGAGACCTAAGTCTCCGCACTCCAGTAGAAAGTTTCGGCGGATCGAAAACCACAAGAAAAAAAGGAACTTTTCTAACTTCTCATCTTCGTCATTCAAGGAGGAAGCCGGAGGAAGAATCTCCATTCGATTGCCGTGTTCCTTTATAGTAGGTAACATCTTTTGAAGCCCCTGCAATCTTTCGGTTTACCACTTTTCCTCCTCGTTTGTTTGGGCTTTTTTAGTCGATGAGTTTGATAAATATTGGGATTGAGGAGATTGATAGACGGGGATTTTGATCTCTTTTTTTTCCTGAGTATTTGTTGGTGTTTTTTTTTTAATATTTTTATTATTATTTTTTTCTGAGTATTTGTTGGTGTGTCAGCAGTAATTGGAATGCATTAGGTTTAGATGTCAATTAGGTCTGTGATTGAGAATATTTTTTAACCTGGAAGGGAATTTAAGGTGATTCTTCGGTCTCAAATCTAATTATTTCTGTATTACTGGTGGTTGAAATTCAGTTGTCAATGGGCCCTTGTTTTACTTCAGAAACATTGAATGTGGAGCTTGTGAATTTAACAAGAACGAGTTATCTCCACTGTTCCTTTGCTTAATGGCACAAATTGAGACTATTGGAAATTGGATATGTGTATCTTGAAAGATTTAGATACATACCACATAATCTTTTATGTATTTACATAATTAACACCTAATTTTTAATATTACTTATGTAATAACTTAATCTAAAAATCTCTTCAAAAATACCTAACCATAATTTTTCTGAAGTTACTTGATATAATTCTGATAAACTATATCTTAAGTTTCTCAGGGTGAGTGTTGTTTTTAATGTTCAATTCTAAAGTAGCTTTTAGACTGAATTCAGTTCAAGAGCTCTAATGTGGAACCATGGGATCCATATTTATGCAGTTAGGTTTTTAACTTGATGGAGACATTGTTAAGTGAAGGATGGTTTTTTATATATGGATTGAATGTTTGAATGTATTTTGTAGAATACGACAAGAGGTAATTAAAGGAACAAAGAGTTATGCTTGTTACTTGATTATGGCTGGCAATTACTTTTGATATTATCTATAGTACCTTGGAGAACATGCTTGATACTTATTTTCTTGAGAGGGCACGTACACGCATACGTACGAACGCATCGCATGCTCACAAAGTATACAAAACTCAATCAATACTGTAATAAAGCAATTGTTTTTTCTTAATCTTCGTTAACTCTTCATCTGTCCATTCCTCTCTTAAGTTGATTCTTCTTTTCTTGCAAATCAAGTAATCAAGTTCTACGTCGATATCTACTTTCATTTAACTCGCCATCATTAAATGGTTTTAGAGCTGAATTTTATACTTACAAGAATTCTATGTGGTAAACTTAAGACATGTTAAGATCAAGTCTTCACTTCCCTTTCATCTTAATAGTTTGCCCTACCCAGGTTTTTCTTTTATCCTCTATAACCAAATTTCTGAGAAAACCAAATTTCCAACTTCAAATTTCCACACAACATTTTATATTTCTCCTTTAAATTCATTCTTAAACAATTCTTGACTAACCTTACAAACATCATCTTCCTCTTTCATAAAATACTTAACATTCTTACTTTATTTTCAAGTTTAAACCTAGCACACCTAAGATAAATTCAAATACTAAATCTGCTTACAGCCAACTCCATTCAAGAATATAATTTATGCCCCATTCTCTCTCTTGCACAATCCAAGGCATTTTCCTTCCTTTGATCTTTATAAAGCCGAGTCCCCATATCATTTGAAATAAAATTTTTTATGGGTGATCCTCTCAAAATCTAATTTAGTCAAAATAAACCTTAAGCATGGGCTTGGTCCAATAATCAAAGCCAACCTAACCTAATTGAGCTTAGTCCAACTATTCAATCATATTGATTCAAATAGACCCAATTAGGTAAAAATGATTAACTAACCCAATCAACCTTAACTGATTGACTTGATCAGCCTAATACATGCTAACCATCAACCTTGATGAAAAAAAGGGAAAAAATATAGCTTATTTTAATCTACATTTAAAAATAATAATATTACTCTAATACTCTATCAATGTTCTTCAGCGCCTTTAGACTAGAAATTTTCTAGAGCTTATGGTTGTGTTTTTGGGTGTCTGAACTGATCATTGTTGCTATTGTTTACGATGTCATGGTTCCTCCCCTTCATGTCTTCATCCTTAATAGAATTTCTCATTTATCACCTCTTACTTGGGATAAATTTTCCATTTATCTCTTCCTTTAGATGGATTTCCTAGCTCTATAATAAAGTTGTGAATTTTTGGCTCCTCTTGTAGCAGTATTTTAACTCTTTCAAGTAAAGTTCTTTGTAGTTGAGGAGAACTGATTCAAAATTACCTATATTTAAGTTATCAATTTTGAGTCACTAGTTTTGCCATTCTAGATCAAGTTTATTTGCCATTTTATGTCTTTTTATCATTTCTATATCTATAATCCTAAAGGTCCTCATAACATGTGTAACTTATCTTGTTTATCTTCCTTTTTTTTTTGTTATTTTCCCCAAATTTTGGGAGTAAAATGATTATTTGCCATTTTGACATGTTTGACTGTTTGTAGTATTATAGATGTTATTAGGGTTAGAATGATAACAGACTTGTGGCAAATATTTTAATTAATAGATCTCTTTTTGTAATCAAAGGTGGTTGAAATGGCTTTTCCATGTGTTGTCTCTACCAACTGATTCTCTCTTTGACAACAACCTAGACCCACCTCTGCTCATTTTCAATCCTATCAACTCATCCTTCTTACACATCAAGAAAGTTTAACATTTAGCTTCTAAAAATAGTATGCCAAACTTTTTATTTTAATATTAACAATTTTTACTATCATTATCTTTTTGCCAAATAGTTGACAAAGTGAAAAAATACTCTCTTTGTTGCCTCTTCATTAGCCTTATCTTTTTTTTTGTAACTTGCTTAATGAATTCCAATTTTCACTCTTTATCATTGAATACCATATGGGATGTTGATTCCAGCTTACTCATTCTTGCTTGTAACTTCATGTTACTTTTATCGACAATTTTTTTCTTCATATTTCATTTACATTATTCCTATTTTTTAACTTTTTTGTTGTATCTTTTACCTCTCCAATTGGCATGCTTAAATCATCTTAGGCTATTTTCTATAATATTATATTGAGAGTAGCAATCTAATTTTTTCTTTAATTTAATCAATTTTTACTCCACCCATCATAAATTTACTATAAATTCATCATAATATTTTAATTTATGTCTCACCCAACTTGGCTAACAATTTAATCATACAACATACTTGGTCTAATTAAAATTTAATAAAATTATATTTAAGTCTTCATAATATTTTCTTATCATATAGTATTATGAAACACTTATATTTTAATCATCTAATTTTAACTCTACAAGTTATTCCCTTATCTATATCTCTATATGAATATGTTAGGAAATACTTCGAAGATCTCAAATAACCCTAACAAGAGAAGCAAAAACAACAAGAAAAATTCCACAAAAGCTGATGGAAAGCAGAGAAGAACCGAAATTTTATTGCAAGAATAGAACTACGGAACAAGAAAGAAACAAGATACAATTTATCCCCAATTTGAGAGGAGGATCGATCTCTCCCAATCCCTAGATAAATCTAGGGCCCAAGACACCAAGAACAAAGACTCCAAATCAGCCACAAAATCGAGCATAACCCTAACCCTAATCTCTCTTCCTACTTAAAGCTTGTAATTGAACCTCCTAGGCAAAATTACTTCCTTAGCCCTAGCCCCCCCCCCCCCCCCCCCCCTCCTCTTCTATTTGAAATTCTGAATGGGGCCCACCCTTGATTAGGCGGCATTTCAAGGAGGCGGACCCTTGGTCCTCCCCTTGATAAACTTGAACCGGCCCTTGGCAAGGGGCCGGCTGGACCGGTCCATGAGGGACCCGTCTAACAGAATCATTACTCTTGCTTAAAGAGGCCATTGCTTTCTATGAGTATTAAAAGTCCTCAAATATTCAAATTAATGATCTACCAACTTCATAATCCGTAATAGCACTTCGTCTATGTTTGTATTAGTTAGTGCTGTAACTGAAGTTCTTAAAGTAAATTTTCTGTCTTCAGATTATTTTTGTTCATTCTTTGTTCTAATTGAAAGATGCCTCAAAATCTCATAAAACCCTAGTGTTCCACTTAGCTTCCTCTTCCTCTGTTTTCAGTACAATGATGGAGAGCTTGAACTTATGTTTATTATCATTTAATTTGGCTTTTGAATGTCAAAGCACATCACTATGAATGAGGCTTTCTTAAGCAAATAACTTCCCGATCATTTGATGCAGCGATGCAACTATATCACCATCCATACTCACTGGACAGTCAGAAAGTACGGCTAGTATTAGAAGAGAAGGGCATTGATTACACATCATACCATGTAAATCCTCTCACCGGAAAGCATATGGATTCATCATTTTTTCGCATGAATCCTTCTTCAAAGCTTCCTGTCCTTCAGAATGGTTCTCACATTATTTATCGAGTCATCGATATAATCCGGTAGATCTCTTATCCAGTCTCCTGCTCCAATTAGTTCAATAAGATTTGTTTTGTATACTCTGAAAGAAGTTTGTTATGTTTTAGGTACATAGAGAGAGTCACTGTCTCTTTGAATGGTGGTGACAGTAGCATCAGCAACGAAGTTATGCTGTGGATGCAACAAATTGAAGACTGGAATCCTAAGATATTCACGCTATCTCACATTCCAGATAAATATAGGCTTTTTGTTTCTAAGTTTGTAAGGAGGGTGGCGATTGCTCGAATGGCTGATGCCCCTGAGCTAGCCAGTATTTACCATGCAAAACTGAGAGAGGCTTATGAAACTGAAGACAAACTGATGGATCCGGATCTAGTGAAACAAAGTGAGCAGAAACTGATTAAACTCCTCGATGAAGCTGAAACACAGTTGAATGAGACAAAATATATTGCTGGCGAAGATTTTACTTTAGCCGACTCAATGTTCATTCCAATTTTGTCACGGCTCACGCTACTGAATCTCGAAAAGGAGTACATCATTTGCAGGCCTAGATTAGCAGAATACTATGATATGGTTAAACATAGATCAAGTTACAAAATTGTGATTGGGAGATATTTTTCAGGATGGAGAAAGTATAGAACATTGCTGAAGACTATCTGCTTTTTGTGCATTAGAAGCATGTTTAGAAAGTATTGAACATGATTTTGAGTTCCAAGGGTGTAAAATGTACTGACTAGATCTTTAGTTAAAGATGGTAGCATTCCGGATTGTAATTGAGTTATTTACTTCATCTAAATAAGGAGCTGGCAAGGTTTAATCAGATCAGGTCAGGTTTCTAAATTTACTGGCTTTTAAGAGAATCGTTTCTTTTCTTCTTTGGGTTATGCGTTTCATCTAATCTGTAAATTTATTCAGCCAAGAAGAAAAAGAGCTTATTTTCTTATGCAACGGAGCTTTAGTAGCTGTTTCTTTGGCTAAACATTGTTGTTCTTTACTTTACTTTCTCTGTGCGCTTTTACAGATCCTTCAGTCATCTACTGTGTAATCTTTTGATCATCAGCTATAACATGTACTGTGAGACGTTTGTTCACTTTTCTCTGTCTCTGTTCTTTGCTTATTGACCTTTGCTATGAGGATATGTTCGAAATATTAACCTTTAATAAAAAACTCTGTACCATCTACCTACTTCTTGGAATATTGTTGCTCAACCTTCAACTTATTAACAGCTGTGTGTTTGTCTATTGCCACCGAACCCATTGTTGTTTGGACTTAGCATATGAAAACATCATACTCTTCTTATATTGAAAGCATCATCTCCTTTAATGAAACCACCCTTGCAAATAGTGAAAATATAGAATAGTTGATGTTGAATCATACAATATTCCTGAATCTTCTTGTGTTCTTTGCAATTTGCTCTAGTATTCTGTTCCAAACACTATGCAAGCAGTATTAAAGTTCAACGAGACTGAAATTTTCTTGTTTTTCCCATTTAACATCATTAGTACTTCGGAATTATGAAAGTTTTATCATTGGAAAATGTGAAAATGTTGTGATGTTGTTGATGAAATGGCTGTCAGCACAGAATCCAGAACTCATACCCGCACTCAGCTCTTTTAGGCCTCGTTTGAGAGGGCGTTTTTTGCCTTTTCCGTCTAGTAACGACGAAATTATTTTTTATTTGCTGTTTGTATGTGATGCTTCTATAGAAAAGCTTTTCAGGGAACTTCATTTTTCTATTGTTTTGATTAGTTTTTTGATATTTACTTCACCATTAGAAAACTCTATTCCCTTAACTAACGTTTCTAAAACTATCTTTTACAAAAAGTACCAGATAACCAAACAAAGTCTTAATACTGGCACTGTTGATATTTTGAGCATCGGTGGTTAATGAGGTGGTTTCAATAAATCTGGTTATCAAGTACTTCTCATATTATAACTGCTGTAGAAGGGCAATCAAAGTCCTGTATGCCATATGTGACCCCATATCAAGCAGTGATAAGTTACACCCTATCCAACTTTGAAATTAACACTTATACATAGTTATCTTCTTTATCTCAAAGAGTGAATTCTTGATGGAGTGAATACTATGGGTGTAAATAAATTAGGATAATTGATGAACAACTTGATGCTAGTTTGTTTAAATTTCATTTATGTTTGTTTGTTTTGATAATTGAGCGAACATGGGCATGATTTTTGAAACCAGTTTGACATAAAAAAAAGTAGGCATTGATTCAGTTGTAAGTTTATTTTTTGAACATATTTATTTGTTGTCTATCAAATAACTTACTAAGGCTTCATTTGGGATAGCTTTCTTATTGTTTTACTTTTAGATTGCAATCATAATTTTCATCTGGTCACCTGCTTTTTTGTTACTTTCAAAAAAAAAAATGTACTGAAAAGTTGCTTTTTACAACAACTTTAAAAGCTACTTTCTCTACCGTAATTTTATAAAGCATTATGAAAGTTGTCTCAAACGAAGTCTAAGCAATCCATTTCATAATGATTAAATTGCTTATTGAAGGACTTACTGTGTGTTTTTATATTATCATCTTCTTCATATACGTTTGAAAAATAGAAGCATAACTGCAATAAAATTTTTGTGGAGTAAATAGTTGAATGATATATTGTAATTTTTGTTGGCTTTGAAATGTTCAACATCTTATTGTTGGAATTGATGGGGACCGTAATCAATGAATTCATCATGAAATCACTACCATTTTTCAAAAAATTTGACGCAACATTGATGATTTTTTCTCACTATTACCAGCAGCTTATAGGCTATCGGCAAGAACAGTTGGGGATCCCTTTTGCCCTTGGGAGCCCCCAAATGGGATCAACCAATGTTGAATTTTGTTGGCCAGATTAGTTCTGGTTCAGGCATGTCTGGCTGGATTGAGCTAATATTTGAAGTATGTGGTGGACTTAGGTTTCGTTTGAGACTACTTTTTTACTATTTTCTAAAGCAGCTTTTTAGTATAAAATTCTTGAACTAAAAATTTTTTATTTAAAAAGCTGTTTTAGAAAACAGTAAAAAAGTTGTCCCAAACGAAATCTTAATCTTAATTGTACTTGTCATTCTCCAACTATCTAACATAAACCTTTTTCTAGGTTTATAAATTGAGCATTTTTCATCATTTGGTTTCTTATTTCACCCATCCAAGAGGAACACAAATATAATCAAACCAATCATGAAAGTCTACACATTAGTCCTATTACATGCTGTATTATTTGTGGTGGTAGATAAAAATTTTATCTTAATGTTACACGAAAATCCAGTACACGAATAAGTCGAGAGTTGTATGCATGAGATGAGATTTTTATTATGTGAAAATTTTGAAAGAAAAAAGCTATGAAGCGTGGATCAATTGAAATGATTATATTGGTGTGAGCCAATAATGGTAAAAGACGGATAAATAATGTATTATCATAATATATTAAATATGATCTACAAAAGATATCTATTATGGTTGTATTGAGAGTATTGAGGTGGAAGAGTTATCATATAATGATGATGGGCAATCAACTTGATCAAATATTGGGCGATGGGGAAGATAGAAGCCAAACATTGGTGACTAATAAAAGTTCGAAGTTGATCTTTGGTAGTGTAGAGTGATAGTCAACAAGGAACATTAGAGATTGTGTGACAATATATGAATGACTTTGTCGCTTTCATGATAGTATAAGAGATCATATAGTTAAGAAGTGGAATATGAGAGATCGATGATTAATGGATGCTTATTATTGATTGATATTAAACGATTGATGAAAAATGCTATAAATCGATAGACAGTTGACTTGGTTAATTTCTTGATAGGAGAGGGATTGCGAAGGTCTAAAATCAGTCATTGGTAGGTGTCAGATAATAGTTAATGGGAAACATTGATTATCAAGTAATGGTCGATGATGGACTTGGCCGTTCTCTAGGCATAAAGGGAGATTAGGAGACCGAGAAGGTGGGCATCAAGCATTTATGAGGGATAAAAATTAGACATTAGTCGTTAATATCTGTTGAAGGATAATCAGCAAGGAACATTATCAATAAGGAAATAGTGGATTATCATTATCTTGATTGTTCACCTAAAAAGAGGAGAAATTGGGCGATTGAGAAGGCATACACCAGACATTGGTAGTTGATGGATATCAAAAGTTAGCCATTGCCAGGTTTCAAACAATGATTGACATGAAGATTGATAATCATACAAGGGTGGGAGATCAGCTTAGTCCTAATATGAGGGGATACCTAGAGATTGAGAAAGCGGGTGCATGTCCACCGATAATTGACGCCAATCTATGACAATGATCAACATCGATGTTATTTGATTGCTAGAGATGAAATAATGGCATTGGTTGACATCGATGCTAGTAGAAGACTGATTTGGGGTAATGACAATAAAGTTCTGGAACTCATTAAGTTTAAAAATTATCTCCACCAAAAGTTCTCTAATGAACATATAGAAATATCGTCCATTTATATATTATGGAAGGAGTAATTCAATCATGTCTCCCAAAAATTTGCAAATTCCAATACATAAATCAAAAGGACCCCCTCTCCTTATCATTTTACTTGTTTTTGGGTAGATCGGTGCCTTAATTGACTCAAAATTAAGTAATCTAGGATCTCATAATCATGAAGCTCATTTCAACTATAAGCATATAAGCTTTAGAGGATATATGATCCTTTTAAGTGGCATCAAGAAATTCTTAATAGTATTTCTTATGATTTAGGCTCATTGTACTAAGATCCCAATCATTTTTAGTTTCACTGAATTTTTTGAAATAACTAAAAAACAATAATCAAATAAAATCATTACAACTATCTATATAATAAAATTATCAAAAATATTTCATAGGAGTTGCTAACGATTTGATCAATTATCTCCACCTTTGAAAAGCTTAATGTGCAATGCAACTGAGAGTATGTTGAGGACGACTATAATATTTTGTAAAGATAATTGTAAAGTTGTTATACGAGAAGTAACTTTTTTGAAAGCAACTGTAAAAGCAGCTTTCTAACACAAATTATTTTTGAAAGTAACAAAAAAATGATAGCCAAATAGAATTATGATTATAATCTGAAAAATAAAATAGTAAAAAAAATATCCCAAACAAACCCTAATACTCCTATTACACCATCCGATTCTTGAAAACCTCATCACATTTCTTGACCATGTTACAAATTTTCTTGCATATATCAATTATAAGAGTAAAAGAACTGACAAATTACAATGCCATTCAAATATTTTATTATCATATGAAGTTGACATCTTTTAATTATTTGATAATTAAGAGTTCCATTAATTAGTGGTTTATGCATCCTAAAGCTTGGGAGGACGGGGTAATTAGTTGATTGGTTTAATTAATTGCTTCTTTTAAGAGGAAAATGGCCTGATTAGTTGTTTAGCAATCACGTGGGTGAATAAATTTATACTATATATATATATTTTTAATAAATACTTATAATTTTATTGTTGGATGTGATCGATTCTGATCGATTAACTTGTAATTAGTTCTGTATATATTGAAGTGGCACTCTATAATTGTTCTCTAATAAATACAAAAAGTGCAGCATGATTGCAAGTTGGAACTTACAATTTAATTGGAGTTCATTTTTCTTACGCAATTTTAGGGCTATCAAAATCGGGTTACAGGTTGGGTTCGAGTTCAACCCAGAACTAACTCGGCACTATTTCGGGTCAACTCGAATCTGACCTTTTTTTGAAAACGGGTTAGATTTTCAGACCCGTTTTTGAAAATGTCGGACGTCGGACGTGGGCGGCAGGACGCTAGATATTTGCGATTCTCGAAGCGGGACAGCTGGATAAGTGCACGCGGGCAGGCATGGCACGTGGGCAGGCATGACACACGACGATGCGGGCAAGCAGGGTAGGGGCAGGCAGGCGCGGCACGCACGTTCAAGCGGACAGATGCTGCACGCGGGCAGACTCGGGCAGGGCGGGCAGGTGCGGTCAGCTGGGTCATTCTGGAACATTCTCGGGTTTTCGGGTCAACCCGAACCCGATACGGTTTTACAAATGGGTTGAAATTCCTAACCCGAACCCGGAATTTTCGAGTCGAGTTCGAGTCTTTGGGTCGTGTCAAATATTGACACCCCTACTCAACTTGAAGAAAAAAATTAGGATTTAATTGAGATCAATTTTATTTTTTTAATAAATGTATTTAATAGATTATTTATATTTTTAAAAATAAATAAATTATTTTAAAAAATACCAAAATAATTTTTTAGTTTTTTTGAATGTTTTTTAAGAACAACTAACATCATCACACTATATATATATCAATGGGCAATGGTGAGTAAAAAGCACCAAAGTTTTTATATAAAAAACTTGTAAGGAAAAAAAATCTCGATGTCTGGCCTAGTTGAAATGATTACAGTAATGTATATCAACGTTTTCAAATGATGTCCTTCATTATAATTGGAGAAGACATTGATACAATATAGTAGATATGAACTGTTGATGATGAATTTCATGGTGGAAGTTAACAAAGACTTGTCTTCAAGAGATCATTTATATATAGTATGTTCGATCATTTTTCTTTGAGATGAGGAGATAAAAGCTAACAAGTTCAGTATAAATCTTAATGTTGATATCAAGAGTCAAAGTTCATGTCAATAACATGTATCAATTTTACTAGTGATGGGGTGCATTAGCATTGTTGATGACCACAAATCAATGGAGGCATTTGTGTCAATGACGTGTATCAACTTTATAGATAATTTCATTTACTAATGTTATTAGCAGTGATAGACAATGAAGATAGTAGGCATTTGCATTGGTATCAACAACATGCATTAACCTTATAGATAATGGCATGCATCAATATTACTGATCATGATGGATGATGAAGTTAGCAAGTGTTGGCTTTTGTGCTGGAAATATGCATCACTATCATTGGCAATGATATGCATTGATGTTATTTGTGACAATGGACGATAAAGTCGGCGACCATTGACGTTTGGGTCAATTGGATGAATTTGATGGTGAATTAACAAGATCTTAAAACTATTTCAGTGAGATTTGTCTCAATTGGATGAATTTGATGGCGACTTAATAAGGTTGTTTTTATTTTATTGAACATTGTATAAATTAATTTACATGATGGCAACGGTAGTGATGTATGGCGGCAACGGCCACCAATTATGATCAAATGTGATCACCAGCAACCAGCTATGACCACCGACAGCCAACAAGAATAGACAAAAGTGATGATGGCCAGAGACTATGGGTGATATTAGTATTTGTTTATAAAAAACACACAAACATCTAAAAATAAATTGATTTATTTAAAAAAAATTAAAAATTAAAAGACTATAAATAAACATATTTTTTTTAAAAAAATAAATAATAAATTAAGCTGATGCCAAATAACCCGATGAATAGTTCTGGAATCTTTCAAATGATTGCCGGTTGACCTTCGCTACAAATGGCAGCTGCCAATAATATATCGCTGTTATCGAAAAATGCCAAAGAGCCAATCGAATACGAATATTGTTTGCGTTAAAATAAATATAATAACAACAACGTTCATCATGAAGAAAATTACGTTATAATATTCTAATCCTATTTTTCTTCGCTTTAACGACAGATCTATATGCTCCTTTTTGTAAAGATGCCAAATGCCATTATTTATATGATTTTTTACTCCATTATTTATGCTAAATTTCATCAAATAATTACATCAAAATATTCTAATAAAAATTAATTAGGATAAATTTAAAGTCATTAAATTATTTTGAGATGATTGTGTTATATGAGCAATATCTCAAATTTTATATTACACATATTTTAAAATAAATCTAATAATTTTAAAATTCTAACTAAAAATCTATTATGAATAAGTCAATCCACCATTTCAAATAAAATTAAGAGAGCTGTTTTTTAAAAGATTGTGAAAAGAAAGAATTTTTAGATATTGCTAATTTGCTTCAATGATAGCTATTGCTTCGAGGCTCTTCATCAGGACTATGAAGACTTAATATGTTTTTGCTCATGCTCTTCTGTGGCCGATTTCTCACAATCACCAAATGGATGGCTACTCTGGGATCCAGGGTAGTGCTCTGCTTTGTTGCTTACGATCTTTCTAGATTTTTGGGAGAATTGTTGGTTTATATATAAGTCCTAATTTTCAACAATCTTTATACACTTGGTTCATTAACACTTATGTTTTTTAGCTTTGCAAGTTTTGTGAACAGCTTCGATTCCTATTGACTTTTTGATTTTGAATTGTTGTTTTGTTATTATTGTAGGTCCTAGGACTGTCAAAATCGGGTCATGGGTCGGGTACGGGTCAAACCCGGAATTGACCCGACAACAGTTGACCAAATCCGAACCCAACCCATTTTTGCAAATGGGTAAGGTATTTCAATCCGGACCCGACCCGCGCGGGTTGCTGGATTGACCCGACCCAACCTGCGAAAACATTTTGAATGAGGCGTTGGACGGCGGATGGCGCAGGCGACGTCGCAAGCGGGCAACGACGCAGGTAGGCAACGGTACAGGCGGGGCGAGGCGTCACAGCGAGCTCGTTTTGAAGGAGGCGTTGGACGGCAGACGCCATAAGCGACGGCACAAGCAGGCGACGGCGAGGCAGCGATGAGATGTCACGCGACTGAGCGACTCAACAGCGGTAGGCGAGGTGACGGCTTGACGCGACTGCGACTCGACATCCCGCGTTTTTCCAAACGGGTTAAGTCAGGTTGAGTTCGGGTTTCTGGGTCAACCCGAACCCGATCAATTTTTTCAAACGGGTCAAATCCGGGAACCCGAACCTGACCCGTTTCAAAATTGGGTCGGGTCTAATCCGAAATTTTCAGGTCGAGTTCGAGTCAAATTTTCGTGTCGTGTCAAATATTGACACCCCAAGTAGGTTTGACTTATTATAATTATATTTTATAATTAATGATTCGGCTAAAACCCTCAATTATTCCAAACGAGTAAAACATTCTCATTTTTTTCTCTATCATTGTATGAAATTAATTTGAGCTATGAGAGATGGGAGGAATAAAGAACTGTCATTTCTTCTATATATATTTCCATATGACAGATAGATACTACAACGAAAGCTCAACAAATGACAAACGCTTATACCATTTCTCCTATAATTAAAATTTTGATGGAGATATTATGATTTGATAATTTTTATTATATGACACTCTTCATTAAGATTAATTTTTAATTAATAACTTTTCCTTTTATGTGAACAAGATATTGACTACTAGAGCCCTAGGATTGCTTTGAGAAACGTGCATAGTATGAGAGGGGCCAATCACTTGCATCAAAATTCACCCAAGATTCAAGGAATTTGATTTGATCTGAAGATTATGAATTTTAATATAATGGTACTATCTACAAAAATCATGATAAATGATTCCTTATATTATTAGCATAAATTTTGGGAATCAAATACTATGAATTCAAGGATATCAATGGAGAATATTTTTTTTGACTTGGCTTGTCACAACACCATATATATATATATATATATATATATATATATATATATATATATATATATATATATATATATATATATATGTATATATATGTATATAAAGAATCAAAATAAGGATTAAAATTGAGAAATTTATTTTTAACAAAAACATTATAACATATAAGTAAGAGCCAATTTATTTTTATATTAATATATATATTTTTAATTATATGATATAGAATAAAGTTTAACTTCTTATGTACTTTAATAGTTTCTCTTTTATGAGTGCACTGCTTGTCAATCATAACGTTTTCTTGAAAACTTTATAAGTATTATGTGCTAAGAGCCCACTAAATCACATGAAGGCATTGTGAGAATTAAGACGAACTTTGCTCAACTTTGATGAACCCATTAAAGTCCTATGAAAATTGAACCATCGAATTTGATTATTATTATTATAAAGAATGCACCAATGACTCGGATGTTGAGGCATCATCTTGAATTGAGAGTGGTGTATTATATACTATCATAAAAGCGAAGGAGAAAACAATCACAAAGATATACCAAGATTTATTTAGTTTGCCTTCAACAAATTCTACATCTACAAGAGATGAGGAAGGATATGACCAACTAGCAACAAATAAAATATGAATGGGCACTCACTCTCCTTCTTAAAAGCCAAATAAACTCATATATATATAAATAAAAAGAAGCTAAATAAAAACTCTTATACACAAGATAATTATCTCTCGCCATGATACCATAAGCGCAAGGGAATCTCTGTAATAGTTCAAACTCTTAACTATCAAGATATTGTCCGCTTTGATCTAAGGGCCTCACGATTTTGTCATGTTAGTGTAACTTCTCAGGAGGTCACTCATCTCAGCATTTCTCTGGGATGCATGAGCACGCTTATTTGTGGAGTTTCTTAATGAAATTTTAACAATTACACCAGAAGGCAAAAGGGACCTAGATGTTTAAGAGTTTGATTTCTTTTTACTTAAGGGGTTTCACAATCTCGATGATTGATTCATGCTTACTAAGGCTTCGTTTGAGGCTGCTTTCTTAATGCCTTCTAAAACAGCTTTCTAATACAAAAATTTCTAGTTCAATAAATTGTGTACTAGAAAGCTTCTTTAGAAATCAATAAAAAAACGGTCCCAAACGAAACCTAATTCTCTTGTTTGACTATATGCTATGGGAAGATTAGTTCTCCTTTATGACTACTCATTATCGAGTCAAGAACTCTAAGCTCCTGAAATCCTGAATGATTCAATGGCGCATAATATTTAAGCAAATATGTGACGCCTTATAATCACATCGATTGAACACAAAGATAAACCAATTTATACTTAAAAGGAAGTCATGACAAAATCTTTACATCTCTGAAGTTGTCTCCTCACCTTGAATGTTGGAATGGGATGGCTTAGCATGGGGCTAATGATGTAGGCATATCATCCATCTGATCATCTTCTCGAAGTTCTCTCATCATCTCATGTCCTATACCGCATTGTATACTTCAATATTAATTGTGGTGAATTACAACTCTAATTTATAAGATACAAACATAAGGCGATGCCCAAACTCTCTTGATAAAGATAAAATCCAGGCAAACAAAGAATATAATTAAATTTTCAAAACAATAACAAGCCTTTATCCCACTATGTGGGATCAGCTACATAAATTATTTTTCTTCATTGTGTCCTATTAAATGTCAAATTATCATTTAAATCTAATAAAAAAGGGTGATTTCTAATACTTTTTAACCAAGTCTATCTAGGTCTATCTCTACCTTTTTTTAATATATGTCATATCTAATGCATCTACTCTCTTAACCTCATATTTAGGCCCCAAGGACTTCAATTTTTCTTCCATTATACAGAGAGCTTAGTGTCAGAGTGCTCCCCACATTAGCACGGCATCACCCTCAAGGGCAAATCCATCCTAATCAATTTTTCATTCTAAATTCAATTCTGAAGCATCTTTTTCAATCTTCCAAATATCAATAAAGCTAATTATTCTCAAAGATCACGCTCAAGTATATCTCCTAATATATGTGGATGACATGCTATTCATAACCCCGACACAATAACGAATTTATTAGGCAACCTCCACCTCAAGTTCAAGATGAAAAACCTAGTTCATCTATCAAACTTTCTCACCATTTTGACTCATAATATACCCTATAAGATACACCTCAATCAACATGCCTATGTGTTTGACACTCTATAACATGCAGACATGACAAACTACAAGCTGAACATCACTCTAAGCGGCCTCAAACAATTAGAAACAATGAATCCAATGGTAGAATTTCAAAACATGTATTGCATCAAAATATTATAGAATCTCACCAATATCTTACAATAACTCACCAAGACATTGCATTTGCAGTCAATCAAGTCTATCAACATATGTATTGTCCCTTCAACTTACACTTGCAAAAGTTCAAGCCACTGCTGAGATATATTCAAGGCACAAAATTCCTTGGCATACACAAATATCATGGCAACCTCAATGTCATGAGAAATTATTATGTGCGGAGTTCGGACACCTCCAGACTCCAATGAAATCAAGCCACGTGGCTTGATTTCATTGGAGGCGTCCGAACTCCCCACGTAATAATTTCTCCAATCTCACAGCCTCCATTGACTCATATTGAGCAAGTGATCCCATAGATAAGAAATCAACAACGGTATATTATACCTTTTTTGGCAGGACTCTTATCTCATGGGACATAAAAAAGCAAATCATCATTGCTCGGTCACCCGCAAAGTCCAAATTAGTCCAAATTAAGGGCTAAATCATAATTGGAAACCTCGGGATATTACTTGGATGATCAAGTGGTCTCCAAATTTGGCATGCTTATAATCGAATCGAGCAGTTTGATAAGATGAACCCAACAAACTTTTTGCCAACAGATCGCCATTGTCAGACCTCCATTGCCCGATCGACCGCCACCATCTGACCTTCACCATCCAAATTGCATCCATCAGACCTCTATCACCCGACTGCTGATCGACCTCCATCATCAAAATTTATGCCACATGAACACCACTGTAGAACCTCTACCGCCTGGCGGTCACTATCAAATTTATGGTTACTTAGCCCCAAATGAACTCTACCATATTATTTATAGATTAATAAAAACCATTATTTTATCCAAAATAAAAAAAAATTAATACATAATAGTTTCATCTTAATTAAACTTATTGTTTGATTAAATTTATTTTTACTCATTAGTTATTAAATAAATATATTAAATTTACTTCTTTTAATAAAAATCTTAATAAAGAAAATCTGTTTAATAAATAAACAATAAGCAACATTAATTTTATCTAAATATATCAAATATAAATAACTATATCTTTTTTTTTTGCAACAATCTAATAAAATCTTTCGTATAATATTAGATTGTTTAAATGTTTAAGAAATTTATTTTCAGAAAATATAATAAGTTATAATTAAAAAAGAGAAAAGAGCATAATAGCAAAAAGAAAAAAAAAACTAAAAAGAAAATGTAAATTCAATTTACATGTTTTAATAAAATCTTCTAAATTGAATTTATGCTTTTTAAAAACATAATTTTGATTTTTGTTTTTTGAAAAAACCTAAATTATCCACCGAGGCTTAGGGTGGTTGGTGAGAGAGCACGATTGGGAACCCCCCATCCCGGGTTCGAATCCACCCCACTACGGCCGCGCCTCTTAGGTGGGGACCAATAAAGTGTTGGTCCGGGGATTTCTGGTGTGGGTGCCACCGCTAGGTCGACCGAGGAGATTAGTGGACATCGTCAAGCGCCTCACAAGCTGAGGTGGCAGCGGGCCGATACTCCCCGTTCCAAAAAAAAAAAAACCTAAATTCAATTGGACATCTCAATAGAACAACTTTTATTCTAAAGCCTATCACATCATGTCATGTTCTCAATATGAATATGATTTTTAAATAATTGTTGATAGTGATTAGATGATGATGATCATATAGCGACAATTAAACGACTATAATTAGGTAATAGCGATCGAACGACAATAATTAGGCAACAAAGGTCAAGTGATAATAGTCAAATGAGAACACTTATTAACGGTGAGTGCCGTCATTGATTAGATGACAGAGCTATGAAATTCTTTAGATCGCTAAGCTCTCTCTAATTTCAAATCGATATAACTTTTATGTGGAGAATAGACTTTTATTTATAATTTTTTTGGTAGTGATGATTTGTTAATTTTAACTAAATCCTCAAACATTCTATCATATGGTCATGTTGATTTCCTAAATCATAAATAGTTCTTTCGACATTTAGGTGCCCTAATAACTTCAAAATTCGGTGATCTAGTGCTCCTTAAATTGAAATTAGAAGCCAAAATCTCTCCTTCCTTGCTAGGGTTTCCGCCTTCCCTCATCGAGGCTGGGTGCTCGTGGTCTCTCCTTCAGCTCAAGGAAGTGTCTCTCTTTCCTTCACAAATGTTTTTTTTTCCTCCTCTCTTGTTGGTTTTGGCTTTTCTTAGTTTGGCTCCTTGATCGTTCTGCCTTTACCGCGGCGGATGGCAATTAATCAAGTTAGGTTGGATGATCCTAGTTTTTTGAATGGCAAATTCAACTCTCGTTCCTTTATTGATGCTCTTTCGGGGTCTTCGTCTTTGGTGCCGTTTGCGGACCTTAAACCATCATCTTTTCAGGGGTTGCCCTCTCTTTGGATTTCGGAGGAAGATATATTAGCTCTTGCAACCCCCTTTGTTTTCTCTCTGGTAGGTAATTTCCCTAAGCATAGGCCATCTTTGGATGTGATTATGAAGTTTATCTTTAACTTAAAACTCTCCGGTGAATTTTCTGTCACCTTATTGGATTCACGACATGTTTTGATTAAATTGAGGTGTGATTTGGATTATTTCTTTGTCTTTGCTCATCGGTCCTACTTTGTTAATAACTGCTTCATGAAATTAACTAAGTGGAATCCTTTTGTGGACATTTCTGAGGAATCCCCCATTGTTCCCGTTTGGGTCTCCTTCCTGAATTTACGACCGCATTTCTTCTCACCCAGTATCTAACATGTTCTTGGCTCTCTCTTTGGATGTCCTCTTCATACTGATAATGTCGCTGCGATGGGCTCTTGTCTGTCGGTTGTTAGAGTCTTGGTGGAACTTGATATTACGAAAAGGTATCCTGATAAGGTTTGGTTGGATCCTGAAAATTTTTGTTATATTCAAAGTGTTTTGATGGAGAATTTTCATCCTTTTGTGAACATTGTAAAGCTTTAGTTCATTCTAAGAAAGAATGTGTATGCCTTCATCCCCGATTAGCGAAGGATCCTACTCCTCGGGATAATATGAATAATGTTGGGGGTTGCCTGGTCTCTCATCCTCCCTTCCCTCTCTGTATTACTGATGTGCATGATAATTTTCATGGCATGTTAGTGTTGACTTAACATTACATGATAAGGTGGATGTTGGTGTTGTGGTCCATTCGAAAAATGAGATTGCTAGTGATGTGGGGCAGGCAAGGCCCGACACTTTAGTTTCTAGAGACCCTTTCGTTTTTCCTATTTTTGCATCAGAGAAGGTTGATAGTGTTAATGGTATTGTGGTGGGAATTGATTTAATTGATCATGTTGTTTTTAATTTTGGTAATCATTGTGCTTGTCCTTCAATGGATTTGGCTTGTCTCTTGCAAGAGGGGGTGAGGGAATTATTAATGTGGAGGCTAATCAATTGGCTTTAATCCCTATTGTTGATTATCTACCAACTGATTCATCTATTGTTGTTAAGAAGGATCTTTGCCATGTGAACACGGTGGTGTTGGATGATTCCTCTTTTGGAGCTAATACTGATTCTCCCTTTCTTTCTTCTGATCCTGTTTTGTCGCCTAATAATGTGCAACCGAATGATCTTGTGCCTTTTATTAATGTTCCGATTTTCCTTATTTTCAATAATGATTTGAAAGCTCAATTGTCGTTGAATATAAAGGATAGTTGTTTGGAACATTCTGATGTGCTGGATGGGTCTGTCTCCTAGCCTCGTGGGGGTGCTGGGGAAGATCTGGATGACACAGTGGATGAGTTTCATGCAATGTATAGTATGAAGGTTGGTCATATTATTGATAAAGCTTTTCCTCGTGGTAGTGGCAAATGAGGTAGGAGAAAATTCAAAAGGAAGTAATTTTCTTAGTATTTCTTGTTCCTTTCTATTGTTGGTTAGGTACTCCAGTTCTGGCTTTGGGTTTGTTTGCTTGGGTTGGTGGTTGTGCCGTGAGGTTTGCTCGGTGGTCGGGTGTGTTCGGGGTTTGTGGGGTTCTGTTGGACTTTGGGCTTTGCTGGGTGGGGCGCTATTATTCGATCTGTCTATTTTTGGCTTATCATTATCGTCTGTGTGTTGTTGGCTTTCATTGTGGTCCTGTGGTGGCTTTCCTATTGTTGGTTGTGTTGCTTGGCTGTGGTTGTCTTGCTGTCTTGTTTCTTTCTTTCTTTTTTCCTGCATGTAGCTTCTTATTGGTTCGTGTGGCTTCTTCCTTGGATGTGGTCCTTCCTGTTGTTTCTTTCTTCTGGTTGATCCCTTTTGCTTGCTTTCGTTTTGTTTTTTTCTTTTCTTTTTTAGTGTAATAAGTAGAACCATTGACTCGTAGGTTTTATTTTAAAGCCTGTATTTTTAGAAAGCTTTTGGTTTTTTAAGGACCTGTAATTTTCTTGTTTAATTAACGCCTAGGCCCCTTTGTGAGTTTTATCAAAAAATAAAAATAAAAATAAAAATAGGGCTCCTTAAATTGCTCTCATCGAGATGCTCATTTTGATTGTAAACACATAATGTTTAAAAATTATTTAGGCTTCGTCTCGGATGTCTGGGACAACTTTTTTACTACTTTGTAAAGCTACTTTTTAGTACAAAATCTCTTAAAAGCAAGAAAACTGTGGTTTAATGTTGTCCCAAATAAAGCCTTAATTGCTCAAATAGAGTCAATAAGTTCCCAACCATGCTTTAATTGTTTGATTTGATCTCATTTTGATTTAAATCAAAACACTTTTTTTGTGTCTTTGAGCTTTGCTCAAATTAGAATTCCAATAGTCTGAATTTAAGTTTAAAAGTTTTTAACTCAGAAATTATATCAAAATTCCAATTTGATCAGATAAATTTCTGATTAACTATCAATTATGTCAACTTAATAAATGAGTTTAGTAATGCTCTCATTAATCAACCCAAACAGGAATTGGACACACTGATAATTAATGTTGATTAGCTTACGAAGTAGAGAAAACTTTGAAATCATTAGTAATAATACAGTAACAATTAGGAAGCAAACGAGTCGAGTGGAGTTCGAGTTAGATCTAAATCGAGCTTGACTCGCGAGGTAAATACCGAACTCGAACTCAAGTCGAGCTCAAAAGGCGAGCTCAAGCTCGACTCGTGCCACTGAAAACAAGCTCGTCGAGCTGCTCAATTCCACAGTTCGAGCTCGCAGATGCCAGTTTGTGGATACGGTTCACACACGCAGAGGTCAGTTCTCCTTCTGCGGTTTGCACTCGCTTGGCCAGCTCGCCTACCACGATTCGCTAGTTTGCAAGCGCTTCGCCGGTTAGCCTTTCGCCTTTCGGCTTCCAAGTTACTAGACGAGTAATTGAGCTGAGTATCATTTGGATTGAACTCGAGCTCGATAATCTAACAAGCTTGAAATTGAGCACGAGCTCGAAACCCGATAAATTTGACTGATGAGTACATTTATGAATCGAATTCGAACCGACTCATAAATCAGCTTAAATCATTTGTACCCTAATAACAATAATTAAAAAGAATAGTTAAACACGTGAAAGGAATTGAACGAATTCACACAATAACTGGCTGCCGTTGCCAGACGGACCGCAATAGCCGTGGAGGGGTCTATCTGACATTTGGCATATTTATTCCAATTTTTAATCGCCAAATTAAATTCTTATAATTTTCAAAAAAATAATAAGTCAAAGATGTGCGTTCCGGCGGAAAACGTTAATTAAATTTTTATAATTTTTTTTTTGAAGAATATATTTTTATAATTTCGTATCCAATGATGAAATTGAGCACAACGCCATTAATGAAGAGAAGTAGGGCTCTCCACTTCCTCCACTTCCTCTGTTACCTCTGCTTAGTCGGTGAGGAATTCGAGGAAGAGAACTCGAGGCAGGGGAGGAGATGAGCTTGCAGATGGAGGAATCGGCGAGAGAAGCCAAAGAGAGGAAGAATGCGGAGGGGACGACGGTGGTGGTCGGAATAAAGATGGACGACGGAAGCAAAGAGCTCTTGACGTGGTCTCTCGTGAATGTGGCGCAAGCTGGTGATCGCGTCATTGCACTGCATGTTCTGCCCGCTGGTAATTCGATAAATAAGCGATAAACATTTGAGTGGTTTTCATATATTTTGGTCTGGGTGCCGGAAAAATCTTATCTTGTTTGGGATTTTGGGTTGTAGAGGTGCCGGATTCTGATGGGGAACCCTCGTCTTTGATCTCCATTGTGAACGCATTAGATGCCATGATCGCCGTCTACGAGGTTTTCTGTAACCTGAAGCAGGTTTGGTTTTTGTTTCACTGATCTCTACCTGAGCTCCGTTTCTATGTCGGGATAAGAAACTTTATGCATTATTTGTCTTTGTTTAGATCGATCTCAAGCTAAAGATAGGTCGAGGTTCTTCTATTCGGAGGATTTTGGCTCAGGAGGCGAGTTTGGCGTCGGCCTCCAGACTCATTGTTGGGGTTTCCAAGTTAACCAGCCAGGGGTTAAGGTAATCTCTTAACTTCCATTTCTCTCTCTTTAGCTCTCTTCCTCTTTGATCGGTTTTATTTAACATGATCTTATCGAAATTGACAGTTATTTTTCTATCTCCGTTGCCAAATACTGCGCGAAGAAACTTTCTAGTGGTTGCTTGGTGCTGGCAGTGAACAATGGGAAGATAATTTTCCAGGAAGAAGCGGCAGGTTGCTTTTTTCTCTGAATCCCTTGTGAGAATTCCCTAGTTCAGTTCTACAAAGGAACTCAATATTTCATTTTGGTGACAGGAGACAGAAGCATAGATGACCTTTCCATTGGAACATATTATGTGAGGCCTTGTAAGATCAATGAGCAACCTAGAAAGGATGCAGAGCTTGCAAGCCGTTCCTTTCATTGCCTGCCAGCAGCATCCAACTCTAGATTGAGCTGTGACAGACTCAACAGCTATGCTGCTAAATTGTCATTGAGATTCAATTTGTGTAAGAATGAGAATTGTGCGGCCCATGATTCTCTATCTGAACCCCTCTGCTCTCCTGTTTCCAGCAGTAGGTTTCAGACCTCATCTGAACATGGGGAGGGGTCTTTTAATGAAATTCCATTGAAGGGTCATGAGAGACCTTTGGGTTGCGTACCGATGCTGATTTCGGAATTGTCTCAAAGAAGACATGGATGGTCTATATTTCGCAGAGCTTTATTGAGCCATAAAAAGGATTCTTCGAAAGTTAAGCAAAATGCTTCTGCGGTTCAATTGGCTATGCAGCTTCCTTGTTGGTATTCAATATCGTCGCTTGTTCATCCTGACCACAAGCAGGCCAAGTCTGGTGAAGTTGCCGGTTGTGATGGAGTAACTCCTCTGATTCCCTCTTTTGAGGTTGATGATGATGAAGCAAAGGATATCCCCAAAGAATTACTGTCTCTTCAGGAGAAGTATTCATCTGTCTGCAGGCTGTTCAGCTGCAAGGAACTCGAGCAGGCAACATTGAACTTCTCTCCTGGTTGGCCTTTCTGATTTTCTAGTTCAGTTTTTATTTGTGACTTGACATATGAATAAGTTCTTTTTTTTTTTTTCTAATATGTGGTCTGAAATCACTGCAGAGAATATCATTGGTAAGGGAGGCAATAGCCGAGTTTATAAAGGGTGCCTTTTTGATAACAAAGAGCTTGCAGTGAAAGTACTGGAACCCTCAGATGATGTGCTGAAGAATTTCATTTCAGAAATTGAGATTATGTCAAAATTGCACCATAAGAACATCATCTCCCTTACTGGATTTTGCTTTGAGAACAAGAGTTTTGTGTTGGTCTATGATTTTCTATCAAGGGGTAGCTTAGAAGACAATCTTCATGGTTTGGATTGACCTTTTTTTGGAAATCAGTCTTCACAGCTTCAAAATACTAATTTGCTATCCCGTTATCATTTCCTTATTTAAGTTCTTAATTGTAGGCAAAAAGGGAGGAAAAAATAGTCCTGGCTGGGCTGAAAGATATAAGATTGCAGTTGGGGTGGCAGAAGCATTGGAATACTTGCATCAAAGCAGCAGCGTGCAACCTGTGATCCACCGTGATGTGAAATCTTCAAATATCCTCTTATCTGATGATTTTGAGCCGCAGGTATTTTGATGCTATCTTTGATTTCTCTTCTGGATTCTTAGCACATTTCTAAGTCTTTTTTTTTTTTTATAGCTATCTGATTTTGGACTAGCTCGATTGGCATCAACATGCATAAAGAACACTACTAGGAGTGATTTGGAAGGGACATTTGGGTATCTGATATAGTTTTTTGTTTACTTTAGTCTATCTCAGGTCTGTTGTCTCTTTCTGTAAAGCAAATATTGATCTGGCCTAGCAGGTATCTTGCACCTGAATGCTTTGCATATGGTGAAGTAGATGAAAAGGTTGATGTTTATGCTTTCGGAGTTGTTCTTCTTGAGCTTCTCTCAGGAAGAAAGCCAGTATGCACTGATGGTCCAAAGGGTGAGGAGAGCTTGGTTCTGTGGGTAAGTCAAGTATTTTACCAATAGTTTTATTATGAAATTGTAGCATAATATCATTGAGTACATATGATAAATGATTGGAAGGACAAAGTCAGGTCTTTTCATTCGTAAAGGTCTTGTGACAGTTGTCTTCAGAATTGAAAATTGTTGCACAGCCAACTGATTTTATGACAAACATTGAAATGTGGATTCATTTATGTAATATTGATGGCAGGCAAAGCCTATACTGCGTGCTTGGAAACTTCAGCAAATGCTAGATCCATGCTTGGGTGAAAATTACAACGCAGATGAGATGGAAAGGATGTGCCTTGCTGCTTCCCTTTGCATCAGACAAGCACCGGGATTTCGACCTAGCATTGCGCTTGTAAGATACTAAGATTTAAACTTCTTATTCCTTAGAAGTTCCCTAGGGGCCATGACATGATTAAATCTAATTTGTAGGTTTTGAAGCTAATTAAAGGTGATGAAGAAACTGTGAAGTGGGCAAATTTGGAGTTAGGTGCTTCAATGTTGTTTGATGATATGGAGGATGAGGCAACAATTAAGAATTTAAACATCCAATCCCACATTAACTTAGCTTTGCTTGACCTCGATGACGATGTTGCACTTTCCATGAGCAGCAAAACCCATTCGTTTGATTTCACAACCTCAAGCATTTCCTTGGAGGAGTACTTGAAAGAGAGATGGAGCCATTCCTCGAGCTTCAAATGAATTCAAATGTGTGGCCTGAGCTTGTGCAGTTTCTTCCGTTTCATGCTGCTTCTGTCTGTATTCAATTATAATGAGCGTGAGAAAGAGAGGTGGTTTGATATTGCCATGAAAAGATTTATGGATCTCCTCTAATTCCTCAATGGTGAGAAAAATAAAGGAAGCTGAAGACTGGTTTTGTTGCTGAAAAGCTGCTAAGGCTTCTTCTACTTCTATTTGGGTGAGCTTTGAGCATTTTCTAACAGCCTTTGTGGTAACAAAGAGCTTTATTACTTTTGAAGTGCACCATTTGCATTGGATATCTATAAAGTGATCAAATTTGTGATCAGGATATTTACAAATTTGTTGAATTTATTTTGAGATGAATGCAACATAAAATTTTTATATATTGCATTTATCCCAAAGTCAAATCAATAATTTTGAAAACTATTCTGATAATAATTTAGTGAGGACACCCTTAGACTTCATTAAACTCTTGACATTTTCTTTCTGTGCATGCTAATGAGTTCTTTTTACAATGTTTTAGGTAGTTCGAAGTGGCAGAAGTCAGAGCATTTACATCACACGGTTGGAGGAGAAATTTTTCTGTGCAGACACCGGACCGTCTGGAGACGAATGAGAGCGCGTTATGTCATCCGGTACACAGCAACAAAGTGATATGACGTGCTCTCATTTGTCTCCGAACACCGTCCGGTGTCCGCACAGAATAATTAATCCGGTTGGAGGGTCAGCTTGTTGGTCCGACCTGATGAACTATAACTTGATCCATTTGATTCTTCATTGGATTAGCATTCTGAACTGGAAGACGGTACAAGAACCTGACTGAACCTGAAGCGTAGCCAATCTGCCAGATTAGCATAGGTGCATACAGGTTCAGAATGGGGGGAGTTTGAGTGAAAATGTAGAGAGAAGGAAAAGGAGGAGCAGCAAATATGCTGAACCCCCTCACTATATTAAAATTTATGCATAATCATGTAACAAATAAATATTGTGGAAAAAAAGAGTGGTGCCTAGAGATTTCACTTGATTGTAATTTTGATGCACTGTTTGTATTAGAAATTTTCAAAATTAAATTTAGGCTTTGTTTGGGATTTTTTTTTTTTTTTGATACTTTTTAAAATTGTTTTCTAATACAAAATTTTTAAAAATTTTGTACTAAAAAGTTGTTTTAAAAAGCAGCAAAGAAGCTGTCTCAAACGAAGCCTTAGAGCCATTTGACTTTTGATTTGAGCAAAGTTATAGTAAAATTTAGTGCATTGATAGAATAAATTCAAAGACGTCAAAAGTGATCCAATCTCGGTTCAAATTTTTAAGGCTTCGTTTGAGATGCTTTTTTTATTATTTTTTAAAGCAGTTTTCTAATATAAAAATTTTAATTTGTGTATTAGAAAGTTGTTTTAAGTTAAGAAAGTCATCCCAAATGAAGATTTAATCAAACACTTCAAAGTAAAGTTAAAAATATCAAAGTATTAATTAGGGGATTGGATGGTGTTCAAACTTTGCTTGTTTATTATCAAATCGAGCAGTTTAATAAGTTGAATTCAGTAAGCTTAAGATCATCCGATTTTGAGATCATTAAGGCACTAAAAGGCTAATGAACGATTTATTATTAAAAGATTTAATAAGAGTCCCAAAAATTGAGTTAAATTTATTAAAATGTTACTCAAGCACTAAAAATAGGTCATTATTCTTTATAAGAAAGAAATTTAAAGTTGAATGTGGAGAAAGTTTGGAGATGTAAAGAACTTTAGATTCTAATGATCAACAATTTTCTGAGGTTGGAATACTCAAATATGGTTAAATTCTTAAGCATTGTTGATCAGGCAATTAGAGAATTGTTTCAATCAATTTAGCCCCATTAAAAATATATAAAATTTCTTTTTTAAAGAAGGGTTGTATATACTATTTGTTATTTTCATCAAATTTGAGAGTCAAACAGCTATGAGAAGTGGTCAAATTAGATCATTAAATTAATATCAATGGACTTTACTTTCCTTTTTTTTTTTTTTTTGAAAAAACTGATGTTATTGTGTTGAAAAATTCTTATAAATTTTATATAATATATGATTAAAATTTGAATTAGCTTTAGGATTTTGGATGTCCATAATAAAATAGGATGTGACATTCTTTGAAAAATTAAAAACTTTGGAAGGAGAAAACTGGAATGAGCGTTCGAAGTGCTCAATTGGGTTATGCAATCCTGTATATGGTTGAGTGTGGTACATTAGTTTTTTCTAAAAGAGGTTCTTCCAAAATATTCATTATGAAGGGAGAAAACCGGAGAAGCTGATCTCATCGTTGATAAATGGGGGGAGCACGGAAGTTCCTATGGAGGCCACATGCCTCACTAATCAACAACCTAAAAAGCAATAATATAATGGCAAACTACTTTTATCCAACTGCTAGAGTTGTTAGTAATGATGAGATGACTCAACAATTGCATTCTTACAGAGGGTTAATGGAGTTAAAGAATCGAATGCTACGGTTCGAGTTAGGGTGGTCAAACAAATGGTTAATTAGAAAAAATAAGTTCATTTTATAAAAACATTCAGAAATTATGTCATTATAACTAACAAGCTGGTGGGTTGGGAAGAGTTCTCACCTACTTTACTATAGAATGAACAAAGGAAAAAAGTTTAAGGTGTTAGGTCATTATTGACAGTCAAATGCCCATCCATTGAGTCCTTAAATTGGTCTCAATGAAAGCATTAGAAAAATATATGAATGGATGAAAGTGGATGGTGAAAGTGAAGAGCGAGTTCTATCCCAAGTTATGAGTGATTCACTAGATAGAAAAAATAAAAGGGTGGAGCACCTAAGCTAATCTAATTCCTAATTGAGAGACACATTTTATCGTCGGGAGAGGACATGAAATATATGAGAAATTTAGAGAGAGAGAGAGAGAGAGAGAGAACAAATCAAGTATTTAAGTAGTTCAACACTATTGCATGCATCCACTATAAATGAATACACTGAGAGTTCACTATTATCAGGGGGATGCAAACTCTCACTCTCTCTCAAGTTATAGAATTATAAAATGCTTGAGTTTAGTCTTATCATGGTATACAAAGGAGAACTTGAGTAGGCCAAGGAGACCATATTTACAGGTAATGTTCTGGCTTAAGGTAATTGTGGTGGATAATGATATACAATGCATATGTGATTAAATCAGGTGATTGTAGAAGAATTAGTCCAAGCAATAAGCTTAGAGGATATCAAGTGATGGGCAGTGGGTATTAAACAATCAGATGGCTATTAGATTATAGATATTTGAGAGCAATAAGAATTCATTATAGTGGATATATGGTGCTTCTTGAGTGATTGGGATTGGCAGTGATAATTATAAAGATTTTAAGGCATGAAAATGGAATCTCTTTGGATTCAAGGAAATAATATAGTCAAGATAGAAGGATATACAAGGGTTGATCTTATTGATAGCTCCCATATGACTCAACCTAGAGTTGGGTCATAGTTCTTAGGCTCTAGATGTGTTTTTCTTATGCTCTTAAGCTGTAAACTTTTTCTATCCTAATATTTATACAAGAAAAAATAAGTCATATGCTATTAACCTTTTTACATTAGATAATTATATAATATCTCTAGGTAAATCAATCTTAAAAATAAACATATTTTTTATATGCTCCAGTAGCATAGGTGATAGGATCCATCATGCTAAACTTGGATGAGCAGCTTATTCAGCATTAAGGTTGTAACAGCTCAAACTCTTAACTATCGAGATATTGTCCGCTTTGGCCTAAGAGCCTCACGATTTTGTCCTGTTTGTGTAACTTCCCAGTAGGTCACTCATCCCAGAATTGCTTCAGGATGAGCAAGCTTAACTGCAGAGTTTCTTGATGAAATTCTAACAATTATACCAAAAGGCACCTCGATGTTTAAGAATTTAGCTTCTTTTACTTAAGAGGTTTCACAAAGGCTAGTTGACCCACCTCATATGATAGCATTATTGTGTGTGCATCTAATTATTTGATACATGCTTAAGGACAAATAAATTAATATAAAAAAGTAATCTACACACATCCATTTTTATATAAATTACATTGAGGTCGTGTATTCATTGCTTAACAACATAAGAATGATAAAACTATAGTGACTTGACCAGGGTTATCCTCCTGAACCGTAGATTAGGTTTTCCTGTCTCTTCATCCTATCTCTCATAACTCTTCATACAATTGTGAGATCTCCTCCTCTCTTTCACCTTCAAAAATTTTTAGTTCAAAAAGTTTTTGTACTACAAAACCGCTTTAGAAAGCAATAAAAAATTGTCTCAAACGAAACCGTAGTGGAAAATAATGTTCATATCACATTTTGAGTTATCAAAGTTCAAAGCTAATTGTACCCTTTATTTTAACCCAGTTTGAAGTCTTCTACTACTCTCAATTAACCATCACATTGAAGTATTATTCTTAAATTCTTACTTGTTTGCACTGTGGCTAGCTGTTTATGTATCTTAGATTATTTTGCATAATGAAAAACATATGCTTATGCCTAAGAAACAAAGGAACTTATAACGATTATAGGCTAAAAAAACAACATTTCACTCTCAAGCAAGATATAGACAATCTAATAAAAAGATAGATGCACTAAGGTTTCATTTAGAACAGCTTTTTAATTACTTTCTAAAGCAGCTTTATAGTACAAAAAATTCCATTTTAAAAATTTTTTATACTAAAAATATGCTTCAGAAATCAGTAAAGAAGATGTCTCAAATAAAGCCTGTCAAAATTTTTATATATCTTAACTTAGATTCTTTTCCATTATGAAAACATATGCTTAAACCTAAGAAACAAAGGAACTTGTGAGTACTACAAGCTAAAAAAACAAAGGTTCACTCTCAAGCAAGTAACAGCTTGCTTGCAGACAAAAAAAAAGGGAGATATGGAGGAATAAGTTGCAAGTAAAAGAAAACAATAATTATGAAGTTTATGAGGGAATTTATAGATGTGAGGGAAAAGGAAGTGAAGATTGGGTTTAAATAGAAAAATCAGCAACCAAAAAAAAAATTTGTCAAAAAGTTTCAAGAAAAATGTTAAAGCTTATATACATCACATTCACAAGAAGCTAGAGGTGTAAACAAGTTGTGCCGAGCTCGGGTCAGGCTTGAGCTTGATTAACTAATTGAGTTTGAGCTCGAGCTCAAGCTTTTTTACAAGAGTTTGAGCAGGCCCGTTTATTTTGAAAGAGAGAAAATATTTATGGTTTAAGCAATTATTATAATTAAATGATAAAAAGAATAAGAAATTAGAAGAAAAATAATGACGAATCACTTGATATGAGCATGTGAGATGTAATTTATAAATATTTTTAACAACGTTTTATTTAAAATTCTGAATACTAATATATCTTAAGTGTATTTTATATTAACATTTTTTTTTAAACGAACCAACTCATGAGCTAACGAGTCGAGTCACAGCTAGCTCAAGCTTGGCTTGTTAGCTCTTTAAGCTCAGCTCACGAGCAATTTATCAAGTCGAGCTCAAGCCATCTCACAAGTAGACCCTACAAGAAGCTAAGTAGGCAATCCAAACTTTATAATCTCACTTTTACATATTAGAGAAAGGCGGATTTATATAATTTTTATATATATAGTAGATTATTTCAATCAGATCAAGTCTTATAATTTTTTTCTTCTTGTATTTTTCACATAAAAACTCATATTTCTCTTATGAATTTCTTTTATCAATGTGCATGATGATCTTTAAACAACATTAAAATAGAAAATTCCCACTTTAACGCCCTAAATCTTCTAGTATGATTGTATGAAACAAGTATAATGCTTCTTCTTTTTTTGCGTTTTATGATGGGAACCATCAACTTTAGAAGATATATTGGATTTGAGAACTTCCCTTTTCTTGTTTTCTCAATCTACAAAAATAGAATGCCCCTTTAGACACTTCAGAGAAATAGTTCGATTCAAATGCGAGCATGAATCTTGAGGCATATTCAAGTTAACATTTTCCAAATTTTAGTCGGGACCATCCAAACTACAATTTCAGCAAACATATAATCAAATTGATCAACGACATCAAAATTAGCCAAATCCGAACTCAAATGGACCCAAATCAAGGGACCGAAACACATTTGAAAGCTTTAGTGCATTTATTGGTTGACCAAATGATATCCAAATATAGCATGCTTATAGTCGAATTGAGTGACTCAACAAGATGAATCCAACGAGCGTAATATTACTTAATTCTGACATCATTAAGGCTATTAAATGTTGAATGAATGCTCTATGATCGATGAAATCAATATGAGCCATTTGATAGAGCACTCCAAAATAACCCTGGATCTTTTTCATATGTACAGAGCATGTCACTCTTAAAATCTATAAATATACCCTCACTCTCTACATAGAGGGACCTTTTGGGGCTTGGACTTTTTGAAGCTTAAGCATTGGGCTAGAGTCTCAAGAGAGCTCTAAGGCTTTAAGCATCCTAGAGCTCCACCCCGGCACCACCACCGGCGAACCCTCGTCAGCAGGCCACCGTTGTTGGACCTATACTCAACCATTGTCGTCGAACCTCCTTGCGACAACCATCGGAGGTCCTTTATCTAACCTTCGT
Source organism: Dendrobium chrysotoxum (assembly GCA_019925795.1). Classification (NCBI taxonomy): domain Eukaryota; kingdom Viridiplantae; phylum Streptophyta; class Magnoliopsida; order Asparagales; family Orchidaceae; genus Dendrobium; species Dendrobium chrysotoxum. Next base: position 20,642,154 of record CM034312.1, on the reverse strand, counting down.
TGCCTACCGACTATGGTTCATTCGGCCTCTATCGCCCACCGACTACAGTCCCTCCGACCTCCGTCGCCCGCCATCTATGTTCCCTCCAACCACCATCGTCCACCGACTACGGTCCCTCCAACTACTGTTGCCCTACTATAGTCTTACCGACCAAACGAACAAGCTAATATTCTCCTGAGAACAACTCTCATATCACCAGATTCTTCCAACTCCCACCATGTAATATTGAAATGTGCTCTATATGATATATATTTGTTACATGGAGCCAGGGTCTTCCCCCTAAGAAAGGGCATCTTTTGTAATTGACTACAAACAATAGTATAATCATTTAAACTAGGTCATGCCTCGTAGTTTTTTCCCCTTTTGAGGATTTTCCACATAAAAATCTTGAAGCCTCTTATGACTCTTGCACCCCACTCTTTTATCTATCTATGTGTTGGATCTTCATATAAAACTTGGACGCTAAACTCTATATCTCTCTACCATCATAAATATTCTAGGACGCAACAATAAATACATTAAATAATAGCCAAGCATCTCCATTCTCCAACTCTTCCTAATATATTTCACCACTAGCTGAATCTTATTATCTCAGGATATGGGCAGCCTGAATGAGAGGGTAACACCATATATTTGATCAACAGTAGTACTATTAAATATATTATTATGAAGATGAATGAATCAGAATTCTAATTAGACTATGCAGCAATGGTATTATTCAGGGTCTGATTATGATGGTTGCAACATTTCATAAAGTTGATTCTCAATTTATCGGAAAAATAATTTAAATATTTCGATTACAAAAAACAGTTTTTCATTACAAATTTTTTTGAAAAGTAGTCAGAAAAATAGTAGTCAAACGAAATTTAACTACTCTGATTTCTATCTGAAAAATAAAATAGCGAGAAATTTGTACCAAAAAGGCTCTCAGTCATCATTTTTTATTTAAAGAAGAACATTAATACTACCTTAGAGCAGAAAACTAGCACACAAGCTAATCGATCAGGGGCGGATTCAACTTCTTTTTTTAGGGTGGGCAAAAAAAAAATTTGTAGGGGATGGAGAAAGACGCTTAAAATTGATAAAATTAGGACAAAAATAATTTTTGAGGGGGGGCAAAATACCCAAAATACCTAAAATATTCCAAAATATCCCCTCCTAATATTAAAATTTTTTTTTTTTGAGGGTGGACATTTGGTACAATGGGGATCCGCCCATGTAATCGATCAATAATATTATGAAGTAAATACTCCTAAAAGAAGCTCAAAGACTAAAGTTGCAATTATGACAATTAAACCGAAAGCTAAAGCAGTTTCTTCACGACAGAAAGCTGAATATGTTGAATCATGTGATTGTCATGCTAATCTTATTTTGCTGTAATTTTTTCAGCAGCTTGAGACTCAACCAATTCTCATCTAGTACTTTATTAAAGTTTTTTAAATGATTAAAATAATATTTTTAAATTATACTTACTTTCATATTATTATAAATACTTATTTATAAAAAAAACACTTCATCCTCATTCGGTGTTGAAGATAAGTGTTGTTTATCTAATTATCTTATTCTTTGGATTTTAGCTAAGTAAAATTAAGACTTTATTTGGGACAACTTTCTTGCTACTTTTTAAAATAATTTTTTAGTTAAAAAATTTTAATTCTTATACTAAAAAGTTATTTTAAAAAGCAATAAAAAAGTCGTCCCAAACGAGGCCTAAGTCAACCTTCACCATGGTTATCTCAATTCATTAAAAAAAAATTTTGATTATTCAAATAAATTGAGCTTAAGCTTGAAATCATTTAAATAATTTTCTTAGTTTATATCATCTTAGATCATCTTATTTTTACTTAACCCCACTTAAAAGCTTTGCTTAACTTGTTTAATTTGACTTAACCTAAGCCCCAATCAAATAAACCCTTAATCTTATTTTTATTATACTCAAGATTTAGCTCAGTTCCAAATGGATTATGATTATTATTAATATTTTGAAGAGAAACCACCACCATGAAGAATTGATCTAAAGAATAGAGATTTTTTTTTTTGGGTTCAATTTGAAATTAATAAAATAGATGAGCCAAATTAAACTATTGAGGCAAATTTGGATTCAGTCAGATTGTTCTTTGTTCTGTGATTTGTAATATTAAAGGATTCATGTTATGATTGTTCGATAAATTTTACGATGACTATTGATTATCTAACACAACTCTCCACTTTTCTGATATAAGGCTTGAGACCTGATAACGATTGTGTTATTGTAGCCAACCTCACATAGTGAGATAAAGACTTGATGTTATTGTCGATAGTTATGGTGGCGGCGGCGACGACGGCTTGTAATGCTTGTCATTGAACTAAAAGAGTCAAATATAGGTGGAGTTGACATTGGGTATTTGGGTATAGCTAGCATATAATTAATTAGGTCCACCAAATTTAGTGAAATATACATGAATTGATGCATTAGGAGGTGCTAATGTCCAATTTGAGACTCAAGCTTACATGTTGATCATATTTGCATTAGGAGGTGCTAATGACAACTTCCTATTTTTATTTTCAATAAATAAATTTAATTTCTTTTTTTAATTATTTATTTATTTTTAAAATTAAAATAAATTATTTTAAAAATACTCAAAATAACTTTCAAGTGTTTTCAATTTATTAAATGAAAGCAACATTTGAGATCACCTACTACCACTAGCTATTGATCACCATTGCTCGCAACCATCACCAATTTGTACAATACATAATAAAAATAAAAATAACATTTATATTTCATTTGGGATGACTTTCTTACTGCTTCTTAAAGCAGCTTTTTAGTACAAAAATTAAAATTTGTGTGCTAGAAAATTGTTTTAAGAAGCAGTAAGAAACATATCCCAAACGAAGCCTTAGTTAGCATATGAAACATATTTGATATTCTAATTTTTGTACTAAAACATAAATAAAACAAAACAAAACAAAACAAAAACATAAACAAAACAGCCCCTAAGTTCACTTCCTAGAAATTAACAAAGGAAAACTTATTGCTATGAGGCAGGAAAAAAGGGGCATTACAAGGAGAAACAATAAAGGCCATTTCATTGAATTTTATGGAAAAGTATCCTTAAAAAGCTGATAAATCTAGCTAAAACAATAAAGAAATATGGATCAAAATAATCCCCTAACTCTTTATATAGGACCAAAATAATTCCGAATATCTAAAAATCTCATTTTAGTCCCTTAGTTTTTAAATAGGGATATAAATAATCTCACCGAATGATTAATTTGATCCATATTTAAAGAGTCAAAAGATCAAATTGATACTTTTACATAATCGATGACTATTTTATTCATTCGTAAAAAAATTAGGAGACCGATTCGATCATTTTCTCAACTCATTTGTTGCACAGAATACATCCAAACAACCCATTTAAATAACACTGCAAAATTTAGATGTTGAGCTACCTGATTGAACTTGATATGTAAAACAATTAAACTACATAAATTTTGATATTTTTTACACACTTCTTTCATTAAATGCCACATGCCAATACTTCTGAGTCAACTCATACCATTTCTCCATACATATTACACCAACATGTGGCTTTTAAAAAGGATTTGGTAGAGATTTTGGTAACTGTAACATTGCTCTGTTATAAGTTATTGCACATAATCTCAAACTCCAGATTACAATGTGAATGCGAATTGGTAGAAATAGATAGCAGCTCAGTTCTATAGTGTATTCAATTGTTTTCGTTAAATGGGTGTGCAATAACTTTGAACGTTGGGAGCTGCAGCTCAACTATACACAAAAAGACAAATATGGTCTGGGCAATCAACATACTTATCTTTGGTCTATATGTAGCCCCCATGTCAATTATAGCTCTCCCTGCCCAGAAGACAAAGAAGAAAAACAGGAGAATAATATTTTTGTTTTGTTTGGGACGGCTTTCTAACTGTTTCTTAAAGCAGCTTTCTAGTTCAAAATTTTTAATTTTTGAACTAGAAAGTTACTTTAAGAAGCAGTAAGAAAGCCGTCCCAAACGAAGCCTTTGTTTGGGACGGCTGTTTTATTGCTTCTTAAAACAGCTTTCTCACTTTGTTTGAGGTTGATGGATTCTTATACATTTTAGTTAGTGCAGCCATAAGATTGACTGTAGTCTTCTCATTTACAATATTGAATGCAATAGTTGAGAAAAGTGGAAGTAGTATCAGACCTAGTGCAGTCCAATCAAGAACCTTTCACTCGTCCATATTCATAGAATTTGGCTTTTTAGTGATTCCTTACAATGGTAGATACAACTTCTTCTGATACAACAAATCTTCAATTTGTATGCTTCAGAATGCGAAGTTTGAACCATGTGAGCTCCGCAAATTCGTGGCCCGGCCTCTCCATGGCCCCTTTCTCTTGCTTCGGGTCATCGAGGAGAGTTTTAATGTTTAAGTTCCAAGGCAAATTTTCAGAAGATAAATTGGGTTTTGAATAAGACATTACCCAAAGATCTCGCCCTCATTTTATGAGGATTTTATGATCTGAGTTCAAGTTTTCTATAGACACAAGCCCCTATAGTTAATTACCCCTCCCGATAATGAGAGAGAACTTTCAATTAAGGCTAGTCTTCGAACATATACATAGTATCTGATGTATAGTAGCAGCATGATTTGATATTTGAAATTTTAATATTCAAAATTAAAAATTCACCACCTCGTACTTAAGGCGGATGGTAGGGGGATGATGATAGACACGATCAAGATCTTATGGTTCCGTCATCCCGGCTCATCATGGTCCCTGATCTACTTAATTATAGGAGATAGTCGACCCAACCTGGCAAAAGGATCCTTGTCGGTTGTAACGCCCCAAAATCAAATTTGAAAAAATTATCTATTTATTATTTTAAAAATATACCAAAGCTTTTATAAATCATCAATATAAACAATAACTAGCGAAAATAACTAAAATCATATCCATCAAGATATTTTACTATTTATTCATCCAAAATGTCATTTACACTAGCCAGGAGATCACTCTACAAAAGAATAAAAGAAAATAAATAACCAAAATTTAAAGAAATAGAAAAAAAAGCAGTGAAATAAAAGGACACCAGGATTTAACGTGAAAAAATCCGAAATCTGGAAAAAAACACGGAGCCACACCACATGAAGAAATCCACTATAAAAATGGGGAGAAATATGTACATGTCTCTCTTCTCTCTCACTCTCTCCTTGATTTTCTTCACTATTACACTATTCTCACACAAGAAATATAAAAGAAAAGCAATAACCATACACCAAGGGATGCCACCCTCAAGAAAAAATAACAAAGAAAACTATCTAATATGTCTCGAACCCGCAGTGCTTATGTGTCGATCTAGAGCGTTGTAGTACTCCACTCTCTTTCATTTTTTCCAACAAACTCTACAGCACCAGGGCACTTGGGTATAGTAGGGTGCTCAGGTACACAGTGCCGGGGCGTTGTAGGAAAAAAAAATTCAGGGTGCAAAGCACCAGAACCCAAGCAAGGGGAGGACCCCCGCACCCCCCAGCGAGCACTAGAAATTAACTTGAGGTCTGAAGCAACAATATAATCCGATTGATCATCACAATCCGATTCCACACAAAACTAACAACTCCAGGTGTGACTTCCCATAGGCGAGCTCCTAATTGCAATTTCCATGCTTCTTCATAGCTTTTCCCTCCAATACCTTCTCCAATGAGCTGGTGCAACTTCCTCATTGTTTGTCATCAAGGTTGTCGAGCTTGGGTTGGAGCGGAATGGAGAAAGAACGAGAACAAGAGAGAGTGTGAGGTCGTGAGAGGGAGATAGCGGGAATTTGAGGGGAGAGGGCATGGCAGGGGTTGGGATCTAAGGAGCAACATGGGTTTGATGTGGGTTTTTTAAATTCTTTTTATAATAATAATAATAATAATAATAAACATATATGCATCAACTTTTTTTTTTTAATTATCGTCGCTCATGCACATGGAAGTTGCATCAATATCTCGTGTGTGGGCGAATTTTTCTATTTTTTCCTCATGCTACGAAGTACGACCTATGCAATATGGGTATCTATTTAAACTGTTTCTACTGTCTCAAATGCATTGGCATAGTCTATTTCACGAACGGGCAATTTTAGCTTTTGGTCGATGTGTTTTGGACAACTTTTGTGCAACACCACTTCTTTTGCTCGCCGCTTTCGCCGTTTTTTGTTGGGTCAACCTTGGTGCACTTATCGACGTCGACAAGTTAGCTTAAGCATCCCATTACATTTGCACCTACCTAAATAGTTTGTTCTACAAATGATCTTGAAAGATTTTTTCCAACGATGGGAAATTACCAGCAAGATGTCGAACAAGCTATCAAGAAGGGCAATGAAGGTTAAATTTTTGGGTAACAATTTATGGAAGTGATCGGCACACTATTCACAGTAGGCCTTCCCAATCCAATAGCACGCTGGAAGAGTTTCATCCTAAAGAACCAAGCTAGCGGCCAAAGATAAGACAACTACTAAAGCCTATGGCGCCTTGTTTATGACAGAGATAAAATGTCTCGTTTGGAATAACTTTCTTATTATTTTATAAAGTAATTTTTTAGTACAAAAATGTCTAATTCAATAAATTTTTGTATTAAAAAATTACTTTAAAAAATAGTAAAAAAACTGTCTCAAATGAAGCAAAAATGTGAAAGGGAGATCGAACTTTCATCACTATCAAGTTTCGAAGGTCTACATTGTAGTTAGGATGGATTCTTATGTCATTAGTGATAGAGGATTCATGATGCATTGTGATGGAAAGATCTGACTTATAATCTCAGCTTCTTACAGTGCCTGCTTGTAGCTCATGTCAAAGACACTGTCGGGGCAGTAGCCACCAAAATAAAAAAGTGATCAATAGGTCTTGCACATAGTATCTGCTGTGTAACTAGAAATACTTGGCATAGGAGAGAACATAACAGATATCAATTAATTATCTTCCTATTTCTCTCCCATCTATGTTTATACCTGTTTCTAATTCCTGCCACGGTAAAAAGTAGTGTAATATTAGGCTTCCTTTAGGATGGCTTTTTTATTGCTTCTTAAAGCAGCTTTATAGTACAAAAATTTTAACTTTTGTATTAAAAAATTATTTTAAGAAACAGGACATAAGCCGTCCCAAACGAAGCCTTAGACATTCCAAGAATAAGCAAACAAATTGGTGTCAATAAGAAAGCACTAATCCCCCAATGTTCTACTAGAATTTCTCTGCTTTTACTGTTCTAGTGCAAATGTAATAAGTAAAACATTTCTCTCAAGTATTTGAAGTAACATTAACAAGAAAGCAAACATGCATTAAAACATGCCATAAGAATTAGGGAGAAAAAAAATTGAAGTTAAACGTGCATTGAGTTTGAACAACAGGTTTTAGGAGCAATTCGAAGATTGGAAGCAAGATTGAAAGAGTGAAAAATAAAATAAAAAAAAATTCTGAATCAAAATTAGTTTAGCCAATAACTCAAACACTCCTTAGGTAACCTTTTCTTACGAATTATGAAAAGACAGTAGTAATTACACAGTAGAGTCAAAAGAATGAAGAATTTGTTCCAAAACTGTTCGAGTATCACTATCCAAGGGGCTCTCTGGCCGATCAGTGTAGGCAATGTTGAGGAGATAAAGTTTATTTGAGGCTACGAATGCAGCTGAAAAGATCCTTTTCATCCCTCCTCTGGTGCTATCAACTGTGTATTCAAACTCATAAAGAGGTCGTCCACCATGATCTAACCTTTCAGTAACAGTTATCAACTCAGCGTACTTTGTGCTTTCCTACAAAACCATGAGTTTTAGTACGTACAAGCATTCCGAAGAGGGAGGATCGTGAGAAGAATCTCGTGAAGATAATGTCAAGGGGAAGAATGCTACAACATTGCTGGATATTGCCTAAATAATAATTGTTAGGATAAACATAAATTAAAATAAATAATTTTAGAAAAAAATACAAAGTTTGAATTATCTTCTTCTTCACCAATATTAGCTTTATCAATAGCTATTTAAGGTTGGATTTATGAGTTCTTGTTTTCCATTTAATCTTATTGAATGCTACCTAATATGTTAAACCTATTCTTTTCAAGTCATTTTGAAAAACTTCCAGGTTACCTTTGGTCTACCACTTCTCCTTCATAATCCTCTGACAATAATTTTTTCTGCTTGTCCAATGGGCACATTTTATATGATTTGTTATACAAATTCAAATCACCTAAATCTACTTTCAATCATATTATCTTCAATAGACATCACTCAATCATTTTATCAAAATCATTCTTTAATTTATTCTTCGAGCTTTGTCACCTAACAATCATAACATACTCATTTTTGACAAGCTCGAGTTAGATATCAACTAACTTTATATCCCAACATTAAAATACATACAAATTCATAGGAGGTCTAATTATAATTTTATAAAATTTGCCTTTAAATCTCCGGCATATCCTCTTATCATATAATACTCCTAAAGTATTTATCCATTTAAACTATTAACCTTAACTCTAGAAGTTATATCATATAAGTAATCATTCTTTTGAATAATAAATCTAAAATATTTAAATTCATCACACATGGGTATCACTTCATCTTCTAATATTGATAATTTTTAATATCATGCTCACTAAAAAAATTTTGGCCTATGTTAAGTAAGGTAGAGTTAGACCTAAAAAGTTTTGGTTAGAAAATATTAGAAATGACCTTTTATTAAATTTAAATGAGAATTCGACTTTTAACAGAACTGAATGGAGAAAAAGGATTCATGTGGCTGACCCCACGTAGTGGGATAAAAGTTTGACAAAAGCTTGACGTTGTTGTTGTTGTGTTGCTCACTAAAAAAGCATTTTCTATACTAAACATTTATTAATCATAAAATTTTATATCCCGAATATTTTATCATACATTCTAACTCTTAACTTATTTTAGTTCACTTATTTCAAAGGATGACTCATCAATTTAAATTATATAATCAACAAAATGCATAGACAAAAACACCTTCTTTCGAATATCCTTTATAAATATCTCCATAACCAATACAAAAAATATAGAGTCAATGTTGATACTTAATTGAATCTCTTTGGTCACTTCATAATTATTTTTAATACTGGTCAGTGCTTCATCATACATATTTTTAATATCTTTAGAATTCCTTTGACGTAGATATTTCTAGTTTAGTGTGCATAGAGCACCAAATAATTCTCAAGGTCAATAAAAATTATATAAAAACTATTTTTATGCTCTTCAAACTTTTAATCAATTATCTTAACAAAAAAATTACTTTAATAATAGATTTTACAGACATGAATCCAAATTAATCCTTTGGAACAGATGTAATTTTTCTAAGTCAATATTTTATAATTCTCTCCCATAACTTTTTGTTATATGGCTATTAGTTTGATCTTCTATACTTTACACAATCTTGAACTCTTTTGTTATTAAATATTGGTGCTTAAATTTTTTTTTTCTTTCCAAGCATTTAAAATCATTTTAGTCTTTGGAATTCTATTTAAAATATTTATTTAAAAAATTACAAGAATATTTCTCATAACACTCTAAATTTTAATAGGTATATTATTTAAACCGAAAATTTTATCTTTATACATCTTCTTCAAAGCTAACCCAACTTAATATTTTATCCACATATGGTACATCTTTGTTCATTATACTCTTATACAAAAAAAACTTCATAAAGCTCTCAATTAATAATTTCTAAAAATAAAGCATTTTTCATCTTTAATTAAGACCATAATATCTTTGCTTTTAAAGCACCTAACATAATAAAATCATTAGATTTTTATCTTGTAGTATTATAATATATATATATATAGCATACGCTTTACTTTCTTATAATCACTCAAACAAACTCTATCAAAAACAAAGATTATACTTGTTTTGTATACATGAAGGCACACATATTAAAGAGTTTAACTCCCTTGTTAGATATTTGAGAAATACATATGCAGTGGCTGATAATGAGTATCAAACTTTATTACTCTTGAGCTTGTTACCTCCACTTATAAGTATTTTTGTAATATCCTACTTGATGATAAAGATATAATTAACTAAAGGACATTAAAAATTCACTTCTATATAAAAATGTAATTGCTAAGCTTATGGGTGTAAAATTTGAAAACAGAACTAGAGATTATTGGTTAGTGGAAATCTTTTGAAAAGGAGTCTATCTCTAGGCAAGGTAGCAATCTCATGGTAAGTTTAAGGACGTGAAATGCTTCTATTGCAAGAAGAAAATGGCACATGAAGAAAGGCTGCCACATTTTGAGCAACTTGTCAAAAACACGCACAAAAAGGATAGATCAAAAGATGCTAGTATTGTTGTAGATTAGCCAGATGAAAACTAGGCAATGATCTTTTAGTGGTTATTGAAGTTAGAAGCATCAATGTATTTGGACAACTTATTTTTGTTTGATATGTACTTATTATGAATTATTTTCTACTTATGAGTCATGTGTTGAAAGTTATGTTGATATGAGAAATAATGTAGTGTGCAAGACAATTGGTTTTGGAAAAGTGAAGTTGAGGATTCTTGGTGTGAATAGGATATTGATTAAAATCAGACATACAAGATCTAATGAAGAATCATTGTCTTTGGAAGTTCGTTTTAAAGTAGATTTCAGATTCTCTAGATATGTTCAATTCCTTAAGAGTTCGTATATGTGCTGGTTGTCATAAAAGCTAAGAAATTTAGAGGGCTATATGTGTTACAGGGTGCAACTTCAAGTTGAGTTACTTTAATTTCATCATCTATATTGGAGCACTGTTATTGAGTAGAAAAAAGGCTAGCTTCATGGCTTCAATTTGAATTCCAATAAGAAATTATAGGGGATGATGGGAAGATCATTAAAGATGATTAGATGAATCAATTCATGTTGCATAGCCTATCCATGCCAAGTTATACCAGTAGCATTGAGAATCAATTTAGGGATAGAAGGATCCAGTGGTTGATGTTTGTTATATTGATTGGGAGCTGCATAACTGCTTCAAAAGTCTTTTGAAGTTCTTAATTTCATGTGCAATCGAATCTTTATATGGTTTCATAGTTTTCATCTGATTGGGCCTTTGGGATCTTCAAGAACATAGTTTGGAGAGAACTCACATAGGCGATCCAGAATGTATTTTCACATTATTGAGATAAGGAAGACAATTTTTGGGGTATTACCTCAACAATATTTGTAAGGATAAGCACAAAAATTCAAAATAAATTGTTTTAGGAAAAATTCAAATTTTGAATTATCTATTTTGATAAGAAGCTCAAAATTTATTATTATGGATTGGATCTAAGTCCAAATCTGCTTAAGAGCAATAGCTAGCTTCCACTAAGAAACAGCAAAAAGAAGAGAAGAAGAGAAAGAAGTCTTGTGGGTGCTGTTTTCATAGAGCACATGGGAAGAGATCTTTTGGCATGACTTAAATCTTTGTATTGATTATATATCTATGTAATTTTTATTTTTTTACAAGATATAAAGAGGTTTGTCTTTATATTTGGCATGAGAGATTTTGAGCTCTCTTTATGGTAACCGGAGAAATTAGGTGTACTTGGGATTTGGAGAAAAGTATTTTCTTGTGCCTTATTTGTTTGTGAACTTATATGGTTGTATTATTGTGGATTGTTTTGTCTTTCCTCACTTATAGATGTAGGCTTCAGTTTTAACCGAGCCTTCTAAGGCTTCGTTTGGAACGGCTTTTTTATTGCTTCTTAAAATAAAATTTTAGTACAAAAATTAAAATTTTTTAACTAAAACTCTGCTTTAAGAAGCAATAAAAAAGCCGTTCCAAACGAAGCCTAAATCTCGGTGTCTTCATGCGGTTTTGACCTCTTTTTTGTAACTTTATGTAATCTTTGTATTCATCCTTAGCAAGCACTTAAAACATCAAAAATATTTCATAAGAAAGATAAGCATGTTGCAGATTTAGAGTTCTACTTGCTTTCAATATAATATGCCTCGTGTTAAAAAGAAAAACTATTCTCCAAGAGAGACTTTGTAAGTTGACTACATAACTCACTGTCACATATTACTTCAATTTACTTCTTTTTTTGCATAAAGTGGCCAGTAATAAACATAGAATTGTAATCCTATCTCACAACATTGCTGCAAAATAATAAAGAAAAGGCCAATACTAGCCATCCCTTCATTTTAACACAATCTACTCAAATTTTCAAGGGGTGCTATTTCTTTCTTCTTATAAAATGCCAACCATTCACCGCACGCTGCATGATGGAAAGAGGTGCTATAAGATAGCAACATGAAAATCATTCCTTAATTTTGTTTGATGTTTTCTAAAGAGTCCTCAAGGAGAACTAGAATCTTTTTTTCGTCAAACAATCAATGAAAGGAGAATGTACTGTACTTCGAGAATCTGATAGCAAACTTAAGAATGTATGCTTAAGTTCTTTTCGTAAGAATCTGTTGGACCAATTCAATCGAACAGGCCCATTCCTATATAAGGGATCGAGCAAGCGGCAAAGAAGGCAGAGCAGGCAAGCAGACCAAACAAGCAAGCGAGCGAGTGGTTGAACAGGCGAGCGGGCGAGTGGTCGAACGGGATACAAATAGAGGGTTCAAAGAAATAGGTTTGAATAAGGTTTGATCAATGGTTGAAAGGGTTCAACCAAGTTTTGAAACTTGCTCAACTAGGTTTAAACCTATTCAAATAGTGTTTCGAACATTTTGATTTTAATTTGAATAAGCTTGTAAATACTCTAATAAAGCCATTATTTGAATGTAGTTTAAACCTTATTGGAACTAAATAATTATCTTACTTGTCTTTATTTTTATAGCATTCCATCTCTATCTGAATCAAGCATCAATATTTTGAAAATGGTTGAATAGATTTGAACAAGGTACAAACCTAATTTTAAACAAGTTCAAAACTTTTTTGAATTAGATTCAAACCTAGTAGAATGGGGCTTGAACATATCAAAAGACATTCAAACTTTGTTCAATTAGTTTTGAATGAAGTTTTGACAGTTCTAAATCAGATTTGAACCTTATTCGAGCCCAAACTAATAAGTTTTGAACTTGGTGGAATTAGGTTAGAACTTGATACAAGGGAGATTTGCTACATCAAGAGAATTAATTATACTATAAGATCAATTGAACATAAATAACAACAAATATATCATGCGAAGTAACTTTCACATCTCAAGTTCGAAATGCAATATACACCGACAACACATGAAATAATTAAGGGAATTAAAATAAGTTTTGTATTCACAAGGAAGAATTCATATATAGATAATACAAATGTAACTTATAAGAGAAAATAATGAAAAGTAAATTAACATTTCATTTCATTATTGTAAATTATAATGAAAGTACATCAATGAAATAGGAACAACAATAAATGAAAAGAAAACTAAAAGAAATAACTACAAAGTTTGTTATAAAAAACTCAAATAATTAAATTTATTTTTTTAGGTAAATATCCTGTGCATTAAATTGCTGATAGAGAAGAATTCGTGTACAAAAGAAGAGGATCAAATAAAAATAGACAATAATTATTTTATCATATGTTCTGACTGAAAAAATTATTTTAGTGACTCTTCAGTTATATATGGATATTAGTCTATTGAGTTATTATTGATATTGAAAGAACTATGATATAAGTCTGATCGTCTGTTCCCGCCTCATTAACTTGAGCTTCCGGGCCGGGTCATGACATTTTTGTTTTTATTTGTTCTTTGAGAAGTCTATGTAAGTACCCTTAGGTCGGTTGCTAGTAATACCCTCTGTTTTTAGAATCGCAGTCTCTGTCTCTGTAATTCATTAGAATATAGAAGAAACTTATATTAGCATGTAGAATTTTCTTTTCTTTTCTCTTATTTATGAAAAATTGGACTCCAATATATCAAACCCATTCATCTTTAGAAAAAATGCAATCACAACTAAAATTAGAAGGAAAAACGAGCAAAAAACAATTGCAATTTCTATTCTCACACTTCAAAAACAATTCATCAACGATTCTTATTTCCCATCATTAGTATATTTCAAGCAAACTGAAGCACAAAAGAAGCATAAAAACATTGTGAAACAAGAAAATAAGACAAGAAAACAGAACAGGAAGGAGAACCTTACGCCTTTCAGCTTGGATAAGCTTCTCAGCAACAAATTCCGGCGTCCCAAATTCCTTGAGAGAAGACAGCCGAACAGGGTTAACCACCACACCAATGTTGTTAGCCCCCTTCCCCTCCTCGAACAGTGCCTTCGCACCCGCCTTCTCCATCTATCAACAGTAAACAATTTACAGATTTGAACAATCATAAAAATAGAAAGGAAGAGTCGAAAAGGAATAACCTTTGCCCATGTGGAAGGCTTGAGGAGAGTGAATCCCTCGACCTCGTCGGTATAGCGCTCTAAAGTAAGAAGCGGAAGGGCAGACAACGATGGTGAGAAAGCGATGGATGCAGGAAAGAGCAACAAGAACGCGAAGCTCCTCCTGCTGGTTCTTATGGAGGTTTTTACCTCTTCCTTGACCGTCGGAGAGTTGCCGTTGAGAAGAATGTGCGGCAGTTTCAGGCGAGGGAGGTGTGAGAAAGAGAAAGGAAGGGGTGCAGAAGTGGAAGCGATTCCGACACTGACAGTAGCTGGAGCCTTCGAGGGCAGCCAGTCCATGGCTGCAAGACTTCGTGTTGTCAACGTTTATGGTGAGCAGGATGGGAAGGATTATAAGGCCTGTTTGGCTGAGTAGGATTTATTAAATTTGTAAATTTTGAGTCACTTAAATTTGAAAATTATTTGGCATGATAAAAAATTAAATTTAATTAAATTTTGATGAGCTATTTTGCTTATTATTTCAGGATATAAATCTATTAATTTAAATAAAATTTAATAATATTAATTTTTTTATTAATAATTATAATTAATTAATATTACTTATTAAAATTAATTTATTTGTATCTAATTTAAATGATTGATTATTATTAATTCTAATTTTAAAAAAATTATAAATCCTAATTGGATAAATTAAATCATATTATATATATTAATATCATAATTAATTATTATTTAATAAATATTAAACTAATAAAACACAAAAAAATCTTAATTAAAAAGAATTCGTATCCAGAAATTTAATCAAACAGAAAAACTAAAAAAAAGTTATATTTTGCATATTATTTACTATTGTTGAAGCCTAAAAGGAAAAAAAAATAAATAAGCAAAAATATTCTCATTAATATCATTCTCTTTGGTCTTTATATATGTGCTTTCTAGAGGCTTTTTATTGTTTAGCAAGATTTAAGCTTAATCATGCTTAAATCCTGCTCAAATCTTACATCCAAATAGCCCTTAATTTAAATAGACATTATAAAAAATATGATAAAAAAATTGTGCTAATAAGAAATCATTTTGACAAAAATAAATAAGATATAATTTTAAATTATTTTAAATAATTTTATACTTAAATTTTTAATATTAATATATTTTAAGAGAATATTATATAAATATTTTTCAATGGGCTGGCTCATAAACTACTGATGTCGCAACCCGATCTAATATAACTCACCATGTCGGATCGTGGCACGACAAAAATTCTAAGATTAATAGGAGAAAATTGTAGAAACTTCTAATAATTTATTTATTATATAGTCACTAAACTTTCATTAAACATACAAATACTCATAAAAAAAAATTTCATTCATTGCTAATATATTAACAATCAAAATAATTATATACAAAAAATGCATGGCACAAAAGATACAGAATAGAGAAAGCCATGGCTACCATAATTCATCTAACACACCTATAAAAAACTCTAATCTCGGATCCTACAATATTTCCTCTATTTAACCTACCTGTTCCCCTTATCATGACCTGAAACGGATGTAGATAATACAAATGTAACTTATAAGAGAAATGTAACTTATAAGAGAAAATACAAAAAAGTAAATTAACATTTCATTTCATTATTATAAATTATAGGAACAACAGTAAATGAAAAGAAAACTAAAAGAAATAACTACAGAAATAAAACTACCCGAACTTAAAAGTAATATGAATAGGCTACTAAAAAACTTAAAATTCTAAATGAGATACTTCTTTTGATAAGTCTACTCCTATATGGTGAGGGTCCACCAAGCACTCCAGTAGAACTTGCTATGAGAAAAGTTAATAACAAGTGATATTAATAATTCAAACTTATTAAGTAACTCATATCTATTAAGTAGAAACTTCAAGGCACCGAGGCACTCATCTTGAACAACACAAAGAGCACAAATAACTATATAATAGTAGGCACTCAGTGTCATCCCATAATATGATTACAATAAAATTTAATGAATAAACAAAGCATACCATTTGTCCATAATCATTTTAGTCTAATTAATCACAACATCATTAAACATATAAACCAAAAACTAATTTATAAATTTCTCCTATTGTATTATCCTAAAACACTAAAGAAATTACTTGTAACTAATAGAACATGCCTTCAATTAAGACGCGACACGTCACCAATATGTTGTATA
The DNA here is from genome assembly GCA_019925795.1 of Dendrobium chrysotoxum. NCBI lineage: Eukaryota > Viridiplantae > Streptophyta > Magnoliopsida > Asparagales > Orchidaceae > Dendrobium > Dendrobium chrysotoxum. Next base: position 20,625,690 of record CM034312.1, on the reverse strand, counting down.
TTATACCACTATGTATCGATTGACATGGCACGTTTTGACTGACCTCCGGACAGTCCGATAACCGCACGTATAATCTCTCCGGTGACTGAAGCCAATGAGTTGCTAAACCTATTCACGACTGGTTCCTTTTAAAAAAAAAAATTTTTTTAAAAAGCAAATTCATAATTTCGATTTTTTTTCTTTTTTAAATTTTCTTTTCTTCTTTTTTAAGTTTTCTTTTTTTTATTTTACGCTTTATAAATATATATAAATTCAATTAAACTATTTATTTATACATGATACTATAAATAAAAGAAAACTAAGAAAAATTAAAAGAAAAAAAAACAGTCGCTTGCAGTGCTAGCAACTTGATTTGAAAATAATTTTTTTTTCATTTTATTTTTTTTATTTTCATAGGCTTTTTATGTTGCTTTTTTATTTTTGTTCCATTTTTAATTTCTTTTTTTGTTTTTAATCATTTTTTAGTTTCTTATTTTATAATTTATAAATTTAAGAAATGATTAAAAATTTATAGTTAAAAGAAACATATATATATATAATTTTTTAGAATTTATAAAATTATATAAATAAAGTCTCTTATATATATTTATAAATTTATAATTACAAAAATGATAAATAGAATTAAAATTACATATATTTTTTAAAAAATGAAAAAAAACTAAAAAAGAAGAAAAAAAACGAAATAAGAAACGAAATAATGAATCTGCTTTTATGTTTTTTTTTTTTTTTTGGAGAAATTTGGACGCAGCCCATAAATTAATCGAAAGAAAGTTACAAGTGTAGGAAGTAAAACTAAAAGCCTCATAAAAAAAGGAGCAAGCTCATGAGAGACAAAGAAAAGCTGACTACCCGAACAAATATACAATAAGCCCCAGCAGTAAAAACTCAAAAACCCAAAACTGCATAATCAAAATGCATCCAAAATCTCCATGTTCGCCACTAGCCTGGACTCAGGAAATATGACCAACAAATCTGTGAGTACCAAACCCCTAGTTACCCGAGAACCATCCAAGGGGCGCCTGTGTATGAGATCTCATCATTGTCCAAGGCAAAACATATAACCCATCAGGCACAAAAGGCACAACAGGCACAAAATCGAGAAATGAAGCCATCATAATATCATCGAGCAATTCCATAATTCTAGTTGATTGTTTCCACTTGAGAACTTTTTCAAAGACAACTCTTTTAATAGTGTTTGAAATGGTAGTGCAGCTGTTCATTTTGTTTCCAAATCACCTCTCATTACGTTCCCTCCAGATGTAATAAATGGAGTAGCAAGTTATAAGAAAATAAAGATTTTTAAGCAGCTTCTGAGCATTGAAACCATCATCTATCCATTCAAGTAGTTGAAGAACGGTAGGTCTAAGAAGAAGATCTTTGATGCCCGCTATTAAATCAGATAGTAAAGAGAAAGATTAAAAATATTTAAAGAATAAGTGAGAGGCACTTTCAGAATTAGTATGACATAAGCAGCAAGTTAGAGTGACAGGAATGTTGCGTTTGTGTAAGGCATCTGTAGTTTTCAAGCCCCCTAATATTGAAAGCCATGCATAAATCAAGAATCTCAAGACATGCTTTTGATGCTAAATCAGCATATCCCAAGAGCAGCGTGGTTGATGTCTATAAAACTCTTTTACATATGAACCAAAGTAGATTTCAGCTGAGTTTCCCCAAAATAAACAAGAAGAAGAATTATCAAGAATGGGAATACCGTTGATTACATTACGGATAGACAGAGGCAGGAAATCAGGAAGGCACCATTGTTGCCCCATAATAAACTCCTTCAAAAAAGTGTTAGAATCAAATGCCTACAGTATATAATGACCATTAAGGATATCATGAAGAATTCTGTTTTGACACCAGTGATCCCAGAGCAGAGAAATGGGAGCATATGGGGTAATTCTAAAATGGAAGCTGTTCTTAGCATTAGTAGCAGTTTTGCATATAGATTTCCAAATGGTAGATGCATAAGACGGGGCAAGCCGCCACAGAGATCTATATCTTTTAATAAGACATGAGGATAAAGGAGTTGCACAGTTATACATTCTAGAAATCATAGAATAATTAAAAGCATATTGTAGAGCATGCAAAAAAGGAATGCACAGACCCCGGAGGTATTTTAGATTGGATACATTTTCCCAAGATACCATATGAATTTTCCTGTTGTTAGCAGATTCATCAAAAAAATACTATCGTTGTCAGATCTCAAGTCCTGGATGAGAAAAGTAGAGGGTTATGTTAGCTAGTCGACAGCAAGCATAAAACTTGTCGAATAATTATGACATGAATCTTTTAAAAATTATGTTAATGCTAGGGCGTCCCCTGGAAGCGACGCACTATATCGCCTGAATACAGTGACAAGTGTGCAAGATCCGCTGCATCGGTGCTCGGGTGCAGTGTTATATAGGCAAGGATTCCCACATCAAGGACTGATGTGGGCAAAGAAGACAGTCCATGAAACTAAAATTAGGATAGGAACTTAGAATATATGTTCCCTTACTGAAAAATTAATAGAATTAATAGATATTGTGATTCATATGAAGATAAATATTCTGTGCATTCAGGAAACTAAATGGGTTAGAGAGAAGGCTAAGGAGATTGATAGTTTAGGATTTAAATTATGGTATTCAGGTAGGAGTCGTACTAGAAATGGTGTATATGTGATTATATATAAGAGTTTGAAGGATAATGTTATAAAAATTAATAGAATTGGAGATAGAATTATAGCTTTAAAGATTATTGTTGATGCTAAGATTGTTAATATTATAAGTGCTTATGCTCCTCAAGTAAGTTTGGATATGGGATCAAAATTAAAATTTTAGAATAACCTAGAAGAATTAATACAAAAGGTACCTCTAGAAGAAAGAGATTTTATTGGAGAAGATTTAAATGGACATGTTGGTAGAGAGGTAGATGATTTTAAAAGCATTCATGGTGGTCGTGGGTTAGAAGCGACAAATGAAAGTGATAAAATTATATTAATTTTTTTTTAGCTTATGATTTTTTAATTGCTAATATATTATTTAAAAAAAGATGAACATCTCATCACTTATAAAAATGGATATAGTAAAACTCAGATTGATTATTTTCTTATAAAAAAATTAGATCGTTTAGATTGGAAAGATTGTAAAGTTATTTCGAGTGAAAATTCGTGTACCCAACTTCGATTATTAGCTTTGGACTTTATGATAAAGGGGTAGAAAATAAATAATAAAGTAAAACGTTATTCTAGGATTAGATGGGAGAATTTAAAGAATATTAAAAAAATATTTTTGAGAGTAAGATTTTAAATCTTAAGATTTTGTCTGTGCATGAGGATGTTAATGTTATGTGAGAAAAAGTGGCTAGTGATATTAAGATTATTACAAAAGATGTGCTTGGAGTATCAAAGGGAAAAGCTCCTAATAATAAAAATAGTTGGTGGTGGAATACAAATGTGCAAGAAAAGATAAAAAATAAGAAGATTTGCTATAAAAAAATGATTTAAATGTAAAAATTCTGATAATTAGGAAAGATATAAAGAGGCATGTAAGGAATCTAACAAAGCAATATGCGATGCAAAGAATTTAGCTTTTAGTGATTTATATAATAGATTAGATACTAAGGAGGGAGAAAGATATATGTATAAGTTAGCCAAACAAAAAGATAGGAGTTCTAAGGATTTAGTTTAAGTGAAGTGTATTACGGATGAAGATCAAAAAGTACTTTTCTTAGAAGATGATATTTAACAAAGGTGGATGAGATATTTTGCTAATCTTTTTAATGAAGAATGTGAAAATACGATTGACTTTAGTGACCTTAGCACCTTAAATGAAAATAAAAATTTCTATTTTTATTGACATATTAGTAAAATAGAAGTCAAAAAGGCTTTAAAGAAAATAAAGGGTGGAAAAGCTATTGGACCTGATGATATTCTAGCAGAGGTGTGGAAATGCTTAGGAGATGAAGGAATTTCTTGGCTTACAAAACTTTTTAATACTGTTTTGAAGACTAAAAAGATGTCAGATGAGTGGAGAATGAGTGTGTTAATTCATATTTTTAAGAATAAAGGTGATGCATAAGATTGTGTAAATTATAGAGAAATTAAGTTAATGTGCCATACTCTAAAACTATGGGAGCGAGTTATGGAGCATAGGTTGCGGTGTGATAATAATGTTTCCCAAAATCAATTTGGATTCATGCCATGTAGGTCTACTATGGAAGCCATACATTTATTGAGAGGTTTAATGGAGAAATATAGAGAGAATAAGGAGGATCTACATATGATATTTATTAATTTAGAGAAAGCATATGATAAAATTCCAAGAGAAGTGCTATGGAGAGTTCTTGAAAATAAAGGAGTTAATAACGCTTATATTCAAATCAGTAAAGATATGTATGCAGGAGCTATTACTTGTGTTCAAACACAAGGTGGCTTGACCAAGTATTTTCCTATTTCAGTTGGATTACATCTAGGACCAACCTTAAGCCCATATCTTTTTGCTTTAGTCATGGATGTTCTCACTAGACATTTACAAGAGGATGTACCTTGGTGTATGCTTTTTGCTGATGATATTCTTCTTATTGATAAGACTAGAGAAGGAGTTGAAGGTAAACTTGAATTATGGAGGTCAACCTTAGAGTCTAAAGGTTTCCACTTGAGTAGATCTAAAACGGAATATATAGAGTGTAATTTTAGTAGTAATAGACCTAGTGGATTGTGACTTTGGGCGATCAAGTCATTAATAAGAGTATACGTTTTAGATATCTTGGATCTATTGTTCAAAGTGATGGGGAAATATATGTGGATATTATCAGCAGAATTCAAGTTGGATGGTTGAAGTGGAGGAATGCATCGGGCTTGTTGTGTGATAGAAAAGTCTACCTCAAACTTAAGGGAAAATTCTATAAGATGGTGGTGAGACCTGCAATGCTTTATGGTGCCAAATGTTGGCCATTAAAAGAGAAGCATAATACTAAGTTAAGTGTTGCAGATGCTCAGGTGGATGAGTGGCTTTACGCTTAGAGATAGGATATGAAATGAGCATATACGTGAAAAGGTTGGAGTAGCTCTAGTGGAAGATGAGATTAGAGAGAGTCGCCTTAGATGGTTTGGTCACATAAAATGGCGGCCATCCGATGACCCGGTTAGAAAAGTAGAGGTATTAGATTTGACTTATATTAAGAAAGATAGAGGTAGACCTAAAAAGACTTGGTTAGAAAATATTATAAATGATCTTTCTTTATTAGATTTAAACGAGAATTTGACTTTTAACACGACACAATGGAGAAAAAGTATTCATGTAGTCGACCCTACGTAGTGGGACAAAGGCTTGATGTTGTTGTTGTTGTTGTAGCAGATTCACCAAAAAAACAGAAAGCTGGAAGAGATTCTCTTAAGGAATTTAGTGACCGTTTTGGGCAATATAGAACATCGGATCCAATATGCAATGGAGTTCAAAATAGTAAATTTCAAGAATTGCAGCCTGCCTGCAAAGGAGAGGAGATTAGCTTTCCAACATGACAACTTTTTAGTGATGCTTTCCATCAATGGCAGGAAATCAGCAACTTTAAGTCTTTATAAAGATAGAGGGATTCCCAAATAAGAGATCTTAGGGCTAGCATTATATATGAAGAGAACTTGGCAGATAGTATCCTGATTTTGCAAACTCTTAGGAAGCATGACAGAACTTTTATCTAAGTTAACACGGAGCCCTAAGGCATTAGCAAAAGTGTTGAGAATGCTAGTCAATTTGTTGCAATTTTTTATGCTGGCCACCCCAAATACCAACATGTCATCAGCATAAAGAAGGTGAGAAAGAGAATAACCATCAATAGAAATTCCTTTGAAGCCTCATTCATCTAATGGTGTGGAGAAAGCATCCATGACCATACAAAAAAGGTAAGAGCTAAGAGGACAGCCTTTCCTCAAACCAGCAGATGATGAAAAAAATCCCTCAAGAGCGCCGTTTATAATAATAGAGAAGTTCACATAAAAAATGCAGTCTTTAATCCAACAAATGAATCTTCTAGGGAAGCATTTTTAAGCCATTCAGGCAATCAGAAATTCCCTAGAGACAGTGTCAAAAGCTTTGCGTATCTCCAATTTTGCAGAATTCTTAATACCTCCCCTTCTACGAGCGAATGTGAGTATTTCATTTGCAAGAATAATGTTATCAGTAGACACTCTTGATTTCACAAAACCCGCTTGGTTATTCATGACTATCAAGGGCATGATAGGCTTAAGCATGTTAGCAAGAATCTTAGCAATAATTTTATATAAAACATTACATAAAGCTATCAGTCTAAAGCCAGAATAAGAAGTTGCATGCTTGTGCTTGGGGATGAGGGTCAGAGTCATGCCTTTTACCCCATTTGGTAGAAAACCTTTGGAAAAAATGATCTAACTACCTTGTACACAGTAGGGCCTATGATGTGCCATCCAGATTTGTAAAAATGAAAGTTATATCCATCCGGACCAGGTGCAGAGGAAGAGGCCCTTGAGACGACAGCCTTTTTAATTTCATCATCAGAGACATGCTGAGTAAGAAGTGTAGAATAGTGACCTGGAAGAGAGGAGCCAACAGGGAAAATTTCCGCATCTATTATGGAGGGAGGAGTAGGATTATATAAAGCTTGAAAGTGCTGAGTAATGGAAGAAATCATCTCGACTCTTGAGGAATTGGGTGTGGTGGAAAACAAATTCATAGCCGTCTTGTTGCTACAATTCCTTCTTCTGATATTAGCATAAAGAAATTTCAGATCGTCCTCACAATGTTTAAGCCAAATGACTTTTGCCCTTCGAATAATCCAAGAAGCAAGCTTATATGAGAACTCAGATATACGAAAATTAATCTCCTTAAGAGATGCATTTAAGAAGGTGTTTAGTGGATCTGCATGAATCTTCTCCAAACAGTCGTTTTTTTTTCTTCAAAAAAGCAACAGTTTTAGCAACTCTCACCACATCACTCGCCATCTCAAATTCCAGTTGTTGAAGGCTTCAACGACTATGGCCAAATTTAAATTTCTTTCTTTCCGTATTTAATTTAATAATATAAATTACTATCGTAACTATTTATAAAATTTATCCAAATTCAGGTCATTTTGGCTCAAAATTAGGAGTGTAAATGAGTAAAATAGTGGCCTAATCATGCTTGGCTCGTCAGATATATAGTTGGCTCGAAGTCGAGCTCGTCCCATAGTAAACAAGCTCAAGCCGACTCTGAGTCTTGGTAGGATTTTTAAAATTTAGACAGAATTTTTTAATATTTGGGCGGAATTTTAAAATATTTAAAATTAATAAATATGCTTAGTATTTATTATTAATTTTAAAATTATATAAATTTAATAAATAAAATAAAATTATTTAAAAAATATTAATAATTATTCAAGCCAGTTCACGAGCCGAGCCTCATCAAGCTCGAACTCGAGTTTGACTCATGAGCTCGATAAGCTCGATTCGCGAGCCCATAAACAAGTCGAGCTTCAGCCAGCTAGCGAGCGACTCTCTTACACCCCTAGCTCTAATCGAGTCCAGTTGATTTGCTACAGTAACAGCACTATAACATCGTTGTGCAAAGTTATAAAATCACTTACAATGACATCATTGTAACGTGCATGGGGTACATATGTGTAAATACATCTATTGCAAAGGATATAAAGTCAAATTTCTCTACATATGCACCATTTAATTTAATTATTCATAAAATTAATATTTTTAATATTTAATTCTCAAATATATATATCTAAATATTGAAATTCATAATTAAAAAAAAATCAATCCATATTTTTATTTCAATCAAATTTCTATGAATTTGATAGTAGCATACATAAATATATGAATTCACTATCTCATTATTTTTAATTAGATATTAAGTTTATATGAATCAATAAGATATTATAGATTTAAATAAAATATAACTAATATTTAATATTATATGGCCATAACAGTAAAGTTACTTATTTAAAATGAAATTAGATAAATAAGTATAAAAATATATATTTTTTATTAGATAATAAATAAATAAATAAATATAATAGAAGTTAATTTATTTTTAATTAAACAATCTTTGAAATTATTTTTTTTTCTGGAAGGCGAAGCAATTTTACATAAATACAATTAAACAAATTTTACTTACAATGAAAATAATTTCAATAGGACATGATCAAAATAATTTGTAATGGATAGTTCATATTTTTCATATGTTGATTAATTTATAGAGAAACTTTTACTTGATAAAAAAAAATTCATAAAATTTTTGTACAGTAAAAAGCTATCCCAAACGAACCCTAAGACTTTATTTGAACATTAACACGAGCTGAGTTGAGTGGCATATACTCCTTTTTGGGCTCATGGAATTGCTGAGGCTTCTTTAGGATAGCTTTTTACTATTTTTTAAAGCAGCTTTTTAAAATAAAATTTTTTAAGCTAAAAATATGTACTAAAAAATTGCTTCAAAAAGCAGTAAGAAAGCCGACCGGAAAGAAGCCTGCTATATCGAGAAGTGGGAGATTTTGATTTATATTATGCTTGTATTCTTTTCATTACGATGGCTGGGTAGTCCCCCTAAGCATTCATGTGCTGTCCTGACTTCTGAAGGGCGTTCCAACTGAATATGATAGGTGATAATGGCCTTGTCGCTCATAATTTGGGTACAGACGTAGTGGAAATGCTAGCAAAAGAGTAAATTGTATACAATGTTATCGTCTGATAGAAGCAACCAATGCGGAGACCTAAAACAAACTCATAAGAACATTATTCTGATCAAGTTTAGCTTGGTTTCGAAACTCTGGGCTATGTTTAATTTGTGAAAATGGAGGAATTTCTCTCTTATTATGCTCACTGTAAAATTTTGTGTCACTCAGAAAGTGGAGCATCACATTTTACATCCTCATGTGAATCATGTTAGTAATGTTAATGTGGATTTGGTTCCTTTGCGGCATAATGATGTGGTTAGTGCCTTGGAGGTTAATGATTGTGAGCAGAAAACGTGTATGTTGATGGTTCTTTACAGGAAAATAATGTCCCTTGCTATGGGGGCAAGACGGTTGAACCTTTGGTTGAGGATGTCTCTAATCCTTTGTTAACTGATCTGATGGTTAACAACGATGGCTCTAATATTTCCTCTGCTTGTATGGATTTGGTTTGTGCTGGTGGTGAGGGAATTTGCGAGTTGATTCCTTCACCCACTGATTTAGACATTCTGAAAGGGCCGAATTTGGAGATTTGTCAGGCTAATATAGATGTGGTTAATGACTTCTCTAGTGATTTGGAGACTCTGGTTGGCCCAAAGGGGAGTGAACCTGTGGTTGAGCTTGTGCTTGTTGATAGTGGTGAGGACGGTAATGCTTTGGATACTCTCGCTCGTTTTAGTATTTTTTTTCTTCTGATGGTTTTGATCATGTGGATAATAATGTTGTTACACCTCTTATTAAGGTGCATATATCTGTTATGTCCAGTGATGATTTGTTTGCTCATCTAGTTAGTAAATCGAGGGATTATGAGGTGATGCATGATGACTGATTAGATAACGGCAATTCTTCAGATGGTGGGGAGGAAATTGAGAAAGATTTGGATACGCGAGATAATTTTGATTTAAGTATTATTCAATTTGTTGAGGATGATGGTTCTAAAAAGATTGCTAAGCGTGGACGACGTAAATCCAAAAAGAAATGATTCTTTTTGGATTAGGCCGTTTTTCTTCTGTTGGGATCTGCTTGGTTGAGGTTAGCTTCTTTCTATGGTTTGTGGTGGGGGATGCTCCTTTCGTTTTGGAGGATTGTGGTGTTTGGTGGTGATTGGGGGCTTGCCTTTGAGGTTGATGCTTTTTCTTCATGCCCCAGGCAATGATGTGGCGACTTCTGTTCACCTCCTGAACGGCTGTGGTTTACTGGCAACCGCTGGTGGTGCTGCTTCCTCCTTTGGATGGTCCTTGCCTAGCTTCTGGATGATTACAGAAAGCTTATTGCCAATGACTGAGCTCGACTGACATTTGCTTCTTTCTCTTTTTAATGTCTCTTCTTTGCTGATTGTTGGATTATATTTTGGCTTGGTTTCTTGTTAGACTTACTTGTATCATCTTTTTATTGATTGGAATAAAATCCCTTTTTGTTTAAAAACAAAAAAAATAAACCACCTCTAGAATTCAACGAGCCTCTAAGGAGAATCATTGAAAGCACTTTTTTTAAGTAATTCTCCCTTATTCTATCAAATCTCAGAAATTCAAAATGACTTTTTGATAATCCTTAGATTGGTGATGAACAAAGAACCTAAGAAGTTCAACAAAAGTGGAGGTAGAGTAGAACCACTTGCAAGCCTAAGCCTTGAGGGTGGCAAGAAGGACATAACAAAAGTAGCACATCAAAAGCCCGTTGAACATATTTAATAGTCTTATATATATATATATATATATATATACACACATAACAATTTACATTCTTACCACCAACATCTAAACATATTTTGATCAGTGCCCTTGCCAAACATATAACATAAAATGACTTTCAACCATGGCTGCAATACATTTATAAGCAGCTGCAATGAGTTTCAAATCATTATTTGTTTTTGTTCTGATGCCTTAAGGTTTCGTTTGGAACAGCTTTTCAACTGCTTCTTAGAACCATTTTTTAATAAAAAATTAAAATTTTTGTACTAAAAAATAACTTTAAGAAACAGTAAGAAAGTCATCCCAAACAAAATCTAAAATAATTTTCTTATTATTTTCTAAAACAACTTTTCAATATAAAATTTTTAATTTTAAAATTTTTTTATACTAAAAATCTACTTTAAAAAACAGTAAAATAAGGGGCGTCCACTGAAACACCGTGCCAAAGCCTGGCTGATATTCGAGGCGTCATTTGCAAATCGGTACAACTTTAACTCGGTCTTCTAATGAGGAAATATATTCAGTAATGTTACAAGATTTTCAGCATGCAATTTTGTTTATTTGTATGCCTTAATTATTGTCATTGCACTATATATATTCAACTAGGAAATTTTTTTAAGTATTTGGCATAAGCCTTAGAAATAAGTGTAATATATTACAAATTAAAAAAAATTCTATTATATTAATTTTAAAATAAATTTAATAATTTTGAAAAATATTATGACCAATGATATGTTAAGCCAAATTTCCATCAGTCAAATGAGCTGAATGAATTCCAGTTTAATATAAAATCAAAAATAAAAGCGCATGGGTGAACAATAATTACGCATTTACTGTTCACAATCACAAAATCAAACGATTCTCTGTGTCTAGACTCCACACATAATAATCTCTCTCTTCCTAGGCTGTGAGAAATGAAATGCCAACCCAAGTTCATCCTAACCGCATGAATGACTTCAAATCAACCTCAAATCGCTGGCAGGAAAATAATCAAAATTGTCTTGCAAAAAAAAATATATATAGAATAACCTTTTATAGATATTTTAATCTTAAAATCTATTTCTCATAAGCCCACACGCAGATACTTAGGCCTTAAGTTCAAGCTATTTGAATTCAACCCAGGCAACGATTGACAGAGGAAGGCTAAACTAATTGGCTGGCGCAGTATACTTAGAGCTCAAATCAAATTAACCAATCCGATTCTCAATATTCAAGTGAAATCCAAAACCCTAATTTCAAGCCCCTAAATTTAATAAAGTAACAGATTGATAAAGCAAGAAGAGATTAACAGCTTCAGCTCCAGTATGTCAGTAGAAGTGCATGCAACTTTATTTACAAAAAGCAAAATGAAACACTAGTAACACTACCAGCATCATCTGTATTGGTTGACTAAAGGAAGCCTCATCATATTCTACTGCATGCATGCAAACCTTGGAAACAAAATTCACATACCCTATATCCGAAAACGACCGTAATTTGATGTTAAGCATGGTCCTTCAAGGCCTCACTGATTTCGGCAATATGATCCCGAAGTATCTCCCACTTTACACAAGCAGAGAAAATGTTAGCTTAGGCTGTGTTAAAGGTTAATAAAAATTCGCGTAAAAATAAAACATAAATGAAAGAACACAATTTTACTTGAGTTGGTGAGATTTATTTACGTTCATTACGGCATAGAGATCAAATCTTTTCATTGAGGTTTCGTTTGGGATAACTTTCGAATAGCTTTATAAAGTAGTTTTTTAGTAAAAAAAATTTTTAAAAAGAAATTTTTGTACTAGAAAGCTGCTTTAGAAAGCAATAAGAAAACTGTCTCAAAAAAGCTTGAGCTTTAAAAGAGATGTATCAAATATTTCTCTTTAGATGATTTATAATTATGGACTCACATGTTGAATTTAATGAAGAGGGCAATAAACATCTGTCATAGTTGAAGCTAAAACATGAGAGAACACAACTTCCTAATATAGGAGATAACGACCGGAACAATCAAGAAAGTTGTTGCAAACTACTTCCTACCTATAGGCAAGACACAGGTCAGACTCTTCTTGTTAAATAGAAGTTGCCTAAACCCCCCTTCTCTTCCTCTTCTATCTATTTTCTAATGTGAGATGCTAAACCCCTCCATACAAAGCTATATTTATAGCATTAACAACATATGAGTTCGAAAAATATAAACTTAATTATAAGATCATATAAGACTTAAGTATCTCTTAGGGTTGTTTGATATCCTATTTTAGGCAAGATTTGAGCAAGTTTTAACTTAAATACGACCATTTTTTTAATATTTTAAATCCAATTATTTCGATAAATCTCATTTTAGTCCCATTATTAATTCAATCCATGAATTGTTAAGCCTCACAATTCACAAGATTTAATGGATTTAAGAATTTACTCTCATAAATTCTAAATCATGAAAAAAATAGTAAAACAGTATCAAAATTTAGCAATATTTAACAATTCTCATGCCAAACATTTTTTCAGATTTTAATACTCTCGATATTTACTAAATTTGTATTTACAAGATTTATTAAATCATACCAAAGTTAAATAATATTTGTAGCCAAACAACCCACATAGCCCACAATAAAGAGTTACTCATATATTTACAAAAATCAATCTTATGGACCGAAGCTGGTCCAGCCAATCATCCCGACCCCAACAAGGGGGGAGGGGCATGCTACTGCTATAAGAGACAAAGACTGAAGTTCCATGGTGTATGCTTTTTGCTGATGATATTCTTCTTGTTGATAAGACTAGGAAGGGAGTTGAAGGAAAACTCGAATTATGGAGGTCACCGTTAAAGTTTAAAGATCTTTGTTTGAGTGTATCAAAAACCAAATATATTGAGTGTAATTTTAGTAGTAATCAATCTAGTGGGGGATTGTGACTTTTGGCGATCAAGTCATTAATAAAAGTACATGCTTTAAATATCTTAGGTGAATTATTCAAAGAGATGGTGAAATAGATGAGGATATTATTAGTAGAAATTGGATGGATGAAGTGGAGGAATGCATCGGGCCTGTTATGTGATAGATAAATACCCCTCAAACTTAAGGAAAAATTCTATAAAATGGTGGTGAGACCTGCAATGTTTTATGGCACGAAATGTTGGTCATTAAAAGAGAAGTATAAAATTAAGTTAAGTGTTGTAGAGATAAGGACACTCAGGTGGATGATTGGTTTCACTCTTAGAGACAAAATGCGAAACAAGTATGTACGTGAAAAGGTTTGTGTATCTCCAGTGGCATATAAGATTAGAGAGAGTCACTTTAGATGATTTGGACATATAAAATGCCGGCCTTCCGATGACCTGGTTAGAAGAGTAGATGTATTGGATTTGGCTTATGTTAAGAAAGGTACAGGTAAACCTAAAAAGACTTGGGTAGAAAATATTAGAAATGCCCTTTTTTATTAAATTTAAATGAGAATTTGAAGCTTAACAATACACAATGGAGAAAAGGTATTCATGTAGCCAATCCCACGTAGTGGGATAAAAGCTTGATGTTGTTGTTGTTGTTGCTCTCTCCATGCGAATCCTACGAGTTGCGTCAAAGTTTTTGAATACCTAGTGGTCATATCCACTATTATTGTCTGATCACGAACACTTGATTCTATCTCTAATTTCACTCTCTACTAAACCTTTCCATTTTATAGAAGTTGGAAATGCATCAAATTTATTTTTTAACAAAAAAGAGAGAAGGCCTAAAATGGTCCCTCAACTATTTAGGAAATATGACCAATTTCGTACTAACATTTAATGTTGGAGTTAATGGTGTTAAATATATGAGTATTTTGTTCACTTTTTAATTAAATATTTATTATATATAATTTTCAAGTAATTATAATTTTGCTGAAAAATTTTATGAAATGATTCTTTAATAAAAAATTTTAATAATAATTTTAATTTCAAAAAATTTAGTCAGCTTTAATAAAAATATGATTGGTAAAAATATGTGTAAGTGAGTCCCATAGATGTCAATGGCGCAAAATAGCGCGCGCCATGGCGCACGGCGCGGCATAAATGTTTAAAATGGCGCGCGCTATTTGCGCCACATGCGCGCCATGGCGCATGGCGCACATCGCAAAATAGCGCGCGCCATTGTTTTTAAAATATTTTAATATAATTATAAATATTTTTTATATTTATCTTTTTTATTTTTAAGATAATATATTTTCTAATTTTTAAATATATTAAAAGTGTTAAGATAAAATCTTTCCCATTCAAACAATACTAACCACTAAAAGCAATGATTATCAAGAAAAAAAATTTAAAATATAGTCACCAGCATTATATTTGCAATTAGAATAATTGACTAGTACTCCAAAAGGCACAATCCATAATAAATTCTTAGGTAATACAAGCAAAAAAATAGGTTTAAAATTAATATAACTTGTTTTTATCATGTAAATAGTGCAATATAACTGATGGAGAGTGAAACTATGTGTTACTTGTTTGATATTGAACTAAAGGTTGTATCTTCAATGAGTGTGGTATAAAATGATTGTAATATTTTGAATTATGAGATATTTGGGTATTGTTTACTTGAACTTATATATGATTATAGTTGTCTTTCATTATTATTATAGCTTGTCTTTCAGTTTAATGATATTTCATATTCATGCATTTTATTTTTATAATTCTTGTATAGTTTGCGCTATATTCAAAATGACGCGTGCCGCGCTGTGCGCCATGGCTCCAAAGGGACCTTTGCGTCGTAGTGCGCCATTCGACGTTAACAAGTATTATGTGGGTAACTAAGTTGAAAATGACATCTATTTACGTTTGATTTTCCTAAGTCAATAAATATAATATTTTATAAAATATGATTAATTTTTTTTAAATTAAAACCAAAATTATTATTAATTTTTCTATTAAAGAAATATTTAATATTTTTTAAAAAAATTATAATTATTTGAAAATTATATTTAATAAATATTTAATTAAAAAATGATCAAAATACCCTTATATTTAACACCATTAACTCCAACATTGGAAGTTAGGACCAAAAAAGTCTCATTTTAAAGAGTTGAGGGACCAAATTGGTCCTCAAAAGAGTTGGGGACTATTTTGATCCCTCACAAAGAGTTGAGGGACCATTTTAATCTTTTTCTCCAAAATAAACTCATACATTCCTAGTGCAATCATTTATGAAGATGACATAGTACAATGATCCTGACAAGGAAGCGATGGGGGATGATCTCCATGCATCTATGTGCACCAGCTCAAGCTTTTAGTTCTCTCCTAACCTTGGAAAAGCTGACCTGTCTTCTATTGCCTTAAATACAATCTTCACATGACATGAATTCAACTAACTTAGCAACACGAAGTTTCCTTTGACAGTAAAAAAAATTTAAGCCTTTCTCGCACATATGTCAAGCCTTTGGTGCCATATAGATTTAAATTGTCTCTGCACTGGTGGTGGCCCCCAATGTTCACAATGTTTTGTGGTAGAATAGAGAATACATGTTTTATTTCCTCAAGTAATCACCAAGGCACCTTTCACTTTCCAAATTATCAACGATGACAGTAGTGTGACATCTTCTATAGCTAATAGTCTGATGAATGTCAAGTTCTCAAGTTAGGGATGTGTGTGTATTTATTTAGCTTCCAAGTGCTATCATATGTTTCCTTAATTAGCATATCTCCAATGGACACAATATTCAAAGGTTTGTCATTAGCAAGAAATTATTTGTCATAATTGCCTATATAATAGTTTATCATAGAAGTCGCATTTAAGCCCAATATTCACGTCTCTAATAGACTGCCTGAATTGGATATCAATGCATTCTGAATATCTTCCACAATGACATTCAATGTCATTTCCTTTGGCTGTTGGCCTTGTTCACGCTTCTCATTCATGTATTGTTTCATTATATAGCAATGCTAGCCATAATAACAACATCCACTTGGACGATCTTGAGATTGTTTTTATTGTGATTTGACTATTGATTTTTACAACGCAATTTTGATCAGGATCTCCCTTTGCTATTGCTTTGTTTTATAACACTAACTTTTAACATTTAAAATATAAGATAATCCATTTTCCCCAACTTCATATTGTCTAATATCCTCGTTGAGAATAAAAACTCTGATGTAATTAAGTTTAAAGGTAGGCAATCCATAATAACTACTAACAATCATGATAATGTCATTACAACTTCTGGGTAAGCATAGATCTCATCGTCAAACTTGACATTCATGAAGTTCAACTATCTCATGATTGTTGAGGGCTGCTCGTACATATAATAGAGTGCCTTCAAGACGCCTCTTATGGTAGTCTCATTGAAAGCAACATTTATGAGGAGGAATGGGCGAATAATCCTGAAAGCTCGTCCTTCCATTAGTTCCTACTTTTCCTAATCAACTAACTTTGACTTCACTTCCTTTGACGTTCGATAGAGCTTTCACTAGTACAAATAATCATCTATTTGCATCTTTTTATAACCTAAAGTTCTGATCATTGATATTAACAATTTTAATCTTCTCATCTTTCATACTCAGATCTAAAAATGTTCTAAACCAAAGCTCTGATTCCAATTATTAGGAGAGTAATAAAGCTAAGCAAATAATCAATGAAGACGAGCACAAACACAAGACATACAAATTTACGTGGTTCAATAAGATCCATCCATATCCACGATCGCATAAAATTCAAATAATTTCACTAAGTTTCAAAAAGTATAAATAAACAACTTCTCTTCATATATTATGATGATTTATAGTTACAAGTTTGCAAAAATACAATCACGTACTCTACTTAATAAAGTGTACAGCATGTATCTATTGTAATTGATGCTAAATAGTGAGGGGCATGCTACTGCTATAGGAGACAAAGACTGAAGTGAGAATAAAGCAAGCCAATAAAGAAGTTTGTTGTAGACTTCTTCCTTCCTATGGACAAGGCATCTCAAAATGGAAGTCACCTCAATTCCCCTTTCTCTCTACTAATGAACTGAGAGGAATGTAAAAGCACTTCACAATTTCTTATTGGGTGTTTAATTTTGATGTAACCAATAGTTAAATTTGTTTTCCTACAAAACATTAAAAAACATATTTCATTGAATATTATCTGCCCAACCCACCCTTACTAAAAAATAATGAAAATTTATTGGATTATTATTGTGACTCGCATGTCCTATTTTCACAAGAAATAAAAACTTAACACAATGTTTTCATTATTGGTCCAAACATAGAATTAACTTTCATTCACTTTCTATTAAATAAATGCTCCAAACTGATTCTAACTATTTCATTGTTTCCTATCATATACTTTGAAAACAAGCTGGCCCGATAATATAAACCTATTAAGATTGAAGGGTGTACATACCTGATCCAAGGGAAGAGATATACCTGCATGTAGAAGACAATATTTAGAAAGAACAGAAAATTTTACAGCAAACTGAACTTTTAATGAAACCCTTTTCATTGCGCAACCTTTTGTAAATAAACAAATAAAGACATCACAACATCCTAAGAAAGTCGGAACGCTAAAGCTTTAAATTACCAACATTGGAAGTCAAAAAAAAGAATCACTTAGAAAAAATATGACAGACAATTGCAAGTCTCTATATCAAAACACCAGACATGAACAATGTCTCTAAACATGCGCAAACTTTGATACCCTTTAAATAGCCAATCATTCATAGCCAACAAGAGAAGTGATTTTGTACGTAATCAACGAAATATCCAAAAATATTATCTGAAATGCGAAATTTCATTTCTAACTCTAATAATGATCATGCCACAGTTCTCGTGCATATTTTTATGGGTGTCCCATTTATCGACAAGTAATCCTTTATTTCTACTAAACAAACAAATAATCCCTAAACCTTTAACAGAAAGTAGCAAAACGCTAAAAGTACAAGTAACTAAATAAGTTGTGCAAATCAGAAAGCCCTTCAACGAAATTGTTTAAGTAGCTTGAGGCTAATTATCTTATAGACTAGGCTGAGAAATCTCCCTTTAGTAAGTTCTTTAAATCTCCTAAACCAAAATTCTCTGGGGCCTAATTCATCAACCATTATTGAGCATAATTCAAAATGATGAAATTGATGAATACTCCATCATGTTTAACATTGACGGTAAGAACACAACATTTGGAGCTATTGAAGTTTGAAGAATATCCACCTAATGAGGAATTTAAGAAGAACACAATCAATAGGCTAATTGATAACTACTTGGATTGACACAACTTCATGAATACAAACCTAGAGACCTAGAGAAAGCATTCATAGAGTGTACTAAGATGGATGATATATAGAAGTTAGATTTATATCACCATGTAGATGTTGTTCTCCTCAATTATGATAAATACAATGTTATCTTTACTAAGATGATAGGCTTGGTTGAATCTGAGAAACAGAGAAAGCATTCTTTGGATATCCTTGGGGTTGGCCATCATGGGATAGGACATTAAGATGGCTAAAAAAGAATATGGTACACTATGAGGTCACTAACCAGAAGAAGAATGTCCTAGCACAATAAATTGTAATTGTATATACCGCATTATTGCATTATTAGACTAATGAAGCCATCCCAAACCTTGACAGAAAATATGTGATAGGAAACACTTGTAGACTTCAAGTAAAACTTATCAACAATGGAATTTCAGCGAGATCTCTCCACAATTTTCCAAACAAATCCAGAAAAACAGCAAAAATAACGTAGTAATTGATGAAATCGGAAGGAAAATATCAAGATACAATTGATCCTCAATTCAAGAGGAGGATTTATCTCTCCCAACTCTCTAGATGCGCCGCTAGAGCCCAAGAACGTCAGCACAAATAGAATTCAGCAAATAAAGAGTTAATCATAACCCTAATGCAAACCTACTACTTAAAGCATACAAAATAATCTCCCTCTACTTATGTTGTGGACCCCACCCCAAGGGGGCAGAACCCAGCCTGGGCGGAACAGCAGGCTTCTGCCTGCAGTAAACTCTAGGCCAGCCCATGTTTTGGGTCGATTGGACCAGTCCCTCATGTACCGGTCTATCAATACCCCGCTCCCAAAGAATCACCTTTTCCTCAAGGTGAAAATAAGGGAATTGATGTTGCATCTTATCGTACGGTTCTTCCATTTGATCAGCACTTCTTTGATCCATCCCTCTCCCTGGCATACCCCTTGTAGCTCTAGTGGTTCCAATACCACTTCTAGATCTTCAGTCAATATTGATGGCAGCTCGAAACTAGCTGTGTGATCCCCAACAGCTCTCTTCAGTTGTGATACATGGAACGCTGGGTGTATGGTAGCGGTTGAGAGTAACCTCAAACGATAAGCTACTGCTTCAATCTTCTCTGATATCTCATAAAGGCCAAAATATCTAGAAGCCAGCTTCTCGTTCTTCTTGTTAGCTACCATCCTTTGTCTGTAAGGTCGAAGCTTCAAAAATACCCTATCCCCAACTTCAAACTGGACACACTTCCTATGCTCATCTGCCCGTTTCTTCATAATCCTGAGCCCTCAACAGATGCCTTTTCAATTTTTCCAACACCTTGTCCCTCTCCTCCAAGTATTTTTCTACTGAAGAAACTGGAGTGCTATTCTGCCCAAAATGCACCAAGTGAGGTGAGTCTCGTCCGTACAACACTTTGAATGGGATCATCTGGGAAGCGAAATGATACGAAGTGTTGTACCAGTACTCTACCCAAACTAGCCACTTAGCCCAAAGCCTAGGTGTCTTTGAAACAAAATATCGTAGGTATGTTTCCAAGCTCCTGTTTACCACCTCCGTCTGCCAATCTGTCTGAGGGTGGTAAGTTGTACTCCTCTTCAATACTGTCCCCAACAACCTGAATAGCTCCCTCCAAAAATGGTTGAGAAATACTTTATCCCTGTCGGACACTATAGACTCCGGTATCCCATGCAGTCTGACCACCTCTCTGATGAAAGTCGCTGCAACTGTCACTGTCGTGTAAGGGTGTCGTAGGATAATGAAGTGAGCATACTTGCTCAATCTATCCACTACAACCAGAATCGCTGTAAACCCCTCAGATCAGGGTAACCCGTCTATAAAATTCATAGAGACATGCTCCCACACCCAATCTAATAAAACTAGAGGTTGCAGTAATCCCCCTGGGGCCATGGCCATGTACTTATTCCTCTGACATATCTCACAACTGGATACAATCTCCTCCACATCCTTGTGCATCCCTTTCCACTATAACTCTGCAGTGAGTCTCCTATATGTCTTCTGCACTCCTGAGTGACCCCCAACAGCGTTGCCATAGAACTCCTGAAGCAGGTATGGAATATGGAATGATGCCCTATGCATTACAAATCTCCACTGGTATAGTAGCCTCTCCCCCTCTAGAGAGTAGCAATGGTGGTTATTCCCATCCTTCAATAAATCTGCTTTAATCCTCCTCAGCTCCTCATCCCGTGCACTCTCCTCCTTAATGGCCCCCCAATCCAGCATCAGGGGTATCGATATGGCCAACACCTGGAGCTCTCCCATGCATCTGGACAAGGCATCGCCGCCTTGTTCTCTATCTAGGGCCTATACTGGATTTTGAAGTCGTATCCCAATAACTTTGACAATTATCTCTGATGTTTCTCTGTCATCATCCTCTGCTCCAACAAGTACTTCAAGCTCCACTTGTCTGTCATGACAATAAAATATCGACCTAACAAGTAAGGTCACCACTTCTAGATGGCTAGCACAAAACCAATCAACTCCCTCTCGTAGACTAACTTCAACCTGGCTATAGCTGTTAACACCTGGCTAAAGTAAGCTATGGGCCAGTGGCTCTGCATGAAAACTGCCCCCAATCCGTACCCTGATGCGTCAGTTTCTACCACGAACATCTGGCTGAAGTCTGGTAGGGCCAAGATCGGTATAGTATTCATGGATTTCTTCAGCCTCTCAAAAGCCACGGTGGCTGCCTCCCCCACAAGAAACCATCCTTCTTCAACTGTTATGTCAGTGGTCAGGCGATGGTGATGTAGCCCCTCACAAATCTCCTGTGGTATCCCGTCAGTCCTAGGAATCCCCTCAGCTCTCTTAGATTCCTCGGTAGCGGCCACCTCAGCATGGCTTCGATTTAGCCTGATCAGCGGTCACCCCCTCCTGAGATACAATGTGTCCCTTCCACCTTGGCCAGTGCAAAATAACACTTCTTCAGATTGACCCTTAGTTGTTGCTCCTATAACACCTCTAGGATCGTCCTCAAATGCTCTTAATGTTCCTCGTCCGACCTGCTGTACACCAGGATATCATCAAAGAAAACCAGCACAAACCTCCTGAGATATGGTCGGAATACCCTGCTCATGAGGGATTGTAATGTAGTCGGGGCATTGGTGAGGCTAAATGACATCACCAGGAACTCAGTGCCCTTATGTGTTTTGAAAACAGTCTTCGAAACATCCTCCCATCTCATTCGGATCTGATGGTATCCGGACTTCAGATCTATCTTTGTGAAGATAACTGCCTCATACAGCTCATCCAATAGCTCATCTATCACTAGGATGGGAAACTTATATGGTTACTGGTTAAGAAAAAGGACTCACACTCGGCCTAATAATCCCTGCCTCCAGCATCTCTCTGATCAACTTCTTAATTTCATCCATCTGAAATTGAGAGTAGCGATAAGGTCTGACACTGATGGGTGACACCCCCTCCCTCAAGGTGATAGCATGCTCCTGCTCCCTTGGTTGTGGCAATCCTTGAGTGGCTGAAAGACCTCACTGAATTGTTATATCAGGGACAGTAATACAGGAGGAATGTCTCTCCCCTCCTCTAATCTGACCCCCTCTAATCTCTGCAGCTCCACCAAAAATCCTCCCCCTACTTCTTGTATGGTCCTAAACATGATTTTGAGGGACATCATGGCTTTGGATAACCCCGCATCACCCCGGATCATTACTCTTCTCCACTCTACCACAAACTCCATCGTCAGTGCTCCCTAGTTGATCTTGGTATTTCCCAAGGTCTACAGTCACTTCATCCCCATGATGACATCAATATTTTCTAACTCCAATAGTAGGAAATCCTCCATCACCTGAATCCCATGTATGGTCAGCACTACTCCCCTATAGATACCCTTACCCGTCTCCAGCTTCACCGTGCCCATCATCACTACGTAGCACCCAGTATCCACCAATGTCACCCCCAATTGGTTCACGACCTGGTTGAAGATGAAATTGTGAGTAGCCCCGCTGTCAATAAACACTGTCACCTCCCTGTCTGCAACTTTCATGATATGACTCGGGGTGAATCATACCACTGAGTTTAAGGAGACCATCGCCATGTCTAGATGCAACTTGTCCTCCTCCTCTACCCAGGTCTCACTACCACCTCCCTCCTCAGCTTCCTCATCATCACAGACGGTGAGACCTGAAGAGTTCAATCCCTGCACTTGTGCTCCGGAGTATACTAATCATCACACATGAAACATTACATCTTTGCCCTATTTTCCTGTAGCTCTCTCTCCGTAAGCTTCTTGAAGTTTTCCCCACTTCCCCCTCCTACAGGTTTCTCCCTTGGGGTCTTACGAAGGTTGCCCGGTGTAGGCCCCTTGGGTGCTAATAAAATGGTGGTCATCTTGTATGAGTCACCTAAACTGTCGCCTCTGGCTCCCCTCTCCTGAAACTTCTGATCCTCCACTAGTTGAGCTAGTTCCATAGCCTCTCCCAAGTTGCACGACCTCATGACCGTAACTATTGCTCGGATCTCTACTTTGAGCCCCTTCATTAAATTCCCCTACCAATCTCAGACAGTCGATCCAGTCTACTGGCCAGGTACTCAAATCTCTCACGGTATTTTGCCACCGAGCCTTCTTGTATCAAGACAAAGAACTGCTCATAGAAGTCCCCTCCCCTGTTGGTTCAGAAACATTCCAATAAGCACTCTCTGAACTCCCAAACTCCCTCCATGTGGGCTCCGGAAATTTGCGCCCCGGCCTCCCTGCGCCTTCGAGGGAGTTTTAAAGGATTAAGTTCCAGGGTGAATTTTGGGAAGGCAGATTGGGTTTGTAGATAAGACACTTCCCAGAGATTTCGCCCTCATTTTGCGAGGACTTTATGATCTGAGTTCTGGTTTCCTATAGGCGCAAGTCGTTGAACATATACGTAGAAATACGCATCTGGCGTATAGTAGCAGCATGGGTTTAGGAT
This sequence comes from Dendrobium chrysotoxum, assembly GCA_019925795.1. NCBI lineage: Eukaryota > Viridiplantae > Streptophyta > Magnoliopsida > Asparagales > Orchidaceae > Dendrobium > Dendrobium chrysotoxum. Next base: position 20,602,212 of record CM034312.1, on the reverse strand, counting down.
TTGAAAGTTTGAAGATTTAAAACTTGAAAATTTCACCATCTTGTACTTAAAGCGAATGGTGAGGGAATGGGACCCGATCAAGATCTCATGGTTCCGTCGTCCCAGGCCATCGTGATCCCTGGTCTACTTAGTCAGAGGAGGTAGTCGACCCAACCTGACAAAAGGATCCTTGTTGGCAGCCATGGGTTGCTTCGTCCAAGGGTACCTTGTAGATCTGGGGGGGAATATTTGTCTAAGGGGACAAATTTAAATCCACCTTAGCTGACAGAGGGCTTTATACCCTATCGATTATATCCTGTTGATGCATATCTCAAGGATTTGATGCCATTGGGGAACTTACGGGCTCTGGCCATAACTGTAATTTAGTGGTGCCATTTAGCTGTGAACCACCCGGTTCAGAGGGCCCCGGTCATAACCGTTTATCCTGCGGTGCTATTTGACAGCAAAATCGTCAGTTAGAAGACATGTGTCACATTCTTGCTGGCAATAGACTGTTTGAGAATGAATCTCAGTGATATTCTCGACCAAACATTGGCTCTTTGTGAGCTGAAGTACTTTTCAATTTGTCCACCTCAGCAAATTGTTGCGGAGGGTGGATGAATTTTACTTTAAGTGTTTGATAATTAATTTCAATTTTAAACATTTTGGATTTTGGTATTTTTTGGATTTTGGACTTTATGGGCATTTGGATGGAATTTTGAATTTTTTGGAATTGACCCCTCTGGTTGAGATATACGTTCAACACGGTCATCATCGGGGTATATGGGTCAGTTGCATTTGAGGATTGAACCTTGTCGACTCCATCAACCTGTCGACAAAGGATCGGGTTTTGTAGGATTCAAACCTTTGTTAGTGAATTGTTCCTTTAATAGACCTTGAAGGCCTAACATGAACTATAAAATAAAATATTTTGGTCGAGGCCGCGACCGTATATTTGTTTAACGGTTCGAGCCGTGTCGACTCCTATCTACCCGTATAGAAGGATCGAGCTCGAACTTGGGTTCATCATTTGACCCGCGCAGCATCCCTAGACGTCACGTGTGTACCCGTAACACACTCGTCGGGGCCCATGCGGGTGTATGATTGCACATGTATTTCTTTGTATTTGTGTGTATACAAATTGTAATGCATGTGTGGGAGCATTTTTAGAATATTTTGACTGCAAGGCAATTATCATTTGAATGTAGCGTTTTATTTGGAAGCTCGTACACGCTTTCCGTCCGCTTGCATGGATGTTGCAAATCCGGTGGCGTGGCAACTTTTTCTTGAGGTAACTTTTTTTATCCCATTTTTTGTTTTCTCTGTGGAGGTCAACACTCCAACTCCATATAGGCCGCCACATGTCTCTCCATTGATACCAAGTCAATGTCTTCCCTTCCAAACATAGGCCGACTGCCATCAATCTCTCCTCCTTGACGACAAAATATCTCTCTACCTTGTAGAACCACTCGTATGCATCCTCCCCCTCAAAGATGGGCATCTTCAACTTTCGGACCTTCAGATCTCCCCCATTTCCCCTAATTCCTCCATAATTTCCCCTTCCTCAAGTGGGTGGTCCCCACAAGTATCCCGATCCTCCCTTCCACGTTTGTACCCAAACCCTTCTTCGATTTTCCCTCTTTTTCCTTCAAAATCAGCACCTCTCCAACCGTAATCTCCCTCCCTTCTTTCCCAATCAGTACCCCTTTGCTCATGCTCCACATATCCACACCTCTCCCCATACCTTCCACCTCTCTCCTCTCTCTAAAAAGGTTTCAAATGGGGTCTTCTCGCTTCTCCCTCTAAGATCTCCACATCATTTTCATCCTTACGATTTCCAGCTCTTGCCTCCGATCTCGTCGTTTGGTTTTGAAGATCTCATATCTTCTTCGCCATCTCTTGAAGGACCGAAAATTTGTCTTTCATGGAAGAAATTCTATCATCCAATGTCGCTTTGATTTGTCTCATTCCCCCCCCCCTCAAGATGTTATTCCAAAGCATCAACCTTCTTGGCCGCCATCGATACCCGGATCTTTGTTAGACTCAAAAATCCGGATTTTCACCCCAAAAACAGCACAAATAACAGTTCAACGGTAAAAAACTGATGCAGGAATCAACCCAAACATCCCCAAATCCAATCCCGAATATGGCTCTGATACAAATTTGATAGGAAACACTTGTAAACTTCAAGTGGAACTTATCAACAATGGAATTTCAGCGAGATCTCTCCACAATTCTCCAAACAAATCTAGAAAAACAAAAAAACTAACATAGTAGTTGATGAAATCGGAAGGAAAATACCAAGATACAATTGATCCTTAATTCAAGAGGAGGATCTATCTCTCCAAAGTCTCTAGACGCCGCTAGAGCCCAAGAATGCCAAGCACGAACAGAATTCAGCAAATACAAAATTAACCCTAACCCTAATGCAAACATACTACGTAAAGCATACAAAATAATCTCCCAAAAGACTAAACAGCCCTCCTAATTCAAATTTCCCTCTTACCCCTCCCCCCCCCCACGCGGGACCTCTCTCTGAACTTATACTGTGGACCCCACCCCAAGGGGGGCGGAACAACAGGCTTCCGCCTGCTGTAAACTCTGGGTCGGCCCATGCGCTAGGCCGACTTGACCGGTTTATCAATATGTAGAATTACTTAGAGAGAGAGCACCAAGAATGTCGAGCTAGAACAGTAGTAGAGTGTTCACAAATAAAGATTTTTTATTATGAATGAAGATGTAAGTGTTATGCAAAATATTGTATTTTGAAGGTTAGTTTATGTGGTGGATTGCTATTATAAATTAACTCGCAAGACTTTTAAATTATTTTTGTAGGCAATTCTTTACCCTACATTATTGCATATAAAGCTAATGAGGACGACTTTAAGAAGTCAATGATACATAATCTTTTTCAATCTCCCGATTAGAGTTCTGAAGATGAATATGTCATGACCCGACCCGATACCATACAGGCTATAATGCACCGACACTTCTCCTCAAAGAGCCGTGCAGTGTCTGACACGTGTCCAACACTCCTCCGACACGTGTCGGACACGCTAAAAATGTGTTCTATTAAAAAAATATTAAAAACAAATTAGACACGCGTATACGACACATGCATCTTAAATATTTTATGAATTTTTTTAAATATAATTTTTTTGTATTTAGAATTTTTACTTATTTAAAATATAAAAACTAAAATTCTTATTTCCTATCCACAACACCAAATCAATCGCCCGCACTTAATACCCCATTCATCGAATATTCTCATTTTCATTTCTCTTTGGCGGATTACAACTTTAATTTCACAACAATGCTCGACGTCATCTCTACATCGATGTCTGACGTCGTTACAACATCAACATTTCAAAACGATCTCCATATCAAATTCTGACGTCGTCTTTACATTGATGCTCGATGCTAGCAATTTCTACACCCACAACTTGACATCTCATCTTTGTCCAACGTCTTCTCAACATCGATGACCAATACCCTCTCAACATCGACGATAAACGCCCTCTGAACATTGACGTCCAATATTTACTGCATAACATCAATGTCCGACTCTCGACAGCATTGTCATCTCTTCTCTCGATGACTGATATATGACATCAACGCCCGACTCTCGATATCCAATATTAATTATTTTAAGTACAAATTCTAATTAAATGACTTATTATTTTCAAATTATTTTTAAAATTATACTTATTCAATTTTTATACACTATTTTTAAAATATAAAAATTATAATACTGTGTCCAACCCGTGTCTGTCTTATATTTTCAATAATTGATGTATCCCGTGTCCGTGTCATGTATCCATGTCGTCGTGTCCGTGTCTGTGCATCATCGCACACATGTCATATTGTGCCCAATCGTAGTAAAAACTAGAAACTAACCCCAAGTTCCAGCTGGAGAAATGCTGAGAAAAACTAAACTTCTTATTTATACAACACAGTCACTATTGAATACAATATAAAGCGAAAAACTAAATCTCAAAAATAAATTTTCTATATATCATCCAAAAATACATATACAATTTGAAATTTGTCTACAACAATATTTGGCAACGGAAAGTACAACAAAAATAAAAGTCATGCCTGCAAAAAATGAAACTAGCCAAAAAAGTATACATACAGCACAAATCAGAGCGTAATATCAACACTACTCAGCTCACTCCTTACCATTTCACTGACCTAAAAATGGAAGCAAAAGCAAGAATAAGCTAATACGGCTCAGTAGGCCATTGTAGCCTAAAACAAAAATCAATAACTCCATCCAAAAGAGCTGGAAATACTGAATTAATAAATTAAAGTATTGTGCGGAAAGGTACAACTAAAACGAACACTAATACTGAATTTTAATAAGTATTTAAATAACTATTGAAATTGTACTAAAGAAGACAAAAAATATAACCAAACATTTCATAGAAATTATTAAAATGGCTCTCAAGCCATAATTTTTCATATATAACAATTAACAAAATATATCATCGCCACCAATAGAATCCCTTTTTGTCACCAACAGAATCTCTTCTCGCCGCTAACAAAATCCCTTCTTAATAAATATAGCCCTCGGGCTCCAGAATTTCCAATACATAACATAACAAAATCCCTTCTCGCCGCCAATTCAAATATTTCAATCACATATACTTAAAATAAAGTGTATTTTACACTACTGAAACAATCACAATATTGTTGTATGAGTCTACAAAAATACTCTAACAAGTGTCAAATAATTCCCAACTCAATGTTCTACAGTTTGCCAAAACTAAGTTTTCAAAACTTTATCACATTACCAGAGATTGTGTATAACAATATTCTGAAGCTTTAACTGAACTAAAACACTATTTTTAGATGTTAAAATGAACTTCTGAATTGATCAAAATCGTTATTTTTTTAAATCACCTTGCAGAAAATCTCAAATAAATACTCAAAACAACCCGAATAGTCGTACCAACAATATATCAAAAGTTACACAATGAAAGTTACCAGAATCTGATAAGACTATATTTTTGTAAAACTAAATTATAAATTCGATTGAAAAAAAAATCTTAAAAACTCTGAATTATTAAGAATTGATATAGATAAAATGTAACCTATCTTGACCCATGCAACTTTCCTAATTGGATTGAATGGCAAAAATTGCTCTACGACCTTCAAACTCTGCTTTCTCTCTCCTCTCTTTTTGTTCTTATTTTTACTTTTTCCTTTCTCTGGCTAAGCTAAAACAAAAGGAATAAGGTCATTTAAAATATTCTGTAAGTAGATAAAATATTTTTAATAATATATATTTATGACACAAAGATAATTATGTCAATTTTAATTTTTTAGCATTAAATCTTTTTATATCATCAAATATGGGGATCTAAAAAACTATGAAAAAATATTCGTAAGTTAGCTCCACATGACGGTGCTGTGGCGTTATGACGCTACGACGCTCGAAGGTCTAATGTTGTGGCTTTTCCAATTTACAAAGATCTGATCTCCTCGGCGCTCCAAAAGCAGCGTCAGAGCTTTGATAGTGCTACGATGGCCGGTGTCTAGTCGCTTAAGCCAATTTTCAATTTCCAGTCTTTTTGCCTTAAAATTTCCTACAGAACATCAACTAAAAACATATTTTCATTGGGATTAAAGCACAAAATAATAACATATAATTCACTTAACAACGAACTATCCTGACCGCCCTCAATCGCTTGATGCTTTCGAGTCATCAACCCTCCCCCCCTTTTAGGAAGACTATCCTGGCTACCCTCAATCACATCCACGACCTTCATGCGTAGCCTCACCCGTAGCCTATAGGTGTTGTTGTCTCTACTTTTAGAAGGAGGACCATACTAACTAATATCGTTCACCACCATGACATTCATGCACCGCCACGCCCTCCATCTTCAAGTTGATCCATCTATACCTCCATAAAAAGGATCGTCCTACTTCAATCATCTCCATGGCGTCCCTATGTATTTTTGCACAACGCCTTTAAGTTGTGTCGTCTACACCTTTAAAATGAGTAATTGATTTACTGTTTTCAATCACCTACATGAACTTTATGAATTATCTCATCCGCCATCTGAAGGTTATAATGCCTTCACCACTAAGAGGCAGGATCAACCTGACCACCCTTGCTAACCTTTATAATCTTTCAGGATCACCTCATTCATTGCCCCAAGGTCATGTCAACTTCGTCTCCAGAAGGACTATCTTGGTCATCCTCAATGACATCCCTGACCTTTCGGTGTTACCTTATTCATCGCAATAAGATCTTTTTACCTTCTCCTATAAGGGAGGTCGAGGCCAATCATGCTTAGTGGCCTCCAAAACTTTCTTACATCACTTTGTTCTCAACTACTTCAGGTTGTGCTACCATCAACGCATGATGGACTATCCAATTTATCCTCAATAGTCTCCCTAACCTTTCAGAGTCATCACATTCACCAGCTCAAGATCATACCACTTTTGCCTCCCTTTGGAGAATTGTCCTACCACTCAACCTCATTGCCCAGACTAGTTCATTGCATTAAAGCCTTGTTGCCTTCTCCTACAAGAGGAGGATCGATCTAGCCATGTTCAGCAGCATCCACAACCTTCTTGCATCACTTTGAATTAACATCTTCAATTTTTGAGAAGACCCTTTGTAATTGCTATCTGTTATTAGTAAAAGTAAGTTCAATTGGGCCAAGCCCATTGAGTTTTCCCTTTTTCAAGTTTTCCGCATAAAAACTTATTACTGATTACTTCATTTACCGGCACTAATTGTATTTAGATTTGTCATTAATAACTAAGGCTATCAAATTCTTTTCCTATTGACACAACTTTTGAAAAGCAACAAGTACATTACCGGAAGATGCTGATTCAAGCATGCCCTGAAACCAAACAGGCAATTAAAAATAAACCACATAAATATATACTGTTTTTCTAGTTTAATTCATAGCAAGTTATTGGTGATAAGAGGCGGAAGATGCAGAGAATAAGCTGCATGCTTTATTGCCTGTACAAAGGTGCGTTACAAAAAGGAAAGCCAATAGAACTTCTCAACAAACAATTTCAATTTTATGCAGGGTTAAAAAATACTGAATACTTTTTATATGGTTTTTTTCTTACAAACAGAAGAACACGAGGCAGCTCACGCTCAGAAGAAAAGGGAAAAAAGAGTTCAGGGGTTCGCAACCCTAAAACGATCTCGGGAAAACAACCGGGCAAGTGAGAAATGTTAACAAGAAGCAAAATGGTCGAAGGACTGGAGCGAGACTACTGAGACGGAGTATACCTTTTTTCCCCGGGAGCTCCTTCCCGTCCTTTACGTAGAACTCCCTGATATCAACCACAGGTTTTCCCTGCCAGCTCCGAACTGTAACCCTCCGACTCTTTGAGAGCTACAAAGACCCCAAACTCCGCCCATCAGACAGGAGAAGCATGAGGAAGAGAGAAATATAGGTAACAAAGAGAGATTACCTCGCAGACCACGATGTCGCCGCTTCGATCGTTGGAGTCCGTTTTGGCGAGCTTCGCCGGCGGCCCCGAGTCGCCATGTCCAGAATCATCTTTCCGCATCTTCCCCTTCTTCCACATTCTTTCGCGGGGACCCTTCCACCTAGCAACGGAAGTAAAGTAAAGGTTTCCTCGAGCTCCCGGCAATTTGAGGCGAGGGCGGGGAGCAAACGCCGCTTTAGACACTGTGAAAGGTTGTGAAAACCGTTCAATTCGAAGAAACTGAAGGAAGAGTGATTCAAAATTCAATGTTTTTCCTCATTTTATTCATATATATAAATTTTTTTATCAAAATCAAAATATTGAATTGAAAAAAAAAATCAATATTTTAACTTTTAATTTTGATTGGGATTAAATAAAATAATATAATAAATATTAAAATTATTTAATTTTCAATATAAATTATATAATAAATGAAATTTTTAAATGTAAATATATAATTATCTCAAATTCAATTAAAACTCTTGAATAAATTTGATTAAAAAAATATAAAGTACAATAAGATGTTTGATTAATCATTAATATGAATATAAGAATAAGTATATTATAAATATAAATATATTGATACGTCATCAAAAAATTATCTTGATCGGGCACGAATCTCGAGGCAAAATCAAGTTGGAAGATTCCGAAATTAAATTTGGGACCATCCGAACTCTGATTTCAGCAAACATACAGTCGAATTGAGCGTCTCGGAAAGACGAACCCAACGACACCAAATTCAACCCAATCTCAGCCCAAATGGGTCCAAATCAAGGGTCTGAAGCGTTGTTGGAAAGTTCAAACCATAATTTGGATTATCAAACGGTCTCCAAATGTGACATGCTTATAGTCGAATCGAGCGTCTCGACGAGACGAATCCAACGAGCCCAAGATCGCCATAATCCGACATTTCTAAAGCCTTCAAATATCCATCAAACGGTTCATGATCAAGGGGTTCAACATCGGCCGTCCATTCAAACCACTCCCTAACTACCCCTGATCTTCCCCATATTTACGGGCCATGCCACTCACGAAAATCTATAAATAGAGCCCCCTCTCCTCTTGAAAAAGACACCTAATCCTAAGGAGAAAAAGAGAGAGCTCTTGCCCCCTCGCTCCTCCTCGACCACCGCCAGAGTTTCGCCGAACCACCGCCTGAAGCCGGAGTTCCGCCGAACCACCACCTGAGGCCCTGCTCTTCGCCAGACCACCACCTGAGGCCCTGCACTTCACCGAACCACCACCTGAGGCCCTGCTCTTCACCGGACCACCACCTGAGGCCCTGCACTTCGCCGAACCACGACCTGAGGCCCTGCTCTTCGCCGGACCACGACCTGAGGCCCTGCACTTCACCGGACCACCACCTGAGGCCCTGCTCTTTGCCGGACCACCACCTGAGGCCCTGCTCTTCGTCGGACCACCGCCTGAGGTCCGAACTTCCGCCGAAGCATCACCTGATGTTCAAAGTTATATCGGAACATCAACTAAGGTCCTCCTGACCTCTGACATCAGATTAAGGTCTTTCTGACCTCCAACGCCAGCCGACCACGGTCCTTCGACCTCCGTCGCCCTACCAATTCAGGTCCTTCTGACCTCTAACGCCAGCCGACCACGGTCCTTCCAACCTCCGTCGCCCTACCAATTCAGGTCCTCCTGACCTCTGACATCAGATTAAGGTCATTCTGACCTCCAATGCCAGCTGACTACGGTTCTTCTGACCTCCGTCGCCCCACCAAATAAGGTCATTCCGACCTCTGTCATCTGATTACGGTCTTTATGACCAACAACATCAGTCAACTATGGTCCTTCCGACCTCCGTCGCCTGACCAACAAAGTTCCTCCCGACCTCTATCCTCAGACTACAGTCTCCCTAACCTACAACGTCTGTCAACTACGGTCTTTCCAACTTCCATCAGCAAACAACGGTCTTTCTGACCCCTGTCTCCCGCCAAGTACGGTCCTTCTGATCTCCGTCGTCTGCCAACTATGGTCAGCCGACCTAGCAAATGTGTATATATTAATTCTCACCATGAAATGCACTCTATATATGTATATTGGCTATATCAAGCCATGTCCTTCCCCAAAACGGAGGATCTCGTTTGTAAATAACTGCAAATACTAGTGGATTCATTCAAACTGGGCCAAGCCCCGTGGTTTTTCCCCCTTTCAGAGGTTTCCACGTAAAAACTCTGGTGTCTCATATGAATATTACACCCTCTCTCTTTCATCTGACTGTGTGCTGGATTTTCGTACAATGCTAAGACGCTAAGCTTTATATTTCTCTACCGCCGCGAATACTCCAGGACGCAACATATATGAACATTAAATATATTTACATTTTGTAATATATAATGCAAATATAATTTATAATAAGAATAATATTTAATATAATGTATCAATTTATAATGTTAAAAAATTATATTATTAATATTTATAATATAAATTATAACAAATTTATAATATATAAATTTATAATACACATTAAAATTTTCGTAGCCCAATCAATTCAAATTCGTAGCCCAACCAACCTAAATTCGCAACCCAACCTAGCCTAAATTTGCATTCTAACTCATATAGTATTCATGCAATTTTTTTAGTCTCACATCATAAAGGAGTTTGAACTATTTGTCTTTACATAGCATAAAGTTTACACAACTTACAATAAAACCATGTTATGTGATATTGCATGTGCACACTATTGTTGAATTCATCTATATATCTCTGATAAAAATATTTTAAAATTTGTAAAAGGATTTAATCATTTAAAATTACTTTAAAATCAAATTAAGTATTTGATAGAACCGGCGGTTCTATCAAATATGGATCAGTTCGACGGTTTTCTGGTCGAACCGTTGTTCAAACAAGTTCGAGCCGATTTGATGCAAACACGACTTTTAAATTTGATCGAACCGATAACTTGGCCGGCTCACGGTTGAACCGACCGGTCCCGCCCGATCAAATTTTCAAAATGTAGCATGGTATATAAAATATGAGGTAATCCGTAAAAGGTGTGGCAGGCTTTTTTGTTGAAAAATATAAGAAGTAATTGAGTTTAAATTAAATATAATGTATTTTAATTTATTTGATAGTGTATATTATAAATATATAAGTTTAATTTTTAATGTTTATTTAAATTTTAAATTAATATGGTGTAATTTTTTGTAGCAGTAGAGGTGGGTCAACTGAGAAGTGATAACCAGTCGATAGGAGCGAAAAAGTGGCGGCGATAGCAAGTGATGGTTGACGGCAAAGGCAGTAGAATCAATGGTGGCCGGTGATATTGAGGTGTTTAACTTGTCTATATCAATCTTATTTTCTTTGTTTGGTGTATATCAAGCTTAATTCGACTAAATATAATTATAACCAGGCTAAATAATAGTTATATTAATCACAAATAAGCATGTTATTAAGTTAATTAAACATAATAACTTTATTTAAACCAATCAAACAAAATAATATCCATTTTCCTGAGTTAATAACTTTTAAATTAACCAATATTAATTATGAAGAGATATTCTAAACTTTTATTAATGAATTATATTTAATCAAGAATATTAATTATTTAATTAATTTTAATTATATTAAATAAATTATAATTAATAAATAAAAACTTATATATATAGTGTTGGCCATGCGAAGCCATTGGATGGCGATTGATGAAATGTGGTTGCATTGGCGTGCATAAAAAGAGAAATATCGGAGTTCTTTATGCTTTAAGTGTAATATTCTAATTATGCATTTGTTTGTAGGCATTAAGGTTTTGTCTGAAATAATTTTTTTACTATTTTAATTTTTATTTTACTATTATTTTTCATTATTTTCAAAATATTTTAGTAATAGGAAACTATTTTGTATAACAGCTTTAAAAATTATTTTATCTATAATAATTTTATTAAGTAGTATGAAAATCTTCTTCCCAAAAGAAGTCTAAATGGTGTTCAAATTGCTCAATGGAGTTGATTTTAAATAAATAAATGGAATGATGAAACTTTGGTCTGGTGACAAAATAAAAAGTGTTCCTTTGCTGGGATTTTAGCTATAATAACCATTCAAATCCTGGGTAAGATGGGGTTTTCTATTTTTTTAATATAAGTGGTTCTCATGGGCCATAAATTTTTAGATATTACAATTGCTTTGATACTTAGGCTTTGTTTAGGATTGTTTTCTTACTGTTTTCTAAAGTTATTTTTTAGTACAAATATTTATAGTTCAATAAACTTTTATACTAATTTCGAAGAAGCTTTCTTGGGGGGCTTTTTAGGCATCTTATAAAAAGAAGTATTTGCAATATATATACATACATTGTATATGTTTTAAATGAAGATCCAACGCACACAAATTGGAGACACTAGACTTTTTATAGAAAAAATAAAATTTCGAAAAAAATCACGGGAGCCAGCCTAGTTGAAATAATTCCACTAGTGCATGTCGTTGATTGCAAATAATATGTTTTTCATGTGAAAGGTGTAGATATAATATAGTAGATATAAAATGCATATAACAAAACCATGGTAGGAGTTAGAAGAGCCTTATGACAAGAGAACAATATTAAATAAAATCGTTTATTGTCTATTTGGTTGTAATCCTTTGAGGATAGGAGGCTAGAGAATAAGAATGTCACGACCCGGCCCAGCTAGCCCGAATTAACGGGGCGGGAACAGACGATCGTACAGAGAAACATAAAACTTCCAAATCATAAAACATGTAATTCATAATTATAAATATCTTCCAATAATAACATAAGAAAGAGCCACTAAACATTCAACATAAAGTTTTCCAACATTTCTAACAAAAACATATAACCACTAAAAACATAAACATAAACATAAACATCAACTAAAATCCACATTACAACTCTTGACTCAACTCAACTCATAACAGAAAATTTTAAGGCTATTTAAGACCAAATTGCCCTCACTTAAAACATAATTGCTTTAGTATTTATTAAGGCTATTTTGGGCATTTCTAAACTTCTAAAAATTTTATCTCTCAAAATAAATAAAATTAAATATAAATTCTATATACCAAATTGTTCAGAATTTTGTGTAGAATTTTATAAAATTATTTACGTCGAATTCCGATGACTTTGAAAACTTCTCTTAAATCTCGTTGCGGCGCATCGAGATGCGTGCGAGACCTCCAATCATAGAATTTCGGGTTTTACAAAGAATGTCACACCACAATATCAAAATTGAAAGAGTTACATATTTTTTATCGTTTACATAGTTAATCAAAGCTTCTATGAATTTATCAATATAAATCACTCTACGAGAAGCATCTAAAATCATATAATCATAATATTTAATTATATTCATTCTCTAAAGTCATATGCAATAGTCATGAATCAGTAAAATCATTAATCTATTCATAACTCCTGATTAAAAAGAGTATAAAAAATATATAAAATAAAATTAAAAGAAAAATCTGAGAATCTTTGACAACCTCACTCCACCATATCATAATCTCTTTCCTAGCATAAAATCATTAAAATCCATGAAATGAGCTAAAAAGCCTGGCAGTAACTCAAATTACTAAAGCTTCCAATGTATGACTTAATGAAATAATATGCATGCTCAATTTAGTCAATATAATTAATAGCGTTCAATCTCGTCAATTGTTAGTTATCATTCGTATGACTCAGAATGTCCTATAACAAAAGTAAGAAATTACTTCAATGAATTAATAGTCAATACAAGAATTAATAAATTCATCAATCGTATTAAAATTATTCACAAATCAGTAAACAAATCATAACATTTAAGCATAAATATTATCAATCTTATCCTCCTTATCTATTATTAATCATTTGCATCATATACAGTTAATACATATATATGTATCCATTATATGCATATATGTACATTATAATTCTTTTGATAAATAATACCAATGTATATATGCTTCAATATATGATTTAGCAAGACAAAATAACCAACTTTAATGTAGAATTTTCATTTATTTATCTGTATTTATCATTATCATCATCATTACAGCATCGTTATCATTTTATTATATCGGGTAGCTTTCAATAAATCATTAAGAGTTATCACCCTCAGCTCGTCAGCACAATTGGTCATCAATTACAGGCTACAACTGAGATAACACAACAAAACATCTTTAAAGGAAAGCTTTTCGGCTCATCCTCATGAGCAGGATATTATATTTTAATAGTCAATCTATATTAATTTATAGTGTTAACAAACACCATTTCTTACTTTCATGAAATGCATTTTAATGCATAAAATGCAACATAAAATGCTCAGTTCTATAAAAGGCATGAAATATATATTAGTCTATAGCTTTAAAATATCATAATTGTCATTTTATCGTATGAATTTTAATAATATTACAGTCAAAATATTCATAAATTCTAGATCAATCATATACGAAAAGTTATACGATAAAAGTATGATAAATCAGAAAAAAAATATATTTTGATCGATTTAGGAGAGAATAAATCCATCAAACTCAAAATCATTAAAAAATAAAATAAGATTTAGGTTACTAACAATTATTAGGAGAAATCTCTAAACAGAATCGACGGACAAAAATGCTCTGAATATTTTATCTCTCCTCCATCTATCTTCCTTCCTCTCCCTCTCCCTATCTTCTCCCTTGCCTTCCCGAGTACGCCATGGCGTTGGGGAGGAAATGGCTTAGGATTTTTAGATATATATGGCCTAGCATCGCAGCTCTCAGACCCAGCGTTGCAGGGCTAAGTCTAAGCACTATAATGCTCATATCCAGCGTTGTAGTGCAGTATGCCGAATCTAAAATTACTGTAGAATAAAGACTCAAACGCAGTAGTGGTAATTTCTAGCACCGTTGTGCTTTTAAGCAGAGTGCCACAACGCTACAAAGCATTGCGCCGAAGAGCACTAGTTTAAACAAAAATTCAGATTTTCATAATTTTCCCATTTTAAAATAATTTTCATATCTTCGGGTTTCTACAAAGAAGTCCACTGTAAATCTTAATTTTGACATTATGAGTCAGAGTTTTGTATTGATATCATGCAGCAGTCTTATATATGTTGGCATACACTGATGCGAGTGGTAATGAAGTCATACATTTTGACAAATAAGTAGAAACTGGCATAATAGGGAAATAATTGTTAGAGGACCATAGTATGGTGATGGTGTGTGACACCTCTAAGTTCAGTATTCAGTTCTACCCATGTTGACCCGATTTGAAAAAAAGATAAATTCTAAACTTTTGAGTTTTAAATTAATTTGCATGTCTTTGGGAGTTTTTTTGTGCACGAAAATGATTATGTGTGAGCTAGAAGGAGTCCTGAGTGTTTGGTATGAAATTTGATGAAATTTGAGAAATATAACTATTTGAGCGCCTCAGTGCTGGGTGTCCGAGCGGTTTAACGTTGTTACAGTACCAGACGCTAAATAATGATATTTTTGCATCTATAGTATTAAAAAAATCAACTTTTGAACTAACGCTGCAATGCCCGGAGGTAGCGTCGTAATGTTAGGCCATTATGAGCACTTTACATATATTTTTAAATCTATAGTTTGATTCATTTTGTTCGAGGAGCCATCATTTGAGGAGAGAGAAATAGAGAGAGATGTTTGAGTTAAAAAAGTTTATTTTTGAAAATGTTAATTTTCTTTAGAAAAACTTTTATGAAATTTTAGTTTTGAAATTGAACACGTTATTACGATATATTATCTCAAGAGGCGAAAATATCATTTCCTGATAGGTTCATATTACAAAACTTTAAATTCATCATAATTATCACAGTCAAACTCAAGGTAGAACAACACATGATCGATCTTAAAGGGTCAAAATGAAGCATGATCGAGTGTTTGACTATAATAATCTAGATAAGGGGATCATTAATTTCATAATCAGAATCATGATAATAGAATAATATATCTTCTTGGACAAAGGAGATATCGTTCACTATCAATCATTTGAATATGACGATAATGATCGTTGATTTTAATTTTCCCAAAAATAATTAATTGAGTTTTGAAGAAAATTTAATTTTAAAAATTGATCTGGGTTCTTTAAATCTTCTATGGGCACAAGCCCTCATTATTAATTACATCATAAGAAAGTTGAATTTCCTACGAATACTTTCGATTAAAATAACAGCAAAAATTTTATTTGGACTTTCTCAGGGATTGATATCAAAGGATTGAAGTTGAAAATTCAATTGAGATTAGATCAAGTTTGAACACTTATTTCTGGAGGTCCAAGAAAGAAAGGTAGAAGGTGTTTTGGGATTATAAAATAATTCAAAAATACCCCGTCCTATCCTATGTGTTGGGCTTAAATTTTAGATTGAAAGAGATTTAAATTTAAGTTGTCAATTTTATTAGAAGGTTGAGGTCTTATAGTCTGAACCTGCCTTAGAACATAAATCTAAATTGGACACTAAAAATCAGTAGCCCAGACCTAGCTAATGCAGTGCAAATCTGGACTTATCCTGGCCTGTATTGGGGAGCTAGCTAACAACCTAATTGCTTAAAATTCATGAATCTAGTCTTTAATGAAAGAGTGCTAACACTTATTGATTAAGTTTAAAGAGTTGGGGCCGACGTCTAGAGAATGTCCTAAGTGGCCACTTGACACATGTAGGGTAATTTAATGCTTAAAGTAAGTGTAATTAAATTTTAGACTCATTTTAATTATTTTATAATGCAATGCATGCAAATTGACTCGATTAAAATGCATAAATTTAATATGAAGTAATTTTAAAACCAGTCTTAGAAAATATATTTTATCCTAAAGAATGCACAACTTCCTCTTGACAGGACTGCACCATAATAGGTCAGGTGGCATGCCAGAACCAGCAAGCAGGGATGTGCCTAACAAGGTAGAGAAAGATTAATATGAATGCATGTGACCCTCGGCAAGCCTGAGCTTACTTTTAAAATAGTTAGAGTTTCTACCTGGTCACTTAATAGTATATCTGAGGGTCTGCAAAAAAATTAAAGTTGTCAGGTACCACTAATAATAACCCAGATTCTACTCTTAAGACACAGGTGACTTTGAGAATGGGATTCTTCTCGATATTTACTTTTTTATCCTTTTGTGAGCTCCTTGTGTCACGACCCGGCTCGGATACTCGAATTAACGAGGCTGGAACTAAAGTCGGACGGTAGAATCTAATTAGTTCATAAGCACAATATAAAAAAAATATATTCTCATTTAATCATCTGAAGAGCCACTAATTAAATCATTCAAATACTTTAATATTATTTCAGATCAAAATTTACCTGTTAACAGATGCACGTCGTATTCTATAGACGAACTCTTCTCTTTCTACCATTTCAAAAACTCTGAAGACTTACCTAAAATAATTAAATTCATGGTTTGAGTTTACTAAGTAAACTCAGTGGGTAACTGCTCTACATGAACATACTTTATTTGTAATATCCATTTAATCTTTAATAGGCATCATATCCTTTCAGAAACTTTCTTATTAGCATTTCAATTATTTATGCATTTCCGGTCATATTCCTTTAAGACATTATAAAGCTTTAATATTTATATTTTTTCCCATTTAAGTTGTACGGGAGCACCGTCTTAATGTACCCAAAGGTACATCCACTTTCTTTTCCTTTTCCATTTCCTTTTTCTATTTCTTTTTTTTCGTGCACGGGTACGTTGCTTCCCTAGTCAGTACCATACGGGGGTGAACTCCTATAAGTTTGCATGCATATCCTTTTCCTTTCTTTTCTATTTATTTTGAATCTTTTTATTCGTCATTTCTTCATTTGCATCTTTCCTTAATACATACAGACATAATTCCATTCATGTTATTTCATTCTTTTTATTTTCTGTTTGACTAATATTTACATTTATTTATGCATTTAAAATTCCAACATTTCACACATGATAGTTTCTAAAGATAAAATCTTAACAATATTGTGATACAAAACACTGTATTAAAATTGAAAAGATAATACAACATATTGAATTTCATATCATTAATTACCCACTTTGATCCTTTCAAATCCTCGATCCTTGGAACAAATCTCAACTTCGAATTTCCTTGTTGAAATTTCTACAACTTTCCTAGAATTATAAACTTCCATCAAAATGTGCTTATAATAATTAAATTATTGCATAGAGAAAATGGGGATTTCTCAAAATCCCTAAAATTTTCTCTTCTCCAAAATTCTTCCTTCTCGCTTACAATTCTTTCTTTTTCCCTTTAGAAATTATCCTTTACTTTAGGTGAAGCAAAATAATATAATTTATAGGAAAATTTTGGAAAGAAAATAAACAAACCTTCTTCCCTCTTCTTCTCTATCATTTCTCTCTTTCGTTGCAATTTATCTCAAATTAGCACTCCTTTAACGGTAGAATTGAAAATGAGTCTTCAATTCTTGTCTCCCAATGCGTTGAATCGCTAAATTTGGCGAAAGAAATATTCCAAAACCTCCTACGCAAGTCTCGGTCGTCCGCCCTCTTCATCCTTTCGCGGAAAGCACAGTAACGACCCTGCGTGGGGTCGCGACGTCTAAAATAGGGCTGGCCGGTTCGGTTGAACCGGCCCAGCCAAACCGATTATCACAATCTCCCTCCCTTATAAAAATTTCATCCTCGAAATTAAATCAAGTAAAGAAAGCATACCCTAATTGAAAAGATGAGGGTATTAGTTTTTCATTTCAGCTTCATTTTCCCAGGTGACATCTCTTTCTGGTCCATTTTTCCATAAAATTTTCACAAAAGGTATTACTATGTTCCTCAACTATTTCACATCATATTCCAATATCTTTTCAGGTTCTTCAATATAGTTCAAATCAGGTTGCAAGTTAATTGATTTGGACTGAATTCTCTTGGATTCATCTGAGACATACTTCCGGAGTACTGATATATAAAATACATTATGAATTCCTTGCATATGCACTGGTAGATCCAATCTGTAAGCCATATTTCCAATCCTCTCTGTAATTTCAAAAGGACCTATAAATCTTGAGCTCAATTTTCCTGTCTTTCCAAATCTTTGCACACCTTTCATTGGTCTAACTTTTAAGAAAACAAATTCTCCCACTTCAAACTCAACTGGCCTGTGCTTTGCATCATAATACTTCTATTGCCTGTCTTGAACTGCCTTTAGTCTGTCTCTGATCAATCTGATTTTGTTAGTAGCTTCATCTACCAGTTTAGTTCCAATTACCTTTCTTTCACCTGTTTCTACCCAACACAAGGGGATTCTACATTTTCTTCCATAAAGGACCTCATATGGTGTCATTCTAATACTAGATTGAAAACTGTTATTATATGCAAATTCAATCAACGGTATGTGAGTCTCCCAATTTTCTCCAAAATCTAATACACACAACCGCAGTAAATCCTCCAAAGTCTGAATTGTCCTCTCTGATTGCCCATCTGTCTGAGGATGAAATGCTGTGCTAAAAGTTAATCTGGTGCTCATAGCTTCCTGAATTTTTCTTCATAATTTAGAAGTGAAACGAGCATCTCTGTATGAAACTATAGATTTTGGAATTCCATGCAATCTCATAATTTCATCAACATATAATTTTGCCAACTTCTCCACTGAATCTGTCTGTCTGATGGGTAAGAAATGAGCTGACTTCGTTAATCTATCAATAACAACCCATATTGCATCTCGACTCTGTCTCAACCTTGGTAATCCAATCACAAAATTCATTGCAATGTCTTCCCATTTCCACTCAGGTATTGGTAAAGGTTGTAGTTGACCACTTGGCTTTTGATGTTCTGCTTTAATCATTTGACAGGAAACACATTTTGCTACAAATTTTGCAACACTCCTCTTTAGTCCTGGCCACCAAAACAATTCTCTCAGCTCCTGATACATCTTTGTACTGCCTGGGTGAATTTCATATGTTGAAAGGTGAGCTTCCTGTAATATTTCTTCCCTTAACTTTTCCATATCTGGAACATAGACTCTACCCTTATACTTTAATAAGCCTTCTCTATTAATTTCAAAGCTCCCTAACTGTCATGCTTATACTTTCTTTATGATCTCTTGAAATTTTTCATCTTAAGATAATGAATTGAGCACTCTATCTTTCAAAGTAGATTGGATCATCAACTGATTCAACATCATATATTTTGTATCCTTCTGATTAACCACTGAAAGTTCTAATTTTTCCATATCTTTGATTAATTATTCCTGCTGGGTAATTAACCAACTTGCATTCCCAAGAGCTTTTCTGCTAAGTGCATCTGCAACCACATTTGCCTTCCCAGGATGATACTGTATGTCTAGGTCATAATCCTTTATAAGCTCTAGCCACCTTCTTTGTCTCAAATTAAGTTCTTTTTGATTGAAAATATACTTGATGCTCTTATAATCTGTGAACACCTCGCATCTAACCCCATATAAGTAATATCTTCAGATTTTAAGTGCAAATACTACAGCTGTCAATTCTAAATCATGAGTGGGGTAGTTCCTCTCATGAATTTTTAATTGCCTTGAAGCATAGGCCACCACTCTACTATGTTGCATCAATACACATCCAAGTCCCCTTAAGGAAGCATCACAAAAAATTTGGAATCCTTCTGAACCTGATGAAATTGTCAAAATTGGGGCAGTCATTAAACAATTCTTTAATTTCTAAAAAGCTTCTTCACATTGAACACTCCAATCAAATTTTACTGCTTTCTGGGTTAATCGGGATAATGGCAATGCAATTTGAGAAAACCCCTCTACGAATCTCCTGTAATAACCAGCAAGGGCCAGAAAACTCCTCACCTCTGAAACTGTCGTTGGTCTTGGCCAATCTGAAATGGCTTAAACTTTATTCTGATCCACTGAAATTCCTTCTCCACTAATCACATGTCCAAGAAAATTTACACTGTTCAACCAAAATTCACACTTTGAAAATTTTGCATACAACTTATTCTACTTTAATGCCTGCAACACTACCTGTAAATGACTAGAATGGCTCTCTTTATCTCTTGAATAGATCAAGATATCATCAATGAACACAATTACAAATATGTCCAGGAATGGCTTAAAAATTTTGTTCATTAAATCCATAAATACAGCTGGTGCATTTGTTACTCCAAATGGTATTACCACAAACTCATAGTGGCCATATCTGATTCTGAAAGCTGTCTTTGTTATATCTTCTTCCTTGATCCGTAGCTGATGGTATCCAGATCTCAAATCAATTTTAGAGAAAGATGTAGCTCCCTCCAGTTGATCAAAAAGATCATCAATTCTGGGCAATGGATATTTATTCTTAACAGTAAGCTTATTCCGTTCTCTGTAATCTATGCACATTCTGAAGCTCCCATCTTTTTTCTCTACAAATAGTACTGGAGCTCCCCATGGTGATGAACTTGGTCTGATAAACTCTTTATCTAATAATTCCTGCGATTGACTTTTCAGCTCCTGCAACTCTTTAACTGCCATCCTGTAAGGTGCCCTCGCCACTAGTTCTGAACCCGGTATCAACTCAATAGTGAAATCTATTTCCCTTTCCGGTGGTAATCCTGGCAAATCATCCAAAAATACTTATGGATATTCGTTGATTACAAGTATATCTTTCAATTCTTTAACTTCTTTATTTGTATCCTTTATTTGAGCAAGAAAACACTGATACCTCTTGTATACAAATTTACATGCTTTTATATAAGTGATTATCATTGATGAAACTCCTCTCTCTCCATAGAATTTCAACTCTCCTTCTCTAGGCAATTTAAACTTTATAATTTTCTTGTTGCAATCAATAATTACAATGTGTCTTGATAACCAATCCATTCCCAATATCATATCAAATTCTTGCAATGGTAAAACATTCATTGTTGCTTCAAACTCTCTTTCATTTATTTTGAAAGTCACTTGGCATACACCATTTACATTCATAATAGATCTATTTGGCATTAAAACTTCCAAAATTATCTTTGTTTCATAAACATTCAGTCCAACTGTTTTAACAAATTCCTCTGAAATGAAGGAGTGTGAGGCTCCTGTATCAAAAAGGATTCGTACAGACTTTCCTTGCATCATGATTACACCTATAAAAGTTACAAAAATATATAACATAAATATACATTATTCCTTGAACAATACTTTCATGATACATATTTATTCATTTTTTATTTCTATCACATGTAATCACTTCAAGTGATTCCTTAGCATCCTTCTGAGTCAATGCATATACTCTATGCAGAGTATTCTGTCGGCTTTGACTTAATTCTGGAGTAGAAGCAGCTGATTATACTGTTCTTGGTCTTCCAACATTCTTCTGAGATCCAGTATTCATCCTTGACTCTCCTGCAGGTCTTTGCCCCAAAGTAGGATAAATTCTTGGCTATGTGACCTGGTTGATGGCACCAGAAGCAAGTATTTGTACCTGATAAATATTCTTCTTTATGTTGTCTTCCACACTTGCTGCAACTGTTTACACTTGAGCTATCACTGCTACTAGACTTTGATTTCTTCCAATTAAATTTTCCAGTCCCAGTTTGGGAAAGAGGTTTGCTATGAAAATCCTGTGAAGTTCCCATAACTTCACCACTCTTCCTCTTCTGAAAATCACGTCTCCTTTGAGTGTTTTGTAGGTCCATTTCTATCCTTCTAGCCCTTTCCACCAGCACTTTATAATCTTCAATTCCAAATAGAATAAGAGGCTGTCTAATTGCATCCTTCAATCCTGATAAAAATCAATTACACTGTTTTTCTGCAGTATGGATTAAGTGAGGGGCATATCTGGATAATATTGTAAATTTAGCTTCATATTGCATAACTATTTTATCTCCCTGCACCAGTCTCACAAACTTATCCTGCATTTGCCTCCTTACAGAAGGAGGTACGAACCAATCTCTAAACAATTTTGTAAAATCATCCCACTTGATTTGCATGTCTTGAATCCCTCCGGTCTTACTTTTATACTGACCTCTCCACCACCTTTCTGCTTCTCCATCAAGAGCAAAAACTGCCAAGGAGACTTTCCTCTCCTCTGGACAAAACATTCCTTCTAAAATCTTTTCAAATCTTAGTAACCAATTTTCAGCTTCAATTGGTCCCTCGAGAATAGTGGTGGTTTCATATCTTGAAATAATTTGAGATACTTATTCATAGGTATTCCACCACCACTATTACTTCCTGATGGTTGATTTCTTGAGTCTTGAATCATTTGAGCCATAGCTGTCATCATATGTGTTAGTGCATCAGGATTAACATTTACATTAGGTACTGGCCTTTCTACTTCCCTCTCTTCTTCAGAATCATTTTGATTCCTACTTCCATAAAATATTCATTTTACATTAAATCTTTAAGTCATTAAAATCATCCTAATGGCTCTTCCAGTACAATTCATATCTAAATTTGGCTTTGATACCACTTTTGTCATGACCCGGCCCGGATACTCGAATTAACGAGACGGAAACTAAAGTCGGACGGTAGGATCTAATCAGTTCATAAGCACAATATAAAAAAAAATATTCTCATTTAATCATCTGAAGAGCCACTAATTAAATCCTTCAAATACTTTAATATTATTTCAGATCAAAATTTACCTGTTAACAAATGCACGTCGTATTATATAGACGAACTCTTCTCTTTCTGCCATTTCAAAAACTCTGAAGACTTACCTAAAATAATTAAATTTATGGTTTGAGTTTACTAAGTAAACTCAGTGGGTAACTGCTCTACATGAACATACTTTATTTATAATATCCATTTAATCTTTAATAAGCATCGTATCCTTTCAGTAACTTTCTTATTAGCATTTTAATTATTTATGCATTTTCGGTCATATTCCTTTAAGACCAGTAAAGCTTTAATATTTATGCCTTTTCCCATTTAAGTTGTACAGGACCTCCGTCTTAATGTACCCAAAGGTACATCCATTTCCTTTTCCTTTTTCATTTTCTTTTTCTATTTCTTTTTTTTCGTGCACGGGTACGTTGCTTCCCCAGCCAGTACCATACGGGGGTGAACTCCTGTAAGTTTGCATGCATAACATTTTCCTTTTTTTTCTATTTATTTTGAATTTTTTTATTCGTCATTTCTTCGTTTGCATCTTTCCTTAATACATACAGGCATAATTCCATTCATGTTATTTCATTCTTTTTATTTTCTGTTTGAATAATATTTATATTTATTTATGCATTTAAAATTCCAAGATTTCACACATGATAGTTTCTAAAGATAAAACCTTAACAATATTGTGATACAAAACACTATATTAAAATTGAAAGAATAATACAGTATATTGAATTTCATATCATTAATTACCCACTTTGATCCTTTCAAATCCGCGATCTTTGGAGCAAATCTCAACTTCGAATTTCCTTGTTGAAATTTCTACAACTTTTCTAGAATTATAAACTTCCATCAAAATGCGCTTATAATAATTAAATTGAACTAATATTGCCTAGTGGAAAAGTCACTTACAAAGAGAAAATGGGGATTTCTCAAAATCCCTAAATTCTTCTCTTCTCCAAAATTCTTCCTTCTCGCTTATAATTCTTCCTTTTTCCCTTTAGAAATTATCATTTACTTTAGGTGAAGCAAAATAATATAATTTATAGGAAAAATTTGGAAAGAAAACAAACAAACCTTCTTCCCTCTTCTTCTCTATCGTTTCTCTCTTTCGTTGCAATTTCTCTCAAATTAGCACTCCTTTAACAGTAGAATTGAAAAGTAGTCTTCAATTCTTCTCTCCCAACATGTTGAATCGCTAAATTTGGTGAAAGAAATCTTCCAAAACCTCCTACGCAAGTCTCGATCGTCCGCCCCCTTCGTTCGTTCACGGAAAGCACAGTAACGACGCCGCGTGGGGTCGCGGCGTCTAAAATAGGGCTGGCCAGTTCGATTGAACCGACCCAGCCAAACCGGTTATCACACCTTGTATCCGTCGGGTCCAGATATCCAAGTGAAAAGAAACTCCTCCTCGAAGGGGTATTTTCTTTTCTCCTTAGTCACTTAAAATCATCCAAATTTGAATCTCCAAATGGAAAGGAACTCTCCCCTAAGGGTTGTTCATTCCTCTTTGAACTCCAAATTGGATGTATAACATCCCATCTGAAAACACTTTTACAACATTTGATTACAACTCAAATACATTAAATTATATTTAAAAATTAAACAAAAATTTTAGACTCAAACCACCTATAGGATTATCCTAAATAATTAATAGTTGAATCAACATCCCAAGCAGTTATTAAAATACTTAAAGCTCAATCACAGCCACACTTGGTCATGCTCTTTTTTAATTTAAAGAGGGACTTAGCGTGCTTAGCACTTGCACAAAATATGTTAATTGAAAGCTTAATTTATTTTACCCCCTTTATTTTTACTAGCTCTGTACGAGCATGACCACATGCATAAAATTAGGTTAGCATTTAAATTATCCCTAACCTAAGGATAATCTAACGACCATCACATTAATTTATAGATTGCATTAAAATTTAAATAAGCACATCAATCAGTTATATCAATTAGCATGTAGTGAAAACTCAAAAAATCTGGCACATAGTAACAGAAAAATAAGACACCAGCCTAGCCTAAGACTAGAGTTGGTTATCCTAGTAAACCATTTAAAGTGTGTGAGGTAGACTGTGTGGTTTGGATATATCCCACATAGAATAGTTCGTTAAAGTTGTTTTATGTTCTAATTGGCTAAAAAGCTTAAAGGAAAGTTTAGTTAGAGTTTAAAAATTAATAATTCAAAAATAATTTTAAGGTATATTTTAAATGTTATATGGATACTAACTTTGTTGCTCATCACGGCTGTGAAGTTTATTTCACATTCTTTGGAGTTAAGTTAATAGTCTCGTAGGCCTGCGTTACCTAGTGGTAACCGATATAGTTAAGTGAATTTAATAGGTTGTAGCTTAAAAGTTGATAAATTTTAATGAAATTGATTGGTTATTGATTTTTAAATTTGGATTAAAAATTTCTGGATTTTTAAATTTAATATTGAACTTCTCGAATTATTTTGAATTATTTAAATGTATTAACTAAAATGGTCAAAATTTGGCTTTTTAAATTAAAATGAGTTATAAAAATTTGATATTTTTTTAAATAATAGACCTTAAGATGATTAATTAGGCTATAAATTTGCTTGATTTGAAATTTTTTGCATTTAGTTATGAATTTTTTAAATTTGAGTTGAAATTTTGACTTAAGGTTGACCAAAAAGTTGACTTTTTAATTTTGAATTATATCTGGTGTTTTGATATTTTTAATAAATATTAGACTTTAAATAGAGTCCAATGTCTTTGAGTTTGCTCGATTTGAAATTTTTTAAAAATTAGTTATAACTTTTCAAAATTTGGGTATTTATTTAAATTTTTAAAACTATTTAATTATAAAGGTTTTAAAGATTTGAATACAAAAAAATTCTAATCTTCTTGAAATCACCTCGAAAGGTCAGAAATGACCTAAGGAGGTGTTCTCAAGTATTTGAGATTTTTTAAATTATTTTTAATTATTAAATTAATTAAATATTAATTTTTACTTAAAATTAAATTAATCTTAAAACTGATGTCAAATCAAGATGCTTTTAATTTTCTTTGATTAAGGGTTAAGTTCTACTCAATTTGATGTATGATTTATAATTTTTGGGTTTAAATTTAATTTATTGTAATTTTTAGAAGTTTTAAAATTTAATTAAGGGTTTAATTTTAAATTAATTAAATAATTGGCTTAATGATTTTTAAAATTAGTGAAAAATTTTTCCTAAGGTTGGAGATGTCACAATATTTGAATGGTTCAAGTTTCATGCCTATATGATATAGATTTTATTTTCTAAAATTAATCTAAATTATCAAGATAATTTCTTAATTTTTGTCCTTAAAATGACATTGAGTTCTGTAGGTTTGAAATCATGGTCACTAACCTTTAGACAAACACATATATATGCACACACAATCACAACCAAGTCCTTAAAATTAGGAGAGCATAAAGTTAAATGAACGTCTGCATACTACACATGAAGCTTAAGACATAACATACACAGATAGAAAACTCAAACAATGGGTAATTAAAAATCTAATCACCCATTGACCTATCCCCCTTAGTTCTATTTAAGCAAATTAATCTTTGTTTTAAATCTCAAAGCCTCTCTCAAAACACTTAAAGATTTAATATATATAATTTGAAAAAAAAATAATAATTTCAAAAAATATATATAAAATATAAGCTTTAAATCTTTTAAATTTAAAATAATATTAAAATATAATTCAAAATAATTTTATAAAAAATATGAGAAATCAGAGATGATTTAAAAAAAAATTTCTCAAATTTTGAAATAATTTGGATTAATATCTAATTAAATGATAATTAATATCAAATACTTTGAAATTTTAAAATTATTTATTATATATTAAGTATTTAATTTTGGAATTAATATTAAATTAAAATATTTGTAATTCAAAAAAAATTGATATATTATATAAATTTTTCTAATTTAATTTGAATTTGTTTTGAATTTATGAAATTTCTAGTAATTAAATACATTTAAAATAATTAAAAGTAGTTAATATTCAAAAAAATATTTAAATTAAATTAAATTTAAAATTCTCTCTAAAAAATTTAAAAAATTTAAACTAATTTTCTTAAATTTTATTTAAATTATTTTGATTTAATGTCAATTAAACATTTAAATATTTAAAATGTATTCAAATTAAATAAACTATTTTAAATTAATTTCAATTTTAAAATATAATATTTTAAATTTTAAATAATTTTATATAGAATATTAATTAAGTTTTTTTTTATTTAACTTGAATTTTATTTAAAGTATTTGAAGTTTATACTTATTAATGTGTTTAAAATATTTTAAAATAATTTATATTTAAAATAATTTCAAAAAATATTAATATAATATTAAAATATTTTCAATAAAAAAATAAAATGATTTAAAATTAATTTAAAATTTTTTTGAAGAATATTTGATTTATATATTTAATTAAATATTAACTAAATATTCAAATACTTAATTATTAATAATTATTTAAACTATATTAAATATTTAAATTTATTTTAATTTTGAATTAAAGTGTTTTAAATTTTGAATAGTTGGATATAAGATATGAATTTTTTTTTATTAATACTGAATTTTAATAATTAGATATATTTAAAATAATGAAATATTATTAATATTAAAAATAATTTTGAAATTAAATCAGTATAAAATTTAAAATATAAAAAAAACAGAGAATTCTTTTGAAATATATGAATTGAAATTTGAAAATATTTGAATTATTTTTAATTAAATATTAATTAAAAATATCAATATATAATATTTTAAATTAATATTAATTTTAACTTGAAGGGTTTAATTTTATGAGAATTTTGATATATTGCACTTAAATTTTAGATTAATATTTAATTTCTAATATTTTTTTGATTTTTTTTAAATTAAAATATGTTTAAAAGTTAATTTAAAATCATTTTAGGTAAAAAAGCGGCATGGCTCGAAACGAACAATCGAGATCAATTCGGATAGTGATTCGATCCAGTAGGAGCATCGCGCAGTTTAGAGAGACCACGATATAACACATCTAGACCGTTGATCGCGAGATCAATGGTCCATAAAATGTACATTTAACGCACATTTCGAATAAACCCAAAAATGCATTTTTTGTCCCGTTCTCTTGATTGGTTCGATCAAATCCATTGAAATTTTAAACTCAAGTCATGTACATGAACAAAAGCAATGGGGTATGATTTTTACGATGTAAAATGCACTTTATAAATTGTTATTTTAACCCTAAGTTTCCTAAACTAGGGTTTAGGGTTATACCTAATCCAATCAATGGATTTGAATGATTTACGATTCTCTGAAACAATAGTTTATCCACACACTTATCTTCTTAGTTGAAGTCGTGGCTCGGAACGCTTTAAATCGAATGGTATAGCCCTTTGGACGGATTATGGCTTTGGTTCGTTGGAGGATCATCACCAGCGAGCTTTGACCAACCGGATTGAGTTGGGGAAGTCTTGAGGGGATTGTCGGGAGCTCGAATGAATTGAGAGCTGGGTCTGGGAGAGCTTGAACAGAGAGAGAATAATGAGGCTTGAGTGAATGAATTGCCTTTTTCATTTTGCCTAATTCAAACTTCTTGGAATTGAATGAGTGGCTGAGATGGGTTTGGATGCATGTTAAGATGCTTGACACGTGCCCTTAGGTTATTAGAAGCAAAAGGCAAGGACACTTGTAAGGACAATGAGGTGGAAAGCCTCTTTTGTCTCTTTGCACATGTAGGATGATAAAGAGCTGGTTTAGGATTTATTTAGAGCTTAAGTATGGTTTAAATGAAGCTTAAGAAACTTCTGGAATATGCTTAAATAGTTGGTGTAAGCTTGGATTAAAAGGGATTAGAATACTTGAAAAGATTTGATTATTTGAATCTTCTTTACCCCTTGTTGACTGAGTTGACTTGTCAAATAGTTAAGGGGTGGTGAGGTGACAGCTAGGTGGCCTTATGACTGGTTGAATGGACTTGGAAGTGGTTTAAATGGATGGATTGGAGTTTTGAGTAAAGATGTGGGGATTTGACCAAATGTCAAAGTTGACTTTGGTCAAATCCACCAAAATTTAACTTGTATTGAATTTGGATACATTTAAACTATGGAATGGAATAAGATCAGAGGCTTAATAAAATTTAATTAAATGCATGTAGTGGTTTGACCATAATATGAGGCTTTGATTAATGCTTGATAGTTTGACCAAGTCAAATCATATATGACTTGACTCATGATGGGTTTAGAAGTGTCCTAGGCATGTAATTGGATATTATTGAATTTCTGGAAAGCTTGATTGAATTATATTAGAATATAAGTCATGAGAGGACCCATATTGACTTGAGTTGATCAGAACAGGGTTCAATTGACTAAGTCAACTGATGACTGGGCCAGGGTGACCATTCCACTCCAAATCACTGAGGAATGTGTTCAATAAAGATTTAATGAGATTTGAATGCATTTGGGGTTTGATTCAATGTAGAAATGGCTTAAGGGTTGGTCTGGTTAATCTAGGTTGACTTGATTAGCCAGGTTGGCATAGGGCCAAAGTTTAAGCTCAACATGTTTAAAATGATATTTAAAATTTACTAGAGGTGGTCCCATGGTTTGGATTGGTCATCTCAGTAAAAATGATCAATTGGACTCTTAAAGGGCATTTGGGTCAACCCTGATTTACTTGGTCAACCAGGTTAACCTAAGATCTGGGTTTGGGTCCAATGCACTCCTAATGATATTTAGGATGCATTGTAAGAGGTTCCGGGATTTGAATTGAATAGGTCATATTGAAGTTTGGAGAAAACTTCAAAATTGCCCTTAAGGGGCATTTTGGTCATTTTGACCCATGGTCAACTAGGGGTCAAAGTGGATCCACCAAAATACAGATTAATGCTTAACATATCATGATCAAGGGTCTAGTCATGATCAAATACTTTGGAGGAGGCTCCTAGGTCAAATTCCACAAGGTAGAGGGGTCTAATGGCACAGGCAGTAAATATTTGAAGGTTTTATAACCTTTCAAAATAGATTCTATTTTTGAGGTTAGAGGTCTCAGAATGAGCTCAAATTTGGAGAGTTGACCCTAGCGATATGCCTGATCAATATGCAATTGATAAATCATGATTTGGTGATTATTTGACTGGGTTTGAAATGTTTGAAAATTTACTAAAAAAGGCTTTTAGGATAAGGGCCTTTAACTCTGGATTTTTGTTTGGAGTTCTGGATTTGAACCGGGTTTTGGATTTAAATGATTGATTTTGAATTAAGGAAATTGGTCACAATCATTTGGATGATTATGAATGATTGGATAAGATAGAAGTTTGATAGAAAGCTGGATAGACTAAAGTCTGGGTTGGATTGTCTTGAAGTCTGGCTGGGTTTGAAGTTTGAATTGATTTGAAGTCTGGATTGATTTGAATCTGGACTGATTTGAAGTTTGGACTAGATTGATATGAAGTCTAGGTTAGAACATGGATTTGAAGTTTAGATTGAAGATTGAACTGAGGTATGGGTTTAAGGCTGAATAAAAGCATGGGAATTTGAATTAACACTTGAATTGGGATTGAATTGAGGTCTAGATTGAATTCTAGATTGAGATCAAGATGGTTGACACCTAGGTGCTTATTAACCATCAGATTAAGAAGTGGAAGTCTGGACAGGTCCTTATGATCTTATATAAAAATGAGGTCAACAAGAGATTTGGAGAGGGAAAAGGCAATTTTGAGTGGCTTTCAACTATTTTTAGCCGTCGGGCCAGTTGGGAAAGTTAATCGGATCGAGGTAACTCACATTACGTATATCTTAGTTTAAAAATATATGAAGTTTTTCCAAAATTTTTGATTTAATTTATATTTTCGTTACCTAAAAATGCAGAGAACTTTGCAACGATAAAACTTTCTCCGTGTAACTTTTTATATATTATAGAGATTAAGATTATAAATGGTTTGAGTATTCTCTGAAAATTTGTACCTGGTATTTTATAATTAATGTAATTTTAATTAAATATAAAATAATCAGGATACTAAAAAATAATATTGTAGAATAGTTAAATGCTTGAAATAATATTTTGCACAATCCTTGGTAATTATGTTATATTTTGAAACTGTGAAATTTTATTAGTATAAATTATGTTACCTACAGTTATAGAAAATTATGTAATTATGATATGTGTTAAGTTATGCTTTAACTATTATAAGTGATGAGGCATATGATTATATGATTGAAAAATATGCTCGGTGATATAAGAGGCTAGAATCCTTTGAGATTTTGTGTGTGTTAAGGAAAGTTTTGGCTCCTATAAGACATATTATTGTGGTTATAAAGCTATATTCAAGTGGTTCTAAGCTATGTTTTAGTGCCAACAAATATACTTTGGTGCTATATGCACAAAAGAGAGTCGTAAGGGGCAAAAATCTTTTAAGATTCTATTTAGGACTAAGATATGTGATATGAATTGCTATGTGATATTAAGTGCTATATTATATGAAATTTAATTTCTTTATCTCCTCAGTATTATTATTTAATTAAATACAATAATTGTTATGCTTTTATTATTATTTTCAGTATAATGATTTATTAGACTGCATTTAACTACTTTTAAATATTCAACAAAATATTTAATAAAAGAATTTAAAATTTTAGATCAATTTGTGCGGCTTGCTGAGCTGGTTGAGTTCAATGTGATTTTGCTTCTAGTTTTCAGGATTTGGAAAAGGGTCAGAGTTTATTAATTAGCAGTTCATGATCAAATATGAGTTTATATGTATTTTTTATTTTGATTTTTGTACAACCATGACTAGTTTCTTTTCAATTATGTAGCTTTTGTTTGATAGTCATGTACTATATTGTAGATATATATTTTGATGAAATGAAATAATTTTTGTAGATTAGTTTATTTACAGTACTCTGAATATTTTTAGTAGCTCTATAGTTTGTAATTTATTTAAGATGAAATTTGGAAGATAATCTAAAACATTCCAAAATTATATATTGGGATTTGCTTGTCACAACTCAACACGATTTGATCTGTCTTGGTCGAGTTGGGTTGTGCCATGGTAGCTGAAAGACCATGGTTGAGAGATGACAATTGGAGGTTTCTAATTGGGGGATGGCAATTGAAGTGCTATAGTTAGGCAACGATGGTCAAAGAACCATAATTTGGTAACAATGTTTATATTTAGGGCAATACCGATCAGTGGATCACAAACAAAAAATAGTGGTTAAGGATCATTATTAGGCAATGGTGGTCGTGAAAGCACAAAGGTTGGCTATGGTGGTTGGTGAATTGAAGTTAGATGACGTTGGTTTAGGTATTACAATAGGGTGATGGTGGTTTGGAGACTACAAAAGTCAAGTGACAATGATTGGGGGGTTAAAATCAGGTAACAACAGTTAAAAAATCATTGTGAGGTGACGATGATAAGGAATTTTAGTTAGGATATGCTAGTTAGATGACCACAAATGAACTATTATTGTCAATGTCCTCACTAGGGTGATGATGATTGGCGAATCATAATCAGGTGAAAGTGGTGGGAGCTATAATTAGGCTACAGTGGTATGGGATTATAGTTGTGTAGTGATGGTTGCATAACAGTGGTCTAAGGGCTTTACATGGACTGTGGTGGTTTCATAGTTATAGTCAAGTGGTTGTGGTTCAATGTTAGTGGTCCATTAGTGTTGGCTTGTTAGTAGGCTTCTGCCGATGTAATGGTGGTTTGATGGAGCTCCGAGTTTATTTAAGCATTTTATCTCTTGAATCTCCACCAAAATGGCCTATTTACATAGAGAATGTGAGTTTATTTCAGTTTTTTAGAATGCAATGCTTCATAAATATAGTTGAAAATTATAACATTCTATTGGCCGTCTTGTATTGATTCACTTGATTATATGTCATTATTTTAGTATTTAATTGCCTTAATAATTTTAGTAGTAAGCGACGTTGAGCTTATTAGATTTATGTTGTTCAAACATTTGATTGATTATAGCATAAAATTTTTAGAGATGATTTGACTATCTCATTAATCTTCCAAATGTCTTAATTAAGATCAAATGATTGATTAAGGCTCATATGAAGTCATACCTGATTATTTTTTGTATCAATTGATTTGCCTCATGAAGACATTCAGTTTGACTATAAATTTTTTAAAATTAGAGTGTATATACTTTTGAATTTTATTCTAGAAAAATTTGATTGAAATATGCATTAAAGTTCATGCCTGATCCCGATTAAATGATGACGCATTGATTAGGAATAATTTAAAAAATTATAATGATTTAGTCATAGTTATCTTTTTTTCCCACTAAATTTATGTGAAAATATCTTGTTGCCTATAATCATTCTTACAATATTAAAAAAATATTAACATCATAAAATTCAATAGTTAAATAGGAAATCACTATGCCCTTAAAGAACATTTAAAATATCCCTTATATTTTAGAAACTTACGTTTAAATCTTCTTTTATTTCGTTCACATTTTAATGATATATGGTTCATATATATAATAATTATATATATATATTAAAAAAATTAATACATTAATACTCCAATAACATCCCCTTGTTTTTTTTTTCTTTTACTTACTTTTTTCTAACTAAAAATAGAAACAAAAATCTACCGGCATCACGAGCTTGTCACGTGATATAAGTTGTACAAAACCCTACCTTTAATGGCGGGAACCCAATTCCAAGCTTCCAAATCGTCAACCTCTCTCTTGTTTTGTCTGTGTTCCTCTGACGACCACCATGACTGCCGGCAGTGTAAAGCGGCGTGGCTTGGCGGCGGAGGCTCCTCTAAAGCCATCTAAGAGGTTTCAGTCGGGACCCCCAGCGCCCGGAAATGGCAACCCTAATCCTTCACCGCCAATGAACGTGACCAACGAGATGGAAGATGACCTAATGGACGAGGACATTTTCCTGGAAGAAACCTTACTCAAGTATGAAGAGGACGAAGAGGCCCTCCGCCTTGTTGAAGATGAAGCTCTCGCCTCTCGCTTGTCAAAGTGGAAACGCCCCGCCCTTTCTCCTTCTTATCTTTCATCTTCAATGAACATACGTAATTTGAAGAATTTGCTTTCCTATCCCATTCTTACATTTCTAGCGAGTGGATCTGTTATTGAATTGATAATTGTTTCTCTTATTTGTTGCAGTCTTTCAGCAGCTAGAGATTGACTATGTTATTGGAGACAGCAACAAGGAGCTGCTTCCAATGTCTTCTGGCCCTGCGGCAATTCTCAGAATTTTTGGTGTAACCAAGGAAGGTTAGATTTTTTTGCCTTCCCTCTACGTTATCTCTTTCATTTGGTCTGCCTAATAGGCGAGATTGTTGACTTTGGGATCTTATAGGTCATAGTGTGTGTTGCTATGTTCATGGATTTGAGCCATATTTCTACGTAAGTTGTCCCGCGGGTATGAGCCCTGATGACATCTCAGGATTTCTCCAAACTCTTGAGGTTAATACTATTTTTAGCCTAGTTTTTTAGTCTACAATTTCTGACACTTGCTGCTTTTCTTTCATCGAAGTTTTCAGTTTTTTAATGGTATTGTTTCAGGCGAGAATGAGAGAATCCAATAGAAGCAGCAATGTACCTAGGTTTGTCAAGAGGGTTGAGATGGTTCAAAAGAAAAGCATTATGTACTATCAGCAGCATGAGGCCCAACCTTTTCTAAAGATTGTAGTCGCTTTGCCAACCATGGTTGCTAGTTGTCGTGGTACATAGACAACTTTTGATGGTTATTTTCTAGTCAGCATTTATTGTAATAATTATTTTATCATTACTGTTATTTTTTTGCCCAGTTGATTTTATGCTGTAAAAATTACTACTTTTCATCACTTGAATATTGAGTTATAAGCATCATTGAACATGCTTGTTTGAAGTATCCCACCTTAGCTTGATTGGTTACTCTACAATTATTGAGCTTCCGTGAGATCCATATTGGGATATGCTTTTATAAGAAGCTGCTTAATTTACCTTAAAAGATTCAATGTTTTCTGATAAAAATTGGAGACATCGTATTCTTACTATCTTTTGTTATTGTTTGCCCATAATGAATAATTATACTACATGTGAGTTATGTATACTTTATTGCTTTCATATTTATTTTGTTATGTTTCTAACAGGTCTAACATGCATAAAACTTTATGTTCTATGTCTCTAATTTGACATTCGATTTCTGCAGTTTGTGTTATTTTGTTTCTTGTTATAATGATTGTTATGTATGGAAAAAAACATGATTTATACGATTTAATTTGTGCTGATGTTTTAATGGTAAAGCTATTCAAAGTGTACTACAATTTGCTCTGGTTAGACACTTTCTCGAGATTTGAGAGTTGGTTTTCTACAAGCTTTGGTTCTCAATGTGAAACATAAATTATGTTGCTAGCAGTAGTTTAGAAATGACAAATGATAGGTTTCATTTGTCAATATGTTGCTTTTGGCATTGCTGTTCAAAACCTCCATACACCACACAAAGAATAGCCTTATTCCGCATATGCACCTCTCTATGGCTTATCAGACCATTGGAACATACTCTTAGAGCAATTTGTCTGTATTGTTGAGAACTGGAAATTTATATTGTACCACACAATATCACAACAATACAACACAACATCGTCAAACAGATTCTTTGAATGCTTCTTCTTTGCTTGCTGATATGGATATTACATACTGATATCATGCCAGATACAATGTTTATGTAAATATCCTGCTTGAGTCTTACCTTAAGACCTTTGGCAGGCATTTTGGAGAGGGGAATACAGATTGAGGGCCTTGGTTCAAAGAACTTCCTTACATATGAAAGCAATGTCCTTTTCACACTACGCTTTATGATTGATTGTGACATTGTTGGTGGAAACTGGATAGATGTTCCTGCAGGGAAGTATAAGAATACAAAGGCAAGTATTTCTTATTGTCAGTTGGAAGTAGATTGCCTGTATCCTTCTCTGAAATTTTAAATTACTATTTATCTTGATTGTAGTTAGGTGGACATTGTGTGGAAAATTTTCCTTAAGACAACCTTTTAGATACTCTGATTTAATTAGTCATGTTCCAGAAGGAGAATTCTCGAAAATGGCTCCATTTCGCATATTAAGTTTTGACATTGAGTGTGCTGGTCGTAAAGGACTCTTCCCTGAGCCTACTCATGATCCTGTTATTCAGGTTGTTCTTATTATACAGTCTGAAGCTGGACTGCATTTAGTAAACTTTCCACTCATAAATGTGTTACATTCTTTACAGATTGCCAACTTGGTCACTCTCCAAGGTGAAGGCCAACCTTTTATAAGAAATGTGATGACGTTGAAGTCCTGCTCATCTATAGTTGGGGTTGATGTGATGTCGTTTGACAAAGAGCAAGATATTCTACTAGCATGGAGGGTCAGTTACTCTATTCTTGTGTTTGGGATACATATATTCAGAAGTTTGATGCTAATTCTAGTTCATTTTGACAAATTGGTACATGTGATGCCATTTGTATCGAATGTCCTTTGCTATTATTTCTTGTATTTAACATATTGCTTCTGTCAATTCAAGAATGTTATATGACTTGATGGACTAGGTTGGTTATTCAAGGCTTTAATAATATATGAAAGGCTTATAGGGACTTGAGTAGGGAGGAAGTGTATTTTTAAATTTATTAATCCATTTTATCTTTTTAATATATTTATAGAAAGTGAAGGATGAGTTTGGGGGAAATAATGTTCTTCTTTGCACTTTTTTTGACAAGCTTGGATCATAACTCCTGGCTTTTGTCTCCTGGAGTTTTGGGGGAATGAAAGATTAATTCAAAGGGCTGGGACAAAAAAAAGTTTGGAGGTGGCCATATTTAGGAGTTTTATTTTTGGCAGCAAAAATTTCCATTGAAATCTCAAACACTAGTTAGGGAGTTTCTTAAAGTTGAAGTTTTTTGAGAGCCAATTGTTTCCTTTCTTAATCAATTGCCATTCGCAGGAGTCTTGTTTCTATTATTCATTCTTTTTATAACCAAGCACTTTCACAATTTCGCTCCCTATGGATCACAACAATTCCCATGTTCTTATTATCTGAGGTTCATCTGAAACTGAGATCGAGAACTCCAATCCAACGGGAGAATTACAAAATATCCATTTAGCATATCATTTAGATGGAAACGATTACATCAACTTGTCATAATTGGTTCTCTCCTTCTTGAAAGAAAGAAAAACTTAAAGCCATTTATTTGACACTGGATATTAGCAAGGTGATGATTCACATTCAACATTTGGGATGAATAGGACTCATAGTTATAGAACTCCATGCTTTTGAAATAAGTGACACTTGCATGTTCTTTCATTCAAAAAATGAACTATGAGATACTATGAATCAAATGTATTCTAAAGTTCAGGATTTGGCCCAAAATTTTGAGATTAAAACCAATATCTCATCCATAAAGGAAGACTATTTATTACAAAATACTCCAATTTGCTATAAGTTCTTTGGCAAGATATTACATTATCAATAAATTCTAATGGAATGTTGCAAAGATACAGGCCTCCTAAAATATTTGTTAAATATATGGAATTTGTGATTTTTTTTGGATTAAATATTAAATTTGATGCTGCAATGCTAGCAAATTTTCAGAAAGGAGGGTTTATCTTTTTGAAATGAAGTCGTTGCCATTATTTGAATGAGAGAAGTGAGAAGGGTAGTTATGATTGCCAATCACCTCATGGAAGGTTTTACCTTTAGTGATAATGGTGGCATTAGGGGTGCAAACAAGTCAAGTCGAGTCGCTCGATCTTGGCTCGATTACTCGAGCTCATTAAGAAAGCTCAAGCTTAAGTCATGAAATAATTAAAAATATTTAGTATATATTTTATTATATTTTTTAAAATAAGATTTTAAATATATTTTAATTTAAACGAGCGGCTGGACAAGCTTACGAGTCGAGCCTAGCTTAGCTAGACTATAGGCTCGAGCTCGAACTCTTGGTTTGATAAGCTCGACTTATGAGCTCGTTAACGAGTCGAGTTCGGCTCATGAGCCGACTCAGCTCACTTATACCCCTATGTGGCATACATCAAGTAAACTGATTCAAAACTTTGTTCTTCTAAGGAACACAAGCAACCAAATCAAACAAAGATGATTAAGGGAGATTCCCAGTGGTGCCCATATTGCAAAATGTTTGGCATGCAAATGCAAGATTTTGTAAGTTACATAGAAAATCACCAAGCAAAAATTGGACAGCACAAGAAGGTTAGGCATTAAAATAAAGATATGCATATATAACACATATGAAAGAAGATACGACCAATAAATCATCCGTTGACTTTCATAAGAAGAAATTTAAAATTTAAAAGTTAAAAATTCGTTGGTATCACTAAAAATTGTTTACAACATGTGCTTGTTCTCTTGCGTTTTCATGTATCATATCCTCTTAGTGGTGTGCATCTATTTAGATGTTTTGTTTATGAATTAGTCAAACCGATTTGGTTAGTTTAGCTTGGTTTTGGATGAAATAAATATAATTAACTTTAACAATGAACTAATTATCTTTTTCTTAAATAAGAGATATTAAAAAATATCGAGTAATCTTTTTAAAAATTTATGATTTGAGTATTTGTAATAAATAATATCTACATTGATCTTTATGTTAATTATTTATTTATATATATTTATTAATATGTTAGTTAAAGAAATAAGATATCTACCTTTAGTGATAATGGTAGCATTAGTGTCTGTGATTGCCTTTGTTGGCCGCGGGGAGAATACCGTGCTTTATAAAATAGGTGCTTGAAGATCCATGATTGCCTTTCTTGGCAGGCGAGGTTAGCGATTTAGGTCGTGGTGTCACTCGACATTGATCATGCACGTCTTTCTTGTCGTGGTGGGAAAGCTTATCGCTCCGATGTAACCTCCTACGCAGGAATGACGTTGGAGCTATGATGCACCGACACTTCTTCTCAAAGAGGCGTGCAGTGTCTGACACGAAACGCGTCCGATACTCCTCCGACACGTGTCGGACACGCTGAAAATGTGTCCGATTAAAAAAATATTAAATACAAATTAGACACACGTGTTCGACACGTGCATCTTAAATATTTTATGATTTTTTTCAAAATATAATTTCTTATATTTAAAATTTTTACTTATTTAAAATATAAGAGAAAAAATTCTTATTTCCTATCTACAACACCAAATCAATCGTCCGCACTTAATACCTCATTCATCGAATATTCTCATTTTCATTTCTCTTTGGCAGTGAAGGTATTTTCATCTCCTATCTCGATGACTGATAAACGTCATCGACGCCCGACTCTCGACATCTTAATATTAATCATTTTAAGCATAAATTTTAGTTAAATGACTTATTATTTCTAAATTATTTTTAAAATTATACTTATTTAATTTTTATACACTATTTTTAAAATATAAAACTATAATACCGTGTGCAATCCGTGTTCGTGTCCTATATTTTCGATAATTGACGTGTCCCGTGTCAGTATCGTGACGTCTCCGTGTCGCCGTGTCCGTGTCTGTGCATCATAGCGTTGGAGTATTGCCGAAATTTAGATAAAATAAATGGCTTATGCTAAATTTAAGGAGAATAAAGTTCAAAGCTATTATGACAAAAAAATAAATTAAATAAAATCCTAAGTCATTAAAATGGGGACATGAATGAGTTAAAATAGAACTTATAATGAAACTGTAAAAAAAAACATGGTTATTCGTCAACAAGCACGAACCAAAACTTCCTTAGCTCTTAAGTCATTTGCACAAACTTAAATCCCTCAGCAATACTCTCTTCACAAGTCGAAATGTGTGGCATGAGCCAAAAAAGAGCTCCATATTTATAACCCAAAAAACAGCCATGTGTGGGGCCTACCTAAACAACAAATCTAATTATGGAGCATGGGAGATACATGTTGAAATAATATCAAGATGCCATTTCTAGGATCCATATTTAAAATATGTAAAGATCCTATTTTGTGACTTTATGTAACGCACTTGTCGGAGCACATGCGGTTAATTTGAATTCCATTCTTAAATGATGCATGTGCATATTAATGCTTTTGCAAAACATGTTTGCACACTTTTCAATACAATAAATTTAAAGTCCATTTATTATTTTTTAGTCCGCACAACGTTCTCCGACATCACATTTGCGTATTTATTGTGTTTGTCGGGGCCATGCAGATATTCATTTAGAAATGGAGATTTTGAAAATTTGAAAATTATTTGTGTATTTACTTTGCATTTACATGAATGTATGCACAAAGTATTTGCATGCCTGTCAACGTATCTACATGTTTGTATGATGCATTCGAGCAGTGTATTTGCATGATGATTTGATTTATATGTTTGGTTGATACGACATGCTTGTATGGTTGGCATAATGCGCTTGAGAGATTTACATGATGCACTTGTAGGATTGGCATGTTGCATTGCATGAGTGGAGTAACGCATTTGCACAACTGGCATGATGTTGATGCGCGGTCGGCATGGTGCATTTGTATAATTGTATGTGTACTTATATATATTGCATATGCATTTGCACATTACTTAGTATGCATGCATGGTGTATTTGTATGTTGCATGGTGCACACATGCTGCATTTGAATGTTACGTGGTGTATGCTCGATGCATTTGTAAATTGTAGGTATGCATTCTTGAAGTATTTGCATGTTGCATAGTGCACCCGTGCAATGCATTCACGTGTGGCATAGTATGGTTGTTGGCGCATTTACATGGTGTACTTGCATGAATCTCGATGCATGTGCACATGACACTTACACAATTGCATGATTGTTGGCGCATTTACATGGTGTATTTGCATGATTGACTGTATGCATATATGCTACTTAGTGCTCTCGTGTACTGCACTTATATGTTGCGAGCACATTTGCACTATACGATCAGAAGTGTATGAGATGTTTTTTTTATTTATTTGATACTTCTCACACTTCAATGAGAAGGTCGTGCAGCTCGTGAATGCAACAATATACTAATGTTCATGGGGTGTGCGGTGCATTCACATGAATATGAATCCCCTGATTTTGGCAGTTGATGTGCATGTTACATAGGGCACTTGCATGCCCGTAACTTGTAATATGATTGATAACTTTATTTCATTAGGGAGCATTTAAGTAGTATAATTGTTGGGGATATGTTGGAGGAATCCTACATGACGGCCATTAATATAAATGACTGTCGTAACAACGTAAATAATTTTTATATTTTTTTAGGATAAGTACTGACTGCATTTAGGTGTATTTAAGCACGTATTTTACTTGATTGCAAATACTTAAAGAATCCAATGTAGAACCTTGAAACAGGATCTTCACACATATTAAATATGGATCATAGAAATGCCATTCTGATATTATTTCCATATGTAGCTTCCATGCTCTGTGGTTAGATTTTTTTTTGTTTAGGTTGGCCACATTGTTGCTTTTTGGGTTATAAATATGTAGCTCTTCTTTGGTTCATCCCACACATTTCGACATGTGAAAAGAGTGTTGCAGAGGGATTTAAGTTTGTACAAGCGACTTAAGAGCTAAGGGTGCTTTGGTCCATGCTTGTTGGCGAATAACCAAGTTATTTTTTTATGGTTTCATTGTAAGTACTATTTTAATTCATTCATGTCCTCATTTTTATGACTTAAAGTTTTATTTTATTTTATCATTTTAGCTTTGAGCTTTAATCTCCCTAAATTTAGCCTAAGTTTTTTTGTTTTGGTCAAAATTTCAGCAGTACTCTGACGTCGTCCCCTCATGGGGGCAGCTTTGGGGTGCTAAGCCTTCCCACCACGCCATCAAAGGCTTGCGTGGTCGGTGTCGGGTACTCGGGTGACACCGCAATCGAAATCTCTAACCCTACTTGCCAAGAAAAGCAGTCACGGGTCTTCAGTTACCTTTTTTATAAAGCATGGTATTTCCCCACCCGCCAAGAAAGGCAGTTACATGTATTTAAAATTTTCATGCAGAATAGTATTTTTCTATCTATGAAGAAAGGCATTCAAGGATATTTAGGATTTTACATGCATATGATACGTCAGGGGGAGCCCAACTTGTGGGACCCATGGAAGCTATTATTCATTATGTGAGGAGGAAAAATCAAGGAGAAGCTATTTAATTGTTTATGAATGTTTCCTAAATCACGTTTAATTGTTTAGGAAGGTTTCCTAAATTATGTTTGATTATTTAGGAATGTTTCCTAAATTATGTTTGATTTAGGAATGTTTCCTAAATTATGTTTAATTTATTTAGCTTGGTTTCCTAAATTATGTTTAATTGTTTAGGAATATTTTCTAAATTATATTTAATTTATTTAGGAATATTTCCTAAATAATGTTTAATTGTTTAGGAATGTTTCCTAAATTATATTTAAATTATTTAGGAAGGTTTCATTT
The DNA here is from genome assembly GCA_019925795.1 of Dendrobium chrysotoxum. Classification (NCBI taxonomy): domain Eukaryota; kingdom Viridiplantae; phylum Streptophyta; class Magnoliopsida; order Asparagales; family Orchidaceae; genus Dendrobium; species Dendrobium chrysotoxum. The sequence goes on along the minus strand of CM034312.1, from coordinate 20,559,963 downwards.
ATGTTATTGTGTTATAGGGTTATTTAAGGGGGAGTTGTCTAGGGTTTTAGAATGATGCTATTGATGAGTTTTGTGGGTGTTTGCTGCAGTTCTTTTCTTTGATGGCTTCCTAGCGATGTCTAGGTTGATTGGGAGAGCTGATCTACCTCTTGAATTGTAGATCACCTGTATTTTGTTTTCTCTTATTGAAGTTTTAATAAAAAATCAGCCACCGTTTTGATTTTACTGCAGTTTTTATATTATTTTTTGTTGTTTTAGTTTCCACGACATAACAAATTGGTATCAAAGCAATTTTTTGGGATCGATAGCCGTGAAAAGAATTGAGGCGCTGGAAGAAAGGTTGGAGGGGGAAGTAGGGCAGCTGCGAACGGATATGAGATCGTTGAATGAGCGCCTTTTAGCGATTGCATGAAGGTTTGGAAATCTTGAGGAGATGATGAAGCAGATGTTAAAGAATCCATGGAAGCTATTATTCATTATGTGAGGAGGAGAAATCAACCAGAAGCTGTTTAATTGTTATGAATTTTTTCTAAATCATGTTTAATTGTTTAGGAATGTTTCTGAAATTATGTTTAATTATTTAGGAAGGTTTCCTAAATTATGTGATAGGAAACAACCATTATAAATCCAGAAAACTGCTGGATTTTAGAGAAAAACAACAACTATAGTGCATGTTTTGCGAAAACTGTAGGAAAATATGAGAAAAACACTTGAAATTCACTAGTGGATGAAGAAAAATTGCAAGATACAATTGATCCTCTATTCGAGAGGAGGATCAATCTCTCCCAAATCTCTAGACGCCGCTAGAGCCCAAATGAAAACCTAAATCTAGGAGATCTCAAATTTCAACCAAATTTAAGATGCCATAACCCTAGGAAAACAAACTATTTAATGCATACAAATCAAAAGGAAATCCCTAAACAATCCCTACATTCAAATTCCCTCCTAAACTCCCTTCAAAAACCCTTCCAAAACTGCTTTGTTGGCGCATGCGGTGCGATCGACGTACAGGAGAGGCAGACGCTTCCGCCTGGGCCGGTCCCGTATGGACTGGTTGGACAGGTCTAACAATACTCCCCTCCTAAAGATCCACCTTATCCGCAAGGTGGAAAGACGACACCCTCCTCCATTCCTTCTTCATCAAAAATGGTAAGAACCTGAAGAGTTCGGTCCTTACACCTATGCCCCGGCATATATACCTCTTGTCACATCTGAAACAGAGCCCCTTCGCCCTCTTCTCCTGTAATTCTGTCTCTGTGAGCTTCTTGAAGTTGCCCCCCCGGTCTTCCTCCTGCAATCTTTTCCTTCGAAGTCCCCTAAAGAGTATCCGGTGTTGGCTCCTTAGATTTCAATAAGGTGGTGGTCATCCTGTACGGGCCTCCTGAGCTGTTGCCTTCTGTCTCTCTCTCCAGGTGCCTCTAATCTTCGACCAATTGAGCTAGCTTCACAGCCTCTCCCAAGTCACGAAACCTCATTACTCTAAACGCTGCCTGGATCACTTGTGTCAATCCCTTTATGAAGTTCCCCTCTAGCACTGTCTCAGAGAGTCGATCCAATCTGCTGGTCAAGTAGTCGAATCTCTCCCGGTACTCTGTCACTGAACCCTCTTGTGTCAAGGCGAAGAACTGTTCGTAAAAGTCTCCTCCCCTGCCAGTTCGAAAACGTTCTACCAAACAATCCTTGAACTCTCTCCAACTCCTTATGGGTCGTCGCATGTCCCTTCACTGATACCAAGACAAAGCCTTCCCTTCCAAACATAGGCCCGCCGCCACCAGTCTCTCCTCCTCTATTAACTCATTCACAGTCAAATATCTTTCTACCTTGTAGATCCACTCGCGCGCATTCTCCCCCTCAAAGATTGGCATCTTTAGTTTCCTCACCCTCGGGTCATACCAGTTTCCCCTAAATTTTCCATAACCTCCCATTCCTCGAAGAGGAGGTGCCCCCAATTGTCATGATCTTCCCTCCGACGATCATACCTGAACCCTTCATCAAAATCCCCACTTCTTCTTTCAAAATCAGCACCCCGGCGATCGAAATCATCCCTCACCCCTATCCTTTCAAATTCAGCACCCCTTCTTGCGTAGCCAATGCTCATCTCCTCCCTATAAAGTGGTTCTAGAGGAGACATTCCGTCTTCTCCCTCCAGAATCTCCACTTATGGATTTTCCCTTCCCCTAAACGTGTTAGGGTTCCCATCTTTTCCATGGCCGCCGGTAGTTTCCTTTGCTTCCAATGTGACAGGTTTGGTTTTGGCTTCAAGCAATTACTTCAACATGTCTTCCACCACGGCGAACTTTTCCTCCATCTTTTCATTGTCGGATGCAATCTGATTTTGAAAATAAGCAATCTTCTCCTCAAAATATGCTTTGAGTTGCCCAAGTTCTCCCTCCAAAACTTCCACCTTCCTTCCGACCATTGGTTCCCCTTCGATCGACGTGCTCTGATACCAATTTGATAGGAAACAACCACTATAAATCCAGAAAACTGCTGGATTTCAGAGAAAAACAGCAACTATAGTGCAGGTTTTGCGAAAACTTTAGGAAAATATGAGAAAAACACTTGAAATTCACTAGTGGACGAAGAAAAACAGCAAGATACAATTGATCCTCTATTTGAGAGGAGGATCGATCTCTCTCAAATCTCTAGACGCCGCTAGAGTCCAAAAGAAAACCTAAATCTAGGAGATCTCAAATTTCAGCCAAATTCAATATGCCCTAACCCTAGGAAAACAAACTATTTAATGCATACAAATCAAAAGGAAATCCCTAAACAGTCCCTACATTCAAATTCCTTCTTAAACTCCCTTCAAAATCCTTCCAAAACTGCTCTGTTAGCGCATGCGGTACGATCAGCGTACAGGAGAGGCGGACGCTTCCGCCTTGGTTCCGCCTGAGTCAGTCTTGGATGGACCGGCTAGACCGGTCATTATGTTTAATTTGTTTTGGAGGTTTCCTAAATTATGTTTAATTTATTTAGGGAGGTTTCCTAAATTATGTTTAATTATTTAGGAATGTTTACTAAATTATATTTAATTTATCTATGAACATTTCCTAAATCAATTTTAGTTGTTTAGAAAGGTTTTCTAAATTATGTTTAATTGTTTAGGAATGTTTCCTAAATTATATTTAAATTGTTTAGGAAGGTTCTATTTATGTTATTGTGTTCTAGGATTATTTAAGGGGGAGTTGTTTAGGGTTTTAGGATGATGCTATTGATGAGTTTTGTCGGTGTTTGTTGTAGTTTTTTTTTTAGTGCTTCCTAGCGGTCTCTAGGTTGATTGGGAGAGTTGATCTATCTCTCGATTGTAGATCACCTGTATCTTGTTTTCTCTTATTGAAGTTTTAATAAAAAATCTACCACAAATTTTGTTTTATTGCAGTTTTTATATTATTGTTTGTTGTTTTTGCTTCCACGACGTAACAACATGCCAATATTTCCTACTTGCCAAGAAAGACAGTTACGTGTACTTAGGATTTTACATACACATTAGTATTTCCCCGTTAGCAAAGAAAGATTATCACATATACTTAGGATTATACATACACAGTAGTATCTCCAGCTGCCAAAAAAGACAGTTACGGGTACTTCGGGTTTCACACGGTGCAATTCATAAAACAAAGTTAGTGTCGGGTTGAGATTATACCTCGAAGTGCAATGCGGCGAGACAATGACGACACTTGCAATGCACGAATATTTTTTTATATTATTATCATTTATTTGATATATATATATATAATGAAGGTGGGTAGAGAGAGAGAGGGAAAGAGGGATTTCTCTCTTTCTAGAGAGTGAAAGAGGCACAGGGAGAGAGAGACTAGGGTTTTGGTGGGAAGGTATTTAGAGATAGAAAGGGAGGGTGAAACCTCTCTTTTTATAGAGAGAAAGAGAGGAAAGAGAGTGTCAGTTCTCTTTCTAGAGAGAAAATGTCATGAGAGGTGAGGGAGAGGGTGTGAGAGGCTTTATAGAGGAGAAATGAGCTTTATCTCTTTGATTTTAGAGATAATAAACTCTCCTTAGGTCTACAGAGAGAAAGTGAAATGTGATGGGGCTTTTTGGTGGAAGTGTAGGAGGTGGTAATGAATGTTTTTGTGAATGGAGGGATGAAGTTAGAGCGAGAAATCTCTCCTTAATCTTAGGTTTGAGAGAGAGAGAAGGTCGGGGGCTAGGGTTAGGTTTTTGAGGAAGAAGAAGATGAGGGGAAGAAGAAGAGGGAAGAAGAGGATGAAAGATGGAGGAACGAGGGGAAAGAAGAAGCGGAAGAAGAAAAAGAAGAGGAAGAGGTGGTGGTGGTCGACTGATTGGAGCTGGCGGCGGGACTGAAAGACGGGTGAACCGAGAGGCAGGTGAGAGAGGAGGTGAAGTGCGGGTGTGAGAGTGAGGGAGCTGAGAGGGAGAGGGGACTTTGGCTCCTTTCGTGCATGAGGCCGAGCGAGAGGGAGAGAGGATGGAGTCGCGTGAGCGTCGGCTGGATTTGTAGGGAGTGAGTTGGATGAGGGTTTATTTATTAGGGGGCTTTAGGGTTAAATGTATCTAGGCTTAGGTTTTTCTTTTTCTCTCTCTCTCTCTCTCTCTTTTGTTTTTTAAAGTTTAAATTCATAAAATTAATATTAAATAGAAAATATTTTTGTATGTTAATCGTGCCTCAATCAGGTCGCTAAATCATCAGTATCCGTACACATCAACATCGCCTTGATTCGCGTGCTCGAAATATTAATTTTTTGTTGATCGACAACCCGACCAATATGAGTTTTGATCTTAGCTGTTTCAGTTGCCTCGTGCGCGCCTGTGTTGTTCTTTTTGTGAACGGAGGCTATTTTAGCTATTTGGGCTTATTGTCAGTGCGCGTTGGACAAATTTTTTGTGATGCTGTGTTTTTTCGCTTTCAAAACTTATCGTGCGCGATCGACTATATCCCGACACTAGTATTGAGGTCAACCAATAGTGATCACTATTTCACATAACTTTGTGCATTATGGCCATATTAAGCATATTCAAGTTAACAAACCTCTATAAAAGAGAAGTTAAGTATTGGTCTACTTTGCACTCCTTTTGTTACCATAAGAGAACAACTTGTGGGCATTCTCACCAAAGGATTATTAGGGGTAGTCTTTCAAGTTTCATAAGTTATCAAGTAGGGTTGTAAACGAACCGAGCCGAGCTTTGATATGTTCGAGTTCCAGCTCATTTGCCAAGGCCTTGTTTGAACTTGGCTCGATATGTGTCGAGTTTTTTTTTAATCTTTGTTTTAGCTTGAGCTCATTTAAAAAATACTTATTCGAGCTCATCTCATGTTCATGTTCGAGCTTGGTTCATTTTTGGCTTATCAAGCCAATTAGCGAGCTGTTCGTTTAGGCTTATCGAGCCTATTAACGAGCATTTCATTTAAGAAAATAATATACCTTGATAAGCCTATTAACGAGCCGCTCATTTAATGAAATAATATAATTCAATCGAACAGGCTAACCCGTCCCCATTGCCTTCCCGCTGCACAACAAACGCTCCACACAGGTTTTCAATTTTATAGAGCAAAACCAAATTACTCCAAGCAGTGTGGGACTAAACTTCTCACTTTTTTTGGGTTTTGTTGGTGCAACGAAGGAGAGAGAGATCGAGACGTGTGAATTCGGGCCGCATAATTCGAGCGCAGGTAGAATTCGTAGAGGTGAGCGTCGGTTATAGTTAAAAAATCACTTGAAAATCACAATGCATTGTGATTAATTAAATTAGAGTGGGTGTGAGGGATATTTTTTATACTATTTTAGTTTAAATTAGTTAAATAAAGTGAGGATCACCTTATTAGTCAAAAATAGGTATAATATTTATTTCAAGCTAATTCGAGCTGAACACGAGCCTTAATCAAGTTTTAATCGAGTTTCTTAAAGAGTTTGTTCACGAGCTTTAAACGATATTGTTCATGAACATAAACGAACTGAACGACAAGTTGCTCTAGCTCATTTGTTTAGCTATCGAGTATTTATCATAAATGTTTGAGCTCGCTCAATTAACTTATCAAACGAACATAAATGAGCTCTTATTGAGCCTAGCCACGAGCAGTTTGTCGAACGTTCGCTTTGTTTACAGCCCTATTATTAAGCTTGGAATAGATGACATCGATTCATTCTCTTGCAGGAGAGTGTGGAAAACCTCTGCTACAACTAGCAGCAGATTTCACTTCATTGGCTTCCGCTTTGCCTTCTGCCTCATGATTGTCCTGCCTTGCCGCTCACCTTCTTGTTGTCCACCCAATCAGGTCCTTCGCTCCCCATCCTATTCCAATTGTATTTCGTCGAGCTCTCTCTCTTTTCTTCTTCTCATCGCCAATTCATTGATCCATGGATTATTGCTGCCACCTTATCAATCTATGGGCTGTCCTATTGTAATTAATTTCATATTTATTTTTTCATTTACTAATTATATATATATTTTTAGTAGCAGCTTTCCTAGGTTTGTATAAAGTCATCATAAATATTGGAATGAAACACAATAAATTCTTTCGAGTTCTAGTCAAAGTTCAAGAGACATAATATGGTGTTATAACAGCTACTGTAACTTTCATTGTTACCTTATAGAAATTTAATCTTATATAGTAAATTGAAAAGGATTGTCCTTTAATATGGACATTGTTCATATTGTCTGAGTGCATTTTAATAATCATCATTATCCTTGTCGTGTCTGTTAAATGCGGAAAGGGGTATAATATACATCTTTTCTCAGAACTTATATTATTGTTACCTTTGATTTAACTTTTTTTCCCTTCTTAATTATTTGTCTTCGCATTTTTTTGGGTCCAACTTCTACCCTAATTTGTATCTGCTCAAACCGCCAAAATTACTTCTACTTTTCTTATCTTAAAGAAGCGCTACTTCCACCTTTTTGTTTTTTAATCATTTATCAACCAAAGCATTTTTTTTTCTTTATCAGAGTACTCTTGAAATGCCAATGCTGAATTTTGCAGGACTTCATCCGTGAGATAGATCCTGATATTTTAATAGGATACAACATCTGCAAATTTGATCTGCCATATCTGATCGAGGTACTTTCTCTCCTTTCCAAATACTTCAGAAACCTCCATGACATCAAATATACCTTTTGAACCTGTAGCTTGCTACTATTTTTTTTTTTAAATTTATCATGCAATGTTCTAACAGAGAGCTGAGGCACTCAAGATAGCTGGATTTCCAATCCTTGGCCGTGTGAGAAATAGTCGGGTCCGTGTCCGAGATACTACTTTCTCTTCAAGGTTGCTTCTTGTGTCTTGTTTCTGCAAAATTTTTGTGCTATTTGTATTTGAAAGGTTTTTTTTTATTTTTTTAAAAATTTTTCTTCCATTCTCTGTGCTGCTCACATACTTTCAACACATGTCCTATAAAGGCCTATTCTTAAACTTTTTAATTCAATCAAATACTTGGTTCATCGAGGGTCCTTATCTATCAAACATTGCAATCCAAAGTCTTTCATTCTTCCATGTTGTCTACTTTTAGAGACATGTGAACTTGAAAAAAATGTTTGTTAATTATAGTTGTCTTTTTTTAGGTTTAAAAAAATATATAAAGGGGTAGGGGGCAATGAATTCCAGGACTGGTGACTGTTTCTAAGGTTGTTGCTTGTTTCCTATACATGTAAATTAAGATTGTTTACCAACATGAACTAGCATATTGATTTCATTAATTTGTGCGCTAAGTTATTGATGAGTTGGTTCATTCGTTATTAAAAATAAAGAAAATTTAGGTTATAGATCTAACTAATTAAAAAAATTATATTAAAGATTAAATATTAAATAATTTTCTTAAATAAATAAATTAATTTATATTTAAAACATTTAATTTAAATTATAATAAATTTTTTATTATAAATATTTGTCTCAAATCATCACGAAGCATCTTTACATGGCCCCACCACTCCATATGAGCTTTTAACACAAGAAAACTCAAAAAGCTGTATAAACAATAGCAAGAAAGAGTTTCCAAGTGATGTGGGACTAAAGAGAAGAGTTGAGATGTGTATGAGCTCATAACATATATAATGTTTACAAAATCTATTTTTAAACATATTTTTTATTCATTATTTATAATGTGAATAATACTTATTTATTAGTTAATAATAATAATTTATTTATTTATACCCTAAAAAAATAATTTTATCTATTTAAAATGATAAATTATTTTTACATAAATAATTTTTAGATATAAATTTATAAAATAAATTTGGTATATAACCTATACATGTAAAATATATCTAATCATATAACATAAATTAATAATAATTTATATTAAATTTATAAACTTATGTTAGAATTAAATTTATATTAAATATGTAATATAAATTAGTAATAATTTATATTAAAGTATATGATTATATGTAAATTAAATTTAAATTAAAAATTGAAAAAAAAATTTAAAATTATTATACTATTATGAGTGTAAATTCTTTATGAGATTTAGATTTTTTTCCTCTTATGTGAGATTTTAAAATAATTCTTTTACTTAATTATGTAAGTTTTATGTTTCATAATTTTTTTATTTCATTTAATTTTTTGTCTCATACTTGGAATGGTAACATTATTATTATGTTAATTTTATTAAATTTCAATAATATTATTATTTATTACGTCATCCGATTCGACCTCGGTTCGACCGGTCGAATCCTGAACCTCTCATTCTTCCAATTCGTTGTCCGGTCTGGTTTTCACAACTTTGCTAATTACTATATTTTCAATGGTCAATTGACACTTTGCGGCTATGAAGTGTTGAAGACTTTGCAAATCCTTGCACAGGGTAACGTGCCATAAGAGAACTTTATATTTAATGCTTGTATGAACGATGATTAGGTTGCCTTTATTGTGATATAATAACCTCTCTACAATGCAAAGTAAGTTTGCATATATCACCTTCTAAAATCCTATGTATACAGGAAACTCTTATGTTCCCGGTTTTTAGTTTGTGTTAAATTGACGTATCCCTACTTCTTGGAAAGCGATTCTTGCTTTTATATGATTATTCCTTTTTTTATATAAGGATATCAAAACAGCAATGCATTAGCAGCATTGGTGTTTGGATATCTTCTTTGTCAGCAATTGTCAGCATTTCTGACAATAATTGTTTACTTTGTATTTAGATTGCCTCCCTTATCCTGACTTGGCACTACTTACATTTATGCAGACAGTATGGCATACGAGAAAGCAAAGACATAACTATTGAAGGGAGAGTTCAATTTGATCTTCTTCAGGTCCGTTATGTTGATCTAGTTCTGGATCACGCTGATTCAGAAATGCTAAAACTTCTTTCACTAGCTTAATTTTGTATTTATTCATACAGGCAATGCAAAGGGATTATAAACTTAGTTCTTACTCTTTGAATTCTGTTTCTGCACACTTTCTTGGCGAACAAGTAAGTTATCTTATATTTTTAATTTAGGAAAATATCTGATGTCATGTATGTACAATGCAGCGGATTTTACTAGCACTTGTTTTTTGTACTCTTCTGTGAACTCTGAGCTTATATAATGTAACATCAACTAATAGAAACAAGAATAACCATTTCCATGAGTTTAAAGCTTACCGCTTTGTGCTTTTGCTAGGTTCTCTGCCAATTATACAACAATTATTTTATATATTTATATTAATCTTAACATAAATATTACACTTATGCAACGTGCAAACTATTTACTTGCTGGTGTATAATGATTAATTTACCTAAAGTTCGTTTAAATGTTTTTTGACATTTTTTCTGCTCAGGTGTGCACATTAAAGAAATATTCATATATGTGAATATCTGTTGCGATCACTCCAAAGCAGTGCCATAGTAGCATGCTACTTTAAATACAACTAAGAGTATATACTCCCCTTCTCCCACACCCCCTCATGCACATAGCTAATTGAAGGCAAACTTCAAAAGTGAGCTTACAAATTGAAAATTCTAATAGGCATATAAATTAACAACTGAGTAAAATAGTTTAGCAATGGATGTAAAATTTAGGAGCCTCAAAATTGCATGACATCATTAAAATGATAATTTTAAAAAAATAAATTTATTTAAATGTAACAGTTGAAGTTGAATACATAAAATCTCAAGTCTTATAAAACAAGCTCAGGAGAAATCACTAGTTATCATCTTTCTTTCATTCTCATAATCTATTTATTCTTCAAGTAGAATTTCTTTATCTTCATAATTTATTTTTCTTATGGTGAGTCAATTTCATTTTCCCTTTCTTTAACAACAACAAAAGAAGGTGCAGACAAGATAAACTTGTTCTAATTGTGGATGAACTTCCTCATGTTTTTGATCTAATATTCAATTTATCTCCAAGTTAGATCTGCATCACAAAATGTTCCTTATCAACATTCTGTGTTTTATCAATCATCTACTCAAAACTACTCGACTTTCATCAATATAATTGAAACTAAATAGATCAATAGCATCATTGACATTGAGTCTTCTTTTGAAAGTTTTATTGTATTTAATAAAGATTAAAAGTCCGAAATAGTCTCCCAATTATTAATAAATATTCAATTTAGTCTCAGACTTTCATAAAGATTCAATTTAATCTCCCAATTATTAAAAATTATCCTAATTTGGTCCCAAGGTAAAAAATAATAGTTAAAATTAACCCCAACAGTTAAATGTGAGGGCATTTTGGGTATTATGGTGTATATGTGATTATATTATTTTTTATATTTTTTGTTATTTATCATATTAAAATAAATATAAAAATCATAATGAAAATTAACCAACTAAATAATAAGAGTGAATAATTAATAAATGTGGTTAACTTTCATTATGATTTTTTGTTTATTTTAATATGATAAATAATAAAATATATAAAAATAATAATATAATCTTACATACACCCTTATACCTAAAATATCCTCACATTTAAATATTGTTGTTAACTTTAACTATTACTTTTGACTTTAGATCAAATTGAGACATTTTCTAATAGTCAGGTGACTAAATTTGGGCATTATGAAAGTCTGAGACTAAATTGAACATTTACTAATAGTTAGGGGACTATTTTGGACTTTTACTCATTTGATAAACATTAAGTCATTTAGACGCTTTTGATCCAACTAATTTAGTTTTTTTTAATTTGTAGAAAAGAAATCAAATTACAATTTACAAAAATGTTTATTATTTAGTTTATTCAAAATTAATAAATTATTAATTTGCTCAAAAACACTTAAGTTCCTATCACAACCATTAGTTTTGCAAGTTGACATAAACTTAATTGCTATTTTTGTAAAGTTGGGGCTAATGCACCATACATGTGTTACAACTTAGACGCATTAAAATTACAGTATTATATTTGAAAAAAAAATCTTATATAAGTAGAAAAGTTAAAAGTTTTGGGAAAATCTTAATTGAATAATTGTACCTAGAGATTTCTTATCACTACTACTGTGGAAAGATAGAAAGTGGAAAAAATTATTTTGAAATCTATATGTATAAAGCGTGAAAGTGTATATAGACTTTTCTAAAAGTCTTACAATGGAAATAAATCAAAGCTACTTATAAAATAGGAAAATAGTTTCCCATAGGAGTTAGGGGTTAGAAAAGGAAGAGGAGGCGCTCAAATTGCAATCTAAGGGTCACAAACGGATTGATTTAATGGTTAGAACCCCTAGTCTGTTTGCTTAAAGATCCCTACCAAGATTGATTAACTTGTGGGTCGTATGATCATTTAAAACTCCCCTTCAACTTTAATGTTATAAATCTACCATTTCAAGTTTGCTTGCTGTATTTTTGAACGTTGGGTTGCAAAGTTCTTTGGTGAGAATTTTTGCAAGTGTATTTTCTATTGGTGCGTCTTGAGTATAAATTAACTCACTTTCTAGTTTCTCTTTTATGAAATCTTTATGTGCCTTCATATGCTTGATATGATCTTGTTGTACCAAATAATGTTGATGATAGATTTATTGTCACAATATATTTTCATTGAATGATTTTGATTTTCAAAAGCTTATGTATATATTGGATAATGGCTTTGAATTTAAATTCAACACTAGATCTTAAAACAACATATAACTTTCTCTTTCATGTTATGTGATGTCCTTTAAAAAAATATACATTATGCAATCTTGGATCTACTATTCGCTAGTGATTATGCATAATCTGTGTCAATATATCCTTCAATTTGTAAAGTAGCTTGTTTTTTATAGAGAATTCCTTTAATAGGGCTTGATTTAAGATATCTAAGTGTTTAATTAGCAGCTTTGAAGGCCAAACTCTATAGTTTTATTCTTGAATTGACTTGTGAGGTTCACTGTAATTGTGATATCTATATCGGTGTAAGATAGCTAATTCATTGTAATTGTGATATCTATATGCTTGAATTCCTACTAGTTTTGATGTTGTTTCATGTCTATATCTCCTTCTTAATTAGCGTCTTTTTTTTTGACCTAAGTTGGAGTTTCACAAAGTTTGTAATTAGTCATTTTTTAGTTCTTTTAGTAGATTCATAACATATTTTTATTGAAAAAGGAATGTACCTTATTCTAAATGAGCAACTTTTATTCCCAAGTATTTGATTTTTCGAACTCTTTAATCTCAAATGCATAGTAAGTTTTTTTTAAAGACTTATTTTCTCTATTGTCATCATATTTGACAATTATATCATCAATAAATACGATAATAATTGAGATTTTATCGTCAGTTGAGTGTTTTATAAATAAGTTTTGATCTCCTTAGCTTTCTTTGTATCCAGTTTCTTTCATGACTTTTGTGAATTTGCAAACCACGCTCTTGGAGATTATTTCAGGAAATGCAAAGTTTTTTTTGTTAATTTACCCATTTTGTTTTTTGTGCGAAGAACTATCAAATCAATGTGGTGGATTCTTGTAAGCTTATTCTTTAATATCACCATGTAGGAAATTATGTTTTACATTATACTGTTGTGTAGATCATTCACGATTGATTGCAAGAGAAATTAAAATGCGTATTATACTCATTTTTTATAATAGAAGCAAAAAATTCTTGGTAGTCAATTCTATAGGATTGAGTTATCATTTGGCTACAAATATCATTTTATATCTTTCTAGGTTTTCGTTTTCTCTATATTTAACATAAAAAAATTATTTGCATCATATTATTTTCTTTTCTTTTTGTAATTGAACAACCTCCTAAGTGTGATTTTTTTTTTTCCAGAGTATTATTTCCTCTCATATCATCCTTCTAATTATGTTTTTAGGTGTCTCAAATAATGTTTGTGGCATTGTAATAGAGTTTGATTTGATATTTGAGGAAGGATTTATTGGTCGAAGAAAAATTTTAAGAAGGGCAGATGAAGGATGGGGTATAGAGGAGATTGTATAGTGATGGATTGATCATTGTTACTTGATAATGATTTCGAATTTTGGGCTAATTGAAGATTTTGGTTGGGTTTGTTTTTTCTTTTATAGACTTGAAATGGCTTATTTCTTCTTGTATAGATTTGAAACGATACAATATCTATATTTTTGGAGTTAGTATTATAGGAATGTCAAGATGAAAGATATATGCTACATCAAATTTCTAGTAGAGTTTCTCTCTAAAGATTAGTTTGATTGACAAAACTTTGTTTCTTGTCAAAGGTGGCATCTTTTAAAGTAAGAAATCTTTTTTTTTTGGTAGGATGATTAGCACTTGTACTCTTTTTGAGTGGAGGAATACTCAATAAAGATACATTCGAAAGTTCTAGAATCAAGTTTACCCATGTGTTATTTATGGATGTGGATATCGATAATGTGCCCAAAGATTTTTGGAGGGCTTTTTGAGAGGAAATTATTTGTGGAAAGAATTCGGCTAGATAATTTATAGGAATTTTGAAGCTAATTACACTTATGATATTCAATTGATTCGATATGTGGTAATTTGGACTGCTTCTATCTATTGAGTGTCAAGATAGGATGAGAGGTGGATGACATTCTTTCTAGAAAAAAAATGATATTATGTGATTAGAGTAATGACAAGCATTATTAGTTCAAAATATTTTGATATTAACTTTGAATTGTTTTGGCATTATGACAGTAAAAAATGAGCAGAATAATACTGACATCAAAATTTTATATGATAATATATATCTATGTCGTTTAATTGCAATCATCCATGAAGGCGACAAATCCTATGACTTCAGGTGACAAATCTTGTGGTTCCCAAATGTGATGGTGAACAATTAGAAATAGAGTATAGGATCTAAAAATGCTTTTATGAAAGATAAGATGATGTTTGATAATTTCACAAGTCTCATAATGAACTTTTCACTGACCACTGCCCTCGCACGCCCACTGCTGCCCAGTGCTGCCTTCGCACGCCCCCTCGCAGCCTAGTTGGCGACCTTGCCTGCCGCTGTGTCGCAGTTGTGCGCCGCTAGCAAGCCATGTGCCTGCGAAACCGCATGAGGCGGGTCGTGTCGGGTTGACTCGGACCTGAGGGTGGTCGGGTTTGGGTCTGAAATCTGATCCGTTTGCAAAAACAGGTCGGGTTTGGGTCTTGTAGAATGAAGCGGGTCACTTTCAGGTTCGACCCAAACCCGACCCGCAGCCCATTTTTGACACCCCTAAGATTTTGTCTGTGCATGAGGAAGCTAATGTTATGTGGGAAAAAGTTGTTAGTGATATTAAAAATGTTGCAAAAGATGTGCTTGGAGTATCAAAAGAAAAACTACTAATAGTAAAAATAGTTGGTGGTGGAATCAAAATGTGCAAGAAAAGATAAAAAATATGAAGATTTGTTATAAAAATTAGTTTAGTTGTAAAAATTTTGATAATTGTGAAGTATATAAAGAGGCTCATAAGGAGTCTAAGAAAGTAATATGTAATGCAAATATTTTTGCTTTTAATGATTTATATAATAGATTGGATACTGAGGAGGGTGAAAGATATATGTATAAGTTAGCTAAACAAAGAGATAGGAATGGTAATGATTTAGTTCAAGTGAAGTGTGTTAAGGATGAAGATCAAAAAGTGCTTTTATTAGAAGATGATATTCAACAAAGGTGGATGAGATATTTTGCTAAACTTTTCAATGAAGATTGTGAGAATGCGATTGACTTTAGTGACTTTAGCACTCTAAATGAAAATAAAGATTTTTAATTTTATCGGCATATTAGTAAAATCAAAGTTAATGAGGTTTTAAAGAAAAGGAAGTGTGGAAAAGCTGTTGGACATGATAATATTCCAATAGAGGTGTGAAAATGCTTAGGAGATGAAGGAATTTCTTGGCTTACTAAATTTTTTAATATTATTTTGAAGACTAAAAAGATGCCATATGAGTGAAGAATGAGTGTTTTGATTCCTATTTTTAAGTATAACGGTGATGCACAAGATTGTGCGAATTATAGAGGAATTACGTTAATGTGTCATACTTTAAAACTATGAGAGAGAGTTATGGAACATAGGTTGCGGCATGACACTAATATTTCTCAAAATCAATTTTGATTCATGTCAGGTAGGTCTACTATGGAAGCTATACATTTATTGAGAGGTTTGGCAGAGAAGTATAGAGAGAATAAGGAGGATCTACATATGATTTTTATTGATTTAGAGAAAGCATATGATAAAGTTCCAAGAGAAGTGCTATGGAGAGTTTTACGTAAGAAAGTGTTTAATAATGCTTATATTCAAGTCATTAAGGATATGTATGCAGGAGCTGTTACTTGTGTTCAAACACAAGATGGTTTGACCAAGTTTTTTCCTATTTCAGTTGGATTACATCAAGGATCATCCTTAAAAGACCATATCTTTTTGCTTTAGTCATGGATGTTCTCGCTAGACATTTGCAAGCGGTTGTACCCTGGTGTATGTTTTTTGCTGATGATATTCTTCTTGTCGATAAGACTAGAGAGGGAGTTGAAGGTAAATTTGAATTATGGGTAAATTTGAATTATGGAGGTCAACCTTAGAGTCTAAAGGCTTTCGTTTGGGTAAATCAAAAACTAAATATATGGAGTGTAATTTTAGTCACTGTTTAAAATTGCGCAATAAGAGGCGCGCCTTGAGGCGCGCCTCTGCGCAATTCTGGTCCTGGGCGCCTCATTGCTTAAGCAATTTGAGGAATTGGTGAGGCTTACGCCTCACTGGCTCAGAGGCGCGCCTCAGAGGCGCAATTGCGCAATTCTTAGTGAGGCGTAAGCCTCACCAAAACCGGGTCCCACTCACTTAAGTGAGTAATAAAAAAAAAAAAACCCTCACAGCTCTCTCTCCCCCATCCCGACCCAGCGCCCGTTTCCGCCAGTTCCCGCACGATCCCGACCCAGCGCCCGTTTCCGCTCGGTCAGCCGATCCCGCCGCCTCTCCCGCCGGCGCCGCCTCACGCCGGTGAGCAAGGACTGTCCGACCGCCCTCTACGACAACTCCTCTACGCATTTTAGGTATTTTTTTTGAGTATAAGGGAAGATTTTTCAAGTTATAGGAAATCTAGGGTTTTTAATATTTTGAAAATTTTTGGTTTGTTTTCCTTTTTTTGCATTAGGAAACATGGTTAGAGGTAAGGAGAAGACAAATACGTCATTGCGGCGTGATCCTTCTTGGAAATATAGTGTGCAAGTTGATGTAGGAGGCGGCGAGAAAACCTATGTGTATTTAAAATGTAATTTTTGTGACAAAGTGGTGAAGGGAGGAGTTACTCGCATGAAGGAACACTTATCCGGTTCACATAAGAATGTAGTACCTTGTGCGAATGTGCCGGACAAGGTGAAGGAGGAAATTATTGCTTACATGAAGAAGACTACCACGGCCAAACATCTACAACAGGAGCAATTTGATGAAAGGGTCGAACAAGGTTCTTATTTCGGAAGCGAGAGTGGAAAGGGATCTTCCTCCACTATACATAATAGAGGTGTGCGGGGCCCTATGGATCAATACATGATAAATCCAGGAGAGGATAGAGCAGAAGCACAGATGATGCCTGCAGCTGGTACCAGAGAGGGTCGACGTCAGGTATGCATGGATATTGGTAGATTTTTTTTTGAGAATGCCATACCTTTTAATGTTGCAACGTCACCTGCCTACTTCAATATGTTGCGATCTGTTGGGTTGTACGGGAGAGGGTTGAAGGCACCATCCATGTATGAGTTGAGAACATGGATTTTGAAGGAGGAGTTGCAAAACACAGAGCAGAGTATAGATGAGATTAAACGGACCTGGACTGAAACTGGTGTTACTATTATGTCAGATGGATGGTCTGACATGAAGAGCAGGAGCTTGATTAATATCCTTGTAAATAATCCCTATGGCACAGTATTTTTACGATCAGTTGAAGTTTCAGATCAAGTTAAAAATGCGGAATTCATTTTCACTTTACTTGATGGGGTTGTTGAGGAGCTTGGGGAGCAATTGGTGGTTCAGGTTGTGACTGACAATGCCAGTGCATACAAAGCAGCAGGCCACATGTTGATGGAGAAGAGGAAACACCTCTATTGGACCCCCTGTGCAGCACACTGTATCGATCTCATATTAGAGGCACTTGGCGAGTTACCTCAACACAAGAGCGCCCTCTCTAGGGCGAAGAAGATCACAAAGTTCATCTACAACCATTCATGGGTCTTAGCCTTAATGAGAAAGTTCTCAAAGAAGGAAATCATTCGCCCTGCTACCACTAGGTTCGTTACTACATTTGTACACTGCAAAATTGCAAATCTATTTCAATTCCTAATGCAACTTTATTCTACAGGTTTGCCACATCTTATTTGACACTGCAGAGCCTACTTGATGTGAGACAACCTCTAGAATCAATGTTTACATCGACACAATGGCTAAATTCAGCATGGGGCAATAAAACTGAGGGAAAGGAAATAAGAAGGATAATTTTAAATAATAAGTTTTGGGCAACTGTGACCTATGCCATATTGAGCACAAGACCTTTGGTTCAGGTATTACGTTTAGTGGATGCCGAGAAGAAACCAGCAATGGGGTTTATATATAATGCAATGGATGAAGCGAAGGAGTTAATTGCACATAACTTGGGA
The DNA here is from genome assembly GCA_019925795.1 of Dendrobium chrysotoxum. NCBI lineage: Eukaryota > Viridiplantae > Streptophyta > Magnoliopsida > Asparagales > Orchidaceae > Dendrobium > Dendrobium chrysotoxum. Next base: position 20,542,023 of record CM034312.1, on the reverse strand, counting down.
GGAGAGGAGGCAAGTTATAGAGAGATTTGGGATATCATTGATGCTCGGTGGGAGGTCCAGTTACACCGTCATCTACATGCAGCGGCGTATTATCTCAATCCTCAATTTCAGTATTCAGAGAGGAAATCCACAAATCCAGAAGTGAAGCTAGGGTTGTATCATTGCATGGAGCGATTAATACCGGACCTGAATGTCAGGGAGATTGCTGATTTACAGCTTGTTTTATTTCGGAATAGGGAGGGATTCTTTGGTTTGCAAGCAGCCAAATCTACCATTGCGAAACGCTCACCAGGTATAATTATTTTTTGCAAATTATCTATATAATCATAACACTTTAATATCACCTGATTATCCCTTTTCCTCTTGAAAATAGTTGAATGGTGGATCCAATTTGGTGATTCCACCCCTGAGTTACAGAGTTTTGCTGTTAGAGTTTTGGGCCTCACTTGTTCTTCCTCTGGGTGTGAGCGGAATTGGAGCACGTATAGTCAAGTGCAAACTAAGAGAAGAAATCGCCTCTCAACACTCAGAATGAACTCCCTTGTGTACATTATGCACAACAAGAGGTTGAGAGATAGAAGGATAAGGAACAAGGGGTTAAAGGATGATGAGGACCCTTTGGTGTGTGAAGATGTAGCTTCTGATAATGAGTGGTTCATAGATGATGAGACAGATTTGCCATTATCAGACTTGCAGCTAGAGGACCTAAGTGTGGATGTCTTAAGGGGCGAAGCAGATCAAGTGGGGACACCACATACATCTACTAGTTCTGCAGCACAACAATCAAGTAAAGGTATGTCACAATTTATTTTGTGCAATTACATTATATATATATATATGCAAATAGCATTACATTAATCATTCTTATTTAACAGGGAAGAGAAAAATGGATAACATTGAAGATGATGAAGATTTGGCATTCATAGATACAATTGGAGAAGAAGATTCCCTTGATAACCAATTTAGTGAATAACATTAAAGAATGATGAGATTAGATGTTCTTTGTTATTTGTATTTTGGGAGTTCTGATAGACTTATATTTTGTAGTTTTGTATTTTGAATTATGCTATGAGATGCATCTTTTTTATTGTCTTCCACTAATTTCAATTGTTATTTAGCTGTTTTTATAGTATGATAGTCTCTAACTGTTATTTACCTGCTTAAATAGTTAAATTCTCATTTACGCAATTCTTTGTCCGTGAGGCTTACGCCTCACACCGCCTCGAGGCTTACGCCTCGCCTCACGGACGAAAAACGCCTCGAGGCTTATTTACGCAATTTTAAACCTTGATTTTAGTAATAATAGATCTAATGTGGGGATTGTGACTTTGGACAATCAAGTCATTAATAAGAGTACACGTTTTAGATATCTTGGGTCTATTATTCAGAGTGATGAAATAGATTGAGATATTTTAGTAGAATTCAAGTTGGATGGTTGAAGTGGAGGAATGCATTGGGCTTTTTGTGTGATAGAAAAGTTCCTCTCAAACTTAAGGGAAAATTCTATAAGATGGTAGTGAGACCTGCAATTAGGGGTGTCAATTTCGGGTCACGGGTCGGGTTCGGGTCGAACCTAGAACTGACCCGACATTGTTCGGGTCAACCCTAACCCGACCCGTTTTTACAAACGGGTCTATTTTTCGGACCCAAACCCGACCCGCTTCGGGTTTGAGTCAACCTGACACGACCCGAAAGCTGGTGCCAAACGTGGGCGGCGGGACGCTGGCGGCCGGACAGCTGGACCTGGGGTTCGAGCCTGCGAGCCTGGATGCGGGCACGCAGGCGTGGGCCTTGACGTGGCTAGCTGGGCTCGCTTGCACGCGGGCCTGGAGGCCCTGGACCGGTTGGACGCGGTCAGTCGGAGAGGCAGAGCAGATCATGCGGACCTCGGGACACGCGGCCAGGGCAAGTGGGCACGCGGCGGGGCAGAGGCTGGCATCCGCGGTCACGTAGCGGGCAGGCGGGGTCATGCGGCAGGCAACCTGACAAGGGCAGCCTGACGCGGGCAGCGGGGGCAACGCGTGATTGGCCACGGGCAGCTGCGTGCAGCGGCGGTCACTCGGTCAGCGGGTCAATCCGGGTCTTTTTCGGGTTTTCGGGACAACCCGAACACGACCCGATTTTTGAAACGGGTCGAAAACTCTAACCCAAACTCGAAATTTTCGTGTCGTGTTCGGGTTGGGTTTTCGGGTCCTATCCAATATTGACACTTCTACCTGCAATGCTTTATGGTGCAGAATGTTGGCCATTAAAAGAGAAGCATAATATTAAGTTAAGTGTTGCAGAGATGAGGATGCTGAGGTGGATGGGTGGCTTTACTCTTAGAGCATATACGTGAAAATGTTGGAGTAGCTCCAGTGGAAGATAAGATTAGAGGGAGTCGTCTTAGATGGTTTGGTCACATAAAATGGCGGCCTTCTGATGGCCCGATTAGGAAAGTAGATGTATTAGATTTGACTTATGTTAAGAAAGGTAGAGGTAGACCTAAAAAGGCTTGGTTAGAAAATATTAGAAATGACCTTTCTTTATTAGATTTAGATTAGAATTTGACTCTTAACAAAACACAATGGAGAAAAATGATTTATGTAGCCAACCCCACATAGTGGGATAAAGGCTTGTTGTTGTTGTTGTTGTAATTAATTCCAATAGCATTCCGCTTGATGATGAATTGACTAAAAAAATTATTATTGATTGCTCTCTACATTTAGTCTGCCCATTTAACCGAAAGACTCTAATCTTTCTCTTACAAAATCTTTTTGTGCTCCTACAAATCTTTCTTAATTGCCTCCATTTTTCTTTTATATAAAGGCATTCTTAACTCATGATGGTGGGTTTAAGGCCTATTCCATATTGTAAAGCAGCCTCAACCATATGTTAAAAATTCACCAATTTCATTGCATTAAATGGTAGCTTGATAGAATCTCCTAGCTATATATTATATGGTCCCATCCGTTAATCTATTGTTTTAGTTATATTTGATTCCCATTTGGCTCATTTTTTTTTCTTTTTACAACTTAATTTTTCAAGTTCTAGGTATATAAAATGATTCATATGACCTTTCATCTTATGGAGCTTTAACCCAATGCACACTTCGCATTTTTGCTTGATTCTAATGATCTCTTTCTACAATACAAACATTTGAATATGTTATTCTTTAATAATCTTTTTAACACTAATAATATTCCATATATTTTATTTCAAATTTTTTAGTTCCTTCTATTAGACCGGTCATCCCTAGACGGGGCTAGCCGGTTTTTCCTGGATCGTCAGTCGTATATAGCAGGCGGAACTCCTGCCCGCTTGCAATAATCCCGTCCCCTCTTGGGGTGGGCCCACACCAAATTTGAAAGAGGAGGAGGGGTGGCTAGAAGGGAAAAGCAAGGGGCTGTTTTGGGATTTTATTATGAAAATTGTTTGCGTTAAATAGAGGGTTTCTATGGTTCAGTTTACCATGCTTGTATTTGCTGAAATTAGGGTTTCTTAGGTTGTCACTTGTGAGGGCTCTTGCCGGTGGCTAGGGATTTAGGAGAGCTGGATCATCCTCTCCAATTGAAGATCCAACTTTATCTTCCTATTTTCTTTTATATTTCTTGCAAGAAAAGATTCGTGGTGTGATTTTCTTCCCAATTTTTCATTAGGCTTGCTGATTTGGTTGAAAGTGCATCTACTTCCTATCACCTTCTTGATAAGCAATCAACTCTTCCTTTATCTCAGAGGGAATCTTCTTTACTTTAGTCACATTATTTTTTGTGTCCCAAAAAAGGCTAATAAGATGCTTCTTTGCGGGTGGCATTCCTCTATTAGGTTATTTTAAAATATTAAATGTAAGCTACAAAGAATTATTGACTTGGATTTTAATGTTGTATACTTCGAAGTTGGATTATTTCTCACATTAGACTCCACCGTATCTAGGATCCCTATTAAAAAGCAAATAACAAAAATGATATAAAAACTCTACATTACGACAATGACATCTTTACTAAATCTAAAGGAAGTTAATAAAAATAAATTTTAAGTTGTAAAGCTTAATTAATGCTCAATGAATAAACACCTCATGCAAAGATAGTTTGGCGATTAATCTTCACTGTAAGGTATCCGTGAGGGATTGGAAGGGGGGTGGATCCCCATGAAAGGTCTATACACTATATACAAGTTACCTCATTAAGTTGTTTTTTTCTTGGATTTCACATGTCACTTTTGTTTCCTTAGTTTTTAATTATAAAAGGGGCACCATTATATATTTTTTAATTTCCAACAATAAATGTTATATTGAAGAATTTTTTAATCCAACATTAAAAATCCTTTTTTCTAACTTCTTATCTAACAAAAAAGAAATAAAAAGCTTATTTTTAAAATAAATAAATAATATTAGATGCTAGGGATGACGAGTTGGTTGAAAAATGTATTAGGAAGTGCAGTTGTTGGTGTTTATTCGTGTGGAAGAAAGCCTAGAATTGAATGAGGGTTGGCGCCTACTCAAGTATGGAGGAGTAGAATTTAGAGATGAAGATGAGATGATTGAGCACTATTGTTGCTAAGTTTGCAAGTGGAGGATAGTTCCCAGACAATGACTACATTGCTGAGCATTACTGCTGCCTGCTGCGATTTTCATGTGGAGGAGAAACCAAAGATGGAGACAAGAGGGTTGAGGATATTTTTTTGCTGCTCGATTTGCTAGCTCCAAGCCATCTATTGTGGTTCTCCCTCCTTTTTTTATGCATTAAGTTGGCCACTCAACCATGCATGTGAGCCAGACCCCAAAGCTTTGAGTTGCAAACCTAAATACAAATTATGAAAAATTGGGCAAGTGCTTATGTAGTGCTTTCGCACTTCAGTGGTGTGCAATGCACACTTTGCATTCTCCACGGGCATTTGAAGGTTCCCACACATGACTCCTGCATCACAACACTTCGCCTTCGAACAACTTAGGTTGCTTCATTTTACCCTTGCCTTCATTAGCTTTAAGTTTTCATGTTTAGCGTACAATGATTATTGAAATCCTTTTTTTTTTGTGGAGATTCAAATATTAGACCTTATCTTTGAAGCTCAAAGATAACACCGATTAACCAAGTGGTTGACGATGGTCATTGAAATCATACTTAAGCTTACTAAAAGTTTTTCTAAAGAATTAGGAGTTGTTAAATTCCCATGATAGAATTTGAAGTCTAGCTTTCAGGTAACTAAGCCTATGCTTGCTTGTAATATGCTTAACTTCTAATTGCTCTTTTTCTAGTCTGTACTTGATTCAGTCACTGCCAATCTAGATCTTTGACTATGAAATTTTTGTAAATGATCTTGGTGTTTTGCTTTCTTAAAATTTTTGAAGTTGGTATATGCCCTTGTCATTATTGAATTTTATTTTTTAAGTTTGGTTTTTGAGCTTCAAGCATGCTTGTAATATTAATGAGGATGTGATCTACTCGATTGAATGCGGACTTAAGCTGCACTGGTTAAATATTGGGTTTTGTCTTGGAATGCATACTTTCTCTATTCTTCTGTGTGGGAAATTTGTTTTAGATTCATCAACATTGGTTGCTTAATAATAGATCTTCAATAAACTTATGGTTACCTTTTGTACGCCTACTTATGTTGTATGTTTCCAAGAAGAAAAATGTAGGCTTAATATTTTAGTTCAGTTACTATGACAAATGCGGTGTAACATTAGAAGGGATAAACTGAGTAAAACATCAAGGGAATCAATGTTATAATTGAAATAAGCTTAAATATTAATAATCTACATTAAAATAAAGCTCCTATTCTTAGCTAAATAAACTTGGTAGTGGAGCAGATCAAAGTCTTAAAATCTGATAAACAGATTCCGTGAGAGATGATTGAGATAATCAAGAAGTAACACAACGGATGCATTCATGACAGGAACATTTGAAGAATGGATGCATTAATAGAGCACAGGGTTCGCTTATGAATTGATTTTGGACTGCTTGGTAGCATGAGAAGACTGACTACTGGTGTAGTGAATGATGAATTTATTATGGAAGCAGTCGACCTGTATTTATTGAGGTAAAAGACAATAAAGATTTGATTGACATTTCCATTCGGTACGAAACAACAGGCTTTTGTAAATACGATAATAGGCTTGTTAGAATAATTTGGAACTAGGAAAGTTGTTAAAAGGAATATGAATATAAATTGTAATATCACTTGATAAACTCCTTGACAAGACGGTTTCGAGAAGGGTTCATAAAGGACAACTATATTACTTACCTTACAATTCAAACTTCGTGGTTATGAACAACTTAGTAAGCATTGTGCTGTTATTGATTCTCATGCCACCTTATTTATTGCTTGATTCATCTGCTTGAGTAAAACTTGTAGTTATAGTTTTGGCTTGTTACTGACATTGCTCATTTGAGGGTAGAAAGAAGATGTCCACCATTCCATAATATCCGACCTTCAGAATGGGAATTCAGAAACAAGAAGGCGGCTTGCTGTATATTGCCTAAAGGTACATTTTGGTTTTCTAACATCCTTCTTATAGAAAATTCTCATTGTTTAAAATGGAGTGATAGTCTTGCTCATCTCAAGAGATCCTTAGCCCTCCTAATTTCAGAAGATTTCTTTTTGGTATTGTTTTTCAGTTCCTTGCTTTTGATTATGTGATATGATATGGTTGCATGTTGGATGGTGGTTCCCTAATACCTCAACATCAGTAGCTTAAGAATTATGATGGTGAATCAGTAATGGCAAATATGCTCACATGGCATCCAGGCCTGGCGTCTTGTTGAAGTGGGCGTTAAGCGTAGGCTCCATCGCATGATTTATGTAGGCATTGGTATGATTGACTAAGATTAAATAATAGTATAGGACCGAATTCCTTTTTTTCCATTTTCATACTTGTGAATGGTGAATCATGCACCAAGGTCTCCATGTAGATATAGTGCATAGTATATGTGCCGCACGTGCTATTTTAAATATGGCATAAAACATTAAAAAATTATGGACAACACCAGCTCCTTAAGGTATAAAAAATTAGTTCATGACAATTGATCATTTTTCTAATATCTTGTAGTATTTCTCTATCTTATATAATTGTTAGTGAGTTGATATTAGGTTTTTTTAATTACTAAATTTGCACCATTAATGGATTGATTTCTCCATTAATCTTGTAGTGCCTTGTTTCTAATATAATTTATACACATCATCAGGTTGAACATTCAAGAAAAGGTAGAGCTTTGATGTGTCATTAATGAAGGATGCATGGGTAACTGGCTTTATTTTCTACGGAGACTCTTTAACTACTATCAATTTCCCATAAAATAATAAATACATACAATGTACAAATGGGGCTAGAATGGTTACCTTCTTTGAAACCTTGTCAAGCCCTCTGCTTCATCATTTGGTGAGAGTGAGAACTTCAAGGCTGCTTTGGCATTTTGTGAGAGAGATAGGGGTGATTTGAGAGAGAGAGAGAGAGGGGACAAATAAAATTAATATGCAAGTATTAGGAAGAAAGATGGGCACAACAAAGATATCAAAATTAAATTATGTGGAAAAAAATAGATAAAATATACTTCAAGTTGTGCTCATATAAAACTTAATATGAATCATTTAAGGAGGCTACCAAAAGCTGACCACAAATAGTTCTGATAAAGCTGATGGTAAAAGTTAGCCTGATTTTAGAGATCATTTAAAAAAGCTAGGTAAACCTCATAGTCCCAACTCGTGGCCTAGTCATAATTTAGGTCTCTGGAGCATATCATTTTAAAAAGTATTTTACATGCTGTGAGTGGTCAGATTGGCTTATACTTCATGACCTTTGTCACGTTAAATACTTGTTGTTTTCATCATACAGGATGCTTACCTTCCACAACGGCTTTTAGACAAACTAATGTATATTTACAACTATGTGGAGATGGCACGAGTTACGGGAGTTCCTATTTCCTTCCTTCTTGCCAGAGGGCAGAGTATTAAGGTGCCATTGTTGACTTGTGTTGACATTTACTTGGGTGATTTGTTTGTGCTGTCAGATTTGGCACACACTGATATATAAGAATTTCTCCAGGTTCTTTCACAACTACTGAGGAAAGCCAAACAGAAGAATCTGGTCATTCCAAATATCAAAGGGCAGGGGTCGGGACAAGAAACTTTTGAGGGGGCAACTGTAAGAGCAAATCAAGCTTTTATTATGTTTTTTAAGCATCAATACTCTCTCTTAAGATTCAAGCATTTTGAGAATTTTGAATCACTTAATACTACGACTGGCTCTATAGGCAGATATTCTAATATCCTTGCATGAATAAATTCTCAACCTTGATTAACATTAGATCAAGGAGGCTTTAATACTGCTGCATTGTTGTATATGATTTTGTAGGTCTTGGAGGCAAAGACCGGGTTTTATGAAAAACCAATTGCTACTCTGGATTTTGCTTCCTTGTATCCATCCATCATGATGGCCTACAATCTATGCTACTGCACTTTAGTAAGAACAGATTACATCCTTTGAAGTAAAACTATAAATAATTGAAACGAGTCTTTTGGAAGTTATTAGCAATCACAATGTAATTTTACAATGGTAAATATTTTTTACTGATTCTGTTCTACTTCTCTTCAATCTCAAGTTGACACCAGAAAATGCACGCCAGATGAACTTGCCAGCAGAAAATATTAACAGGACTCCTTCCGGTGATTCTTTTGTTAAATCTGAATTGCAAAAGGTATACTAATTTTATCTAGTATCTCATTTGGAGCCATTCATACTTGGTATACTATAACGTTTGGGTTTTTTAGGGCATACTTCCAGAAATTCTAGAAGAATTATTAGCTGCTCGTAAAAGGGCAAAAGCAGACTTAAAGGTAATTTGAGTTGTTTTTGCATTTATAAGTTTTTTTGGCAGCTGCTAATTATACCTTTTTATATATTTGCTGCTGTGTTGTCTCCTTAGTTCTCACTTGTTCTGTGAGAAAATATTTGCCATTTTAAGTATAATCTTTTTGTTTCACAGGAAGCAAAAGACCCATTTGAGAAGGCTGTACTGGATGGCCGCCAGCTAGCATTGAAGGTAAACTTTTGTTCTCTTGGTTTTCACAAGACATTTCCTGGGCAAGCTAAGCGCACTCTAGAACATTTTTTTCTGCAGATTAGTGCGAATTCTGTTTATGGGTTTACTGGTGCTACCATTGGGCAGTTACCTTGTTTAGAGATTTCCTCGAGTGTGACAAGCTATGGTAAAGATCCTCTTTGATTTTGTTTTTCGTTTTTAAATTAGAAGACATCAGAGACTTGCTTGTTTCATCTTCTCATTGGTTTATCACCTCTCAAGGTCGACAAATGATTGAGCACACAAAGAAGCTTGTGGAAGAAAGATTTACAACTCTAGCTGACTATGAACATAATGCACAGGTACATCTAGAGTTTTCATAATGTTTCTCCCTTGAAAAGCACTTTGGGTTGAATTTCATTTTAAAAGACCAAATTAACCTTGCAAATGGAATGTGGATCGATGAAGTGGTTTATCCGGCATCAAGCTAAGGAAATGCTTGACTGTACGACATGAATTGTATCATTGACCTTTGTTGGCAAGATTTATAGCTTTAGTTTCTTGTGAGAATTTCCAAGTGTGTAGAAATATTTTCATGGAGGTGAATGCTTTGATTAATTTTTATACTAGATATCCACGGCTTTGCTTGAAGGGTTCTGACCATCATTTAAGAGAATACTGGCGCAAACTCAAGTTGTTTTTGTAAGAAATCAAAACTATAAATTGTTTCAAGCTTGCAACCCTTTTGTCACGATCCGGTGGAGAATTGAATTAACGAGGCGGGAACAGACAATCGAATGGTAGATTAAATTTGTATTTTTCTAAATCTATTTCCAATATACTGAAAGAGCCGCTAAAACTTCAAAAAATATAAACTGATATAAAATGAATTTAATACCTTTCATTTGGTGTGCCACGTCTACGGTACACATTTTCTTCTATTATGTTCATTTTAATTATTTTAAATTATACTTGAAAATGTTAGAGCAACTAAAATTAAGCCACAACTCAGTGAGGGAAACATCCTTCTAAACTACAATAACTCAAAGCAATTGGAACAATATGCATGATCCCTTGTTCATTTAATATCATAAGATAATTACATTTAATTATCAAGATTTTTAATGTTATGCATAAATCATATATGTCATATATATCATATTTGTATTCATATCTGTCTCATTTCTTATTTCTCATAAATAATACATTCGTCACAGGAGCCACCATCTAATTAAGTACCAATAAAGGTATTTCTTTTCCTTTTCCATAATCTTTTTCATTAACGTGCACGGTTATATTGCGTCCCCAACCAGTATTATAAGGGGATGTGCTTCATCAGTCAACATGCACATACAAGCATACTACATAAATCATATCATTTACTTTCTCCATATCATTCCATTTCAAGTCTTCTAGTTTAACATGATCCTAGTTTAACATGATCAATTGTCTTTAATAAAGAAAAATCATATAACATTAACAGTGAGCAATTAGATAATAATAGTACTAGATGCATCATGTGTAGGAGAAACAAATATCATCACTGTAATTAAAAGACATGAGTACTCACCTTGAACTTAAGAAATACGCTGCTTCACTTTTACTTCTTATTTCAATAACGGTAGATTTAAAACCTATAAAAGATCACATCATTAAATTTAATTAATTATTTACTCTTAATTTTTTAACTTAATATTTCAAAACTTCATCTCTTTTTAAATATACTTTAATTCTTAAAAATAATCATAGTATATTTCATTAATTAAGATTTATTATTATATTTTAAAATACATGTTGTTCGCTCTCTCTTTCTCTTTCTCAAAGTCTCTCATATTAATTGATTTCTAAAATATTTATAACAATTAAAATCTCATATATTAAAATTTACACACATACTTTCTATTTCTCCTTCTATATTTTTTATTTAATTCATATTTTCTATATTATTAATATGTCATTTATCACTAATCATTTAATTCCTTATTTGTATAATTAATTTCCTAAGTAGCATTTTCAATTAAAATTCATATTTTATTTAAATATCATAATCTTTTGAACTTACGCTCTCTCTAATTATTTGCTTTTAAAATCTTAAATTTAAATTTGATTATTATTATTTCTATATTTGATAAAATATCTCATTTCCTATACAATTTATTTCACCAAAACTTTCTTTCCTTGAAATTCTTCCTTCCTCCACCATCGAACTAAAGTTTATATCACTTGGATTCTTTCAACATAAAAATCAAAATATATTTTCTTATTATTTCTTCAATTGAAGAAGCGAGAAATGAAAGTATATAACCTCCTCAAATTAAATTACTTATTTTTTCTTAAGAAGGAATTCCAAAAATCCAAATTCTTCTTCTTTATTTTCCAGATTTCCCTTTAATATAACTTACCTTTTCTTAAGATTAATCACAATAGAAAAAAATGCCAAAAGAAATGAATTTGAAAAAAAAAAACTTCTTTCTTCTTCCTCTCAGCCGCCTCTCACGACAGAACACCGCTCTCCTGTTTTCTTCTACTGGAACGAGTGAAACAGATATTTCTCGCGTGAGGAGTTGTTCTTTTTCACTCCCTCACGCGTTTATCCACTTAAAACGGCGAAAAAATCCGTCAAATAGACGTTTCTATGCTCTCAATGTCCACTCGGTTCGCGATTATGCTCCTTCGATTCGTTTGCGTGATCCTGCTCGCCCGCGTTAATGAAATGGTATGATTCAGCTGAATCGGACCAACCGGTTCTTACACCTTTCCTTTTTGAGAGCAGGCGAATCATATGGAGATGAGAGGTTTCCCAAACTTCTATGTAGCATCTTAGATTGCTTTTTTCTTTTGAAGAAAAAAAATTGTCACCTTGTGTTTTAGTGGTAGAAGAAATCATATATGTCAATATTGCACTATGTGGCACATGGGTTCTTGGGAGTCTTAGTGCATGGCACATAACGTGGCACAAATTATAATTAGATGGAAAATAACTATCGTTGCAAAGAAGGCATTAGATGGACAACTAAAATTATTATTGTTATAGCAATGCATAATATAAGAACAAAATTCAAAATTATTGGAGATTTAGTTTTCATTAAAGAATGCTTACCGATATTTTCTGTAGATTCATGGTTTAAAATTGCGCAATAAGAGGCACGCCTTAGCGCAATTTTAAACTTTTAAGCCTCAAATCCTACGTAATGAGAGCTGGCATTGAGGCGTACACCTCAAGTTCACTGAGGCGCGCCTCGCCTCATGTTTTAGAGGCGTCCGCCTCTTAAAATTAAAAAAAAACCCTAACCTAATACATATCTATTTGGTTCGGCCCTCCACCCCCGTGCATCTTCGGTCATTGCTGCGCTTTCACTACGCTTTTGCTGCGCTTTCACTGCGCTTTTGCAATGGCTTATAGGATTGAGGTGTTGTTTATTTATAATTTTAAATTACCTTATTTTTATCGTTTTGAGGCTTACTACTGAGGGGTACCGAATAGAAGTTGCCCCTTGCAATAAAAAATATTCTTACTATAAAAATTACTTTTACAATAAAAATTTGTTTCGGGGGCGCTGCCCCTTAACCTCGCGGGTCGAATCATGCCAGGGGGCAGCGCCCCCTTGGACCCTCGGCTGCCCGACATATTGTTGTATTTATCATTTTTAGAATAAGTGAAGCATTATGTTTAGGGGTTTGATATATTGCATTAATATATTCTTCTCATAAAGGATGGTCAGAAATATGGATAAAGCTGCATTAGGTCATAGAAATGATCCAGCATGGAAACATAGCACTCAGATGGATGTAGGAAACATATTTCATGTTGTCTTATTATTGGGATATTTTGATTTCACTTCATATCTTGTGCCTTTTTATGTTTTATATTATTTACTCATTAGTATATAAAAAAATTATCATTTTATGTTTACGCAATTTTTTGATTTTGAGGCTTACGCCTCAAAATGCCTTGAGGCTTATGCCTCGCCTCACGAACGAAAAATGCCTCAATATCCAATTATGCAATTTTAAACATTGTGTAGATTTCTTATGCTCAAAATATAAGTAATAATTTGTTCACCCTTTATTCAAGTTCAAATAGTAAACTAGTTATCCTTGCAATCAAAAACCAAAATGGCTCCATTTCTTTATCTTTATCATTCTCCGCAATCCGCATCATGATCTTCTTTATTACTTTGTTTTTCTTGAACCAAAATATCCTGATCCTCACACTTCTTTCCGCAGAAAATAGGAAACTCTGTTTGCACCGTGCATTATGTGCTATAGCAAGTAGTGTGCTATTATGATCGCTTGCATCTTGCAACCATAAAGCAAATGAGGTGTGCCTTGCTGTACTGACAAGTATGGAAGAAACACACAAAATTTCCATCTAATTTCAGAAAAAAATTGTCCTGCATTTGCATCAATACTAGATATGAACTAAAAAAAACCGTTTTCTGTTCTCTGGTTGTACTGGACATGCTGATATTTTTTCTTTATGCAGCACGATATTTTAAGTCCGTCTGGATTCTCAGTAAGGGTTGTAATTTGATATGTTTCACTAGGTTATTTATGGAGACACGGATTCTGTTATGGTACAATTTGGTGTGTCTACTGTGGAGGCGGCAATGAAATTAGGAAAAGAGGCGGCAGAGTATATTAGTGGTACTTTCAGGAAGGCAAGTACCCAGCAAATACTGTTTTGTCTGCAATTTGTTTGTACTGGATCATGCAAAAAATAATATTTTGAACTGTTGCCCGCATGTACTAAGTGAAAACAAGCTTTTAAGCAGAATGTTGCTTTGCTTCTGCTTCTTACACTGAAGTTTCCCCACGTGACTTTTTTTACCAGATTGATTTCTGCTGCTCAATTTTGTTCTATAATACCCCTTTGCAACAATCTTACATAATTGTTATTTACTTTGCTGCCATCCAAATTTTATCTTATGATTTCACATAATTTAACTTAGATCTTGAAGCTGTTATGTTTTGTTAGCTTGCATGAAGTCCAACAGTTGCTGCAACAATTTTCTACTGCTTTTTGTGAAACTTTTAATCTCTATTTCTGCACTGAATATTCTATCGTTAGTAACTGACACTGCCTTTTGTCCCCCCTGCCCACTTCTTTTTGCTCTTATAATGATGTCCTTGAAGCCTATCAAATTAGAGTTTGAGAAGGTATATTATCCATACTTACTGATAAACAAGAAGAGGTATGCAGGATTGTACTGGTCGAATCCTGATAAGTTTGACAAAATGGATACAAAAGGTAAGAGCTGTTGCTAACTATAGTATGTTCTCTGGAGTGGGCATCTTACCTTGGATTTCTGAGTGACCTTTGCTTAACAGGGATTGAGACTGTTAGAAGAGACAATTGCCTGCTTGTGAAAAATCTTGTAACAGAGTGCCTCCACAAGATATTGATTGATAGAGATGTTTCTGGTGCTGTACAGTATGTCAAGAACACTGTTTCCGATCTTTTGATGAGCCGAGTGGATCTTTCTCTTTTGGTCATAACAAAGGTAAGAACATTAGTAGGAGAACTGCTATTGGACTTAAATAAAGTTGCAGCTTTTTGTTTGGCTGTTGCCTTTAGTTGCTTCTAAATTCATAAACGTATTGCATCTTTCTTTTTTTTTTTTTGGTATTATTTACAGTCGAGTACCTGGCTTGTCTGTATTGCACAGGGTCTGACAAAAACTGGTGACGATTATGCTGTGAAAGCTGCTCATGTTGAACTTGCAGAACGAATGCGAAAAGTATGGATCTCACTACAACATATGAAGTGTTTTTTTTGCTCGAATTTTTTTGACATAGTAGTGAAATATTATTCATACAAGTGGTTATTAATGCACTAGCTATATTTAAATTCCTATTGCATTGTGTACTTCTAGCTTGCTTTCCCATAAAAAGTTGAATGTTTGTGCATCTAAATCTGTATTGAATGTTAGAGTGGCGTTAGAAATCCTAGACCCAGAAGTTCTACATCACAGTGCCTGCCAAGCAAGTTATTTTACTATTATCATTCATTTAAAATGTTGTCCATCTTTTCTCATGGTTGCTGTTATTTGCTAAGTAACTTGCAGGGTTAGGCAACAGTAATAAAAAAAAAATAACATTGTGCAAGTAGTTTTGAGGTACCAAATATGCCTTATATCTAGATCTAATTTGTTCAATACTACTACATTGGTCGGAAAAAATTAGGGGTGTCAAAATAGATTTTTGGGTCGGGTTCGAGTCAAATCCGAAATTGGCCCGCTCTTAACACATCCGACCCGAATTCGACTTGTTTGTCCAAACGGGTTAAAAATGTGGACTTGAACCTGACCCAAGACCAACCCAATTGACACGGCCCTATTCGCTAACCCGCGAGTGCGAGCGGGCGAGAGAAGGTAGGGGCGAGTAGGCGAGGACTCGAGTGAAAGCAGGTGAGACCGCGAGGTGAGGGGGCGAGCGCGAGCTTGATTGGTGAGGTGAGATCCGACCAAGCAAGGGCGGGTCAAACGAGTTGTTTTCTGGTTCATGGGTTAATCCGAATCTAAGCCAATATATCAATCGTTTCAAAAAATTAAACCAGAAACTGACCCGAATCTGGAATTTTTGGGTAGGATCCGAGTCGAATTTTTAGGTCGTGTCATATATTGACACCCTTAGAAAAAAATCATCTTGGCTAACAACATCAATCTGCTTTTGTTATCAATGATAAGACCATTAAGACTATAATTAAAAGGTGTGCTTACATGTGCTATGATGATGGATGTATTGCCACTTATTGCCCCGATGAAAGTAACCATGATTAACTATGTGCTCTGGCTTTATTAAAAGAGTTTAGATTTTTTCGAGTCAAATTTCAAAAGGTAGATTTGTTTGTAGATAAACTTACTATGATATTTTGCCCTCATTTTATGAGGATTTTATGATTTGGTTTCTAATTTCTCATAGGTGGAAACTTTTATGGTTAATTATCTCTCTTGGTGATGAGAGAAATTTTTTTGTTATGGTCGGCTGTTAGAAGCTAAATGATAATCATATAATAGCAACAAGTTTGATTTATGATCAAGAAATTTAACATTCTTTGAAGATAACAAACCCAATCAATGTCTCGTGATTCTAGCTTCCAAGGTTGTCATTGAGGTCTACTTAGAGGAGGTAATTAACCCAACGAGATTGAAGGCTCCCATGAGTTGCATTGTCCAAGAGAACCTTACAGATGTCGAGTAAATTTTAGGATGAGAGTACAAATTTAAATAGACCTTTGTGAGCAGAGAGTTTGTGCCAATTGTCACGACCCGGCCTGGCTAGCTCGAATTAACGGGGCGGGAACAGACAGTCGTACGAAAAAAACACATATAACATTTACATCATAACAGTTTCATTTCATAAAATGCATAAACATAAATGTCATCCATACAGCTTACGAAAGAGCCACTAAACATCCAATTTAAAATTTTCCAACATCTTTATCAAAACACAAAACATACAACCACTAAAAACATAAACATAAACATCAACTGACTCCACATTACAATCCTCGACTCAACTCATAACAGAAAATATAAAAACCTGACATCCTGAGTCTCTCTACGACGGTAGGTGTACTGTCGTTCTGCCATCAGTTTCTCCTGAAAAACATTCCCAAAAGTAGGGTGAGCGAACGATCAGCAGGTAATACATAGCTCTAAAAAAATTTCATAAAACAACAATAAAATGTTCATACATAAAAAATAAGTCTCATGTGAAAACTTTAATCATCACTGAATAAATTCAAAACTTTTTCTGAATGAAAGCCTTTTCATAATCTTTCCTCAAACATAAACTTTTAATATGCATAGAAAATAAAAATAAACCTTAATATGCATTATATTTACTATAACACCCGTCTCGGAGGTACCCATAGAATTTGTACTGATCATGTACACATTTTCATTGGCCATTCATTTACCATTTGGTTCCGAAGAACACCTTTTCCATTTGGTTCCGAAGAACCCCTTTATCATTTGGTTCCGAAGAACCTTTTTATCATTTTGGGTACTCCGCATCAACATGCACAGTTTCATATCATAATAAACTATTTTTTTCAGTCAATCATATGTTTATAATAAAAACTATCATGATTCATAAATCCAAAGATTAACACATGAAAATCACGAATAAACCATAGCATGTAAGTTTACTAACATATTGAAAGAAAGAGGCTTTACTAACAGGTTAATTTCTCAAAAGATAATTCATAAGCCACATAAACTTTGAAAACTAAAAAAATATGCATTGAATATAAAGAGTAGAGCAATATATGAAATTTTTACAAGAAATATGAGTACCTACCTTAACAATTGCAAAGTGAACTTCTGCGACGTACGACGTCACTTAAACACGTGTCGTCCCTTTAATAATCAACACCTAAAATTACACATATAGGAATGTCAACGATAATTTTTTCTTGAAGTTCTTAATCATTTCCAAATTGTCTAAACTCTTCATTTCTCACTATTCGATTATTACTACGCTTATGAAAATTAACATAATTTAATTTGAATTTTCGGATTTATTAAAATCCTTAATTTTTGGAAACCCTAAATTCTTAAATTCTCTTAAATCAATAAGCCAAAGTTTTCCCTAAACCTAATTTAATAATTATCTTAATCATTTTTGGATTTATTTAATTAGAAAAATAAAGAAAATATAAATTCTTACAAAAACTCAAAATTTTGTTTTAGAATCATTCCTAGGATCTTATAGAAATCACTTTTGTGAAAGCACTTTAAGAAATTTCAATTTTTAGGAAAACCCTAATTTTTAAATCTCAATAAAATTTAGGGAAACATCGTTTCTACCGTTAAAACATCTTCCTAAACCTTCCCTATTGATTTCGTAAAGAAATTTTGAGTTTTTGCGAAACCCTAGAATTTTCTCTTTTGAAAAACTTAAGAATAAGAGGGGAAATATAGATTCTAATATGTACCTTAGTCTCCCCTTATCCTCCTCTACGTTTTCCCCAAATTTCCTAGCCGGAAAATCGTTGCAGAGCCTCCTCTCGTAGCCTCCCGTCGCGCCTCTCTTGCGTCTGCCCCCTCTCTCTCTCGGTTTGGCCGAACAAAACAACGTGAGGGAAGAGATATTCGGCCTCTTAAGGCTTTAGGGAGTTAGGGCTTTTCCAAATTACCATTTTGCCCTCACTTAAAATATCTCAGCTTTACTACTTATTAAAGGTAATTTGGGTATATTTGAACTTCTAGTAATTTTAACTTCAAAATTAAGCAAAATTTGCTATAGGTTTTATATACCAAATCGTTCAGAATTTTGCGTAGAATTTTATAAAATTATTTCCGTCGAAATCCATTAACTTTGAAATTTCACTTAAATCTCGTCGCATCGCATCGAAATGCGTGCGACGCCTATGATCGTTAATATCGGGTTTTACAATTCTCCCCTCCAAATAAAAATTTCGTCATTGAAATTTAAAAGCAATATTATAAAATAAAGCCATACCTTAGCCAAATAAATGAGGATGATTCTTCCTCATTTCTGACTCCTCCCAAGTTTCATCTTTTTCTGAACCATGCCTCCATAACTCCTTAACAAAAGGAATCTTTTAGTTTTTTAATTGCTTAACATCATAATCGATGATTCTCTTAGGTTCTTCCACAAAAGTCAAGTCTGGTTGAATATCCACCACTTCAGTATTAATTTTCTTAGCTTCATCTGAAATATACTTCCTTAAAGAGGAAATATGAAACACATTATGCACTCCACTCATGTGTGTTGGTAGGATCAACCTGTAAGCCACTTTCCCAATCCTTTCTGCAATTTCAAAATGACTCACATATCTTAGACTCAATTTTCCTGCTTTGCCAAATCTCTTCACTCCGTTCATCGGACTGACCTTAAGAAAAACAAATTCACCAACTTCAAATTCCACTGATCTATGCTTGGCATCATAGTATTTCTTCTGTTTGTCTTGCACAGCTTTCAATCTATCACGGATCAGCCTTATCTTTTCTGTACCATCATCCACTAAATCAGCCCCAAAAATCTTCCTTTCTCCTGTCTCAGCCCAGCTTAAAGGAGTTCGACACTTCCTCTCATACAAAGCTTCATAGGGAGCCATACCTATACTTGTTTCAAAACTGTTGTTATAGGTAAACTCAATCAGTGGTATATATGTCTCCCACTTACCACCAAAATCAAGCACACATAATCTGAGCAAATCTTTTAGAGTCTGAATTATTTTTTCTGACTGCCCATCTGTTTGAGGGTGAAAAGCTGTACTGAAAGTGAGTCTAGTACTCATAGATTCCTGAACCTTCCTCCACAATCTGGAGGTAAATCTTCCATCACGATTCGATACTATAGACTTGGGTATCCCATATAATCTGACAATCTCACTAACATACAGGCTTGCCAATTTCTCAACTAGATTAGATTGTTTGATAGGTAAGAAGTGTGCAGACTTAGTTAACCTATCAATTATCACCCATAAAGCATCACATCCTCTTTTGGACCTGGGTAAACCATCCACAAAATCCATAGTATTATCTTCCCATTTTCATTCAGGTATAGGTAAGGGCTGCAATAATCCTCCTAGTTTCTGATGCTCTACTTTGACCATTTGGCAAGAAGTACATTTAGCCACTACTTCTGCCACGCTCTTCTTCATTCCTGGCCACCAAAACACTTCCTTTAAGTCCTGATACATTTTGTTACTGTTTGGATGAATGGTGTAACTTGAATAATGAGCTTCTTGAAGGATTTCTTTCGTCAAGTCATCAACATCTGGAATACACAATTCACCTCTATAACGCAACAATCCTTCACCATCAAGCTCAAATTCTTCAATGTGTCCCGCACTAACCATATTCAATTTTTTCTTAAAATCTGCATCCTGTGGCAAAGCTTCTCATACTCTGTCCTTCAATGTTGATTGGATAATCATTTGATTCAACATCACAATTTCTGCATCATTAGGCTGAACCACTGAAATTTCGAACTTCTCCAAATCTTTTATTAGTTCCTGCTGCTGTGTAATCACCCAGTTTGCACTACCAGAATTCTTTCTGCTTAAGGCATCTGCAACCACATTTGCTTTACCCGGATGATACTGAATATTCAACTCATAATCCTTAATGAGTTCTAGCCATCTCCTCTACCTCAAATTCAGTTATTTATGTATGAAGATATACTTGAAACTCTGGTGATCAGTGAAAACTTCACACCTTACCCCATACAAGTAACGCCTCCAGATCTTTAAGGCAAAACTACTACAGCTAATTCTAGATTATGGGTTGAATAATTTCTCTCATGATTTTTCAATTGCCTAGAAGCATAAGCAATGACTCTTTCATTTTGCATCAATACACAGCCCAACCCTTTATGCGAGGCATCACTATAGAGCTGAAATCCATCTGACCCTGAAGGAATAGTCCGCACTGGCCATATCCAGTATTTTCTTAAAATCTGCATCATGTGGCAAATCTTCTCATACTCTATCCTTCAATGTTGATTGGATAATCATTTGATTCAACATCACAATTTCTGCATCATTAGGCTGAACCACTGAAATTTCAAACTTCTCTAAATCTCTTATTAGTTCCTGCTGTTGTGTAATCACCCAGTTTGCACTACCAGAATTCTTTCTGCTTAAGGCATCTGCAACCACATTTGCTTTTCCCGGATGATACTGAATATCCAACTCATAATCCTTAATGAGTTCTAGCCATCTCCTCTACCTTAAATTCAGTTTTTTCTGTGTGAAGATATACTTCAAACTCTGGTGATCAGTGAAAACTTCACACCTTACCCCATATAAGTAACGCCTCCAGATCTTTAAGGCAAAACTACTACAGCTAATTCTAGATCATGGGTTGGATAATTTCTCTCATGATTTTTCAATTGCCTAGAAGCATAGGCAATGACTCTTTCATTCTGCATCAGTACACAACCTAACCCTTTATGCGGGCATCACTATAGAGCTAAAATCCATCTGACCCTGAAGGAATAGTCAGCACTGGAGCAGTCATCAAACACTGCTTTAATTTCTGAAAAGCTTCTTCACACTGAGCTGTCCATTCAAACTTCACTGCTTTTTGAATCAATCTGGATAGTGGCATAGCAATCTGTGAAAACCCTTCAACAAATCTTCTGTAATATCTATAGCTAAACCCAAAAAGCTCATGACATATGTCACTGTAGCTGGTCGAGGCCAATCTGTTATTATTTGTACTTTATGCTGATCCACTGAAATCATCCCATTACTGATCACATGCCCCAGGAAGTTCACACTATTCAGTCAGAATTCATATTTGGAGAACTTAGCATACAATTCATTTTCTCTCAAAGCCTGTAACATAGCTCTTAAATGGTTTGCATGCATTTCTTCATCTGGGGAGTAAACTAGAATATCATCTATGAACACAATCACGAATAGATCAAAAAGTTGCTTAAAAATTCTATTCATGAGATCCATAAACACAGCAAAGGCATTTGTAAGACAAAAGACATCACTACAAATTCATAATGCCCAGATCTGGTACTGAAGGCTGTCTTTGCAATATCTTCCTTTCTAATCCTGAGCTGATGATATCCTGATCTCAAATCAAACTTTCAAAACACTGAAGTACCTTCTAACTAATCAAACAAATCATCTATCATTGGGAGAAGATATTTATTCTTCACTGTCAACTTGTTCAATTCTCTATAATCTATACAGAGTCTTAAGCTTCCATCCTTCTTCTTCACGAACAGAATAGGAGCACCCCAAGGGGAGGTACTAGGCCTGATGAATCCCTTATCCAGTAACTCTTACAATTAATCCTTCAACTCCTTCAGTTCTTTTATTGCCATTCTGTAAGGGGGCTTTAACAACAGGTTCAGCTCCTGCCACTAATTCGATAGAGAAATCTATTTCTCTATTTGGAGATAAGCCAGGTAGATCATCTGTAAACACTTCTGGATATTCCTGAACAACAAGAATATCTTTCAGCTCTCTTTCTGCCTTCTTCTCTTCCTTAACATAGGCCAAGAAGTCTTCATATTTTTTTCTCAACAGTTGATAAGCCTTTAAAGATGAAACCATAATAGCAGTTATCCCTTTTTCTCCCTGAAATTTGAATTCCTTTTTTCCTGGCATTTGAAATCTAACCTCCTTATTATAATCTATAATCACGAAATGACAAGATAATCAATCCATGCCTAAGATTGTATTAAATTCAGATAGTGGCAAAATAATCAAATATGCTTCTAAGTTCTCATCCCCTATTCTCAAGTCCACATGACAACTCCTATTGGTTTCCATTTGATTTCCATTTGGCATTAAAACTGATAGGGGTTTCAACATAATTGTAGGAAGCAAATTTACAGATCTAACAAACTCTTCTGAAATAAAGGAGTGTGGCGCTTCAGTATCAAACAATATTCTAACAGGTTTGCTACACATTAATATTGTCCATAATTACATGAAAGTCATAACATTCATTATAAACATGTCATTCATTGTTCGTTCATATCATATGATGTTTTTCGTTGATAGTAAATTAAATCACATACCTGTAACAACATCAGGAGATCCCTTAGCTTCTTGTTAGGACAATCCATAGACTCGCGGCTGAACATCCTGACGAGTCTGACCCCGAAAAGGAACCGATGTTGTAGACTCCACCGCTCTTGGTCTGCCAGTTATCCTCTGAGTATTATTTCCTGTCTTGGCTTCTGCAGCAGATTTGTTCCAGAAGAGGACAAGACTTTGCCATATGTTCAGGCTGATGGCACCAGAAACAAGTGTTAGGGCCAGAGAGGCACTCTCTCTTATGCATCCTCTCACACTTGTTGCATATTGTGGCAGCTGAAGCACTGCTATCTGAATTCCTGGGTCTGGGCTTCTTCCAAGTGGACACTCCAGACTGAGAAGACTGAGTAGGCTTTGGCTTGCCCTCAATCTTTCTTTTCTGGAAATCCCTTCTCATCTGAGTAGCCTGCAAGTCTGATTCAATCCTCCTAGCCCTTTCCACCAAAGTGGGATAGTCTTCAATTTCAAAAGGGATCAGAGGCTGCCTGATGATGTCCTTCAGTCCATGTAAAAAGCGATGACACTTCTCTTCAGCATTTGGTATCAGGTGAGGGGCATTTCTGGACAGCAATGTGACTTTTGCCTCATACTGTGCAATAGAATGATCTCCCTGAATCAATCTATTAAATTTTTCTTACATTTGTCTCCTGGCTGACATGTGTACATACCAATCTCTGAATACCTTCACAAACTCTCCCCAGGAGACCTGACTGTTTAATTGCCCTTCAAAAGTCTCTTGCAACTGACTCCGCCGCCACCTTTTTGCCTCATCATCAAAGGCATAAGCAGCGAGAGTAACCTTCCTGTCCTTAGGGTAAGACATGCCCTCCAAAATTTTCTCTATTCTCTTCATCCAATCCTCTGCCTCTATAGGTCCACAACTTGAGACCACTGGAGGCTTCATGTCTTGAAACAGCTTTAAGTTCTTATTCATAGAACTACTCCCACTGCTACTGGCCTGAGTCTGGGAGTTCTTGATCATCTGGGTCATTGCTGCCATCATCTGAGCACATGAGTCCATTGTGACATTTGTGCCACCTCCTTGAGGTTCTGTTACTGCAGGTAGTGTCTCCCCTACATCACCTACATTGCCATCAGTGGCTGCAGATACAGAGTTCATAGCTGGTATTTTCAACCCTTCTTCATTCCCAATGCCATCAGTGGCATTCTGCTCATGATCTATATCCCTGAGATGAAACATAAAATCATAAGTCAAAAATTCTTAAAAATTCACACTTCATATACATTCTAAGACCCATAAATTTATCCTATAGGCTCTTTCATATTGATCAATATTAAATCTTTTTTTCTAATACCACTCTTGTCACGACCCGCGACCCGGTTAGCCCGAATTAATGGGGCGGGAACAGACAGTCGTACGAAAAAAACACATATAACATTTACATCATAACCGTTTTATTTCATAAAATGCATAAACATAAATGTCATCCATACAGCTTAAGTAAGAGCCACTAAACATCTCATTTAAAGTTTTCCAACATTATTAAAACACAAAACATACAACCACTAAAAACATAAACATAAACATCAATTGACTCCACATTACAATCATTGACTCAACTCATAACAGAAAATATAAAAACCTGAGATCCTGAGTCTCTTTACGACGGTAGGTATACTGTCGTTCTGCCATCAGTTTCTATCAGTTTCTCCTGAAAAATATTTTCAAAAGTAGGGTGAGCAAATGCTTAATAGGTAATACATAGCTCTCAAAAAAATTTCATAAAACAACAATAAAACGTTCTTACATAAAAAATAAACCTCATGTGAAAACTTTAATTATCACTGAATAAATTCAAAACCTTTTCTAAATAAAAGTTTTTTTCATAATCTTTCCTTAAACATATTCCTCAAACATAAATTTTTAATATGCATAGAAAACAAAAATAAATCTTAATATGCATAGTATTTACTATAACACCTGTCTCGGAGGTAACCATAGAATTTGTACTAATCAGGTATACATTTTCATTGGCCATCCTTTACCATTTGATTCCGAAGAATCCCTTTACCATTTGGTTCCGAAGAACCCCTTTATCATTTAGTTCTGAAGAACCCCTTTATCATTTTTGGGTACTTCGCATCAACATGCACAATTTCATATCATAATAAATTATTTTTTACAGTTAATCATATGCTTATAATAAAAACTATCATGATTCATAAATCCAAAGATTAACACATGAAAACCACGAATAAACCATAGCATGTAAGTTTACTAACATATTGAAAGAAATAGATTTTACTAACAGGTTAATTTCTCAAAACATAATTCATAAGCCACATAAACTTTGAAAACTAAAAAAAATATGCATTGAATATAAAGAGTAGAGCAACATATGAAATTTTTATAAGAGATATGAGTACCTATCTTAACAATTACAAAGTGAACTTCTGCGGCGTACGATGTCACTTAAATACGTGTCGTCCCTTTAATAATCAACACCTAAAATTGCACATATAGGAATGTCAACGATAATTTTTCCTTAAAGTTCTTAATCATTACCAAATTGTCTAAACTCTTCATACTATTTGATTTTTACTATGCTTATGAAAATTAACTTAATTTAATTTGAATTTTCGGATTTATTAAAATCCCTAATTTTTGGAAATCCTAAATTCTTAAATTCCCTCAAATCAATAAGACAATTTTTCCTAAACCTAATTTAATATTACCTTAATCAATTTTGGATTTATTTAATTAGAAAAATAAAGAAAATGTAAATTCTTACAAAAACTCAAAATTTTGTTTTAGAAATATTCCTAGGACCCATAGAAATCACTTTTGTGAAAGCACTTTAAGAAATTTCAATTTTTAGGAAAAACTCTAATTTTCAAATCTCAATAAAATTTAGAGAAATTTCATTTCTACCGTTAAAACATCTTAAACCTTCCCTATTGATTTCGTAAAGAAATTTTGAGTTTTTGTGAAACCCTAGAATTTTCTCTTTTGAAAAACTTGAGAATAAGAGGGGAAATATAGATTCTAATGCATATCTTAGTCTCCCCTTATCCTCCTCTATGTTTTCCCCAAATTTTCTCGTTGGAAAA
Organism: Dendrobium chrysotoxum; assembly: GCA_019925795.1. Lineage (NCBI taxonomy): Eukaryota > Viridiplantae > Streptophyta > Magnoliopsida > Asparagales > Orchidaceae > Dendrobium > Dendrobium chrysotoxum. Next base: position 20,516,412 of record CM034312.1, on the reverse strand, counting down.
TCGTCTCCGGAGCCTCCTCTCGTCGCCTCTCTTACGTCTGCCCCCTCTCTCTCCCGGTTTGGCCGAACAAAACAACGTGAGGGAAGAGATATTCAGCCTCTTAAGGCTTTAGGGAGTTAGGGCTTTTCCAAATTACCATTTTGCCCTCACTTAAAACATCCCCGCTTTACTACTTATTAAGGGTAATTTGGGTATATTTGAACTTCTAGTAATTTTAACTTCAAAATTAAGCAAAATTGGCTATAGGTTTTATATACTAAATCGTTCAGAATTTTGTGTAGAATTTTATAAAATTATTTCCGTCGAAAGCCGTTAACTTTGAAATTTCACTTAAATATCGTCGCATCGCATCGAAATGCGTGCGACGCCTACGATCGTCGATATCGGGTTTTACACCAATTAAGTGTACTTATGATTCATAATTAAAGAGCCATTGGGGAACATTTGAACTATGGCCGTGATTGTAATTTAATTGTATCATTTTGTGGCGAAACCACCCAGTTAGAGGGCCTCTATCATAATCGTTTACATCTAATGGCAAGAGATTATTTGAGAATAAATCATAGTGATGCATTTTACAAGATATCGGCCTCTTTATAAGCAGATATTATTCTTATGTTTACCATCATCATCATCGACAAACGATTAGGAAGGTGGATGAATTTTGCTTTAAGTTATATGTGATATATTTCACTTATGAATTTTTATATATTTGTTATGTTGTCAACATTGGAGTTCAAATCCTTCCAACTCTAATCCTTGTGATGAGGATCAGATTTAAAATGTGGGATTTACGTGTCACGAACGAAAAGTCGGACAGTATTACAATTTATCTAATTCAATAAACACATTAACATAAACTTTTCATCAACTGAAGAGCCACTAATCACAAAGAAAACTATAATAAATCTATGACCGAACTAAGCATTCTCATCAGTCATTTTACCTGTTGTCATTTACACGTCGTCTTCTATAGACGAATTTTTCTCTTTCAGCCATTTCTTCTTCTTTAGGGATTTACCTGAAATATTAATTTAGTTGTTTGAATTTACAGTGTAAACTCAGTGGGTAACTGTTAAAACAATCAACATGAATATTCTTTATTTACAATACACATATAATCTTTATATGCATCTTATCCTTTCTTAACTTTATTTCATTCATTTCAGTCATTTATACATATCCGGTCATATTCCTTTAAAATATTATAAAGCTTTAATATTTATTTCTTTTCCCATTTAAGTTGTACAGGAGCACCGTCTAAATATACCAAAGGTACAACCATTTTCATTTCCTTTTCTTTTTTCATAATCTTTTCCTTTTAACGTGCACGGGTACAACGTCCCCAGCTAATACCCTTCAGGGGTGACTCCTGTAATTTTGCATGCATATCCTTTTTCCTTTTATCATTCCTTTATTTATGCTTATATTTATAATATAGATAATGTCATTCTTATTCTCATTCTTTCTTCAATTCCATTTCTTTTATATATACATTTATCATCATAATATTATTTTCCATAATATCAGATATTTGAATTCATTAATGCCAAAATTCTATACTCACATATCAATTTGAGAATCCTTTCATATGATAACATAACAAGATAAGTAAAATAATTACTTAGAAAATTTTAACTAGAAATTCAACGGTAAATAAAAGCTCGACAATTAAATGTCTAAACATAATAATGATTTACCACTTGAATGTTTTGGAAACTATTACGACGATCTTTCTTGCTACAATCAAATCTTTTGGAAATTCTCTTATTAGTGTCGATACTCACCTCGCACATAAAATTAGTCAAATTATTTTCTAATCCAATTGACATTTACATTAAAAATTTCTCAGAATAGATGAGATATAAAATTCCTAACTCGTATCTCAAAATCATTTACTAACTTTTTCTTAAGAAGGGAATTCCAAAGTCAAATTCTTTCTTCCTCCTTTCTTTCCTTCTAACATTCCTAAAATTTAAAACATATAAATTTTTCATAAAAACCAGATTTAATCATAAATCTAAGAAAAATTATACGATAGGAACGATAAGAATTTTACTTAGAACGAGGGGTTTTTCCAAATCCCAAAATCTTCTTCTTTCACTCTCAAAATTTCTTCTCTTCGCTTTCAAATGTCTTCCTTATCTTCAAATTAAATGTTTCTACTAATTAAGAAAGAATTTAGGAAACAATTTATAAAAAATTTGAAAAAAAAATATTTTTCCTCTTCTTCTCGATCGTTTCTCTCGTTCGTTAAAACTTCTTCCAAATTTATCACTCCTTTAACGGTAGAATTGAAAAGGAGTCATTAATTCTTTATCTCCAAACACGTTGGATTGCTAAAAATGGCGAAAGAAATCCTCCAAAACCCCTACGCGTGCATTCGGTTGTCCGCCCCCTCCGCTCTCTGTTCACGAAAACCGACCCCCCCAATACGAGGTCGCATGTTTATTTAGAAGGCTGGCCGGTTCAGTTGAACCGGCCCAGTCAAACCGGATATTACATTATGACCTTGCTCTATAGGCATTTTCTTACTCTCTCTCTCTCTATCTCTCTTTTAATATTTTCTTTTTCCTTTGTTTATTTTTTTGGTTTAGAGAGAGAGAGAGAGAGAGAGAGAGAGAGAGAGAGAGAGAGAGAGAGAGAGAGAGAGAGAGTTGGTGTTGTGTCAGGATGGAGAATGGTTTTGTGCAAGGATGGTGAATTGGTGGTTGTCGATGACAAGTTTGAAGGTGCTTAGTATTTTGGGTCATTAATGTGTGGGATGTTGTGAGGAATTGGGCAAGATCTCGTTGGTAAGTGTTGAGGTGTAGGGATGATCTGTGGCGATTTAGGAGGTGGAGAGGGTGCGGAATTCTGTGACTGCTATGTGTAGCCAATGCGTACACAAACGGTAAGTCAGGGAGAAGAGTGGAGTCTGTGCTGAGGGATTGTGAAGCGAGTGGGTGTTACATGCTATTTCTGGAGGATCATGTAAGGAAAAGGCTAGGAGAGTGTTATCCAGCCACTAGTTTGTGTGGGAGAGGAGCTAAAGTGTGATTCTGAATAGAAGAAAAAAGTTGAGTGAGTGAGAGGGGTGTGTGAGTTCAGGCGTTTGTGGTTGGGCTTGAGGAAACGAAGAGTTGAGAGATTGCTAGGGAGGAAAATGCATGAGTTTGGGGTTGTGAAGGATAAAGGCACCGATTGGTTTTTGTGTGAGGCAAGTTTTTTTTTTCCTATTTTTATTTTGTCTTGTTCCGTTGATAGCCGGGCAACGGGGCTTCTGAAAGGACAAAATCACAATATTGTTATTGTGTACGCAAAGATTTAACTTATGAAATTTGATTTTTTTTAATAAAACAGTGTTTGTGTGTGTGTATATATGTATTAACAGTTTAATATACAATTAAAATTAAAATGATAATTTAACTTACAATTTAGTAGCAACATCAATAATAATAATAATAATAATAATAATAATAATAATAATATTTTAAATAAATTTTTATTTTAGTTATGCATCAATTCACCTTACCATTTTTTACCGCTCGTGCATTTCAAACTTCGCCCTCTCTCTGCACGCGTAAGTACTTTTTTGTTATTTCTCTTGTGCAGCAGCCTATGTAATATGTTGCCTATTCTAGCATTTTTTATGTTTAAGATGCAACAACCTAATTTGTTTTACGAACGAATGACGTTTGAGGGATTTTCTCGTGACATCGTTTCTGTACTTCGCCATTTTCATCATGTAGCAATTTGTTGACATATGCCTTTTTTGGGTATTTTCGATGTTTTGAATGTGCTGGCGTAGTATGTTTTTTTTTGTGTGGCAATATGAGCGATATTTAAGCAATTCTGAACTTCACATTCGTCGCTAAAGCTCCAGATGCATCGATGTAGTCTCCATTGCTAAATAGATGAGGTTTGAGATTTCAAGGCACTCGGGGCTTCTTGAAGATTTCATGTATTATTATGCTCGTTGTTTGTCGATTTGAATTTGGAATAGGTGTAGGGGTCAACATTAAGATCATTGATCTTTTTTAGTTATCAATGAAATGCTGATCAGGAATACATTTAAATATTGTGCTGACATGTACTATGATGATGATTGAATCCCTCTTATGTGCGGGATTGAGTTGATCTGGAAGATGTAAACTTGGTTTTTGCATAAACAAAGGGATTAGTGTGATTGATTAAGCAGACTTAATTTAGATTTGTGGAGAGGAAGGATTTACATTCTTATGCTTGTCCATGTGCTGGACGTGTTGATCGGTACCTCAGTGTATCTAATGTTGTGCCTCTAACTGAACGCTGGCACCAATAGCAACAACTTCAGATTTGAAAAACGAAAAAAAAAAAGAAGTTTCTGTTGTCACTATAGTGATTTTCTACTGCTTTTGCTCATGACTTGCAATAGTCCAGCTAAAGGTGATCTTGGTACTACCTCGTTCAGTGACTTGTTAACTTGGTTATGATCATGCTAACTTTTCTTAAAATGAGATTATGTTGCATGATTTCTAATGGCAGTGCTTCGTTTTGTTCATGAATTGGGATCTGAGGTTTTTCTTCCCCCTAGTTTGACACACTTATACTGCCACTACTTGTTATATATATCAACTTCTCCTTGATTTTCGTAAGTGAATCCGTGGTCGATCTCAGGATCGGCCATCCATGAACATTAAAGCTCTCTTGGTGGGGCGCTTTGGGGAAGCCGTCGGTTAGTGTGGGGGGGGGGGGGGGGGGGGGGGGGGAGGGGGGGGAGCGGCACCGTGAGCTAGCGGGTGGGGAGGAGGAGGGGAAGGGGGCGAGTAAGGCTAGGGTTAGAGTAGGGGAAAGGGTTTGGGAGAAATCTAAAATTAATTTCAGAATTTGTCCTTAGGGGAAAGAGAGGGAAATAATTTGAATTTCAAATTATTTCACTAATGTAAGGGGCGGCCAAGAGGAGGAGATTGGGGCTGATTTTGGTGGGGTTTTGAAATTAAATTGGGAGGGAGAGAGGGCCTTGAAGGGGGCCGGCCATGTAGAGAGAGAAGGGGTAGAGGTTATGTGAAGTAAGTAGGTTCCAATGGAATCAATTAGGGATTTTGGGGCTGCGGCTAGGAGGGAGGAAAGGATTTGGTGGTGGGGAGGAAAAGGGGTGGTGGTCGGGTGGTTGGAGGCCGGCGGTTGGGATGGTTCGGGTTGGGGAGGCACGGCAAGGGGTGGGGAGGAAAGGGGAGGCCGGCGGGTGAGGGGATTAGAGGAGAGGATTAAGTGTAGGGGAAAAGGAAAAGATCGTAGAACCGCGAACCTCGGAATCCTCCAAAGATTGACAGGTATTGCTTCACCCTCCTCGGGCTTCTCCTCTCAAGAACTCACTTAGAGATCAAGCAAAGAAAATCGGAAATTTCATATATCATTCATTATCCTCAATACAAAGCATAGGGACCAATATATAGGTCTCACAACTAAAGAAAAGAAAAAGACACTAATGCCCTCGGGGCTACAAAGAGACTCAATACCATGAAGGGTAAACTAGGAAAACATAAAATAAAATACATATAACATGAAATACATCAAAGGTAAAGCCTCTGAATCGTGGCTGTCGATCATCGTCCTCGTCGTCGGTACACGTGTCGAAATCTCTGACTGATGTCCTCATCACTAAGTTCTTAAGGAAAACCCACACGAACTAGCTTAGAGTTTTATGGAGGCCATCTTGACAAGTTTGAATTAGTATCATAACTTGAACTATACTAGAGTTTTCTTGCCCTACATGAACATGCCTCTTATTATGTTCAGCGTTCAAAAAAGTTGCTTTGTTTGTACTGTAGCTCTTGAATCCCTAGAAACTCCTGGCTTATTCCAACATGTATTAAGTCGACTTGCTTGACTAACATTATGCAACAATTTTTGTTGGTGGTGGTATTAGCGGGATGCAGCTACTGCTCCAAATGTAGGAGATCGGGTTCCCTATGTCATTATTAAAGCTGCAAAAGGCGCCAAGGTAAATTTTTTCTTTACAATTCTGAAAATAAGCTAAGAAGTTGCACTGCTGATTCTTCATGTCCTCGCAAGTAGGCATATGAAAGATCAGAGGATCCAATTTATGTGCTTGAGAATAATATTCCCATTGATTCTCAATATTATCTTGAAAACCAACTTCAAAAGGTGTGTTCATAAGCTACTATTTATATTCTTAAAATGTCATTTTTCCTTTTGTCAGTCATTACAAACTTGACATGTTGACAGCCACTTCTGAGGATATTTGAACCTATTCTTAAGAATGCACAACAAGAGCTTTTCAAAGGAAAACATACTAGAAATTTAAAGAATTCAACTCCTTCAAACAGTGGAATAATGAAATTTGCTAAGAAACAGCTCAGCTGCCTTGGATGCAAAGCTTTAATCAGGTAAGATAATTCATAATATAGATGTTTTATATTCTCTGTATAATTCTAGTAGATTTGGAACTTGAATTCACTTAATGCCTACGATTGCATATGATGTTGCGGCACACTTCATTTTTCTTGTGACTGTAGAGAGCGAACATTTAGCAGTGCTCATTTATTGACATTGTTAACTGATGAAAGAAAACCTATGTTGAATAATCCAAATTTAAATTAACAAAAAACGGATCAGTAAAGGACTTCTATGGTGTTACATTGGTGTTCCATAGCTTATACCTATTTGCTTGTGATCTCCTTAATCATTTGAGTACTGTCTTTTATGGCTCTAGTGAATCAGATCGAACACTTTGCACACATTGCAAAGGAAGGGAAGCTGAATTGTACTGCAAAACAGTGGCAAATGGTATGATCGAATTTTTGTCTGGGAATCTACATAAAATAAGCATCTTAGATATTTAGAATATCACATTTTCTTGCTTAGTTTCTTTATTCATTTAGCCTCTTTCAATTGAGGAGCCATTCCAGCTTAGCTCTTGTCTATTTTAGTCGTTACATAAGTTTAATCTCCTTGTATCAATATTTTTAGTTGCTGAGTTGGAGGTGCTTTTTGGGAGGCTTTGGACACAATGCCAGGAATGCCAAGGTTCACTTCACCAAGATGTTTTGTGTACAAGGTAGGCTATAGATTTACTTAAAAAAACTTGATATCTGTCTATTTTTTGTAATATACATTTCTGTAGGTAATTTGACTGGGTTTAATTTTTGAAATCTTAGTCGGGATTGCCCAATCTTTTATCGGAGGAAGAAAGCACAGAAAGATATGGCCGAGGCTATGATGCAATTGGATCGGTGGGAGTTCTGAGTTTCAGATTGTGATCAATTTACTCAATATTTAGGTGCTTTCTGGCATTTCCCTTCCACCGCTTGCATATGGCTATGTTACTTGGATACCCATAGTATTCATATTATTACTGTCTCGCCAGTTTAGTGAACTTGAAGTCCGCGGCCAACTGTCATGCCTCATGATCCGCTGCCATTAAAGTTCCAAGTTGTGCAAGCGCACATCATGTTCACTGTGCTCAAAACTTGGCAGCACAGTTAAGAGCAGGCATGACTGATCGATCACAATAGTTCACGCGCTTTGAAATTTATATCCCTTTCAGCCTGATGTTTCAGCCCCTGATTTGAACCTTTCAAAAATTCGATTTTTGGGAAAGAATGGCCACTAAAGTCCCCATCTGAGCAGTTTTCCAGTAGGTTAACCATTAGATTGTCAGCTGAACAAGCTTTCTGCTTCATGTATTATGTTGTAAAATAGAATTGGAAGAATGAGTTAACTTTATATTATCATCAACAATCATTCTTCTAGCGAAGTAACATCTCATATTGCCAATGAGTTTTTTTTTTTTTGGGTTCATGTATTAACAATTGATCGCATATCAAAGAAGGAGAACATAATTATTGTGGCCCTTATGAACCAAAATCTTGAAATTTTGAATTCCATAAACTTCTCCCTATCAGAAGTTCTTAGTTGTATTCAAATAAATGGATGTTCACTCTTTTTAGCTATCTTTTTGTCTACTTTCAATGCCTTCTTGCATTAACATGGCATCAGATTACTGTTTTAATTACAAAGATAGGTGAACAAGTTCTTGTAATATTCTGGTTTTCGGTTCTTCCTGGTAAACTTGAAATGATTCTAAGATAAGGTCAATTAACAGAGATTTATTAATTAAAAAAAAACATTGCTAGTGATTTCATGGTGTGGATTCTGAGCCGATAGCAATTTTTGTTGTATTCAGAACTGATCTTTTTAATCCCAGGGTTATTTGGTTTGCTAAAAAAACAATGAAGAGTAATGTAGAATGTTGTGAAAAACATGCAATTTATTTTCTGTATGGATGAGTGCAAATTAAATATTGGTGATTTTTTTTTTTGCTGTTTTGGATTAAAATAAATGTAATATAAAGTTCAATGATGATGTGATTGGTGATCTATAGTTATGACGGCAGTGGAGGCTAGTGGCAATTGGCAAAATTGATCGGTGGTGATAATGATAGAGAATTTATAGTGTTTGGAAATAGTTATATCTAATGATTTTTAAATATATTAAAATTAAATTTAAGGGTGAAATTAAAATATTTTAAAAATTTATTGTGTTTAAAAAAAATAAATATTAATACTTTTAAAATTGTTGTATTTAAAATACTTGACACCCTCTTTACTTTTAGCCAAATAGCCCTGAAGTCGTTTTCCTTTTGAATTGCTTAATCTTATGGCTTGTTGAATTAACTTGGTGTGCATCATGCAGCATTTGTTGAATGAGATTAAGGCTTTGTTTGGGACGGCTTTTTTATTACTTTTTAAAATGGAGTTTTAGTAAAAAATTAAAAATTTTGTACTAAAATTTTATTTTAAGAAGCAATAAAAAAGCCGTCGCAAACAAAGCCTAAGGCTTCGATTGCTGTTTAAAATATTTTTTTAGTATAAAAATTTTAATTTTTATACTAAACAAATTACTTTAAAAAACTATAAGAAAACCATCACAATCGAAGCCTATGGGTATTAATTTTTAGACTGTTTTGATATTCAAACTGTTAATATACCTGCTGTTAGATAATTTGTTATTTTTAAAAAAAGTATATAGTGATAAAGAAATTTTAATAATTAAATTTATTAGAATATGAGAATTATATAAAAGTTATTTTTTTATTTTCTTAAAGAAATAAATATAATGCTCACAATAAATTAAAAAAAAATATATTTTCTCTACAATAATTCTACAATTATTTAAACCAACAGTTGTAATCATCTTAAATGATCCCTAAGGTTCAAGTTGGGGGTGTTTTGTAACCGCTTTATTTATAAAAATATTATCACTATTATGTGTTTGGTTGATTTTCTTACTGCTTTTTAAAAATTTATATGATAAAAATTTCAATTTATAAATAAATTTATTACTATTATAATTATAAAAAATTTATTTTCTTAAGAAAAAAAATTCTAATCCTCTAATAATTTTTTAAAAAACTATATTTCCCACAACTTCTTTTTGGGTACAAACAGTTATACTTCTCCAAGCAGGCATTAAAGTGGTTGTTTATGAAGTTCTTGGAGCCTTCGAAACTTTTTCCCTTATTTTGCAGTACAAGCCTTTGGATTTTGCATTCCTTACAAGGGAGTAACCAGTAATCTGTTTCTAGGATGATAGGCTGTTCACAATGAAAGGTATGTGGAAGATTCTGCCGATCAGAAAATGAGGAATCAGGAAAGACGAGTGATAATTGTATTTATCATTAATATGTCTCCAACTCCTTTTCAAGGGAATAATCAGCTATCTGTTTGGGCGTTGGTAATAGCTCCATTTTAATCAGTAATCTACATTTTCTAGGCTGGTAGGTTTACAATGCATGGAATGTAGAAGATTCCGCTTATCAAGAAATGTAAAATCAGGAGAGATGGGAAACCGCTGTGTTTACATGCAAAGCTCATGCTGGCTTAAGATTGTTTATTACCTTCAAGAATTGGACTGTAGTTGATCATAGTTGATAGTGAATGTTGGCTCAATTTGGTGCTGCATTGTTCAAATGGCCTGCGTGACCTTCAAGTCGAGTTCGAGTCATGCTTAACATGAGCTCGGCTCAATGGCCAGACCGTGAGTTTGAACTCAAGCTCAACTTGAGCTCAAATGGCCTGCTCGAGCTCGGCTTGTCGCGATGGATGCGAGCTTGTGAGCAGCTTGCTAGGCGTACTCTTCCCGCTCAGATCCTGCTTCCGCCCGACCATGCCCCCACTCATGCTTTTGCAGTTCCACCTTCCGCACTAGAGCCACTTGACGAGTAATCGAGTCGAGCTTCGTCCAGATCGAACTTGAGCTTGATAATCTAAAGAGCTCTAAAATTTGGCTCGAAACTCGATGAGCTAGGCTCGCGAACTTTTTAAAGAGTTGAGCTCGAGTAGACTCTCGAATCGGCTTGACTCATTTGCACCCCTATCTAGTAGATCTTAGAATCATTGATTGGTTGTAAAAGTAATTACAACTCTCAAACTATCTATGATTTTCAAGTGTTCTCACTTTAAAGTGCATAATAATTAGTAAAAAGCTACTGATTGGGTTAAATTAGTTCAAAAAAGTTTAATTGGGCAGATGTTGATTATTAGGTGTCAAATCAGACAACAATACAATTTGGCTTCTTGTCTTGCCTTTTTAGGACTCTTTTTTTTTTGATTTGATTGAATTTTCACAAAATTTTTTAATAATTTCTTTTATGACGTGTAATTGTCCTTTTTGTGTTATTTTTTTGACTAGAAATTGAAATTAATATTATATATAGTTTTTAACACTAAAATCAACTGAGAATTGATTTTTTTTAAATTTTAATAAAAATTATTTCCGCTCTAAATTTCCAATTCCGCCCTTAAGTTTGGCTTAGCTGACGCAACCAAGCGAGGACAATAAAGCTGAAAATTATGTGCAGCTTGCGTGCAGCTATAGAGTTTGAAAGAGAAAGAAGAAAAATAACGTCTTTGTGCCGCAGGAAAAAAAAAAACAAACGTTTGGGACAAATTTTTATTATTTTTTAAAATAAATTTTTAATAAAATATTTTTAGCTAAAAAAATTTTATATTTCTAAATACACTATAAACTCTTTTCTATTATCGCCACAATCACTGTCATTGACAACCATCAATCGCCACCAACGACTTCCTAACATCGGCCCCTGTCGATTGACGTCATTGCTGACCACCGCTGTCACTGTTGTTGTCCGCCACTGATCACTACCATCATTATGTGTAGCTTGCGTGCTGCTATAGAGTTTGAAAGAGAAATAAGAAAAATGGCGTCTTTGTGCCGCAGCAAAAAAACAAACGTTTGGGACAACTTTTTTTGTTATTTTTTTAAAATAAATTTTTAATAAAAATATTTTTAGCTCAAAAAATGTTATATTTCTAAATACATTATAAACTCTTTGCTATTATCGCCACAACCGATCACCACCGACGACTTCCTAACATCGGCCCCTGTCGATTGACGCCACTACTGACCACCGCTGTCACTGTTGTTGTCCGCCACTGGTCACTACCAACAGTAAGCTTTACATAGCCTTCATTTTATTTAAAAGTCAAATAATAAAAAAAATCACCTGCATTTATTTTATACTCATTCAAACAACTCACAACGTTTCAAATACATTATATTTCTTTTAAATTCCATTATATTTTACTCTGCATTCATTTTTTCGGCAAATCAAATGGCCTCTAAGTCTTTATTTGTTTTGCTATTTTCATGTTTTATTTTTGATAAAACAATCTTTATTTACATAAAAAAATTTCTTCTTAAAGCTAAACACTCTTTGATCAATACAAAATGCAAATTTTCTCTGTTTGTTTTTTTAAAAGAAAGATAGTTTGCCCCAAAGGAACAATGGCTGTTTTATGAATGTTAGGAATGCCAGTAGTTTATTCGACTAGAATAGCTTCAGCCTAAATAGCAGGCCATGACTTTTTCAGCTAGACCTTATTTTATGTAAACAAAATGATTAGAAGCAGCACACACAAATGTAGCTATTTGGAGGTTAAGGTTTCAGGCCATGTCTTTCTTGCTGTTTTTAAAAATAGTTTTTAGTATTAAAAAATTACTTTAAAAACAGCAAGAAAGCTATCCCAAACTAAGCCTAAGGTTTTATGACGGCTTTTTTTTTTGCTTTTTAAAACAACTTTTTAGCACAAATTTTTTAATTTTTGTACTAAAAAACTGCTTCAAAAAGCATAAAGAAAGCCGTCCCAAACGAAGCCTAAGCCTAAGGTTTTATATGGGTAAGCTTTCTTACTGTTTTTTAAAATAGCTTTCTAGTTAAAAATTATAATTTTTTACTAATAATCTGCTTTAAGAAACAATAAAAAAAGCCCTCCTAAATGAAGCCTATATGTCTGGTCTATGTTGCTATGTTTCAACTTATTAAGCAGTGTTGTATCTTAATGGGACAAGTCTCTTGGTTCTTACTATAGCTGTTATGAAAATTTTAAAGCAAATGTGTATAAGTTTCTATTTAATGGTGATACTGTTGAGAAAATGTAGCTTATACTTTGGGATCATTAAAGCTAAGGTAGTAGAAAGATTATTGCAACTCTATTTAGTCTTTTTTTGGCTGCAAGTATTTAGAATTTAAGTGTATTTTAAGTATGCTACGAAATAAATTTAATAGAAAAAATGATTAAAATGGTCTATTGACTCTTTATGAAAGATTAAAATAATCCCCAAATATATTAAATTGATATTTTGATCTCTAAACTTCTTAAAGAGGAATCAAAATAGTTCCACTATGAGACTACTTTGATTCATTTTTAAAGACTAGGGATAAAAATGATCCTTTAAATAGTTGTGGATCATTTTAATTATTCATAAAGAGTCAAGTGACTATTTAGTCCTTTTCTCAAAATTTAATATATTTGATATTTGTTTTGACGTAAAGTAATTTCTGGAGATTTTTTTTATGCTCGAATTGCAACAAATTAAGTTAAATTATTCTAAATATTTTTGTATTTTATTTTGTTAGAGCATGAATCAAGTGCTTATAGGGATTGAAGTTTTCAGATGTCAGCGGAGTTGGAGGAGGGGACACGATGAAGGTCATAACAAAGATCCATTTTAACAAGTTCACAACAAAGTTGGAGCCCAGAGGGCACAACAGAGATAGATGTCTAAGGTCGGAGGTCGTGTGAGTAGGGCTGTCCAAATTAGGTTTCGGGTCCAACCTGAAATTGACCCGGCGATATTTCATCTGACCCGAACCCAACCCATTTTTAAAAAACGGGTCAGATTCTCAGACCCGGACCTGACCCGCCCTAGGTCCGGGTAAACCCGACACTACCCAGTTTACATAGGCTCACGTGGTTTCGTGAGAGAATGCATGCAGCGCTGACAGCGGGTCGTGTCGTGAGGGCTGAGGGCTAAGGGCAAGTGGGCAACGACGTGACTCGTGAGGACTTAGCCGCTGAGGGCAGGCAGGCAGCACAGCAGTGGCCAACGGCGGACCCGAAACAACAGGGCCGACATCATAGGGTTAAGACCACAAAACATGGATGACAGACAAGGTGACCCGACGTGGATTTGCGGTGAGTGAGACGAGACGACATGATTATTTAATGTTGAGCTGACGCGGATTAACTAGGGCTGTCAATATTTCACATGACCCGAAAACCCGACCGGAACCCGATCAAAAAAATTCGGGTAAGGGTCAAACTGTTTCGTAGAATAGTCGGGTTCGGGTTCCAGAAATCGACCCATTTGAAAAAACGGGTCGGGTCCGGGTCAACCCTCTAACCCAAAATTGACCCGAAAACCGCATCACGTCGTCTCATCTGCCGCTAAACCGCGTCAAGCTGTCTCATCTGCCGTTCGCCATCCACCGCTAATTTGCGTCATCTCGATGTTAAATAATTGTAAAATCCTGTCGCGTCGTCTCATTTGCCGTCCGCAATTCGTGGTCCTAACCCTAGGCCGCTAGCCTTGCCGTTACTAGTCCGCCATTGGCCGCAGCGGCGTTGCCTGTCTGCCCTCAGCGGCTAAGTCCTCACGAGTCACACCGCTACCAACTTGCCCTCAACCCTCAGCCCTCATGACATGACCCATTGTCAGTGCTACCCGCCTGCTCTCACGAAACCGCGTGAGGCTACGTAAAACGGGTCGGGTCCTGGTCTAAGAATCTGACCCGTTTTTAAAAAACGGGTCGGGTTTGGGTCAGATGAAATATTGCCGGGTCAATTTCGGGTTGGACCCGAAACCTAATTCTGACAACCCTGGGATTAGCGGTGGACTGTGGACGACGGACGAGACGGCTTGACGCGGTATCTGGGTCAGTCCCGGTCAATTTTGGATTAAAAGGTTTACCTGGACCCGACCCGTTTTCAAAACGGGTTGACCCTAATCCAGAATTTTCAGGTCGGGTTCAGGTCAGATTTTCGGGTCGTGTCAAATATTGACACCCCTACACGTGAGTGTGCCAAAGTGTGCCATGTGTGAGCGACAACTTCATATCATATTGTGGAATGTATTTGAAATTCATTTGAATCAAATGAATCTCAAATACATCAGCACACGAATCAAAATAATCCTATATTTTTAATATTTTAAATTTAGTTTATTCTCATTTAAACCCTAAAAAAATCAAAACACCTACACTTTGAATACAATATACTCACAATCTCTCCAATCAAGTAGCCCCTTAGCACCTTCCTCCTCCTTCTAATGTACTTCCACTGCTAATTCCATGAGACTATTTTTTCTTTCTTTCACAACCTTTAGGTCTTTTGGAGAAATGTGGCACTCTTTAGCTATTCTATCAAGGTTGGTAAGCTTGTTTTAACAGAATGGAAACTTCTGATAACTTTCACTTTTATTCAATGAGGCTTATTGAATTCATAATCATCTCTTCTTCATATGTCGTCTCTCTCATGAATTCATCAGAAATTATCTTCACAATGATTAGCAATTTCTGCTTAGCCCTTCCATTTGGCTTGGCAAGGCTACAGGTTCATTTTCCTCGAATGGGAATGATGCCTTCTGTAAGAAGTGTTCCCTATCTTTCCATGTATATTTACCTATTATTTGGAAGATATTAAATGGTAATTCACCTTCTTCATTAAAAAAATATCAAGAAATAAAATTAGCTCAGAAATTTTTAATAATATTTTTTATTAGAATGAGTCATAAATTATTGAATTAATTTTGAGATTCATAAAATATTAATTTTAGTTAATTTTTTTAAGTATTAATGTATTCATCTTAAAGCAAATTTAATAATTTTTGTTAAGGAAGTAAAACCATGGAGTGAAGCAAACAAGAAATGGAAAATTGTAATGGAAAGAAAGAATATCAGGATTTAATGTGGAAAAATCTGACACTGACAAAAAATCACGAAGCTGCACCACACCTAGAAATTCATTATGAAAATTAAAACAATTTGTACATATCTATTTTCTCTCACTCTCTTTTTGTTTCTCTTCACTCTTGTATTATTTTCATATAAGAACTAACAAAGAGAAACACATTAAACCACCCAAGGGATGCAACACTTCCATGAAAATCGAGAAAGAAAGTTGCCCAACCTGTCTCGCAGGTTCAAGGCACTAGGTTTAGAGCTTTGTGCTCGACTCTCTGTCTCTAACCTGTCTAACATCGCAGTAGTACCGGGGTCTGGGGCGCTGCAGCCCTTCACACTATGTTTTCTGCTTAAGTTGTAGCACCGGGGTTTGGAGCGTCGCATCGCTCTTTTCTCAATCTGCCTCCAACAGACAATATACAATGCACTAGCGCTTGAGTACACACAGTTGTACGAAAAAAAAACTTATGTGCAAAGTGCTTGAACCCAAGCAAAAGAATGACCCTCTACAACCCCCAGGGAGCTTGACCAATAGAATTGAAATCCGAGGCAAAAGTGCAAATCAATTGATCGACATAATTAGATTCCACACAATACTAACAATTCTGTGAATATTTTTATGTTAAATTCTTTCTGATATTATCTCCAAAACCAAAAGATTAATTTTGCTCAAAAGCAAATGATTTTGTCCTCACTTTTCAAACTTGTTTCAAAAGAAGTTTATAGGCAAGTATTTTTTTTTCTGCCCCTAATTTTATCTTAAGGTGTTTTTATTTAGTATATATACCGTATATAGACCTATTTTCTAAACTATATACATACACATACACATAATAAATTGAGTGGTTCTCTAATTTCCCAAAACAAATTTAATAAACATTGCATAATTTACATTTGACTTGGGGCAAATTCGAAGAAATACACCGTAATCATCAGTCACTGTCACCTGTCGCCACCACCCATTGCCACCGCCTATTTTTGCTTCACCAATTGCCGGCGAGGAGGAACATGCTTCTTCGGTTCTTCCTTTGAATGCTATGTGTGTTGGTGAGGAAGGAAAATTGATCGAAAATAATTGTGGTGTTAACCTGAAAGCTAGCCTTTCGTATGCGAATTTTGTGGCTGATTCCAGTGATTTGTCTGTGGATGTGGATTCCGGGGATGGTGAGCATTCTGGCTTACCTGATTCGCCAGTCAATGAGTTGGTTGTTCGTGATGGGTTTCGTCTGTGGCCCGTGATGTTGCTTCTACGTTTGTTAATTTGGTTTTGAATTTACCTTTTAATGTTGAGTATGAATTATCCCCTATCGCTAATGCCTTGGAGGGAAATGCCGTGTATGTTAATATTCCTATTTTAGTTATGTCTAACGAAGAATTGAAAGCTCATATGGCCCGGTCTGTGAATAACTCTGTCTTGGTTCAATATGATTGGCTGGATTTGGATGAGCCCCTTTCTAAGCCAAGTGTGGGGGACAAAGAGGATTTTGGTGACCATCTTAATAATGATATTTATAGTTTCATGGTGGGGTGTGTTCTTGATCAAGCTGTTCTCAATGGAGGTGGCAAAATGCGTAAAAGTAAATCTAAGAAGAAATAGGTTTTGGATTCCTCTCTTGCTTTTATTGCAGTGGGCTTTGTTTGCATATTGGACGATGATGAGGCGGCTCCCTGCATTTCCCCTTGTTGGCCGGGCTTGTTGGCAACCTTGGTGGTTGCACGTATGAGTACTTGGATGTTTTGATTTTGAGTGGCTACCACTCCTGAGTCTGTTTTGGTTCCTTCTCCTGCTTTGTGTGTTTGCTTTTATTCAGTCTGCTGTCTTGTACTGTTATATGATGTATTGTCGCCTTGGCTGTTGTTGGGTTCGTCTTCTACTTCCCTTATCTTTATTGGAATACATTTGGTTTCTTAAAAAAAAAAAAACCAACTGTCGGCCCCTTCACCCGTCGACCATTGCCAGTCCCATCCACCACCGCTTCTTGCCGGCCACTAAACACCACTAGATTTGAGCTTTTATATTGCATTTCTTTTATTATAAGCTAAATAAAAATTATTGCTTGCATTTATTTTACTCTTATACTGTTATACATACAACTTAGAATATTTTAAATATATTATATTTATTTTACACTGTATTTTATTTTATCCTCCATTCTTTTTTCAGCCAACCGAATAACCCTAAATCATAATTTCCAAGAATTTGCATTCCCATATAATCTATTAAATATTTTTGGAAAGCAACAACAAATTATAATTTTGCCTCAATCACCATCATAAAACAAAACGTCTTTATCTACGAAAATGCCATGAAACAGAAGACCGAAAACAAAAATTCTAAGAAAATTACGAAATATTAAAATGAAGCACTGTTTTATTATCAGAAAATTTTTTATTTAATATATCCTGATAGAATAATTCGAAAAGCTCAAAAATTTATTAATTAATATTTTAATTAAATTGAAATGCGATAAAATTAGGTGATTCTGATTTACAGATTAATTTAAAAATTAAAATATTTAATAAAATAACAAAATGTTAATATATTTATATATAATCATAAAATAAGTATCATACAAAATTAATACATATCGATTTTTTTAAATTATTTTAATAAAAAAATTCAGATTTATTTTTTCCATTTTATTATTTTCTTCCTAAATTGCTTCGGAATTCTTTGCATTCCACCGTATCAGTAACTTTCCACATTTGGAAAAAAAAATGTAAATAATTTTAATAATGAGCCAAATTATTCTTAATTTAAATAAATATATCGAGAAAAATATCTATTAATAATCACTAACATTTAGGAAAAAAAAATAATATTTAAGTTAATATTTCTTATATTTATTTATTTATAATTCATAATTTTTTAATTAATATTTTAATAAATCACTATAATTTGATTAATTTTATAAAAAAATAAAAAAAATCCATAATTAAAATAACTAAAAATTCATTATAATCATTAAATGAACTTAAAGTTTAACAATCGCACATCCTTAACAAAAATCCAAACATAGGACTGGACCACTTCTAAGTTCTAACTTTCTACGTTCTGATCCAAAGCGAGGAGATCAATCCCCCCCACATAAAAGCTATAAGAAGAAATCTCCTCTTCCTTTCTCAAATCTTTCCAAAAACCACCAATGGAGTCCGGCGACGCCACCCCATGCCGCCTCGGAAATTTCGTCGTCGACGATACAGTCGCCAGAATGAGGCTCTACAACCCTTCCATCCTCATCAAGCAACCCAAAATACCTCTTGCTTTCGCATGGCCGGCCGACGACCGTCGCGCCGCTGTTGGCAACCTCGACGTCCCCGTCATCGACCTATCCGGCTTCCGTCACCGCGATGAAGCCGCCGAACGCCGAGCAGCTGAGCACGTCAGAGCCGCGTGCCGTGAGCACGGGTTCTTTCAGGTGATAAACCACGGAGTTGACGCCGAGATCTACGTGGCGGCCATCAACGCCATTAATGGGCTATTTGATTTGCCTTTTGATAAGAAGGTGGAGGCAGGGCAGAGGAAGGGGAGAATGGAAGGATATGCGGTGGGGCATTCCGACCGGTTCTCGGAGAAGCTGCCGTGGAAGGAGACCTTCACGTTCGTTCATGGCTTTAAGGAGGACGAAGCTGGCGCGGTGGAGAGATACTTTCAGTCGGCGCTGGGGCCGGATTTCCAGCAAACGGGGTATGCTCTGTCGCTTTTAGGATAATTCATCGTCTAAGAAAAAAAAAATTTGATATTTGATCCAAATTTTAAGAAAAAAAAAATACTGAGATTAGTGTTTTTGATAAATTGTATTAATCTAATTATAATTCTAATGACTTTTAAGCCTATATTGCTATAAATTGCAAAATAATATTTTTATGTAATTTTTTCACTTTTAAATTAGATGAAGTTAAAAATTGATATGTAATATTTTTATTATATTTAAATAAAATAAATGTTTTTCATATAAATCTATATATAAATTTAAATAATATAAATATTTATTTTTATATAATAATAATAATAATAATATTATTATTATTATTATTATTATTATAAGAATTTGACATCATTTGCATCTAATTTTTTGGATTAGAAAAGCCAAATGAGCGTTATTTTTAGGATGGATTAATAGTTATCACAGTAATATTGTTAAAGGCGGACATACTAATAAAAGTATCATCTCGTTAATAAAATTAAGGGAATTTACAAATATTTATAAAATTGTTTTGTATTTATATATTTAATACATAATATTTTAAATCATATATTTTGATGTAATTTAGATATTAAAATAATATATAAGTAAATATTTTTATGTGTTGGATATATATATATATATATATATATATATATATATATATATATATATATATATATATATCTGAAGATTATCAAATAAGCTGAAAAATTATAAAAGAATTTTCGGATAGTGCAGTATGGTAAACAGAAATTTTTTCGATTTTTAATATATTTTAGTCAATTTAAAGTGAATACATAAAAAATTGAAAAATTAATATTTGTAATTTTTTTAATGTCAACATGATGTTAATCTCTGTCAATGACTTATGATTCAGCTATAATATAAGCCTAAAGTTTTGGGTCATAAAGCATCGGTTATGTTATGTCATTTTATTTATTTTTCAAGCTTTAGAATGGGTTTTAGACTTTAGAGATAAAATTCATACTATTCAATTAAATTATTTCTTATTTATATCTTTGTTTGTGTATTTAACTTGCTTATTGTGGGCTTTGAAAATTCGCGCCCCAACAGAGTTTTAACAGATTAGGTTACGGGGTGAATTTTCAGAAGGCAAATTGGATTTAAAATAAGATACTACCCAGAGATTTCACCCTCATTTTGCGAGGACTTTATGGCATGAGTTCTGATTTCCTATAGGCGCAAGCCCATTTAGTTAATTACCCCTCTCGATAAAGAGAGAGAACTTTTGATTAAGACTAGTCGTCAATCAGATACGTAAAAATCAATTGTATTTGGTGTATAGTAGCAACAGGTTTTATACTTGGGATTTAATATTTAAAATTGAAAATTTACCACATTGTACTTAAAGCTAATAGTAGGGGGAATGATGATGAGCCCGATCAAAATCCCATGATTCTGTCATCCCGGGCCATAATGGTCCTTAGTCTACTTAGTCAAAGGAGGTAGTCGACCCAACATGATAGAAGGATCCTTGTCGGCAGCCATGAGTTGCTTCATCTAAGGGTACCTTGTAGACGTGGGATAAGTATTTATCTAAGGTGACAGGATTCCTTAGCTAACAGAGGGCTTTGTGCCCTATCGATTATATCCTATTGATTCATATCTCAAGGATATGATGTTGTTGGAGAACATACGGGCTATAAACGGAAATGTAATACAATGGAGTTGTTGGACCAAGCCACCAATTCAGAGGGTCGTGGTCATAATCTTTAACCACACGGAGCCATCCTGCCAAACCATTGGTTATTTGTGGAGCCATTTGGCCTAACTGCCGATCAGATGACCAATGTCATGTCCTTACTGGTAGAAGACTGTTTGAGAATGAATCATAGTGATATTTTCGATCAGACGCTAGCTATTTATGAAATGGAGTGTATTTTCAAACTTGTCTATCTCGAAAAATTATTACGGAGGGTGGATGGATTTTGCTTTAAGTGTTTGATGACTTATTTCAATTTTAAATATTTCAGATTTTGATATTTTTAGAGTTTTGAATTTTGTGGACATTTGGGTGACATTTTAAGTGTCTATGGTCCCCTCTAGTCGAGATTAGCATTCAATATAGCCATCATCAAGGTTTTTATGAGTGATTTCACTTGTTGATTGAACCTTATCGACTTTGTCTACTTGTCAAAATATGATTATGTTCTTCATAGGCTTTATGTTTTTATTGGTGAATTTTTTTGGTTATAGGTCTTAAAGGCCTAATATGAACGCATTAAAACAAATATCTCTCTCGATGCGGTGACCGTATATTTTTTTGATAGTTTGAGCCGTATTGACTCCTACTTACTCGCATAAAAGGATCAAGGTCAAATTTGGATTTATCATTTGACCCTCACAACATCCTCATATGTTATGTGTGTACCCATAACATGTTTGACGAGACCCATACAGGTTTTTAGGGGGCAATTTTATAACTATTTGTTGAACATTGTTAATTATGTGCAATTGTTGACAGAGGATCGAGTTTATTACTGGCTTTCTGCCTTTCCTAGTGAATTTTCTTGATTATAGGCCTTGAAGACTTAATATAAACGTATCAAATTAAATATCCCAGTCGATACCGTGACTGTATATTTATTCATTGGTTCAAGTTGTGTCGACTCCCGCCTTATCAATAAGAAGGATTGGACTTAAACTTAAGTTCATTTTTTTTTGACCCACCCAGCATCCTCAAATGTCACGTATGTACCAGTGACACGCTCATTGAGGTCCATGCAGGCATATGTTCTTATATGTATACTGATTAATGTGATTGCATATGCACTTTTGTATTTGTGTGTATACATATTGCAGTGTATGTGTGGGGGCATTTTAAAATATTTGATATTTGTCTGCTATACATGCAACTGTCATTTGAATATACATAATGCTCTATTTGGGAACTTGTAGACTCCTTCAGTTCGCTTGTATGAGTGTTGCGGATCCAGTGGCAAGGGGTCGTACTATGGGTTGCTCATTGCTTTATATAGGTAGACTTTCGTGCGTCAACAAGTCTCCTATTGTAGCTCGTAGGAGCTTACATTTATTGAAGGTCTTCTGTATTTGCTTGTGGACAACACTTTGTGTACGTGATATGACTCCTATGGTGATTCATAGGTATTTGCATTTACTGCATATCACCCTCCCTGCTTGTAATGGATCGATGTATTTGCTGGTCATTGAATGGTGGTTGATTGTAGGGGTATTGTGTTATTCGTAACCTGTTGATCACCAACCTTGTGTGTGTGTGTGTGTGTGTGTGTGTGTGTGTGTGTGCGTGTGTGTGTGTATTATTGTGCACATATGATGCATCTTCTATCGTTGTAAGTAGGCGCTTGTATCTGCTACGCTCTTTTATCTCTTGCCTGTAGAGAATCCATCACACTGGCGATACATTCATCATCATTGCTTTTAGATAGGATCATCAAATGCTTAAAGCGTGACAATGTCAGCTTTAGCAGGAGAAGTACAACCGTTTGGCAATCGGAGGTCATGCTAATGCAGAAGAAGTGCAATCAGTAGAAAAAGACGGCTTGGCGCAGTCCGTTTGGTACTCAGAGGTCGTTTGATCCTTCCAATGACATGCCGCGCCAACGCACGTATTGCTTATATCGTCGTTTTTGCCTCTTTTCATGTGTTTTGATGTGTAAGGGTCAACACTTATTATTTTTTTTCATCTCATGCATTATAATTTATAAAATATTTTAAATAATTCACAGAGAATAATACATTATTGAAATAAATAATTTTTTTTTATATAGGCTTAATTAGGGCAAAACTTTGCAAATCCAACCTAACTTGATTGAATGACAAGATCAATATTTTAATAATCCCTTTAAAATAAAGTAAAAAGATTATATCAATACATCATTGTACTCAGTTGTATCGACATCACCATCTAAATTATTGAAGCCTAATTTGATATAAATTATATGTGGATTTTGTGATATAATTAAAAATAAAAAAATAAAAAAATAATCAATTATCATATTGACAAAACACATTATTTTTATTTTTTCATTCAGGATTAATAAAAATATATAATTTTTATTGTATATATTATTGACCACATCAATCTCATATATATATTTTTGGAACGGGGAGTATCGGCCCGCTGCCACCTCAGCTTGTGAGGTACTTGGCGATGTTCACTAATCTCCTCAGTCGACCTAGCGGCGGTACCCACACCAGAAACCCTCGGGCCAACACTTTATTGGTCCCCACCTAAGAGGCGCGGCCGTAGTGAGGTGGATTCGAACTCGGGATGGGGGGTTCCCAATCGTGCTATCCCACCAACCATCCTAAGCCTCGGTGGGTATCAAAGATTTTATGATAGTATACATTTTTAGTATATATTTTTACCATTATGCATAGCACCGATTATTGCGCCCAATCATTGATTGGACATAATAGGCAATCGGCCACCAATGGTATAAGATTTCTTAAGAGCGATAGACAGATAATAGAAAGGTGATATGAGTTGAAGTTGTGCATTAAATTATTGAAGTACTTTTTTTTTAATCTTTTATCAAATTTAACGTAAATTTAGGTATGGCGAAAATTTTAAAATCATATTCAAATTTATTTATAAATTTTCTTATTAAATCCAAATAATAATTAATTTTTGATTGAATCAAACATTCTAACTAATTATATAAGTGATTCTTATGATTTAAATAAAGAATTTTATTATTAATGATAATTCACTCAACATTATTTCTAATATTTTATAAATCATGAAATTAATCTTTGCAATCAATCCATCTAAGTACTTGTTCAATAATTTCATTATCAAAAATTAAATATGAATTAAATTAAAATTAATGGAATAGGATAAATATCAAACTGTTCATTGTACTTCACCCCCATCAAATAATGTTATTTAAAGAGACACCCACGACTTTATCTGAAAATTTTGCAGCCACTATACAGAGAAACCATCTCAACCATTAGTTTATAACAAACCTGAAACATCTTGGCCCTACACGTGTAAAGCAACTCACAACTTTACTTATATATAATATGTACCTCAACCAACAAAGGCAATGAAAGCTTATTATACTGAAACAGATTTCTGGCATTCTACCTTTTCATCAACTTACTTCTTTACAATATTTTGGTAACTGTATATCTTTATAGTAATATACATTTCTATATGGTATCAGAGCATGTGTAATTTCCACATGGCTCACTCATCTTCCTCTCATATCGGCAACCCATCAGTTGAAGACTCAACTAAAAGCTATCTCATACCCTCCTCTATCAAAATTGTTATATCCAACATCAAAACCATTGTTCTCACCCAACTCTCAAATGACAACAACTCTATGTGGAGATGTCAAGTTCTAAAGCTTCTAAGAACAAATGATTTTGCTACATTTCTTGATCCCTTGGCTGAGATACCTCCTCGCCTGACTAAGCAACTCAACGATACTGCTACCCCAAATCCCAAATACAATCAATCTTATCAACTAGAATATAGCTGCAGT
This sequence comes from Dendrobium chrysotoxum, assembly GCA_019925795.1. NCBI lineage: Eukaryota > Viridiplantae > Streptophyta > Magnoliopsida > Asparagales > Orchidaceae > Dendrobium > Dendrobium chrysotoxum. The sequence continues at coordinate 20,491,975 of CM034312.1, read as the reverse complement.
AATCTGTTCTACCCTATCTTCACTCAGCTATCTGGCTTACTATTGAAAGCAGATTATAAGCTTTGAACAGGTCTAGAGTCATAAAACTCAAAAATGAGCTCTACAACATCTCCATGTGAAACCTCTCCATGATCCAATACCTCTTTGAAGTCAAAATGATTGTTGACGACAAAGCAGCGATTGGCTCTAAGGTTGATCCTGAAGATATCATATAATACACACTCAATGGATTACCCCATTCCTACTAAGCTTTCAAAACATCCTTGCACATAATGCTTACACGTATAAGTCTAGACGACTCATACTCTATACTTCTCAGTGAGGAAATTAACCTTACAGCTGAATCCTCTCGTGGTCCACTGACAGCTAATCTTACCACATGTCTCTACTCCTCTCATGGCAAGCCAGATGAGGACACGACAGCTTCACTTATAGTGAGGATGCCATCTCACCCCTGCTCATCTGCCAAATCTGTAATGAGAAGGGTCATTCAGCTACCAACTGCAACACTTCTCCTACATCCTTCAAAGCCATGGTCGCCACAACCAAATCTTCATCCCCTGATTGGTACATAGACTCTGGCACTTCATCGCACCTCACTCACTCTATGGTTAACCTACTACATCCTTCCACTTACCACAGCACAGACGCCATCACCATTGGTGACGGATATTCCATTCCAATAGCTCACTTGGGTACTGGTCTACTTCTTATAACATCTCGTAAGTTGCTTCTTCCTTAAACAAGGACTTAGAGGACCAATAAAGTTTTTCTCCAAGGTCCCTTTTATGATGGTCATTACCTGATCCCCACCTCTCAGTTAGCATATCACCCCACTGCTCTTTTTTCCACCAGCTCCAACTTTCTTCTCTAGCACAACCGCCTAGGACATCCCCACTAACAGGTCATCACCACCATATTGCAACACATTAAGGCTCTGTCTATTTTGATTTCTGTTTCTTTTTGTTCTTCATGTAAGGCCTCTAAAGGCCACAAATTAGTCTTTCAAAATTCTACTACTCATACTTCTGCTCATTTAGCTCTTATTCACTCAGATGTATGGGGTCCCTTCCCGGTCAACTCCATTCAAGGTTACAAATACTATGTTCTGTTCATTGATAATTTTTCTCGATTTGCTTAGGTTTTTCCTATGTTGTATGAATATGAATTTCAACTAATATTCATTAAATTCAAAATATTCATTGAAAACCAACTCTCTCACAAAATTAAATGCCTCTGAACTGATGGTGGAACATAATATGTTAATCATACACTCACAGTATTTCTCCAACAATGTGGCATACAACACTAGATCTTATGTCTCTATATACCTGAATAGAACGGGCTCATAGAACACAAACATCATCATATTATTGAAACCACTAGAACACTACTACATACAACTCACCTTCCTTATAAGCTTTGGCCAGATGCAGTCCTTACTGCCACTTACCTCATCAATCGTATGTCTGCTACTACTACCCACAATAAATCCCCTCTTCAACTCCTTTACAACAAAAAATCAGATTACTCTCACCTACGCACTTTCGGTTGTGCATGTTTTCCATAGCTCCCTCAACATCAATGGCACAAGCTAGCCCCTTGTGTTATCCCTTATGTATTTATTGGCTATTTAGATAGTCACAAAGGCTACAAAAGCTTAAATCCCACCACCAACCACATCTACATCTCTGGACATGTAACTTTGACGAAACCAACTTTCCTTGGCTCCAACCCTCTATAACTTATTCTCTCTCACAACCACCACCCAATCCTCTCCTTTAAACTCCAACCTCCAACTTACCACCAGCTCTTTCTCGTTCTACAGAACACATATCTCCAATACTCCCTACATTCCCATTATCTAATGTCTCTTCCTACTAACCAAAATTACTCCCAACAAATCCATCTTTGACCAATCCACAAAACCTCCAACTTCTCAATCTAAATCCACCAACCGAAACAATCATACCACCTTCACATCCTATACTCACTAGACTCAAACTGGCTTACTCAAACCCCATACACTTTTTAATCTCTTCACTGAAGAAAATCCACCAGCTACCTCTCTATCATCAGATCCCACGCACTACTTTGAAGCTATTAAATCTGCTCAATGGTGTCAAGCAATGGCTGATGAATTCCTTGCTCTTCAACACCTAGGCACTTGGCAACTTGTTCCACCTCCTCCAAATTTTTCTATTCTTGGATGTCAATGGACATACAATACCAAATATCACTCCAATGGCTCTATTGCTCAATTCAAAGCCCATTTGGTTGCCAAGGCCATCGTCAAGAGGATGATCTTAACTTACCAAACTTTTAGCCCGGTTGTAAAACTTCCAACCATTCAAGTCTTACTTACTGTTGCACTTAACAACAATTGGCCTATCCATCAGCTTGATGTAGCCAATGCATTTGTTCATGGTCACCTCAAGGAGACCATATACATGACCCAACCTCGTGGCTTTGAAGATACTCTACGCATGTCTGTCTCCTTCAAAAAGCTATTTACGATCTCAAACAAGGACCACATAAATGATTTACTACTTTCTCCACTTACCTTCAATCATTAGGTTTCAATTACAGTCAAGTTGATCAATCTCTTTTAATCTTCTCCAACAAATAAGTCCAACTATATCTCCTCATATATGTTGATGACATCCAGCTAACCGACAACGACACTACAACAATCTTCAACCTCATTCAGCAGCTCAGCCATAGATTCACAATGAAACATCTTGGCAATACCAATAACTTCCTTGGCACTCAAATTCTTCCACTACAGAACTATTATTTTCTCTCCCAACACACCTATGCAACATCCACCCTCAATCAAGTTGGTCTTATCAGTCATAATCCTTTATCCAATCCAACCTATACCAAAATACCTCCTTCCCCTCCCACCGACCCTGAGCTGTCTAATCCCCACACATACCTCCAGCTAACAGGGGCGTTGCAATACCTCATAATAACTCGCCTAGATATAACCTACAAGGTAAACCTTCTCTGCTAATAGATACACAACCCTTTACCTCACTATGCCTATCAACTGAAACGACTTCTTTGTTATATTAAAGGCACCATATAATATGACATACCCATCTCCAAAGGACCATTAGTTTTCACATCATTTTCAAATGCCGATTGGGCGAGTGACACCACCACCAAATGCTCCACATCGAGCTAGTACATTCCTTGGTTCTACACTTACATCCTTGAGTATTAAGAAGCAACATACAGTATCTCGATCCTCTACAGAACCAAAGTATTGGGCGCTAGCATCAGCTAAAATAGAAGTTATCTGGCTTAAATGATTGCTACATGACTTTCACATTTCCCTATCTCAACTGTTTGATCTTCACCGTGACAACATTTCAGCGATTGCTCTCACCAACAATCCCGTCTTTCACGAAAGGACAAAGCCCATTAAAATTGATCACCATTTTATTTGTAATCATATATCCTCACTGCATACATACTTACCAAATCACTATCTACTCAACGCTTCCAATTTCTCAAACTCAAGTTGACAATCTAACAACCACCATCAGCTTGCGGGGGAGTGAAAGAGACACCCACGACTACGTCTGAAAATGCTGCAACCACTACACAGGGAAACCATCTCAACCATTAGTTTATAACAAACCTGAAACATCTTGACTCTACCTGTGTAAAGCAACTCACAACTTTACTTATATATAGTACGTATCTTAACCAGCAAAGGCAATGAAAAATTTATTATATAGAAATAGATTTTTGTTCTTCTACCTTTTCATCTACCTACTTCTTTACACTATTTTGGTAACTGCATATCTTTACAGTAATGTACATTTCTATAGTTATAATTGTAAAAATATTTATGTAAAATAAATAATAAAAAATCACATTTAGGTTAAAAAGTTATCTACCTTTAAAGAGAAAAGGGGGAAGAGGACAAGAGATGAGAGATGCCTAGGAGAAGCTATAAAAGACCATTGGATGACTGTTGTGATGACGACCAATAGGAGAAAAAATGGGAGCATCGGGAAGAAAACTAATTCATGAAACCTCAAATGTAGAAAAAGATTGATGATGATCTTTACAATGTCGTAACTAAGGCTTCTTTTGGGATAGCTTTTTTTATTATTTTTTAAAACAGCTTTTTAGTAAAAATGTTTTTTGCTAAAAAAATATTTCAACTAAAAATTGCTTTAAAAAAGAGTAAGAAAGCTACCCCAAACAAAAACTAAATTTCATTTAGAAATGTGCTGAAACAAAATTGCAATAAAGAAAGTCACAGACCTCTTTATGATTTTAGAAAATAGCCACATGAACTTTAAAAATATCATAATAGGTTTGATTGAGCACAAAATAGGCCCAGACACGTCTAGGCATTCAAGATGGCAATACAGCCATCGCCACCTGTTGGTGGCACTAGGGAGCTCTCGTAATCTCATGAAGTGCTCCTTAAAAATTTTTATGTACTATTTAATAATTAGCACCCCATTTAGAGCTCAACTAGCACAAATGAGTTGTCAGCTCGAAGAGGCACACAATACTATTTTTTATTTTCTAATTGAATTCTTTTCCTTTTTTAGGATTGGCTCCCTAAAATTAGAAAAACTTTAAAATTTTTTTCATAATTTTCTTCTTCTTGGATCTATAAATACTCACCTTGGGTTTAGGGAGAGGCACGATGTTCTTAATATTCTCTATTTTTGGCTTGGTAAAGGTGAAAATACTATTAAGCAGAAGTTTTAAAATCATAAGAGGCAAATAAGGCCCATAGTCCTTATGTGAGGTTCCATTCTTCCATTGAAAAAAGCATTGATTGTCCTTATAAGACATATTTAGCGTTTAGAGGTAGTCAATACTTTTGGTTCTCACGAGAAGGCTCTAATCTTCCCTTAAAAGAGGTGTTTACTTTCTTCATCAAATAGAATGTATTTATAGGATATCAAGACTTCCTTTCGTTATGATGAGGCTTTAATCTTCCTTTGAAAAGAGTGCTAATTATTTTCATTGACCAGATCAAATTTGAAGATGAATAAGATTTCTAGTCCCCATGATGAAGCTTCGGTCTTCATGTGCGAAAGGTATTGATTATCTTTATTGGATGAACCAAATTTGGAGATAGTTAATACTTCCAGTTTAGCTTCAGTCTTCCTTTAAAAAAGGTATTGATCGCCATCATCAGATGGACTAGCTTTGGAGGCATTCAAGACTTCCTATCATTACCGAGAGGTTTTAATCTTCCCTTGAAACTAATGTTGATTTTTCAAATCAGATGAATTGTATTTAGAGGTGTTTAGAGCTTCTTATCTTATGATGATGCTCTAATTTTCCCTTCAAAATGGAGTTAATTATCCTCTTAGGATAGGCTAAATTTGGAGGTGATTATGACCTATTTTTAATTTTTTTAAAATTTATACTCCAATATCGATGGTGCATGCATCATCGTTGGCCTTAATGCTTGCTATCTGAATCGTAGGCCGAGGTAAAAGTTACTTTCTTGGAAAGTTATAATAAACTTAAAAGGAGAAGATATTGCTTGTTCTCTAAAAGTTGAGGGACAAGCTTAAAGGTTGTTAAAAACTTACAAAAAATCTTTAATAATTTTCTTGAAGAATGTGATGATTGAAAGTACGAGTAGGTTGTTAGACCTAATACAACTATCCCAAGGCTAGCCAAGAGGGGGGTGAATTAGTAATTTTAAATATTCTCTTGAATTTTAGAAAACCAATTAAAGATATTCGACATAATGATAAATTTTCATAAAAATATTTTTCAACCACAGAAATTAAAAATGCAAGAGGATGTACCTTGGTGTATGCTTTTTGCTGATGATATTCTTCTTGTTGATAAGACTAGAGAGGGAGTTGAAGGTAAACTAGAATTGTGGAGGTCAACCTTAGAGTCTAAAGGTTTTCGCTTGAGTAGATCTAAAACGGAATATATGGAGTGTAATTTTAGTAATAATAGACCTAGTGAGGGCATTGTGACTTTGGCCGATCAAGTCATTAATAAGAGTACACGTTTTAGATATCTTGGATCTATTGTTCAGAGTGATGGTGATATAGATGGGGATGTTGTCAGCAGAATCCAAGTTGGATGGTTGAAGTGGAGGAATGCATCGGGCTTATTGTGTGATAGAAAAGTACCCCTCAAACTTAAGGGAAAATTCTATAAGATGGTGGTGAGACCTGCAATGCTTTATGGTGCTGAATGTTGGCCATTAAAAGAGAAGCATAATTCTAAGTTAAGTGTTGCAGAGATGAGGATGCTCAGGTGGATGAGTGGCTTTACCCTTAGAGATAGGATACGAAATGAGCATATTCGTGAAAAGGTTGGAGTAGCTCCAGTGGAAGATAAGATTAGAGAGAGTCGCCTTAGATGGTTTGGTCACGTAAAACGGCGGCCTCCCGATGACCCGGTTAGGAAAGTAGAGGTCTTAGATTTGACTTATGTTAAGAAAGGTAGAGGTAGACCTAAAAAGACTTGGTTAGAAAATATTAGAAATGATCTTTCTTTATTAGATTTAAACAAGAATTTGACTTTTAATAGGACACAATGGAGAAAAAGGATTCATGTAGCCGACCCCACGTAGTGGGATAAAGGCTTGATGTTGTTGTTGTTGTTGTTGTAGAAATTAAAAATGCAAAAAAATAAAATGTAGTAAAAAGTAAATGAACAGAAGACACCAAATTTTATAGTGATTTGGTCCAACTAGACCTACGTCCACTCTATGGAGACTCCTTCTCCAGGTATTGCACTAAACAATAGTGTCTCTCCTTTTACCCCCACAATAAGGCGGAGAAGGTTTTACAAACTCTCTTTCACCAACCTAGTACGATAGAGAACCGACGCCTTTTACACCCTCCAAGTGATGGCAGCATACCAACACTTCTTTTTTCACCCTCATGGTGAAGGTAGAGAACTCAACATCCTTTTTCACCCTCATGGTAAAGATAAAGAATCCAACGTCCTTTTTCACCCTCATGGTAAAGGCAGAGAACCCGATCTAGTTTGAAAAACATCTCTTAAGAACCTTCAAGGAAGTAGGGCAGAGTTTTGAAGGAGCAAACAAGAGATCCTCATCTTTGGGAAACCGTGTGAATCCTCTCATAATTTCTTCTTACAAGATCTCTCACTCTCAACTCCTAAAACACTCTCCCAAACACTCTCTTTTTCTTCTCTCAAGAGAAATTCAAAGCAAGATCTCTCAGTGTCAGTTTTTTAGGACACATATATATGAAAGATAAGAAAAACCATCCAGAAAACTAAAAATTTCAACTTGAACCTACTCCAATAGTACAGTACGATCGACGATCATCTATACGAACAGTTCAGAAATCCATGTACGAACATGATTTCGTACTCTATCAGTAGCCTGTACGAACTGACATCGTGTTGTACGAACCTTTCAAAACTAAACTCATTTATTTGGTATAATTGTGTATGAACCTCATTTTGTACTATGTTAGTTATCTGTATGACCAGACATCATACAATACGAATAGTTAAAATAAATCATATTTCTCTTGGTACGAAAGTGGATGACCCCATTTCGTCCTATGTGAAGCGTCTGTACGAACATATATTGTACCTTACGACATATACATTGTAGAATACGAACATATCATAAAATGATAAGTTCGTATGGGACGATCTGGTACACACCCATTTTGTACTCTATGAGTCGTCTGTATGAACCACAGTTCATGGAGTACGAATAGCACACAAAAATTTTTAATCGTGATTTGATTAACTTAGTTTTAGAGGAACTACCATGACAAATCATCTAGTATGATTTAAAAATCATACAGTACGATTACTTTTAAAATCTAAGTTTTGATTCACTCCCCCAATGTGTGTGTGTACAGTTACCCAATTACAATCACACTCTCTCAGACTCAAGAAAAAAAATTACAGGCTTCCTTATAAAAACCCTAATCTAATCTAACTTGAAGCCTTTGGCAGTCTGGAGTATGTTTTCCCTGAAATATTAGTACACACAAACAACACAAAAAATTTATCTAATATATGTTAGGAGAAACAGTAATCATAGCAATAATATTTTGGCATCATCAAAAAATCACATGATATGAAACTTAATCTTGAAATCTAAGTTGCAATAATCTCCTTCTTTTTTATGATGGTAAAATAATTATTGTTTGAGTTAACACTAAAGATAATTTTTCTCCTAAGCTCCCCCTCAATGAATGATAAATTTAAAAATAGGGTATTGCAATGAAAATCAAAATAACAACAACAAAAAAAAAATTACATACACAACAAGGCACACTACACACATCACACAAACACCTCAAACCAACAACAATAATAAAAAAAATTTACATACACAATAAGACACACTACACACATCACACAAAAATAATCATATATACACATCAAACAATAACTAATGACTCCCCTTTTTGAAAATAATAAAAAGGGAAGATCCTCTTGGAAAGATAGGTTTCTATTGATAAATCAAAGAGATAATGAATAAGAAGATTTTAAATTATTTATAAAGACAATATTAACTTCCTAATGTGAAAAAGAAAAGTTTCAAATTGTAAATCAAAGAACAATTAAGATAAGAAAAGTCAACCAGCTTCACAGATCGTTATAGACATATCAAATAAAACTAATTATTACGAAATTGATGAAATGAAGATTAATTAGTTTCTCATTCAGTAGTGCAGATTATTGTTGATTAGATGGATTTGAATAAGAGATAGAAAGATAAAGGAAAGAATCGAATGAAAATTTCAATTGGTAACATTTTTCATATTTTCAATTTTTGCCACACCTTGTACATCTTTTCAGTTTGGGCTAATTTTGCGCCTCTTTTCACTTTGGCGAATATTGCGCATCTTTTTAAACTTGTGGCATATTTTATGCATCTTTTCAAGCTTGGCACGTTTTGTGCATCTTTTTACATTTTTGGTATTTCTAATATCAATAAATCTTAAAACAAATTCTAATAATTAACAAAAATATACACATTGAAAAAAAATGAAATAAAAATAAAACATCTATTTTGTAATAATTATAATAAAATAATATTTGTCTATAAGAACATGGAGATAATTTTCTAATCAACACCCAACCATAATTTAATTTAAAATTTTGAGAAATTAAATTTTGTAAGGAAATGAATCTGTAGAGCAAAATATTTTAAAATTTCATCATAGAGATCAACTATATTTGATTAGTTTATAAAAACTTAAAATAATTCAAGAAGAATAACTTCAACATAAGAAAAAACATCATTCCATTTAGCACATGTAACACATATAACATATACATAGCGAAGCCATCATACAAATACATCATATCATTACCAAAAAGGAAATACACAATATAGCGAACCCATTACATAAGATCAAAAGAAACAACACAACAATAAGTATAACAGTAAAAACACAACTAAAATTCTGAGGGACCCTAGTTTGGAGGTGGCTGAGGGGTGAACATCATAAAGTAGCTATTGATCGTAGCTACTTGAGTGTTAATAGAATCAAACTGTCCTCTAATCCACCCCATATCTTTATTGTACCTCGTATCCTACTGGTTTAGGTGAGTCTCAATTTAATCAAAATGAGATTCCAGTCTATCAAAATGCTGGACCATTTCATGATAGAAATACTGATTAGGACCAGGAGCAGGTGCAGGTGCTCCTTCTTCTTCAAATTCTTCTCCCTCAGTTCCTTGGTCATGGTGACAAGTGAATGAAAAGAAGCATCGATAAAGTAGGCAGGAAGCTGAGTAGGTGGATCAAGATGAATCAAGTTGTACTTTTTTTTTAAAATGTAGGCTGTCAGATGTCCTAAAGCCATATTTTTCTTTCTCCTACTGTGAGGAAGTCTAATATCAAAAATCTTATAAATATAGTCCATAATCAGTTGTACTTCATCTATAGGAGTGTTGGTCATGATAAGGTATGTTACTGTAGACAAAAAGGAGTTATATTGATACGATCACCAGCTTTAGGTATAATAAAAGTCCTTAATACATGTTGGATGATCCTAACATTTTGATTCAGGGTGTACACACGAGGTAGATGATTGATGGAAGCAATACCTCTAAGGGTTTGATTAATTTCAGAACAGTCAAAATCAGACCTAGAAGTTATTGTGTGTGCCCTAACCCCCTCAGTTCAAAGGTATAGGAAGGTGCTTAAATCTTCTTTGGTAATCTGTACTCACTATTTAAAAATATATGAAGACATCCTAGAATAATTTTCATTCATTCTCATGTTTGCAAGGAAGTAGTGGATGTGTCATGATGGTAAGCATACATCAGGGTGAGAATGAAAGAGAATTGAGTCGAATCAAACAAAGGCATTATTGAGAAGTTAATGTCACTTTGGATTACGAGACGAGTTGGAGTTATTTTCACCTGAAAGAAATAAATATAGGCCTCCTCATTTTCTTTTGAGAGAAAGTTCTCGTCAAGTTCACCAGAACAAGAGGAAGAAGTCTTGGAAGTTTGTGCTCACTTGCTGCTGCTAGCCATTTCGAGAGTTAGAACAAGAGATGCTTTGAGATTGAAGAGATTGTGAAGAAAAATCATCGAAATACTTTTATTTTAAAGAAAAACGGCACGATCTTACAATATAAAAATTTACTCAAATGTACGATTTTGAAATCGTACAGGAAGAAAATAATTTCGTACATACGAATGAAAAAGGACAAAAATGAAACAACTTTTTGTAAACTGTCATTCCCGAGGAGTTGTTTCGTACAGGCTTTTTGACCAAATGATCGTACAGACGAAGACGTGTTTGTCCAGGACGATCATAATAATAATGATTATTTATGGCAGTTGGGTTCGTCCATATAAAGACCTGACAACAGGATCGTGCAGACGAAATGGGATTTGTATGTACGATCTTCAAAAATAACTATCATTTGGAAAACAGGCCTATTCATACAGATGGAAATTTCCTATTCGTACAGTATGAAGATGTCAACGTACAGTATGATAGGCTTAAAAAATCTAAATTTTGCTCTGATTAATTCAAGAAAAATATCATGTACATTCTAATAAATTTGTATAATATGAAAGTGATTCGTACACTATGAATGGAAATAAACTTAAGACATGATAAATCAGACTCTTTTATAAAAAATAATTTTAAAAAACAAATCACACAAGATTCATGAAATGCAAAAATGAAAGCAGAAATAATACAAACGAACAAACATAATACATAGAAGAAAAAAAATAACAATTTAAAAGCATTAACAAAATACAAACAAATAACAATAAAAGACAAGCAACAAACATCAACATACATAAAATATATTACAAATCTAATTTGCATAATTACAATTTTAAGCATTAGTATCAATCACACCTAATCTGGTTCTTAAGGTGCTAAATATTTTAAAAGCTAGTGATTTTATGAAAATATCTATAAGTTGATTATCAGAAGCAATATGGTGTAATTCAATTTCTTCTTTAGTCACATAATCTCTAATGAAGTGATGCCTTATATATATATATATATATATATATATATATATATATATATATATATATGTTTGGTTTTAGAATGTTATATATGTTTGGTTCTAGAATGTTGAATAGGATTCTTTAAAATGCATATGACACTTGTATTATCACAGAAAATTAGAATAGTGCCAATAGAAAATTTTAAATCAGTTAGTTGTTGTTTTAACCAAAAAACATGTGCCACATAATTACCTAAGGTAATATATTCTACTTCAGCAATAAAAAGAGCTACTGAATTTTATTTTCTACTAGGCCAAGAAACTAAGGAGTTTTTTATAAATTGACAAGTTTCAGAAGGACCCTTTCGATCAAGTCTACACCCAGCAAAATCTGAATCAGAATATCCAATAATTTTAAAAGAAGAGTTGTGCTTAGGATACTAAATTCTAAAGTTTTGAGTTCTCAAAAGATATCTCAAAATTCTTTTAACAGCAGTTAGATGTGATTCCTTTGGATCAGCTTGAAATCTAATACAAATAAACATCAAATATGATATATTATCTGCTAGCTGTTAAGAAATGATCTAATTATTTCTCTAAATTTTTTTATCAATAAATTTTCTCTTAGAGTCTATGTCTAACTACACTGAGGAACACATTGGTGTACTCACTAGTTTAGTACTATCCGTTTCATATTTCTTGAAGATGTCCTTAATATACTTTGACTGACTCAAAAATATTTCATTATTATTCTACTTTATGCTAAAACTAAAAAAATAACTTAAGTCTCTCATCAAACTCATTTCAAATTCACTACTCATTATTTTTAAAAAATCATCACAAAGATTTTTATTTATGGATCCAAATAAGATATCATCAACATATATTTGAACAATGAGCAAGTCATCTCCTACCCTTTTTAAGAAGAGAATGGTGTCCACACTTCCTTTAACAAATGGCTTTTCTAGTAGAAAAGGGCTTAGCCTCTCATACCAAGCCCTAAGTGATTATTTTAATCCATACAATACCTTTTTTAATTTAAATACATGATTAAAGAATTTTGAATTTTTAAAACCTAGAGGTTGCTCAACATAAATATCATCTTGTATCACCCCATTAAGAAAGACACTCTTAACATCCATTTGAAATAATTTAAAATCTTTAAAATAGGCAAAGGTTAGTAATACCCTTATCGCTTCAAGTCTGGCTATAGGGAAAAATATTTCTTCAAAATCAATTCCTTCTATTTGATTGTACCCCTTGGCCACCAATCTTGCCTTATTTCTAACCACTATACCTGAATCATTCATTTTATTTTTGAACACCCACTTAGTTCCCACAATACTATGATTCTTAGGCCTTTCGATTAATTCCCAAATATCATTTCTAACAAATTGACTCAATTCCTCCTGCATGCATGGCCAAAATCTAAAATTCATCCAAAAGAATTTAATTTATATTAGTGGGTTCAATCATTGAGATAAAAGCTGAGTGGTTTACTTCTTTGTTAAGTCCATGCCTAATTCTAACACCTTTACTTGGTTCACCTAAAATTAATTCTTAAGGATAATTTTTAGAATACTTCTATAAAATTATTAATTATTTAAATTACAAAATAAATTTTTTTAGAAATTATTAAAATCCGCCGGAAAGTCTGCCGAAAATATCACTGGAAACAAATCTATCAGAAATCAGTCTAAAATTCACCGAAAAATCTGTGAAAAAATATGTCAAAAATATTTCGTCATAATCTGTCGGAATTCCATCAAAAAAACTATCGAAAATCTGTCCACCGAAAATTCGCTGGAAAATTCGCTCGTGATAGGCGATTTTCCTGTAGTGATTCTCTTTCTGTTTCAACCCTTTCTTCAAGATTTATATTTTTAATTCCTTGGGAGATATCTTCAATAGGTTCTTCTTCCAACCTTGACTCTTCAGAAATATCAGATTTATCAAAAACTATATATGTGGTCTCCTCAATTATCAAAATTCTTCTGTTAAAAACTCTATAAGATTTGTCAACACTGGAATATCCTAGAAAAATTTCTTCATCATATTTTTCTAAAGGAGTTTTACCATTATTGTGAATGAACACCATACATCTAAAGACATATAAATGTGATATGTTAGGTATTCTCCCCTTAAAAAATTCATAGAATATTTTGTTCAACTTAGATCTAATGTTCACCCTATTCAGAACATAACATGTTGTACTAACCGCTTCAGCCTAAAAATATTTTGGAAGTGAATATTCTGCCAATATGGCTCTAATGGCTTTTATCAAAGTTTTATTCTTTTTTTCAACAATCCTATTCTGCTGAGGGGTCCTAGGTGCTAAAAAGTTGTGATCAATTCCTTATTCTTTACAAAAATCTTCAAATTTTTATTTTAAACTCTCCTCTATGATCACTTTGAATTGATAACATTTCACACCTAGCTTTCTCTGAATCCAAATATAAAAATTTTTAATTTCATCAAATGATTTACTCTTATGAGATAAAAATTTGATCCAAGTGAATCTTAAAAAAACATCAGTGATTACATATCCAAAAATTTTACCTCCTAGACTTATAGTGCTAACCGGTCTAAAAAGATTCATGTGTATGACTTCTAGTGATTTGCTAGTTCTAAGATCTTTAATTGAATGAAAGGATGACTTCACATGTTTTCCTAATTGACATGCATCACACATGTGATTCTTAGTGAAGCCTAATTTAGGTTTGCCTCTAACCAATTTTTTCTGAGTAATTTTTTTAAGATTTTTCATGCTTGTATGACAGAGTCTTCTATGCCATAACTAAGATTCATCATTGACAGTTTTGAGATAAAAAGCATTAAAAGACTTAACATAATTTAAATCAAATATGTATACATTATTTATCCTATTTTCATACAACACATCAATTCCATTTTGGCTTATAATGCAGCTTGTAGGTCAAAATTTAATGTTAAATCTCCTATCACAAAGTTAACTGATACTTAACAAGTTGTGTTTCAAGACATCAACTAATAAAATATTCTCAATAAAAAAATTATTCTTATTGCCAATCATACATGTACCTACCACTCTTTTAGTGGTATTATCTCTAAGTATTACCATGCCTCTATTTCTGGCTTCCAGCATTATAAATTGATTTGTATCTTAAGTCATATGTTTTGAACATCCGCTATCTAGGTACCAAATACTCTCACGAGGGCTTGTATGAGAGCATTTCTATAAAATGATCAAATAGTAGACTTAGGAATCCAAATAAATTTAAGTTCACCTCTTGGCAATAATAAACCAGATGCATGCTTGATATGCTGTGTTTGATGCATCTTAGGTCTCCACACTAAATGTGTTATACTATGAATAGTATAAGTGTGGGATATGTGTCCTAACATTTTATATGAAAAATATTTTACATCAAAATTTTTTTTTAATCTATATGAATTATAATGTCTCTTCCTAGATTTTGAATTTGTATGCTCTTACTTAGATTTATAGAATTATTCAAGTGTAGGTGTAGGCCTATTTTCTATAATAGCCTTCATTTTTATTTCTAGATATGAGTTTCTTTTTCTAGAATTAAATTTTCCATTTTCATGTTAATTTTCCTATATTTAGTTTCACCCAAAAAAGTTTTTAAGTCATTTTCAAGTTTAGTGTGTGATGATTTCAATAGTTCATACTTTTTGTTCAAATCATCAAATTCTTCCAACAAGGTCATATAGTTACTATCTATGTTTGCGTAATTATTTCTAAGGATTTCATACTCTTTTTACAAATTTAAATACTCTATATTAAGTTTAGCATGAAGTTTTTTGAGTTTTCTATATCCATTATGTATTTTCTCAAAAACTTTAAATAATTCATCATAAGATAAGTCACATACATCTTCTTGATCCGAAAGATCAATATTGTCCGCCATTAAGCACAAGTTTGTGACTTCTTTTTATGCTTCTGTTTCTAAGGAGTCACATGCTAAGTTAGCCCAGAAAGCTTTCTATAGTCTTTTCTTGCCCTTCCTTATATTGGTTTTCTCATCAACTTTCTTCTTGTTAGGATTAGCTTTGAGATTCGGGCAATCGGTCTTAATATGCCAAGGCTTCCTATATTCATAACAAATGACATCATTTGAAACTTTTGCATTCCTATTGAATTTATCTTTATTCCGATGCTGACATCTTCGTTGCTTTCTTTTAAGGAAATTTTTTGAATTGCCTCGTCATGAGTGCAATATCCTCTTCATCCTCAGGTATTGATTAATGACCTTCTAAATCACCCACTTTCAATATAATTTTCTTTTCTTTTCACTTGTCACCTGTATCAATCTATCTTTGAGTCACTCCTTACTCGTAAGCAATCAGTGATTCAAGCAGATTGTCAATAGAATATATGTTCAAATCTTTAGACTCGATTATGACAGTTATCTTTGCATCATAAGCAGTAGGTAGATAACGTAGGATTTTGTTAACATTTTCAAAATTTGTTAGTTTTCTACCTAAAGTATGCAATGAGGAGACTATCTATATAAAATAAGTATACATATCACTGATTGATTCATTCAATTTCATACAAAAAAGTTTATAGTCATGTAATAGAATGTTTAATCTAGATTATTTCACCTCATTAATTCCTTCATACGTGATGCAAAGTCTATCCCAAATTTCTTTTTTAGTTTTACAGATTGAAACATGCATGTAGTCTTCAGATTTAAGAGCAAAGAAAAAAACTATTTAAGTATTTTGCATTTAACTAAGCTAAGTCTTTTCCTTTTAATGTCCAATCAATAAATATTGTATTAATCCTAATGCCATTAATAAGTCTAGTAGGAGCAATATAGCCATCTTATACTAACTTCCACATGCGATAGCCAAGTGATTGCAGAAAAGTAGACATACAAGTTTTTCAAAAATCAAATGGGATGTTATCAAATAAAGGCGTTCTAGTGATCGAATATCCTTCAGGAGTATTACGATTTCTAAAATTTATCATAATTATTTTTCAAAAAGTAATTTGAGGGGGGTGAATTGGTAATTTTAAAAATTCTCTTGAATTTTAAAAAAACTAATAAAGATATTTTACATAATGATAAATTTTTATAAAAATATTTTTCAACCACAGAAATTAAAAATGCAGTAAAAAGTAAAGGAATAGAAGATACCAAATTTTATAGTGGTTCGATCAAACTAGACCTACGTCCACTCCCTGGAGACGCCTTCTCCAGGTATTGCATTAAATAATAGTGTCTCTCCTTTTGCCCCCATAGCAAGGTGGAGAAGCCTTTACAAACTCTCTTTCACTAACCCGATACGGCAGAGAACTGATGTCTTTTATACCCTCCAAGTGATGGCAGCGTATCAACTCTTCCTTTTTCACCCTCCTGGTGAATACAGAGAACCCAACATCCTTTTTCACCCTCTTGATGAAGGCAGAGAACCTGATATCATTTGAAAAACTTCTCTTAAGAACCTTCAAGGAAGTAGGCAGAGTTTTAAAGAAGCAAACAAGAGATCCTCACCTTTGGGCAACCTTGTAAATCCCCTCACAAATTCTTCTCACAAGATCTCTCACTCTCAACTCCCAAAACACTTTCCTTTTTCTCTCAAGAGAAATTCAAAGCAAGATCACTCAGTGTTAGTTTTTTAGGACACTTATATATGAAAGACAAGAAAAATTGTTCAGAAAATTAAAATTTTCAACTTGAACCTAGTCCAATCATACAGTACAATCGACGATTATCTGTACGAATAGTTCAAAAATTCATGTACGATCTTGTACGAATCTAATTTTGTACTCTGTCAATCATCTGTACTAACTGACAACGTACTGTATGAACAGTTCAAAACTGAACTCATTCATTTGGTACGATCATGTATGAACCTCATTTCATACTCTATCTGTTGTCTATATGAACATATATTATATAGTATGAACAGTTAAAATAAATCATGTTTCTCTTAATACGAGAGTGGACAAACCGATTTCATACTCTGTGAAGCATCTGTATAAATATACATCGTACCGTACGACACATACATCATACAGTACAAACAGATCAAAAAATGGCATGTTCATCTGGGACAATCCGGTACGCATCCATTTCGTACTCTGTGAGTTATCTATACGAACCAACGATCGTACAGTACGAACAGCACACAAAAAAAAATTTCAATCGTGATTTGATTAACTTAATTTTGGAGGAACTACCATGACAAACCGTCCAGTATGATTCAAAAATTATACAGCATGATTAGTTTTAAAATCTAAGTTTTAACTCACTCCCTCAATGTGTGTGTATACGGATCACACTCTCTCAAACTTAAGAAAAAATAAAAAAATTACAGACTTTCTTACAAGAAACCCTAATCTAATCTGTCTTGAAATCTTCAGCAGTATGGAGTATAATTTTTCTGAAATATTAGTACACACAAATAACACAAAGAAAATATATCTAATGTATGTTAGGATAAATAGTAATCATAACAATAATATTTTGGTATCATCAAAAAATCACATGATATAAAATTTAATCTTGAAATCTAAGTTGCAATAATGATTTCATATAAATTTAATAGTTCTATATATGAGCTTGAAATAACTTCTTATATGTACAACCCATGAATTTATGTTTCTTTATATAGCAATGCATGAGCATTATTGATTTTTGCAATCAGGTGGTTGGAAGTAATGAAATCTCAATATTTTGTGTAATTGTGATCCGATGTTCTAAATATTTGCCCCCTAAGAGGATAAACCCTTTTGGATGTCTGCTTCTTTATGTATAAGTGATTTTTTGACAGAACGGTGACATGTTTTATTGATGACATAGTTCTAATTAGGTTCCTTGTCTATGCTAAGGTGGGCTATGAAGAATCCATTTTAAAAATTCTACCTTATTTTGGGTGTTATTATGAGAAACTACCCCAAATCTTAATATGTGATGGAAGATATTAAAATAAATTTATCAAGGATGTTTGACTTATCTGAGATTTTTCATCAAAATTTTACTTTATGACATTAAATTGTATGAAAAATGTCAAGAAAAATTCATCAAAGATTTTTGACCTTTTAAAGTTATGTGTAAAACTTTGCTTGATAATATTAACATATATGAAAGTGCTAGAATCAAATTCCCTGGAATCAATTGTACCATAAATTATGATGGGTTGAAAGCCACATTTATCCAAAATCAAAAGATAAAATTAGTCTATCTTTAGATCATTAACGCCCTTCCAATATTATAGTTGTGGCCTTACATAATGAGTAAAAGTCTAGCGGGGGACTGTAGAGTTTGAAACTTTCTTCAAGCTTTATTTAAAGTTCCTCATATTTACGGGAAGTTTATAAGGATCGTTATCAATAGGATTACCTTGAATGAATAGAAAAATAGTGGATGGAAGGGCTTGCTTGACTATAAACACGTCGAACATATTAACTTGAATATTTCTTCTTCAAGGTTGTTGCCAAGGTTGCCCCTAATTATAATACGTTTAGCATGAAATTGATGCAATAATGGATAATAGAAGGGAGAAGTTTTCTAGCTATCACCATGCATAGGATATTGTCCATTCAATGTTATCCCCCCTCTCCCTCCCCACACTGACTTTCTTCCTTATGATTGATAAAATGATAAATGACAAAGAGATTACCCTATTATTATTATGTGTGAGGTGTTGATGTTAAAGACCTTTCAATGTTGTAAGAAAAGGTTGCTTCACAATCAAGAATCATTTCCTATATATGGAATCAAACTATTGCATGCCATGACATTTATGGTAGTAGAAAGAAAGAGTTTAGCGCCTTAGCATTCTATGAAGTTTCAATACACATATATATATAAAATAGGAGTTGCAAGAGACATCATATTCTTTACAGAGTAAATCTTTAAAAGAAAAAAATCATAGGTATATATGTCTTGCCCTATAACCTAATAGAAGAATTATACCTTAAACTTAGACATCTTAACCACCATATAAAACATTCCAGAGCCAACAAAATAGTTTAAAAAATATGTAAATAATAAAAACAATCATCCATATTTTCATTTCCAAAATCAATCATATGCAAATAATCCAATATGAATTGATTCTATACATCAAAATAAAAAAATTGAACTATAAAATACCTTAATAAAAAGCACCTGACAGCTCTGCTCTTATCAATCTCTACTCCGCAGGACACTTCTCTTTTCCTAAAATTTTATAAAATAATAGGGTGAGAGTTCACATGCTCAATAAGCTATCTTAATTCCTATTGCAGAATTTAACACTCATATTTACAATATACAAGAGATTTAAATATCAATAGCAAAATAATATAAGATGACTTTACTCAAAGAAAGCATGAACATAGGGATTACTTATATCAACATTATTAGAAGAACAACATAAGCATATTTTAAACTTGAATATACAACAATATTAACTTTGAGAACTTATTATTTGAACTTGAACATTAAAAACATTAACATGTATTTTCACTTGAGTGTCAAAGTGCACTTGTTAACATAACATCACTTATATTTTTATTTTTATAGAAGCATCAAAGTGTACTTAGTTAGCAACAAAATATTCTTTGCATTTGAACTTATTTCATTTAATATTATATATATATATATATGGGAAAATTTAATATAATATTTAATATATGAATCATGATATGCATGTCTCAATGTTTGCTTATAACTCCACACTTTCACTTATACATTACAAAGTTAACCTTCAATAGGTGAAACAGAACAACCTGATTCCACTTATAACTTCGATTTGTGTTATAACTCACTTGAACCTCTCACAATTGCACAAAGCAGATGGATCTAGAAATAATCTCCCACATCTGCACATGTTAGATGGGGCCAAAATCAGAAATAGAATAGAAAAAATTTAAGCCAATATAACAGAACTCGTAGTGCACTTTAATATATCCCATATCAGAACTTATGTCATATGGATATGAATGCAATTGTAGAAATTAAAAAAAAAATTACATGCATACATGTCATTAACAATGAATATGAACACATATGTACTGACACATGCATGACACTTCAGGAGATGATGCAAGTTTACTTTTTCTACATGCTTAATATTTTTTATTTGAAAAATTTTGCATAAGGGGCCTTTAAGATATTATTTTATAACTTTTGATGAATTATAATAAATGCCTTAAATGTTATTTTTAGTATGAATTATGTTCAATGTCAGAAATACTTGGAATTCCATAGTTTTATGCTTCTAGTCATAATATTTCTTCTATTTTTCTTAAGCTCTACCAACTCATATTTCTTCTATTTTTTTGGTAACACTATCTACCAACTCATAATAATAATTAAAATAATAAATTTCAAGCTGAACTATTTTGTGTAAAGTAAAAAGTGAACAATTACGAGAAAATTGTCAACTTGGTTCGGGCAAAAGTTTTTGCAATTATATTTTTTTAAAAAAATTATTTTTAAATTTATCAATGAATTAAAATCATGTAAATTTATATCATTTAAATATAATAAAATATCATATGCGAATTGTTTTGAGTTCATCTCGATCGCAATTAAGTGGAATGTGTCTTCAGCCAATTTTTTTTTTAATATAAATAAAATTATCGACTTCTATCGTTTAAAAAAAATAAAATAAAAAAATCTCTGTTAACTAATGATTTACGAGTGCGGCATTTTAACGAACGGGTGATGGACGGCTAGCAGGAGGATCTACCAGAGCTACTGCGAGGAAATGAAGGAGTTGTCGCTGGTGATAGCAGAGCTACTAGGGATGAGTCTCGCCGGAGACCGGAGATGGTATCGCGAGTTCTTCGAGGACGGGAAGGCGGTCGCACGCTGCAATTACTATCCTCCATGCAAGGAGGCGGAGCTCACGCTGGGGACGGGCCCACACGCCGATCCCAACGCGTTTACGATCCTGCAGCAGGATGAAGTCTCCGGCCTCGACGTGTTCACCGGCGGGAGGTGGAGCTCCGTTCGTCCAGTCTCCGGCGCCCTCATCATCAACGTCGGCGACACCTTCGAGGTTAGTGACCTATCGTCTCTTTTCTTCAATTTCAGTTCTTTGAACCCATTCTACATCTTAATATAATTTGTACCACAACACCTTTTCCCCCCACAAAGGGACCCTTAGATCTCTATTAATGGAACCAATGAATACAAATCTCCATATAGAAGGAATGAAAATGGAGATCTTCTTCAAAGACCTTCTGTAAGGAATTTCTTATAGGATTCCTGTTCGGATTTGATTATATGGTTAATGTTTGCTGTGAAGGATCCAATCAAGAGAAGAACCAACCCTAGCATTAGAATTAATTAGCTAATGATCTCCATTAAAATGCTTCTCGCATTAAATCCTACTTGAGTTAAATTCCAACTTGTAATTGGTAAATATATGGGTGGGGTGGACTATGATGAGTTAGTGCATGCAGATCATTTTGATCTGCTAGTTGGGAGCTTTGACTATCAATTAAGAGGCATTGAGTTCCAGTCTTACATATGTGATGTCTGTGTGAGTTTATCTTAATTGAC
Organism: Dendrobium chrysotoxum; assembly: GCA_019925795.1. Taxonomy (NCBI): domain Eukaryota; kingdom Viridiplantae; phylum Streptophyta; class Magnoliopsida; order Asparagales; family Orchidaceae; genus Dendrobium; species Dendrobium chrysotoxum. The sequence continues at coordinate 20,470,017 of CM034312.1, read as the reverse complement.
CTAAATGCTTTAAAAAAATGACAAATAAGTGCCATTATGTGTCTTATATTTAGTAGGCGCTTAAAAGTCTATAAATGCTCATGTGGGATATTAGGGCAACAAACAATCATAATGTAGAAGCAATGGAACTTTTAAAAATTGTGAGCATTAAAATTTTGAGCTTTTAAATGATTTAATTATCTTTTTTAATGTAATTTTATTTATATTTTATGTGAGTTATGCTTGGGTTCATGTGGTCATATTATTTTTAGTAAATAATAATATATGAGTGCCCATGTGTAAGCTATGATACATATATTCTAATTATAATTCATTATATCCTAATTAATTTAATTATAACTTTAAAGTGGCTGGTAGTGGCCGTCGGCATCGAATATTAATTAAACTTCTAGAGTTTTTCAGATCTCCAAGCTCTCTTCCTACTCAAGTCCATTTCATTTTCATGTGAAAAATGATGATCTATTTATAGTATTTTTAGAATGAATATTTTGATAAATTAAGCTAAAATTCTTAACACTCCAACAAATAACGTATATTTCTTTGATCATAGGCTATTTATTCCGCATTTAAGTATGACTATAAACATGCAATAATCAAAGACTCTTTTGGTTCTTCAATTAATATCTCAAAATTTTTGACTACCTTTTAAGTGTTTAATTTGAGCTTATTTGAACTCGAATCAGACAAACTTTAGTATCATTAGGTTCATCTTTCCAAGACGCTCAATTTGACATAAGTTAGTTGAAATCAAGCTGCGAATGATTTTGTATTTAATTTTGAAAATTTTTAATATAAACATTACATTAAAATTCATGTGGATGAATGTGGACTTTCTTAAGGCAAATGAGTACTAATTAGTAATTATAACTAATTACTTTGATGCAACTTAATTAATAAACCTTTAGTATTCTCTCACCATCTAAATTAATCATTATTAATTTCTAAATTACATATTAATCAACCTCACTGAATCAAACGCCTCATAAAATTTTAAATTTTGAAAATAACAGCCAAACAATCTATTATGTTCTAGCCAGATTTAAGAACTGATATGCCCATTAATTTCTTAAAAATTTAAAATTCAGATCAATAAAATTTTTTAAATTCTAATTGAGCTAAACCCTAATTTGTAGCCATATACTGTTTCCAGCCGATCGATCTGAATTTGCCAGTTCGTTGAATTCAATTTACAAGCGATCGTCAAAGTCAAATTAATTCACATCCAATTAATATATCCGTGCTTGATCTGTAGGCGCTGAGCAACGGAGAGTACAAGAGCTGCCTCCACCGGGCGGTGGTGAACCCAGACAAAGAAAGAAGGTCGATCGCCTACTTCGTGAGCCCGAGGCATGATAAGGTCGTCCGACCGCCGCCGGAGCTCCTCGCCGGCGGCGATGGGGACGGCAACGGCGATCGTAGGAAGTACCCAGACTTCACCTGGCTGCAGCTGCTGGAGTTCACTCAGACTCGCCACCGCGCCGACGGCGAGACACTCCGCTTTTTCGTCAACTACCTCAGCTCCGCGCCGGTGGCTAACTGAACCTGGACGGGAGTTGTCTCAATTACCGTAATCAGCTTGTTAAAAATTATATTAAAATGCAGAGAATTCTAATACTTCTATATATATCTAATGCCTAAATTGTTATATTTAGGTATAAAATATCTCAATATCTCAATATCTAAATCATATTAAAATAGTTGCATGCTGGCGGAGGCAGGTCTCACGTCTGTATTTTGTGAGAAATTATTATGTGCGGTTGTTGGATTGTTCGGAGACTAATCAAGACGCATCACGTCATCCGATATACCGCGGTACACGTATTGATACATCAGGGGCGGATTCAGCTCTTTTTTCAAGGTGAATAAAATTTTAAGTAATAATAATAATAATAATAACATAAATAGTAATAATAAAAAATAAATTTTTTTAAAAATTTTAATCATTATAATACTGTCATCATATGAATTGTCTGGATTATAGATTAGAAAATGCAAATTGTTTCATAATTCTATTAAAAAGCAATAATTTAAAAAACAAAATCATCAAATAGAAGGAAATAGCACCTGCAGTAGAGCAAGAGCCATAACCTGTTGCCGATGAAAGGCCGCTAGTAGGAGTATTCGAGCTTAGAACTACAACATCAAAGCAGAACAAGAACAATTTTCCTTCAAATCCATTTCAACAGAACCATATGAATCCAGTTTTCGAACCGTATGAAACCAGTTTTCAGTGTTTAAGAAAATTTAAAAAAAAAAAGAGTAAGGAACTATCAGAGAAATTATTGAGCAGCACAGCTAGCAACTTCACTCATAGATCCAAATGTTGAGAAGAACTAGTCAAATACCTAAATTCCAAAAGTAAGCAACCTAACCATACCCATTGTATTCCAATGAAACTAATAAATTAAAGGAATTACATAAGAGTTAAACAAAAAAGGCCACAGAATAAATGTTAAAGCAACTGTCTCCATCAAACAAGCTACAAAGATCGATTGCTAAGATTACTGACACTCAAAAGAAAAAAAAAAAGAGATTTTGCAAATTGGTTCTTAACAAAAAGTCGATCAAACAGATTTTATGCTTAAAGTATCAAAAAATATGGAAGAAACAATTAACCAAAAGCTAGATGAGGGAAATTTGCATTACCGCTCATTCCCTTAGCCCATCAAGGCCGCAAACCGATTAGATAAAAGTTACCATCAATGAGCGGGAATGCCAGCTGCGACAGTGTGACTGCGATTCTGCGAAGGTGGGGAAGATGAAGGCGGCGACCTTCGAGAATGATGAGTTGGCGACCTCTTCGAACCATCGACAACATCAAAGGGACGAAGGCTGCGAGTCTGCGGATGTGAAGAGCCGATTTGTCAAAAAAGGAGATTGGCTACGAAGACAAGGGTTGCGGTTGCAGCTACGGACTGCGGTCTACGAAGAAGAAGGCTGTGCAGACAATTAAAATCTCCCCCAAAAAAATTTATAAATGATATCAATATCATGATTCTCCTTCAAAAATCAAACCGCAAGTACTACCAAAAATTTACAAAGAGAAGCATCAGCCATCTAGCAAAAATAATAGAGTAAGTGGAGCAGTAGGTAGGCGTCAAAACAAGTAAAAATTACCTTCAATGAAGCCGAATGCGGAAGGGGGCTGCCGGCTGTGAACCAAGAAGACGACCTCTTGCGATTTGCGAAAGCCAAGGCCGGCGACCTCTTGCGATTTGCGAAGGGGAAAGCCAGCGACCTCTTGCGATTTGGGAAGGACCTGATCTTGCGAGTTGCGAATGACAGAACAAGAGCTGGAGAGGGAGTGCGATTCTGCGAACAGAGAGTCAAGATGGGCAAAACTGGGGCGATTGGGCGGGATTAATAAATTTAGGACAAAAAAGCTTTTTGAGGGGGCAAAATTCCAAGAAAGTTTCCCTTAATGAATAATTTTTTTTTTAGGGTGGGCATTTGCCCACCCACCCTTAGCTGACCGTGGATCCGCCTCTGTGAGTAAGTACACAATAAAAAAGTAATATAGCGCGTGATGATTCGCCTCCGACATCCCATGACCGCACAGAATAATTTTTCGTGTTTTGTGGGGAGCACAAATGACCTATTTCAAAAACACTTTTAATTATTCCAATCAAAGTTGAGAATGAGGGTTTTATGTTTTTATTAGGTGTTTTTATAAAAGATAATTTATATAATAAAATCATTTTAATTTGCTTAAATATAATATTATATTTATAATGAATCATTTGATTTATGTCTACAGTTTAAAGCAGCTTATTAGTATAAAATTTTTTTAAAAGTAATAAAAAATAGTGTAAAAAGTTGTCCTAAATGAATCCTTAGTTGAATCTTATTTACATAAAAATATAAAAATAATAATGATACTTAATTAGATTAATTATTTTTATAAATTAATAAATTTACTTTTAAATTTTTATATTAAATAAAAAATTAGGCTATTAGGCTAATGGTGGCGCTATGCCTACAGGCCCTCATTGTAGCTCCATCTTTAATGTGAAAATATATTTTATTTTCGATAAATTAATATTAATTTTACTTAAAAATTATAATATAATAAAAACAAATATAAAATTTTAGATATTATATGTGTAAATTCATAATTTACTATGATATATATGTAAATTCCTCAATGGAGCAATAATTGTTTTTTTTTTTAATTAATGAAGTCAAAGTGGAAAAATCAAGGTCATATTATGTTGTTATGGTAGGCTTATATGCAATATCTTTGGGCAGGGAATTTGTGAAATTTTATAGGAAATTTTATTTGGAGAAAAATTGGGTGAGAATAAACTGCGTAATTTGTCAAAGATGAGCTTTAACAAATTTTTATTTATTTGAGATAAATATAATAAAAAATAATTACTTTATTTTTATATTACATAATTTCAAAATAATTTATTTAAGTTGAAGGCTTCATTTGAGATAATTTTCTTACTGCTTCTTAAAATAACTTTTTGGTAAAAAAAATTTAATTTTTGTACTAGAAAAGCAGTAAGAAAGCCGTCCGAAAAAAAAGTGAAGTCATCATGTTTATTAACTTGAAATTTTTGGAAAAAAATGATTGTGTAAGAAACATTAAAGCTTATTTGAGACGATTTTCTTACTGCTTTCTAAAATAACTTTTTAGTAAAAAAAAATTTAAACTAAAAAGTTTTGTTAAAAAAAAACTGTTTTAAAAAATAATAAAAAAATGTTCTCAAATGAACCCTAAATGTGTTGCTCAAGAAATTATGAAACTCCTAAGATAAAAAAATAAAATAAAATAAAATAAATAAATAAAAAGAAGCTCCTAAGATAAAAGTATTTTAAAAAAATATACGAAAGTAAATGGTTTTAGCTCCCCATAACGCTGTTTTTTGCAATCTTCTAGCAGTTTTTTTTTTCTTCAAAATAACAATATTAATCCCATTTGAGTATGATTTAGATTTGTTTGGGACAACTTTTTTATTGCTTTTTAAAACAGTTTTTTAGTATAAAAATTTTTATTTAAAATTTTCTTTTACTAAAAAACTATTTTAAGAAGCAGTAAGAAAGTTGCCCCAACGAAACCTTAGAATCTTTTGGAATGGATACAACTTTTTATAAATTTGGGGATGATAGCTTAGTTAATTTAGTTGCAAAAAACAGCTTTTTAATCATAAAATTTCTTAAAAAATAGTGAAAAAATAACAAAAAATTAGTAGCCAAACTAAATTATGATTTTTGTTTGGAAAGCAAAACAGCGAGCAAGTTGTCCCAAACAGACCCTTAGGGGCTGTTTGGTATAGGATTTGCGCCTGGATTTAAGCAGGATTTAAGGTAAATCCATCCACTCGGTTTTCAGAGGTCATCTAAAGCCTACATAAATCCAGGAGTTACGACGTAAATACGCGTAAATCTAAATCCCATCGAGAGGCGGATTTACAGACTTGGATTTAGCGAAAGAAGCGCGTGAATGGGAGAAATATCATTACCTTCACAACCCTAGCCTCTCTAATTTGTTCTCGTCCTCGCTTAGCTGGCTGTTTTCCTGCATCAGTTATGCTCCTTCGACTGCAGTCCTGTGCGAAAACGTTCGAAGAAATGCCGATGAGGAGAAGCAACCGTAACGAAGAGCTATGAAGAAATGGCGATGAGGAAAAGCAACAGAAAGAAGAAATTGAGAAATGAAGAAATGGACAAGATGGAAAAAAAAAAGCCTATGCGGGCTCTATCTGAAATTAATCTAACTTAGCATTTTTTTTAATAATTTAAGCTTCAATAACTTATTAGATTAAATAAATAATTAGCATTATGATTAATAGTATAATTAAATACTCTAATTTAGTTTAATTAAATAATTGTAGTATAATGAAAAAAATAAATACAAGATTTAATTAACATCATAAATAATTAATTATCTAATTAACATTATAAATAATTAATTGGTAATAGAATATTTAAGTGATTAATGAGATAATTAATAGTATAGTTAATAATTAAAACTAATTACAACAACTTTAATTTCATATTTAAATTTCTAACTATCTTAAATCCTCAGATTTGTTGTCAAACAGTTTAACAGATTTTAACATTTATCATACGAAGCAGTTTTCAGGATTTAACAGCTTCAAGATTTACTAAATCCTGATTTACGAGATTTACTAAATCCCATGTAAAGGTAAATCCAATCCAATACCAAACAGCCCCTTAGTTATAGTTTTCGAAATAATGAACAAAGTGGTATAGCATTAGAGAATTATTATATTTTTGTGAAAAATATATTTTGCTGTTGTAGACAAAACAAAATTGAAAATTTTGCGTAATGTATGTATTCTTCTTCGGAAAATGATCAGATGCATACTTCAATTGATAATACTGATTGGATTCAAAAAGCTCAGAACTTTTTTATGAAAATTTATTTTTGTAGGCCTCTTGTTGTCAAGCTTTTAATGTTTGCAAATTTATTGATGGCTGTTTTTTTTTTTTTCTAATTAAGTAAATCTTAGGTTTTTAGCTCAGAAGCTGTTTACTTGAGAATTATTTTTAGGCCAGATGATTAAAATACATTATTTATTTCATTATCCGGGTAAAAAATTAATATTTCTCAAAGGCTTGAAAATAACAAATTACATAACAACAACAACAACAAGCCTTTATCCCACTACGTGCAGAGGCAAAGTCAAACTCTCTTTTGAGGGTAGGTAAAATATAATTGTGAAATGCATAATCTTATTTATGAAATAAAAAAAATGAATTTTTTTCTTGGTATTTGAGCAACTGTATTTATTGAAGGTGAGGAAAATAGTTAAAATATTTATTTTTCTAACGGAAGAAAAGATATCAGGGTGGACTACCCTGAGCTCTTCCTAATTCTACCCCTGAATACGTGGGATCAGCTATATGAATCATTTTTCTTTATTGTGTCCCATTTAAATATAATAAAAAAAGTTATTTTTAATACTTGAAAATAACAAATTATACTAAGTTAATTATAAAATTACTTAAAATAACAAATTTATGCAACGGAACAAATTTATTTCACTGTTAGAGACTCATTGCCATGAAAATTATAAAATAAACACAAAAATGCAAAAAGGTTTATATAAATGCAATATGAGTTTATTGATTATCTATATATTCTACTCATCATATAAAAATAATAATAAAATTTTTAAATTTCTTATGATCAAAATTTGAAAGTTGAATCTCGTTGGTCAAGAAATTATTATGTGCGGAATCCGCACGGGAAGAACCCCGAGTCGGGACAGGAAGAACCGTCCGAACATGTGATTGTACATACTGTGTACACATTTGTATATAGTGTATATCAAATTTTTGTACACATGCATTATTTGTACACAGTGTGTACACTCATAATCCTGACGATTCTTTCCGTCCAGACTCCGCACAGAATAATTTCTCCGTTGGTCAGCAACACTCCAAGTTTATACATGAACACTCAATCAATCAACAATCAACAATATGCTCCATGGATTTCTTTGACATAAAAGCTTGCAGTTCGAAAAGACATGAAATATATTTAACATCAAAAAATAAAATTGTCTTACATATTCTGGTGGTGTTCATTAAGAATATAATTTGGAGCCTCTATATTTGTTTATGGAAGGACAAAAAGTTATGATAAACAGTGATCCAGTTTAATAATCAAGACCTGGGCCATCCAAATAGAGCTAGAATCAGGCCAATAATGTCACCAGAAAGAAGAGCTCTCAAGAGCTTCTGCTTCTGGGGTGTATATGGTGGATATCTTGCAGATACTTCTCCACCAAAGCTCCTGTGTAGAACAGCCTTCTTGTGGCTGAAGCTATCAAATGAAAATTTTCCATGATATGAGCCCACTCCGCTCTCTCCTACTCCACCAAATGGTAAATTTGGGTTTGCAAACTGAAGAAATTCAATCACAAATTGGTAAGAACTTAATCTGGAGGAAAATTAGTCACAGGCAGAGTGATAAATCGCTTCTCTCATTTTGTACCTATTTTTTGACATAGTGAATTCTTCTCATATGCACATAATTTTTTTGCCCTTCTAAAATTTTCCAAATTGATGTGACTGTTTCTTAATTTGCCCATTTGTTGCCTGGTTTAAATATTATTGTTTCAATTCTGTAATTGAATTGTCTTCATTTAGGCTTCGTTTGGGACGGCTTTCTTACTGCTTCTTAAAGCAGCTTTCTAGCACAAAATTTAAAATTTGTGTACTAGAAAGCAGCTTTAAGAAGCAGTAAGAAAGCCGTCCCAAACGAAGCCTTAGATTAGTTTCCTGCGTTTTATCTACTATGCAGATTCACACCTATTAAAAAGTTGTGTAAATATGATCACATTCAATAGAAGGCGCAGCATTACAATTGACATCTTCGTTTGAATCCTTTTACAGACCGAGCATTTGCAGGAAGAAAATAAAATGCTTACATGCATGGTTGTGTCATTGATGAGAATTCCACCAGCAGACACAGATTTTACAAATCTTTCCTCCAATTTCTTGTTCCGGGAGAAGAGATAAGCAGCAAGAGGCTTTGGCTTTGAGTTAATCACATCAAAACACTCCTCCACATTGTCAACCTTTCCAAATCACAAATGAAAAACAGAGAAATATTACTAATGCAGTGATAGTGCTATTATTCTATGCGCATCGAATGGCTTTTTTTTTACTCTTAAGGGAAGAAAAAGATAAGTTGGGGAGTATGAGTTCTGTTAAAATTCTCCAATTCATCAAAATAATTTTCTAGCTGGAAGTATAAATGTTTCATTATGAAAATACATTCTTACTGTGATAATGGGAAGCAAAGGGCCAAAAATCTCCTCCTGCATTATCAAAGAATCAACTGGAACGTCTAACAAGAGAGTAGGAGCAATCTTTCTGTAATGCCAGAAGTGATTAGCTGCATAATTAGAAGTACTGCACTTCCAATTTAGGAAAAAAAAACTTACAGGAGCTTCTCATCCTTTTTTCCTCCATGAATGATCTTCCCTGAAACTTTCGCATCATCTAGGAGGCTACTTAGGCGTGCAAAATGATTGGAATTCACTACACGAGATATGTCTTCAGATTCCAGAGGATTCTCCCCATAAAAATTCTCAATAGAAACTTTTAGAGCATCAGCCTATTAAATGGTAAATGAATGTAAGAGTCCAACTGTCCAGGATCAATAAGAGGGCTAAAATCTTTAGTCTGAGAAAATTCTCACTAATTTTGGAGCAAATGATTTTGTTGTTATGATGTAATCTGGTGCCACACAAGCTTGTCCATTATTGGATCCCCACTTGCCAACAACAATCCTTTTTGATGTAACCTAAAATTAAAAAAAAAAAAAAAGAAAATTTATTATCACAATTTAAACAGTGATGTAAATTAACAAAATAGAAACATTTTCTTTTTTTTTTCTTTATGATTGCACTGAATATTACTTTTAAGTCAACATCGGAATCCACAACAACGGGACATTTTCCACCAAGTTCCAAAACCACAGGTGTTAAGTGCTTTGCAGCTGCAGACATAACAATCCGTCCAACTTTTGCATTTCCTGAAAAATTTTCGAACTACCTAAGTGACAGAAAGTCGAAACACATAATAACCCAAAATTAAAGACTAAACAACTTAAGATATATCTTCTGCAGTTAACAAATTCTAACAAAGGATGAAAAAACAAGACAAAGATGTAGATCAGAAGTAAAAAATAATTAAAATCAGTAAAACTCAAATGTATTTGTATTTAGCCATCCAAAGAGAAGAACAGAAGATTTTCTCCTCCTGAGAGGAGAAAAATTCATTGGGTGTGTATATATATATATATATATATATATATATATATATAGATAGATAAATGATATATGGATGCTGCATATATGAGCAGGTGTGTTTGCACCTTTGCTTGTTGACTACGACCCCCAAAAGTTGTGTAATCCATTAATCGTGTCATCAAGGAGATGCTAACTTCATCATATCACAATGCATGTCTATGATTTTTTTTTGTTGAAGGCAGATAAACAAAGCTTGCATTATTAAGCAAGGGGGGATCTTTGAACAAGGTATTCGCATTCGCTCTACCTAAATAAGTCTACCCAAGAATAATGAAAAATAGGACTACAAGTTTTGTCATAGCTCATTATCAAATGAAAATGACAAATCATTGTAAAGGGTGAGGGAATGAAATAAAGTGATGTTTCAAGTAAAAAAAAGACCCATTTTAAATAGGGGTTTATTGAGTTAAGATGAAATAATGGCAAGAGAGAAACGTAAAAGTGTCAAATAGTTTATATTAGATCATGAACATAAATTTCAACTACCCAAATTCTGAGTTCTACTCCTAAATCATTTAACTAATTTCAAGATTCTTTAAGTATGATGGTCAAATACTTATCCATTTGAGGATAGCAAACTTTTTTCATTGATCTATGAGGAGAAAGAGGGGGGAGATGGAGAAAGAGAGAAATGACTAACGAGGAGAGTCATAGCTAAGCTTCTTTTTAATGCCCGCCCAACAATGGAGAAGCAATGCCACTACATAGGAATGAAAAAATCTAGCAATAAGACTAAAGTAATTCCTCCATCTTTTATGCATATATTCTCATACAATAAAATACAATTGACTTTCACTTTTATAAAATTTAAAAGTATCTACCCTCCCTTCACTCTAGTCCAATGAATAAAAAAAGACATATCATAGCTTAACTTCAAAATTATCTTTGGGCGAATGAAAAAAAAAATCATTATCACACTTCTTTAATACTTAACTATAATGAATAATATACTTTATCCTGTTAAATTCAGAGAATTGAACAGGGAAAAGGCTTAATTTTATTACACAAAATTATCCCTATTTATAGATCTATACAAGATAACTTAATAAAGAAATAAATAATTATAAAATCATGCATACTTGCTCTTATATAATCTTTCCTAAATCAGCCAACTAAATATGGATCGACGTGATCCAGGTGAGCCTCCCACGGTTTCCCATCAAAGCCGTGGGATCAAAATGCCAAGAGACAGCTGGGATTTAACAGGTGATTCTCCTATGGATTCCCATCCTAGCCGTCAGATCGAAATGCCAAGGGACGGCTAGGATTTCACTTAACCTAATTCAACACATTGGTTTACAATCTCGTTCTTCGATCAATGCTTTCCCTCTCCTTTGCTTGTTGACTACAACCCCAAAAAGCTTTGTAATCCATTAATCATGTCATCAAGGAGATGCTAACTTCATCATATCACAATGCCTGTATAGGATTTTATTCGTTGAAGGCAGATAAACAAAGCTTGCATTATTAATCCAGGGTGGATCATTGAACAAGGTATTTTCATTTGCTCTACCTAAATAAGTCTACCCAAGAATAATGAAAAATAGGACTACAAGTTTTGTCATAACTCATCATCAAATGACAATGAAAAATCACTGTCAAGGGTGAGGGAATGAAATAAAGTGGTGTTTCAAGTTTAAAAAAAAAACCATGTTAAATAGGGGTTTATTGAGTTAATCGAGAGAGTGGGGAGATGAAGAAGGAGAGAAATGACTAATGAGGATAGTCATTGCTAAGCTTCTATTCAATGCTCACCCAACAATGCAGAGGGGGTGCCACTACATAGGAATGAAAGAATGTGGCAACAAGACTAAACTAATTCCTACATCTTGTAAGCATATATTCTCATACAAAAAATACAATTTACTTTCACTTCTAAAAAATTTAGAGGTATCTACCCTCCCTTCAATCAGTCCAATGAAAAAAAAAAGATATGTTATAGCTTAACTTCAAAATTATTTTTGGTGAATGAAAAAAAAAATCATTATCACACTTTTTTAATACTCAACTATAATGAATAATATACTTTATCCTAATTCAACACATTGGTTTACAATCTCGTTCTCCGACAATGCGTTCCCTCTCCTCTTCCCCTCTTCATTATAGTCAATCTGGTCACACTATTGTGATTCATCTTTCTTTGATTTCATTTGACCAATTCTTTTTTGCCTGTTCTTTTATTCCCCCACAATGGCACATTTTCTACAATATAGAGCGGGCCTAACTTCTCCCTTTCTCTTCCCCTCCCCCCCACGCCTCCTCCTTTAGAATGACCAGAAATAATTCATTATCCTTGATCAGATAGGTATGTAAGCGTTGTATTTAAAATTCAAGAAATTATTATTTAGATAGACTTTGTATACATGATCTAAAAAAAACTACTGGACACTCTTCCTAACTCAATAAAATACTATTTGAAATGGGTACTTTTCTGGCTTGTGACGCCTTTCTTTTAGTATGTTTGAGGGCCCTTTGCCCATTCTCTTGCTCCCTCTACTCTCTCCCCATATCCATTTGAGATACGTTATATGAAGGCGGCTTGCTATGAAGGATAAAGTTTTTCTTGATATATCACTTTTAACCTAAAATAAGTGTAGAGCAAACGAGTCAAGAGCTTTCAACATCAAGAACTTTGTCGTTAGCAGATCCCTGTTCTACATGCAATATATTCTCAGATAGTTATATTCAAAAAACTGTAGGGGCGTGATTTAGTTCAAATTGTTCAATTAATTGCTTTGGACAGACTGTTGTAGAAGAAAAAGGCACAAACCATTAGCTATTAATGTCATGTAGTAAATAACCATAACCACTTTAGTCATCTAATGGGACAATATAATTAATCAAATTAAATTCATAAAAAAAAAATAATTGGTACAATATAAAAATATTGGGAAAATAAAATCAAGAAGAATCTAAAAGTTCATTGATTCGAACAAAAACCAGTATGCAGAGATTCTCACTGAATCCTACTTCAAGAAGAAGAGGGTAAACTAATTACTGATCCAACTGCATAAAACTGCTGCATTATTTCATATAATATGGAGAGTAATTCCAAATGCGTGTTGCAGATAACTATGCACTAACCTGTATAAAGTATTTTATCAAACTTCTGCGCCAGAAGTGCAGTGGTTTCAGGAATAGACCCCTCAACAACTCTAATACAGGAACTATCAACATAATCTGGTAATATATTAGAAAACAAAGCTGATGTGGACGGAGCAATTTCTGATGGCTTTAGAACAACAGCATTACCCGCTGCAATAGCTCCTATGACTGGATCAATAGATAGCACTGGGAAGAAGGAAATCAAACAAAAAAAATTTAACATAGCTACAGTGCTCCACTATAACAAACTGAGTTACTCAGTAAAAATAAAAACTTCTAAGAAACATAACTGGTCTCTAAGAAATTCTTTGGACTACATTATTGACATAAATACAAAAAAAAACTATTTAAATTCAAAATATGCATAGTTCAGGCAAAACGTGAATCTAAAATTAGGTCAAATGGACTAATTGTTAGTAATTTACAATTCTGATTCTTATATGAAATTTAAAATTCATCTATTTACCTATGAACACTTAGAAGAGCCACCATGTTACTCAGTATAATAAATCTTGCTGTTTAAGCTATTAATTCTTACAGTTATAATGAAACAATACAGAATATGCCATGCGAATCAATCAAACATAAGCTCCAAAAGGATGTTTACCTTGCTAGTCAACGACTGGACAAGGGTGAAAGTTGGTGATGAATTGCGTTTTTGGTGCTATTGGGGCCATTGGTGATGACAAAATAAGGGTTGCAAGAATAATTTTCTGAGGTGGGGTTGACAGAGTAGCAGAATCGACTATCATGGTTGGAGCTAGGGAGGCAGGGCAGAGGCTAACTGAAGGAAGGGGTCCTTTTTCTTGGAAAGCCCAGGAAATGTGACAAGCTGAAGAAAGTCTCCATGGATTGAAAAGAGCTTTTGACACCATCTGTGGCAGAAGGCACTAAGGAAGAAGCTAGTTTTCAACCAACTCCAATAGTCTCCAAGACAGTTGAAAAGATGTTAACGACATACTGTCATTGGTAAGGAACTTATCCCAAGTTATAATTGGTCACTATGGAGAAATTACTTCTTGATGGTGAGAGGAGTCCCACCGTCAATATAAAAATAAGATAACAGAGTAAAATAGGGAGACAAAACACAAGATTTTAAAGTGGCTTGACATTGTGGCCTCTAATTCGACCAATAAGAAAATCTGAGCTACCTAACAATTTCCAAGTCAGGATTGGGCCCCTCTAAGGCCTCGTGTTGAATTCAACTGGCTACTAAAGGTGTGCATTTGGTCATGGTCTCATTGATTTAGAAATTATTTTCCAAGCCGAACTAAAGTGGATCAAGCTTTACTTGGTCATTTTGGTTTGGTTTTGGATGAACCAAAATGTATTTAAATTTAACAATAAATTTAATTATATTTAGCTTAAATAAATGTATTAAGAAGATTGCCAAATAATCTTTGCTAATTTTTTTATAATTTTGGCAAGCAAAATAAATAATATTCACATTGATTTACCTGTTATTTATTTATTTATAGGTCAAGGGCTTGTTTATTCACTATTTGAAGAAATTAATATAATTCTAAAAACCAAAAACTAAAATTTAAAGAAAGTTAAAATCATAATAAATAATAGGAACTAAACAAATCAAATAAGATCGGTTTGGTTCGGCTTTTTTAGTATAATTCTATTTTTTATTTGAAATAAAATAAGCACTCTTTCTGCTAGAACATGTGAAAGTAGAAAAGTCAAATCCATATAACAAAATTGTCTACCATATTTTATTCAATGGTAGGTGAGAAATCAACATCTAGATAATGGGAGAGCTTATTCTTTTTTCTGGAAGCCAACTAGATGCAGGAAGATGCAGAGAACTTTATTTTTAAAGAGTAAAAGGACAATGAAAAGCTCTTTTAGTACTAACATCATTTTTGTTTAATAACATGCGGAAACGCTATATAAGAAGTTTGCTTAGACACTAATGTGGGGTTAAGAGAACATTGTATTACGAAATTAGAGGAATAAGAAGCTTCTTCTTGGCGAAGGGCTTGGTTCGGCGGGTTTGCTCGTGGAGTGTAGGGAGCCGGTCAAATCACAGCACAGGTAGTTCTTTGATCTTAAAATCGTACTAAGGTGGAGAATGTTGTGTATTGATCCGGTTTTATATTAGGTTGATCATCAAGCTATCACACGGCTTGTAAAGGCCTATAAATAGCATTGTAGTTGGTGTAAGAAAGGACCCCCCCCCCCCCCCCCCTTCCTTTTGTAAGCTAATAAGGCCAAGGAATTAGAGATTCATGTGTGCTTCCTCTCTCCCTCTCCTCCCTTCCCTCTCTCTCTCTTCCAAGAAGCTAAAGAAAGGCTTCTTCTTCCTCACTCAAGGAACAACAGATTGTAATCCCGCATCTAGAATATTTATGGGGCCATTTTTCAAAGATACAAACATTGGCATTAATTTACTGATGCCCCAATAGCCATAATATGAAATGGGATGTCAGAATTATGCATGTTAGAAGCATTTAATGCTATGCTGGATCCACAACAACTAAGAGAATACAATAACACAGTCAAATTAGCATTTCAACTTGTCATATAAAATTTAAAAGAAATATGAACATATGACCAGGAAATCAGAACAGCGCAAGCTACTGTCAAAACTAATAGAATCAGACAACATGAAAGGTTATCATTGCATAACCAATTTGATTTGATTTAGATATTAAAAAGTGGAGCAATTCACATACAAAAGGGATAATTCCAAGCAGAAATAACCAGCACAACACCGAGGGGCTCTGGTACAATCTCTGCCGATGAGGGGAAGGCCGTTAGCATACTTGACACCTAAATTCATGTTAATTTTCGAATCTAGTGTCAGCCATGCTTCACTAAGAATCAAATGCCCAAATAAAAGTCACAGCTTTCTTTCTTATTAAAAAACACTAGCACTTTCGTGTTACCTTCTCAGGTTTCATCCAGCGCTTCAATTCCTTTAAAGCCAATCCACATGAAGACTTCGCCAAGGAAATCTGCAGTAAGGAAAACAAGGTGAGGAGGATTCAAACAGCCAAAACTAAGGCAAAGAAAATAAATTATCAGTTGCTGTATGCATAAGCTGATAAAAATAAATAAATCTCCTTCAATGTTTCATCATCTCTATCTATGAGTTAACTGGTTAAAGATTAGAAAACAACAATTTCTGCCAAATTATAAAACAGGATCCGATGATGGCAAACAGCTATGGCAATTAGTATATAGAATCGAACGTCCTGTTCGCATCTCGAGATACAGCAACAAACACAACTAGTAACTCAAATTATTTGAGAAACCGATCAAGGAAAAGAGAATATGTACCAAAAAGAGCAATTCTATTGCTCTGATCAACAGAAAATTACCCTTTAAGTCATTTTCCAAAATGGAACTACAGAGAGATAAGTAGCCCAAAAACCAAAAACAACACCTACAATCTTCGTCCTTATCAGAATAAATCCCTTCGAAAAAAGATAAAAGATAAAAACGAAAAATTAAAGGTGAAGAGAAGAAGTCCAATTCCACCTCATGGATAAAAGATTCGAGCTTTGGCTTCGATAGATCAGCTTCGAGAGCTTCCATGATGTTTTCCTCCTTCTCATCGATCATCCTAATGATGCCCTTCAACTGAGCCGCCCTCCATTCATAGCTCCTCGTTTTCCCCGACGCAAAGCTCTCTCGTAGCCCCATCACCACCTCGCCGGCGCTCTCTTCGCCGACGGGTCGTTGACTTTGTTTGCCCATCTCTTCTCCCTTATGGAATTACAGAGATTGGATGGAACAAAAGAGGAAGAAAACAGACAAACGAGCACAAGTTCGGATTTCAAACCGAAACTTCTTATATGGCCTGGGCCGTTATACTCCTCATTCTATTTGTTCTAAACGATGAATCATTTATATTGGCGTCGTTTTAGGCTCTCGATAGCTACGCCATTCTATCTACCGTCGAGAGAAACTCCACGCGTAGGGCTGCAAATTCATAAATAAGCTCGATTTATGAATCGTTTTGACTTTTGATGACTATTTGTTAGTGATAATTTAATTAATTAATCAGATAAATTTAAATAGGTTATTATTTTATTTTTTTATGATATAAGTTATGAACAAATTCATCCCATTAAGATTCAAAAATTTTATTTAATATCTGATTACATAAAATTGTATTATTTTCTATTCTATTTTTTTTTTTTTTTTGCATAAACACAAGTTGCATATTAGTGCTCATTAAGATGTTTATTTATTTAACAATTCATTTAATTAAAATTTTATTTTTAAGCTCAATATGTTGTTCATTTTAGACTTGATAAAGATTGTTTAGCTAACTAATTGCTTATTAATAGAGTCATTAGTTAACAGGTCGAGTTCAAACTAAATTCTAGCATACATAAATTTAAATGAATCGAACAAACAATACTATAAATAGTTAAATTAAACTAGAGCTTCAGCTCAAATTAAGGTTTCGTTTGGGACAATTTTTTTATTAATTTTTAAAATAATTTTTTAATATAAAATTTTTTTTAATTTAAAATTTTTTACTAAAAATTTATTTTATAAAATAATAAAAAAATTGACCCAAATTAAATCCGAATCTTAACAAATAAGCTTAAGCCCAAACAAACTAGCTGCCCAATTCCACTTAGTTCATCTGTAGCAGAAAATGAGTTGTGGCGTATAGTTGTAAATGATTATTATTTTAAGTATTTGCGCATATATTTATCATACTTCATTCGTTAAGAAAATAGGAAATCTGACGGCGTTACGTGAGAGAAGTTGGAAATATGAAAAAAACATTGACGTCATTTGTGTTCAGGGTTACCGTTAGACTCATCGCGCCTGTTTACTTTTCATTTCTTTGAGTTCACGTTACTCAAATTTGGAAAAAGTTTTTGCTTTGTTTAGCAAATAGATTTGTGCCGACTAAGGCTTTTTTGGGATGATTTTTTATTATTTTTAAAATAAATTTTTAATAAAAAAATTTATATTAAAAATTTATTTTAAAAAGCAATAAGAAAGTCATCTCAAACTAAAATTTCATTTGGGATAATTTTTTTGTTACTTTCTAGAACAAAAATTTCTTGAATTAAAAAATTTTATACTAAAAAATTATTTTAGAAAGTACGAAAGTTGTTCCAAATAAAACCTAAGTCTAAGAGTTCCCTAAAATTTTTAATATAACACATTGCAATTTATTTATGTAATCCGAGAGTTTAAACATAGTATTCATAAAATAACATAATGTAGAAATAATGTAAACTTGATTAATGAAAAAAAATTTATATAAAAGATTAATTTTTGCTTAAAAATAATAAATGGGCACGCGGACATATTTTTGAGAGATAAATTAACATATAAAAGGTTCTTGTAGAATTATATGCAATCCATCCTAACTTAATAGCAAATAAGATATAAAACACTTATCAGATTATATATGCAAGAACTACTTGGATTACTTAAATTTTGTTAAAATTTAAATGGATTAACTTATTATAATTCAAATGAGACCATCTGTGTTAGCCC
Source organism: Dendrobium chrysotoxum (assembly GCA_019925795.1). NCBI lineage: Eukaryota > Viridiplantae > Streptophyta > Magnoliopsida > Asparagales > Orchidaceae > Dendrobium > Dendrobium chrysotoxum. The sequence continues at coordinate 20,451,631 of CM034312.1, read as the reverse complement.
TCCTCTACTTTTAAGAAAATTTGGAGGAGAAAAGTTCATGATTGTAATTAAATAACCCCAACATCTAAACACAACAAAGGAAGCACTTGCAAAAATTACTCACCATTGTCTGTAATATTTGTTGTGAGGTGCAAGAGGGGTCAAAGTCATGTAATGTAATATTTTTTTTGTGGCAAGTGAGATCTCATATAATGAACTTTATTCCATTATATTGGAAAATATATGAGCACTACATCAACCTTGGACTTTAGAAACTTCTCCTCGTCTCTAATGACATATAAAATGACCCATTTAGGCCAATTGAATGGCTATTTTCTCCTGAGTTAGATGAAAGTGGAGACTATTGCTCTGTAGTAATTATTTAAATATTTACGACCTATGCCACTTGATATGCCCCTTAGTGGAATTTGACTATGGGGCCTTCTCCAAACATTCTAATCACATCCAAACCCTTGATTATGACTTGTTGAGCAGTAAACTACATTGATGGATTCACTTTGACCCCCAATTGACCATAGGTCAAAATGACCAAAATGCCCCTTAAGAATAATTTTGGAGTTTTCTATAGACTTCAACATGAACTTTTCAAATCAAGACTCAAAACCTCTTCCAATGCATCCTAATCATCATCAGAAGTACATTGGACTCAAGCTCTAACCCTGGTTAAACATGGTTGACCAGGTCAACCAATTTTGACCAAAATACCCCTCATGGGTTTAAACAGCCATTTCAAGCCAAATGACTTCCAAATTGCATGAGATCATTTTTATTCAACTCTAAATGTCAAACCAAATCTGTTGGACTCAAACCCAAGTCTTGGGTCAACCTGGTTGACAAAATCAACCTAGGTTGACCAAAATAGCCCTTTAAAGATCCAAACAGTCAATTTGATTGAAATGACCTGGAATCATCTCTAACAAACTTTAAATATAATTTCAAACTTATTAAGCCCAAATTCAGGTCTTGGGTCAACCTAGTTAACCAAGTCAGCCTAGGTTGACCTAATACTTCCTTAAGGGTCCAAATGGGTATTTCCAACCCATTTGGCCAAATTGATTTCTTCAAACCCTCAAACATATTCCAAAGTATAGTTCAAACATATCCAAACCATCATGCGTCAAATCAAATTTATTTTGACCAAGTAAAGTCATGAAAACTTAGTCAAAGTCACTTAAGCTTTCATTTAAACTCATGATGACTTGGTCAAACTTCGACCTATAGCCTTAAGCCCTCTCCAAACTCATTCAAACTAGCTCATCAAGTCTTCCCTTCATGCCACATCATCCTATTAACTGGTTTGATCAGTCAAAGTAGTCAAACAAGTCAAAAATACAAGCTTAGGTGGCTATGCCATCTTGGCAAATCAAATTCTTCTAATAATCCATCTATCCATGCATTTAGGTGGCTGGGAGGATTATTTGGCAGCAACCTAAAGCTTCCCTCTCTCTCAAATTAAGGCTAGCAATCATTAGGAGGTAGAGATAATTGCATACTTAACTCAAAGTTTTGGCTTTATCTTTTATCTTCCAAAATTTCTAATTCCAGTAGCCTCTAACCCATACCATTCATCATATATCCTCTTCAGCTATAAGAGAAATCTCCCCAAGCTTTTCCAAAGTTGTTACAAAGCTTAAGAACCCAATTTGAGAAGAGAGAAAGAGAGGGAGAGAGAGAGAGAGAGAGAGAGAGAGAGAGAGAGAGAGAGAGAGAGAGAGAGAGAGAGAAAATATATTTGCTATAGCATATTCCAATCCAGCCATCAACTGCTCCTAAACTCTTTAGTAAAGTTATAGAGGATCAAATTATCTTTCCAATAAGCTCAAAAACATCAAAATCTATCCACAGGATTGTAAGATATCTCAATTTTTTTCTTAAACTTTGATTTAAAATCACAGAAAATCTACAACATATGAAGCCTTCAAACTTCAAGTGTTGGAAGATTATGTTACCCTAACCTATGTTTCAAATTTCATTGAATTTGGATGAGTATTTTACAAGTTATGATTGCTTAAAGTTTTAGTTCATTTTGAACTAATAGCTCTGGACGAACTAGAGCCTTCCGATCATTCCTTCTACGCGATTGGACGGCTCATATTCGATCATGTAATCCCAGTCAAAATCACATGTCGGCTACTGGATTCAAACCCCATCCCTTTTAAATAGTGGGCGTCGATGTGGTTTCATCATGACTATTCATCTGATCTGCGATCGATCCGACGGCTGTAATAACCGCTAATATGGTTAAGCGATGGCGGCAGCGATGCGCCGCGTCTGTAATCATTACCAATCAACAGCCAAAATTTTCTAATTAAATTGGTTTAAAAATTAATTTAAGTAGTCACAACTTTCAAAATTCATAAAAAATCTAATTTTTCATGAAATTGAGTGTTCTTGTGCTTATTGGAAAGGGCTTGAGCCATACTATTTATTAAAATTAAAATCAAAGTGTTTTGATAACTGGATTATGAGTTTATTTAAAATCTATTTTTTAGTAATTTTCTCACAATCTAGTGGTCAAAATAGACCCAAGTTTTGGTGAAAAGTAATTGAGCACTTTAGGCATCCCCTGTATTTTTCCTTGTTAGAATGCTCAAGGGATTGATGTGATGTGAATTTACAAAATAATGGGTCCATTTTGGACCAAAAACTTTAAAAATTCATAACTCTTTAAATTCTTAGAATTAGGTTATCTGATTGTTGTGGTGTGTGAAAGTGCGAATAGGTTGTTAGACCTATTGATTATGTCCATAGGCTAACCAAGAGGGCGGGGGGGGGGGGGGGGGGGTGAATTGGTAATTTTAAAAATTCTCTTGGATGTTTTGAAAACTTGTTTATAAATAAAATCTTTGTATATCGTACTATACGATTAACTTCGTACAGTACGAACAGTTATAAAAATTTTCTTTTTCAACAACAGAAAAAATAAAGTGCAACACAGAAAATAAAAATGCAGTAAAGAAAAACAGAATAGAGAACACCATATTTATAGTGGTTTAGTCAAACACGACCTACATCCACTCCCTAGAGACTCCTTCTCTAGGTATTGCACTAAACCAAAGTGACTCTCCTTTTGCCCCCACAGCAAGGCCAAGAAGCCCTTACAAAAACTCTCTTCCACCAAACTCTGGTGCGGCAGAGAACCATCATCCTTTTTCACCCTCTTGGTGAAGGTAGAGAACCCACTATTCTTTTTACACCCTCAAGGTGTCGGTAGAGAACCAAGTGTCCTTTTTCACCCTCCTGGTGACGGAACTTCTTCAAAGATCTTCTCTCAAGAGTTTTCAAAGAGATAGAAAAGATACTTGAAGTACAAACAATGAGATTCTCACTTTTGGGTAACCTTGTGAATCCCTTCATAATTTTCTCTTTAAAGATCTTACCACACTCACTCCCAAACACTCTCCCTAATCACTCTCTCTTCCACTCTAAAGAAGAAATTCGCAGAAGATTAGTTGTAAAGTCAGTTTTTAGGAACCTTATATTCAAAGGATAAGAAAAATTGTCCAAAAAACTAAAAATTTCAAGTTTTACGAAGTAAGATCGTCTTGTACGATCGACAATCATAACGTACGAGTAGTTCAAGAAATGAACGCTTCATCCCGTACGATACCCCGTACGAACCATTTAAGTCCTATTTCATACTCTGGAAAATAAAATACGAAACCAAATCGTATTGTACAAACTGTTCAAAAAATTGAACGGTTCATCCCGTACGATGTTGTACAAACCTGTGAACCCCATATTTCGTACTCTTAAAAATGATATACGAACTTCCATCGTACTGTACGAACGATACAAAAAATGCATAGTTCATCCAGCATGATCCAATACGAAGCAATGAAATCCAGTTTTGTACTTTGGAAAATTATATACGAACCTATATCGTACTATACGATCAGTTGAAAAAGTTGAACTGTTTGTCCTGTACGATCCAGTACAAACTATGTAAGCTCCCATTTTATACTCTGAAAAATGTTATACGAACTAATATTGTACTATACGATCAGTTCAAAAATTTGAACTGTTAGTTTCGTACGATCCAATACGAATCATGTAAGCTCCTATTTCGTACTCTGGAAAACATTATACGAACTAATATCGTACTGTACGATCAGTTCAAAAATTTGAACTGTTCGTCACATACGATCCAGTAGTACAAACTATATGAGCTCCCATTTTATACTCTAGAAAATGATATACGAAAATATTTCGTACTGTACGATTTATACTTAGAAAAATTTTCAGCCAGGCAGGTTCGTATTAGAGGAGAAATATCACAAATCATCCCGTACGATCATACATCATACAGTACGATTAGTTTAAAAAAATAAATTTTATCTCACAGCCTCAGTGTGTGTGTGCACAGTTATCCAACTTACAATCACACTCTCTCAGACTAAAAAAAATAAAAATTACAAACTTCACTAAATTCTAACAACATAACTTGAAGTCTTCAGCAGTCTGAAGTGTGAATTTCCTGAAAGATATGTTAGTACACATAAAACAAAATTTTTTAGTATATATTAGGAAAACAATAATCAAACAATAAGCTTTTATAATCATAGAAAAAACTCACATCAAAAACTAACTTGAATAACTAGATTTGCACCATTCTCAACAGTATGCTTGCATATGTCCCAGGAATAGGTGACCAAAATTTCAAACCCAATTGAACACTAGTGACACCTAGGAAAATAATTATAGACAATATCTAGTTAACTTAAAAAAATTTTAAGAAATTAAACACACACCTATAGGGGTCAAATTTTAGAACATTAAACTTAGTAATATTTTACACCTTAGGTCCAAATTTCAGTGAATTTGGAGGTCATTAAGTCAGAAAATTAAGCAAGTTAAAATTCAAGCCTTTAGGGACCTAAAAACTTCAAAAAATGCAATAAATCAAAATTAAATTCAAAAATTATAAATAATATATCAAATTGACCATAAATTGATTCTCTATTTAGAAAAAATAAAAGCCCCATCACCTAATCATTAATTTAAGTTTTAGTAAAAATTAATATTTAATTAAATAAAATGATTAAAAATTTTAAAGAAATTTTAAACACCTGAAAACACTCCCATGGATCATCCCTAAGCTTTGGAAGTGATTTCATACAGTTTAGGATGAGTTTGGATTAAAACAATCAAAACCTTCTAAATTAAATAGCACTGTTTTGAAAACCGGACCGGACCAGCCAGTTCAACCGGTTCAACCGTGAACCGGTCTGGTGACCGGTCCGATCCAGCTTACAAAATCGGCTCTGCATCGAACCGGATCAAACCGGATTGAACCGGCGGTTCAACCGGTGAACCGCCGAACCGGTCCGAGTTGAAAAAAACCGGCCGGTTTATAAAAAAAATTTATTTTTATTTTAATTAAATTTTAAATAATATATTTTAGTTTACTAAATTCTTTTAACTTTTTTAAATAAATTTTATTAAATATGATGATTAATTACACCATAATATATGTAAGTTATCACAAATAACTCATATAATTTTTTTAGAAAAAAGTGTGTACTTCATACTTTATAAAGGGTTCAATGCAACATCCTCAAACTCCTCCTATGATGTGGGACTAAAAAAGTTGCATGAATATTTAAAATGTGAATTTGAGCTTATTTAGGCTAGTTGGGCTTCAAATTTGGACTTAGTTGGGCTACAAATTTGGGTAATATGTATTATAAATTTGCTATAATATATATTATAAGAATTATAATATAAAATTTTAATTTTGTAAATTTAAATATTATATTAATTATTATTCTTATAAATATATTTAATTTTAAATATATAAATATATTATTTTTAAATGATATTTATATTTATAATTTTTATTATGTATTTTTTTTAATTTATAAATATTATTAAATGATCAAATATTTAATTATTTATATTATATTAATGATCATAAATTTTTAATATTATAAATTTAAATATTATATTAAATATTATTCTTATAAATACATTATTCTTAAATGATATTTATATGTATAAAATTTTATAAATATTATTAAATGCTTATATACTTAAATTATATTATGTTAATTTTATTAATTTTTAATAATATTATTATTTATTAAATCATCCGCTTCGACCGGTCGAACTGTGAACCTCTCCTTCTTCCGGTTCGTTGTCCGATCCGATTTTCAAAACCTTGTTAAATAGTTTAAAAAATCAATTAATTAACCGACCTTTAAAAAATTATAACTAATTCTAAAAAAATTCAAATTGACCAAACTTAGTTTCATTTAGCTCCATTTGAGGTCTAGTATTTTATAAAAATAATAAGCCAATAGAAATAGGTCAAAATCAAAAAGTCAACTCTCTCGTCAATTGTACTTCAAAATGAGGTTAAAACTTTGAAAATTTATAACAACATGTCAAAAACTCTAAATTGAGCAAACTCAAAGACATTCTACTCCGTATAAAGTCTAATATTTATTAAAAATATCAAATCATCAAAAATCACTTAAAATAAAAAAGTTAACTTTTTGTCAACTCTAATTCAAATTTTAACTTAAACTTTCAAAATTCATAATTTAATATAAAAAATTTAATTCTGGCAAACTCAAAGCCTAATTAATCATTTTTAGATCTAGTATTTGAGAAAAATATCAAAACTCCAGAATTCAATTTTTATAATAAAGTTAACTTTTTAGTCAACTTTAGGTCAAATTTCAACTCAAACTTCAAAAATTTATAAATAAATGCAAAAAAATCAAAATCCAACAAACTTATAGGCTAGTTACTCATCTTAAGGCATAGTATTTAAGAAAAATATTAAAATTATAAAAATGAATTTTAATCAAAAAGTAAAATTTTAACCCCTTAATTTAATGATTAAAATAATCCAAAAATTCTAAAAGTTCAAAAATCATCTAAAATTCTAGAAAATATTAATTTAAATATTAAAATCATTCAACCAACCCTTCAATACATAACAACCACTCCAAAAATAAAGTTTTTATGATGGACTATCTCGGGTTACGGGGCTAAGTGTCCTAAGGAGGCCCGGTCCTCGAGCTTATGAAACAACGCCATGAACGGATTCAATGGAGTGTAAAACCTTTAAATCAATTGATTATCAATAATTTACCAAATTAAAACTCTTAATTCAACTACATCAACTACGTTTTTAGGATGGACTACCTCGGCTGTAGGGCTAAGTGTCTTAAGGAGGCCCGGTCCTCGAGCCTGTGAAACAACGCCACGAACTGGTTGAAGACAAACTTAACTAAATTAGTTCAAAATTCAGCAACTAACTAAATTAATCAAAATTTATTAACTCCTTAAACCTTAACTAATCAATCTTTAAAAGACATTTAAAATAATTTTTAATATATTAATATTTAAACTTTAATTCAAATTTTCCCTTTAAACCTTTCAATCAACCAGAACATCATGCAACTTTAATTAAGCATCTTATATAGGATATATCTAAGCCACACAGCCTACTTCACACACTTTAGATGGTTTACTAGGACACCACTTCTAGATCTAGGCTAGACCAGTATTTACTTTTCTATTGTGTGTCAGGTTTTTCGAGTTTTCACTGTATGCTATTTAAAAATTAATTAATTGATGTGATTGTTTATTTAATTTTTACACTTTATGATGTGATTAGTTATGTGTTATATTTACCCTTTGGTTATGGGCAATTTAAATACTGACATAATTTTATGTATGTTGTCATACTAATATATGGCATTAAAATTAAAGGGGGCAAAGTTAAAGTTAAATTAATCAAGTTTCTACAGGTGCTCTAGAATGCTAAGTCCCCCTTTAAAAATTAAAAGAGTATAGCCAAGTGTGACTGATTTGAGCATTTTAATTTTCATATATAACTACTTGAGATTATTTAAATATTGATTATTTAGGATAACCCTATAGGTGGTTTGAGTCTAAACTTTTAATTTTATTCAATGTAATTTAATATCAATTGAGTTGTAATTATTAAAGTGGTAATTTGAGATGGGATAAATATCCAATCTGAAATTCAAAGAGAAGGGACACATCCCCTATGAGAGAGTCCCTATTCATTTGGATATCCATATTAGGATACTTTGAGAATCCAAAGAGAAAAGAACATACCCCATTCAAGGGGGAGTTTCTTTTTATTTAGATATCCAGACCCAACAGATTCAAGAAGTTTATAGAAGGATGAATAAGTGAAGATCGAGAAGAATCCCATTCTCAAATTTATTTGAGTTTTAGGAGTAGAATCTAGGCTGTTATTAGTGGTACCTAACCACTTTACTTTTTACAGATCCTAGGTTGTAATATTAAGTGGCACTTGCTACATAAACTTTCAATTTGAATATTAATTTAATTGATTTAATTATTAATTGATGTACTTGCTCTATAATTAGGATCACATGCTTTTAATAAATTTTTGGCAATTTTGCTTGTCAATCTATGAATTAGCTTGGAACTCGATCAGAGGCTCGTGAGGGAATGATAAAATATTTTCTACCTTAATTAAATTTAAAAATTTTAAGCTCAGATAAAAACTCTAAAGAATTTAAGAAGTAAGCTCAGACTCGCCGAGGGTCATATGCATCATATTATTACTTCTCTTTCTTGTAGGCACCTCCCCATCTGCGGATTTTGGCAGACCACCTGATCTATTAGGGTGCAGTGCTATCAAGGGGAACTTCCCAATCTATGGATTCTGGCAGGCCACCTAACCTATTAGGGTGCAGTCCTATCAAGGGGAACCTATGCAATCTCCAGCGAAAAATCTATTTTAAGCCTTTTTTAAAACTTCTTCATATTCAATTTTAAACATTCATCGAGTTAATTTGCATATATTACATTAGAAATAAATTTAAATGAGTCTAAAATTTTAATTACATTTACTTTGAGCTTCAATTTACCCAACATAAGTCAAGGGAACAATTAGGACCAGCTCTAAATGTCTGCCTCAACTCCTGAAAATTTAATTAAATGTTCTTGGCACTCTTATATAAAAGATTGGATTCATAAATTTTAAGCGATTAGGTGGTTAGCTGGCTCCCCAATCTAGGTCAAGGTAAGTCCAAATTTACATTGTATTAGTTTAGCTCGGGTTACTAATTTTTTAATGCTTAAATTAGACTTAGGTTTTGAGGCATGTTCAGACTATAAGACCTCAACCTTCTAGAAATTTAATCCCAACATTTTTAAAAAATTGACTATTCAAATTAAAAATTCTCTTCAATCCAGAGTTCAAACCTAACACATAGGATAGGTTGGGGGTATTTTTTAAATTATTTCAGAATTCCAAACACCTCTTACCACTCCTATTTTGACTTCCATAAATAAATGTTCAATTTTGATCCAATCCCAGTTGAAATTCAAGCCTCGCTCTTTTGAGGTCAATCTTTGAAAATTTAAAATAAAAATTCTACCATTTATTTTAATCGATAGTATTTGTAGGAAATTCAATCTCCCTATGATGTAATTAACTACAAGGGCTTGCGCTCGTAGGAGATTTAGAAACTCAAATCAAAATTTTAAATTCAATTATTCAAAACCCCAATTAATTATCTTCAGAAAAGTTTAAGTCAAAATTAATGATCATTATCATCATTTTCAAACGATCAATAATAATTGATATCTTCTTCCCTCATGAAGAAATATCAATTATTATTATAACTTTGATTATGAAATTAATGATAGTTTATCCAAATTATCGTAGTTAAATACCTGAGTGAACAATTATTTTGACTCTCCAGGGTCATATATAGTTTTTGCTCAAATTTGACTATGATAATTAGGATGAAATTTTAATCCTGTAAATTAAACCCATTAGGAAATTTTATGCGCATTTCCTGAGATGATATATCGTTCATAATGATACGTTCAATTTTAAAATTAAAATTCAAAAAAATAAATCGCTTAAAGATAATTAATTTTTTCAAAAACTCAACTTTTCAATCAAACAGTTTGCGATGAAAATTCCTACGCAAATCTGTTGGAAAGTTGTAACATAAAAAAATAGTTCATGCTATTTGTTATTGAGGTTTCCAACAGTACAAATCCAAATAATTTAAAAGCAATAATCAAATGTAGCAATAAAAAGCAATAAAATGTAACCGTAATATTCCAATAACTCAAATAAATAATTATATTCCATAACATTTTACAATTGTTATAACACCATTAAAGTTTAAGTAGTTTTTATGCATCAAAAGAAATAAATGCAACAAAAATATTTTTACAGACACGCCCGATACAATCCTCCATTTCAAACATCCAACACGAATTCTACTAATAATATCTCTATCTATTACACCATCACTATGAATAATAAACTCATGATATTTAAGGAAGAAATATGGATACCTTCTTAACGAGCAAGCTCCGATCGGATCTGATAAGAGGAACTGATCACTCCGAAAAAATCAATTTAAATTAGGTTGCGAACCCCACTCTCAAGAATTTAAGATTCCCTTTAATTTTTTCGGATGTAGATTGAGTTTGATATTTAACCAGATTTCCCCTGAGGGTAGTATCAGGGTTTATTTAGATCTAGGTTCTACTACCTATGAGCACAAGCCCTCATAGTTAATTACCCCTCATAACACATTAGAAGAGCACTCTCGATTAAGGATGAAATACACTTAACTATGTACAAGGAGTGTAAAAATGTGCAACAGAGTTTTAGACTTAGTTATAGGGGATGAAGGTACACCCGATCAAGATCCCATGGTTCCGTCGTCCCGGGTATACCGTCGGTTCAATCTACCAACACTAACAACCATGGATTGTAGTGTCCAGGGAATCTGATTAGCAGCCATGGGTTGCCTCCTCTTAGGGATCCTGAATAGACTGAAGTAGAGATGTGTGAATTTTAGTTTAGTTTAGTTTGGGTTGGGGCTTATAGCTTCCTTAGAAGTTGCCCATTAGTTTGTTTAGTTTGGGGCTTACGGCTTCCTTAAAAGTTGCCTGATGATTTGTTTAATTTGGGGCTTACGGCTCTAATTATGAGTTGCCCGGGTGATTTATTTAGTTTGGGGCTTACGGCTCCAATAAGAAGTTGCATGGGTGGTGGGTCTTACAACCTAGTTCCTATAAACAAGGCTGCCCAACGGTTTTGATTTTGGATATAGGGTCATTCATTCGAAAATTCCCTATCACGCGGGTCTTACTGCTTCGCTTAGAAGTAGCCCATTAGTTTGTTTGGTTTGGGGCTTACAGCTCCAATTAGGAGTTGCCCGTTGATGGGGCTTACGACCTAGCCCTATAAGCTAGGTGGCCCATATAGTGGGTCTTACAACCTAGCCCTTATAGACTAGGATGCCCGAATGATTTGAGTTTTAGATTTAGGGTCATTCACTTATAAATTCCCTAACATACGGGTCTTACTGCTTCGCTTAGAAGTAACCCATATGGCTTGTAGTTGTTTGGATCTAGGGCCATTCACTTAGAAGTTCCTTAACATGCGGGTCTTACTGCTTTGCTTAGAAGTAGCCCAAGTGTGTTAATTGGGGGTTAGAGGTTAGGTCATTTTTTTACCTAAAGTTTCTTCTAAAGTCGGGCTTATGGCTTTCATTGAAAGTGGTCGATGATATTTCAGGTGTATATCATTTCACATAATAGATGTACTTAGTGAAGTAATTATATATAGGAATTATTGCTTCTATTAGAAGTAACCTATAGGACTTAGTTTAGCGGGGCTGTATCTTTACACACTTCCCCACCTCGACACTACTTTTAGTGTTTCGTAGTAGTTCTACTACAGTAGTATATTACTCTACCTTTTTTTAGCACTGTCGCTTTACTAGCTTTCCAGTATTTTGCTTTACTAGTTTTCGAGTATTTAATTTTATTTGTAATTGTGCTGACTTTGGTTTACTTGCAGGTGCTCATAGCCAGTAGTTGTAGTATTTGGAGCCCACCAAGAGTTGGTGCTTTGCCAGGAGTTGGAGCCCACCAGGGGCTTGGGGGCTTTTCCAGGAGCTGTTGTAAGAGCTTATGAAGAACTGCTCAATAGAGTTGCTGTGTGTAAGCTACACAGTTGGAGAGCTGTCAGTTGCTTATTTGAAGATTTTCTTGTTCTTATTCAGAAAGTTGTTAGAGAACTGCTCAAAGGTTGAGCTTTATGTTTGAGAGTTGCTCAGTTGTTTGGAGGGCCGTAGCCTGTACTTAAGTTGGATTTGTGGAAAGACATTATTTTGATGCTCTTTTGATTTTATGTTTTATTTTGATTTAATTGATTACATTAATTAATTAGGTTGATTAATTAAAATGGTAAATTTTAATTAGAATTTAATTTGTTCAAATTATCAGTTTAAATTTTAAGTCTATTTTAAAATTACATATATGTTAAATTCGATTTGCTTAGTTTATTAATTTTAAATTTTAATGTATTATGATATTATTTAAGTTTAGTTGATTTATTCAATTGATTTAATCAATTAATTTCAAATTAAAGTTTTAATTCAATTTAAGTTCTGATTTAAATTTTAAAATCAATTGTTAAAAAAAAACCTTTTGATTTAAGTTTCAGATTTTTACTTTTTTTTTGAATTTCGGATTTTAAGTTAATTAATTTTAAAAAAATCATTTTTAAAGTTAATTAATTATATTTTAGATTTTTTTTCTTTTTGCTTCAATTTTATTTGTTTTTTAATTTTTTTATTTTAAGTTACAATTTAATTGAGTTGAGTAATTAATTAATCATCTGATTTTTTTTAATTAGATTGTTTGATTTGTTGATTTATGATTTAATTGGTTAATCCCATGACAGGATTAAATTATTATTAAATTAATTGAATTAAATTGCTCAATTTGAATGTTTTCCACTTTTTCCAAAAGTTCGCATAAGTCCAAAATTTTTAAGTAAATTTCGGCATCCTCCCGGCATCCCCTCCCTGATGCCGGGAGGTAAGAAGGGCATTTTCCCTTTTGGCTCGACTCGGCCGGAATAAATCGACGGCGAGTAGATTGGGTCTTCAAGTCTTCAATCCCTCGGTCGGATTAGCTCGACGACCGAGGGCTTCGGGGGACCGTATCAATCCCGGGACTTCCTTCAATCGTTGATTGATGACGGCTTGATTTTATTTTTGTATATATATATGTTATTATATAAATGTTATATGATATAACCCATATAATATTTATATAATATATAATAATATTAGTGTTGTACATCCCTTGCTTCTTTATAATTTTATAAACAGCAAATACAATGGGTACATATCCTCTTTTCACGGAGAAATTGACTTGATAGTGGGATCCGATGTAGGGAGGTCGAGCAGATTCTTACGCACGGCAAGAGGTACGCAAGAAGGCTTAAGTCGACTGGGTTGAAGGCTCTTGCAGAAGGCCCTTGAGTTTGGCTTTGTTTGCAGGTGGGGAAGTGAGCCGGCAATGCGGTTCTCACGTGAGTTAAGGTCGTCGGCGACGGACGGGGTTCCGCTCGTGTAAGTCGGATTGACTGGAAGGAGAAGGCCTCGAGTGGCTCGACATCTAGGCAGTGTAGGATGTCGACGGCCCATGGACAAAAAAAGCCGTTGATCTCTTTTTTTTTTTTCTTGGAAGGAAAAGAAAACGAAAATCAGAGAGCCTCCCCTTTCCCTTTCCATTTTCTTCTTTGTTTTGTATGGATTCAATTAGCGGTTAACCGCCGACGTGTCAATGTAGACACGATGTGGATCGTGACCAGGACGTGGGAAAGGCAATTGGATATCGGAAAGTTCTGCCATTTATATAATTATATATTTAATGGCTTGCATATACTACCTATAATTATAATATTGCCTTTGACGATGCTTGGCGACAGGATTTTATTCCTATCCAAGCTCCAATCTTGTGCTTGCTATCAACGTGCCACTATGTCCTTTAATCACAACTGCTTTTGTCATTTGAAGCATATACAGCACCACTATTAATTATATTGCTTGTAGAGCTATATTCATCTAAAGTGATTCTTGAATATATATTGGCAAGATTCATGCAGAAATATGCATTTAATTGACATGGAATGATAACTTGACTTTGATATTCGGCAACTCCACCATGATACAAATATCTCTAACTGTAAGAGATTATAAACTTGCACTGTGGGACAAATAAAAATTTTAATTGTCTAAATTAGAAAAAATGTAGATATATAAAAAAAACGTGCGTTGGTCTTCCTTTTTTTTAATACTCATACGAAAATTAATCCACAATCACTTCTTTTTTCTTCTTCTTTTTTTTTTGAAATAAAAATCATACTTAGAACTTGATTAACCGTTAATTTAGTATATTGGTTCTTTGCCTAACTTCTGCTCAGCATCATCATACATTCTGCTTGTCAATCAAATCGCTGAATTTAAGTTTATTCATGGGTGATACCCAACTTCACTAGCAAGTCTATCCTGAGAACAGAGGAATTTTATTAGAGGTCAACAGGCACATCATGGAAGGAGCCGAGCAAGTTGGCTGTAATAGGTGAGACGGTGGCGAGAAAGTGTCGATGGAACAACGAAGAAGAATGTCGAGAAGCTTCAGATGTGATAGGAAGGAACGTTGTCGAAGGAGACAACAGAAAGTAATGTCATCGAAGGAGGCGAGCAACTCACAGTGAGAGGGGAGGCGGCAACTGTGAAGATGAAGAATGGGGAGGAAGTGTGTTTTTGGATGCGACATGAAGGAACGTCGTTGAAGCAAATCTATCACAAAAAATTACGATGATAACTTATGTCGCAAAACCATCACAATTTCAGAGAAAAAAAATATTCGTTGCAAAGTCCAATGCAAATTGCTGACTTTCCTATAGTGCTCTCTCTCTCTCTCTCTCCAACTGAAGGGGGTTTTATTTTTGATAAATTGAATATAAATGGATTTAAATATTTCTATAAAATTTTGATCTAACATCGCAGCACTCTACCCTATAGTTCCATAGCACTTCCCATTATAGAGCACAACGTTGTAGTGCTTGTCTCCAGTAGGACAATATTAGTTCATTTTCCAAAATTTTGTTGGAGAGTTCAATGTCGCAGCACTACCAACCTAGCATCGCAGTGCTCCTAGGATAAAATTTATGATTTTATATGCATGCACAAAGACCCCTGTAACCTACTTTAGAATAGATTTAGATATGCTTATACATATAAAATACTCACACACATGTACAAGATATTAATGCAGAAGTTTTACTTCATTACTCTTACAAGACTGGGTCAGAATAGATGAAATTGTGCACAAATTTAGTAGGCGTTACACTATGCTTCTACTACCCACTCCTAAGTCTCTCTCTTATGTATTGTCAACCAGTCCTAACATCCAAGTCTTGAAGGATGTTAATTTATCATTAGTAATTAATTAAAGGGGATTAATGGTGCATAAACTAGTGGATTTATACCTCTTTCCTAATGTATATATAAAATCCCAAGTTAAGTATTTCTTATCCTTATGCAACCTTATTTTAAACCCTTCCATCTATACACCACTCCTATATATAATTAACTACAGGAAAATGCCCTATTACCGGCGGACAGAATTCACCCGTAATAATGAAAATATGCTAAAAATTTGAGCTTTCCGGCATATTTTTGATGAAATATGTTCCGATGGTAATTCACGCATCGAAAAATTATCGCCGGAAAATTTTTTTCACCGTAAATATTTCTGACAGCTTTCCAGCGGAATACCGGCGGAAAGTTTGGAAATGCCGACGCCTTTTTTGATGTTGTATTCTGGCATATTATCCGCTGATAATACCGGCAAAACAATTATGCCGAAAATATCGACGGATATTCCGCCACAAAAAAATGTCGTCCTGTTACCGGCGTATATTACCATCGCAATATCCGTCGGAGATACCGACGCAAATATCCATCAAAAACATCATCGTATCGTATTACCGGCATTGTTTTTGGCGAAAAATCTGCTAGAAACCTGTAGCATAAATAAAAAAAATAATATTCTACCTTTTGAAACTGATTTCCACAATTAAACTTACATACAAAAAAATACAACACTATATATATTCATACATCCACTTCTAATCAAGAACATCACAAATTACATTATTAATTATAAATATATACACAATAATATAAACAAGAAGAGTATCATCAATAAATATCTAAATATGTCCAAATAACAAATAACTAAACATGTCCAAAAATATATAAATATAGATGTCCACATCAGTAAAATAAATAACATCTACTCTGATTCAGTTTCCTCCTTAGCTGATGTTGTACTCCTCCCACTACTCATATGCTCCCTCATCTTTCATATTTTCTCTAACATTTGAGCTTGCTGCATCTGCATCTGCTACTGCATCTCCAGCTGCTACTTCAACATCTGCATCTGTTGCTGTTGTATTTGCATCTGCCAATCAGCTTGTGCTTTCCTTACTTATTTTAGCTCGACTATAAGAGCAGTTATCTGTTGAGTATATAAAGACTCCTGGGTACTAGCTGAAAAATTGGATCCACCAGATTGCCCCTCATATGCATATACTTGCAAGCCTAAACCGTATACTCTACCGTGTTGCATTCCTCCTACCGCTTGTGACCAAGTACAGTAGTTAGAATATTCTGCTGATCCACCAAAAAACCATTCACCTGCTACAGTCTGGCTCTCTCAAAGTCATGTATACTCCTCCTATGAAAATTAATAAAAATTTAAGTAATTTATACATAACATCATAAAAATTAAACTTATATACTTACATAGGCTTTTCTCACACGCTCGTCAACTCATTGTTGGTCCTCCTGTCGCTTGTGCATATGACTATACAATTCAACAAGAGTCGGTTCTCTACCCAGTACTTATTTCTGTAACAGACATATATTAGTATTCTTATTAAAGTAAATTATTAAACAAATTTAAAATTCTTTACCAAATATCTTATGTGGTCAGTATGTGGAATATAACCTCTAGTATGAAGGGAATTACCCAAGCCCCAAACATCAGAAGCTCTGTTCTGTCTATTTTGATCCCTCATGCTGCTATAGTCTGGGCTAACCCAAGCATTGTTCAACTCTGCCCATACACTCTCACCAATCCAGTCTGGTTGCTCGCCTGACTTTCTAATATCTAGAAATATGTCACGCATCCAAGTCGAGACATGCTTCTTAAAATTCTTTTTAATTTTATCATTATGTTGTGGTAACCAACAAAAATCTTTTTGCATTTAAAAACACACAATAAAGAATATATATATTTCTGTTAGCTTATGTAAATAAGATATAATTCATAACATATTTATATAATAACTAACCTCAAACTCTCTAAATAATATATCACATACTTCTTTCGGGACTTTCTTCCAAGAAATATAAGGAGCGTTGTATATGCTTTGTATTATGTCCCGTATTTTATGCGTTGGTTTCTTTGACGGATGAACCTGAAAAAATATGTTAGTTGTCAAAAAAATTTATTTAATTTTATTTGCATGTCTGAAATAAAATTAGTATATACGTGTCACCATTAGGTTCAACATGCGACCCTCTATCGCCTGCTCTGCTACAGCTGGGGTGGAAGGTCCACTTGTAGCGGGCTGAGGTGGTGTTGTAGCGGGCTGAAATGGTGGTGGGATATATGGTGGATATGGATATGGATATGTAGGAGGGCCACCATGAGGTGGGGGTGGGTAGTAGGGGTAGAAAGAAGTACTCTGCGTGACATCCAGTGAAGGAAAGCATGAGTCTAGTGAGTAGAACTATGGGCTACTAGCTGCAAGAGTAGGTAAAGGCGGGCTAGGCTGACTCTGGGTAGCAGTCTGAGATGAAGAGGTACCCTCAGTATGTACAAGCTTGCTGGATGAGCCAATAGTAACCTTCTTGCTGCGTCTATCAAATATATTCTTTATCAATCCTCTCTGATAGTCATCACCTAAAGCCATCTGCATAAAAATTTAAGAGATATTAGCAACAAAAAATATAACAAAAATTAAATATAAAATAATGCAACAATTAAATAAATATAAGTATAACAAAAATTTAAATATAAAAAAATATTATTACTATAAATTATTAATTTATAATTGATTATCAAAAATTATTTATCTTATGTTGATTCACTTTCATATGATGAAACTTCTGCACCACTATCAGATTCGTCATGACTGTCCTTTATATTTAAATCTATTTTCTCTAACTGTAACTCACTCTTAGTAGTTATAATTTGATCATCCACATTGTTAGCAAGATCTTTTATGTTTTACATAAACTCTTCTTGATGTGCTAGTAATATTGAAGTAGCCTTCTCAATAACTCCTCTGGGTTTGGTCTTCATAACTACGAGCTAATCTTGTTTGCCTCGTACTCTACTCGAGTAGTTAGCAAAAAAGACTTAGCTTGTCTGACTAGCAATGATAAATAGGTCAAACTTTGAATATCTCTTACCCCGCTTAACTTTTGTTATATCGTAAAGTGGATGTATTCTTGTACCTCTATTTTGTATTGGATCAAACCACTCACAATTGAATAGATACACATTGTTCCCATGACCAAGATATTCCAACTATAATATTTCATGTAATACTCCATATTACTCATAATCATCACCTGTATAGGTATTCCCTCTCACACATACAACAAAATTTTCTATTTTCTGATCTTCATACCAAAATTTTATTTGGAATTTGTAACCATTAACTAAAAAAATTGGATAACACCTCATAGCTTTATTTGATCCCCAAGCTAGATTAAGTAGCCCATGATACTGTAAATTACTACATTGAGTGTGCACCTAGTTAGTAGGTAAAAAGTATGTCATTAGTATGTTTATTAACTAATTAAAGACATTAATTAATATGAATAGTCGAAATATGTACCGTATTTTTAAACCAAATAGGGAATTTTGTTTCCACTATCTTTTAGACATCTACTTATTCTGTTGTATTCAAATCATTAACAAAACTCTTGTAAACATTAGGTTTAGATTGAATTTATGAGTAATAAATTTATGAGCATGCTTATTTATACTTACTCAAGAAATGACTTAACTTTATAACAATTAAGCAAGACATATAATATGGCAACTCACAAGTCCTTATCAGTCAAATAGTACATGGTGCTAATGCCTGAGGGTTCACCACTTTCGTTAAATATAGATAAATTTGAGGATTGACCCACATTTTTAGGTGCAGTGCTTTAACTTGATTGTGACGTTGTCTCAAAGTAATACAAGCAAAATTGGATTGTCTCTTACATTAAATATGCTTCGCATATTGAGCCTTCAAGATGTGCTTTATTTTTAGCAGTCTTCTTAAGTTTATTTAAATACATCTCAAAAGGATATATCCACCGATACTGAACAGGTCCATCGACTCTAGCTTCATATGGTAAATACAAGGGCAGATGCCCCATAGAGTCAAAGAAAACTGGATAAAATATCTTCTCAAGTTTACATAAAATAAAAGGGATATACTGCTCCATAAGAATTAGGTGATCTGTATTTAGTTTTGAAGAGCATCAATCTTTGAAGAAGATACTAAGCTCGATCAAGGGCTTTAAAATTTGATCCGACAGATAACTAAAGGTAGTTGGTAGTAGACATTGCATAAAGATATGACAGTCATGACTCTTCATACCAAATAATCTCCCAGTTCTTATGTCAACACATCTGCTTAGATTTGAAGAATAACCATCAGATACCCATAGAGTCATCACCCATTCACAAAAAGCTCACCTCTACTCTAAAGTCAATGTGAAAGGAGCTTTTGGTTTGAAAAATTTTCCATTTCTACCATCCCTCAATTCGAATGCTTTCCTCCTATAAATCTCCTTTAAGTCCATCCTTGCTTTTATATTATCTTTAGATTTATCTTTGATATCCATGACTGTATTGAATATATTATCAAAGATATTTTTTTCTATATGCATCACGTCTAAGTTATGTCTAATCAAATTTATCCTCTAATATAGTAATGACCAAAAAATACTTTTCTTAGTCCAATTATGATTTACACCATACCCTGGCAATTTATAATCAGCTAATGTTGGAGAATCCACTATTGTGGGCATGAACCTTACTCTTTTAAATATTTCTTCATTAGTTAATCTAGGAGGAGGCGATGACATAACCATTTTATTTTTGACAAAAGCATCCTTATTTTGCCTGAAAGGATGACTGTAGGTAAGAACATGCAATAACAGTCGAACCAAGTGTTCTTCTCTCCGTGCTTTAAAGTGAATGACTTTGTATATTTCATACAATATGGACAAGCTAATTTTCCAGAAGTATTCCAACCTGAGAACATATCATATGCGGGAAAGTTACCAATTATCCAAAGTAATGCTGCCATCATAATAAAGTTCTGTTTGGTGGAGATATTATATGTACTTATTCCCTCTTCTCATAATAAATTTAAATCATCAATTAACGGTTATAAGAATACATCAATCTTTACTTTTGGATTATGTGGCCCTGAAATGATAAGCATCAAAAATATATAAGGAGCTGTCATGCACAACTCTAGGGGAAGATTGTATGGTGTGAGTATTACGGGCTAACATGAGTAAGGTGAAGTAGACTGATTAAATGGAGTGAAACCATCTGCGCTTAAACTTATTCTTACATATCTTGATTCTGAGGCAAAGATGGCTTGTGTACGATCAAAGTATTTCCAGGCATCTACTTCTAACGGATGTGTAATAAAATCTTCTTATGAGATATGTTCTTTATGACATCTCATATGTATAACAGATCTCATGGATGCATATAACCATTGCAGTCTAGAAATTATGGATAAGTAAAATAACCTACTGCATGGTGCTTCCTTCAGCTTTCTTTTCGTGATAAATTTTGGTTTAAATCTCAGTGCATTGCACTAAATGCATGTAATCTCTGATTGATCATCTTTATAGAATAGCATGCATCCATTGACATAACAATCTATTTTTGTGTATGTCAAACCAAACTTGGAAACTAACTTCTTAATCTAATATAAATCTGTAGGAATTATGTTACCTGTCAGATTGGTTTCTTTGAGCAGTCCAATGAATTGATTAAAACATTCACGGGGGACATTATATTATGCCTTGATGCTTAACATCTTAATAGTAACGGATAACTCTGATGAGTGGTGCACCCCTTCCATATTAGTTGTTGGGAAGCATGCAACAATCATAAAGAATTTGTACTTCTTTATTAGGTAACCCTTCTGTATATTATTCAAATATTGCTCCACTTGCATCATGAATTAAGTCCTCTAGATTAAGTTAGATATTTTCTTCCTCATCTATATTAGCACTTGTCGATGGGCAGCATCGAGAATTGAAATGTGGTTCATACTCACCACGAGAAGTCTAAAACCAATATTCTGGCATGAAGCCTCGATGATATATATCAATAGTTATGTCATATGGGCTTAAGTGCACCTATTTTTTATGTTTAAAACTTGGGCAACGAAACTTTTCATCTAAGATGAAACTGGGCAGTTGATAAGCTGTCTGAATGAAAATATTCACCCCTCTAATGAACTAATCCTTTAATATCTTTCATCCTTGCGCCAATCGATTATATATCCAACTTCTTTGAGTTCTGATATCCATAATATAACCTATATATATTATGGATATATTAGATAATGTTGTAACATTTATTGAAGAAAAATACAAAGAGTCTTAGCCTGCTCGGAAAGCCATCATTTTAAGTGACTAAACCATCTAAGGCAACTCTCTCTAATCTTATCTTCCACTGGAGCTACTCCAACCTTCTCACATAAATACTATTTTCATATATCCTGACTATAATCAAGTATGCACAATACATTCCTCTACGTCCACATAACAACGCCCAACGCATTCTTCTATTTCCACCATCCAACTTGAATTCTATAAATAATATCCCCATCTATTTCACCATAAATAGATCAATGATATAAAAAATGTGTACTTTTATTAATGACTTCATCGCCCAGAGTCACAATCCCTCAAACAAGTTTACCTTCAACTCCCTCTCTACTATTATCAATTACAAGAATAATATCATCAGCAAAAAGCATACACTAATGTATAATATTCTCTTGCAAATATCTAGTGAGAACATCTATAACTAAAACAAATTAAAAGCATGCATACATAAACATACATTATTTTACAAATGTCTAGTGAGAACATCCATTACAAAAGCAAAAGCATACACTAAGGGGCTGTTTGGATGCAAAATTTAGGCCAGACTTGTAGTGTGAGACTTCAAAGTTATCACAATTAGTATGAAATTGAATCAAGTAACACCAAGTTACATTTTCTTGCAAATGTCTAGTGAGAACATCTATAACTAAAACAAATTAAAAGCATACAAAGATACATTCTCTTACAAATTAAAAGCATACAAAGATACATTCTCTTACAAATCTCATAGTAAATCAAAGCCGCGGTTGACGGAAAATTACCCCTTGTCATGGTAAATCATGGAATTACGAAATCCTTTGGTTTGGCGGATTTACAGGATTTGGCCGAAGAAGCGCGTGAAAGGGAGAAAGTTACCTTCATAGCAAGCGAGCTCCCGTTGTTGCTTCCAATCAAAAAGATGTCATAACTTTTGCTCCAACAGGAAGGGAACGTCATTGAAGGAGCGAACTCGAACAACGACGAAAGGGAGAAAGTTACCTTCTTAGCAAGCGAGCTCCCGTTGTTGCTTCCAATAAAAAAATGTCGTAACTTCCACTCCAAAAGGAAGGGAACATCGTCGAAGGAGTGAACTCGAACAACGACGAAGCAAAACCTCGAACGCGAAAAGAAATGAGAAGTCAGACGGCGGATCAGTCAAAATAGCGTAATTACCGGCATAGTTTCCAGTGGATTAGCCGTCGGTTAACTTACCGACGGATATTATGCTGGTATTATTTCATCATGTTTAAGTAAGCCGGCGCAATACGCACCAATAATTACTGATGGAATATGTGCCTGAATATTTAAAATATCGTTGAAAAACCAGCGGAATTTGCGTCGATGTTCCAGCGGCGGTAGTTGCTCCAGAAATTCCTCCATAAAACTACCGGCGAATATTCTGTCGGTTATTCCGCCGCAGTTTTTGATGTAAATTTATCTGCCGGAAACTCCGACAGTAATGATGTATTTTTCTGTAGTGATTACAATAAATGGACTAACTTTCTCTACCATCTCAACCTCCTAAGCATAAAAATAAAATCTGGAGTGCAACCATTAACTTAGTACCTCTTGTTTTATAATTACAATAACAAGGGGCTAGTCTTCTTACGTCCTCGACCTCCCCCTCTACTTCTTCTACTTTTCATTCTTAACCACATTTGAGTAAATGGACAAGTGAGTAATAGATACAATTTGCCCTCTTCATTCTCCTTATGATCCTCTCTATGTATAAAAATATTGGCTTCACTGATTAAAGCATCTAATTTATGCTCCAAACTTATTTGATTATTATCCAATATGATTTGATCACATTTTAACTCTTGCTCAATCATAAAAGGCTATAACAACCCTTCATAATAAAGCATGCTCTAACTTATAATATGTTGTCTTTCCGCTACATCCCCTTACTTTATCCTTAGAAATGGAATTGCTTGATTTTCTTTTTATAATTTTAGTTGGGATAGGCTAAGTAGGATTATATACAATAAACTCAACTCTACATAATTACTTAATATAAATAGTTGCCTAAACAAAATAAGTCAGGAGTTAATTATTACTTAATTTGAGATAATGTAAACACATACATCTCTATCCAACTAAAATGCAAAAAAATAATTTCTTGAGAATACTTTTTTTTTGTTTCTGCCGAACATCATCAATACCCTTTTCTAATAAATTTAGTACATCTCTTCCCTTACATTAGAATTGCCTTATAAGTCCAAAACTATAATGATGTTACAAGTTCGGTTACACTATATTGTGATGGGGCATTCTTCTTCAAGGCTTGTACTTTATAGTGCATCATATCCCTATATAACCCTCTTAATGCTTTCTCCCATGCTAGATTACCCCATAAGTATCAAAAAAATGGAATCTTTAACTAAGTCAGCCATTTTAGTTAAAAAAAAAAGTAATAGGTTTATCATGATTGAGGAGAACCACATCTACAAAGAAGTGTAACCCAAGCTTTCACTATTTTTAAAACTTTGTGCTTTGGAAAGAAAGAAAGTGTTACGGGCTAGAATATACGTGACAGTAGAGATTAAATTTCATGACTTAGTGTTGCACGAATATCCAGCTCACACACAGGGAACACAAGATTTTTTACGTGGAAAACCCTGAGAAAGGGAAAAACGTTAGGGCATGGCCCAGTTGAAATGATTCCACTAGAACTTGAGTTAATTACAGGGGGCTGACTCACCTCTGAGGATGATCAGATTACAAGTTATCAACTGTCGGGTTGAAGTAGGTGGTTTGTGAAAGTCCGATGTCGCACTGGCGGAACTTCGGGGTCACCTAGGGATCTGGCAGAATTTCGGGTCCTAGGCGGTGGTCTGGCAGATTACAGGGCCTCAGGTGGTGGTCCGGCAAAGAGTAGGGCCTCAGGTGGTGGTTCAATGAAGTGCAAGGCCTCAGGTGGTGGTTCGGTGAAGTGCAGGGCCTCAGTTGGTGGTCCGGCGAAGTGTAGGGCCTCAGGTTGTGGTCCGGTGAAGTGCAGGGCCTCAGGTGATGGTCCGGTGAAGTGCAGAGCCTCAGGTGGTGGTCCGGTGAAGAGAAGGGCCTTAGGTGGTGGTCTAACGAAGTGCAGGGCCTCAGGTGGTGGTCCGGTGAAGAGCAGGGCCTCAGGTGGTGGTCCGACGAAGTGCAAGGCCTCAGGTGGTGGTCCGGCGAAGTCCAAGGCCTCAGGTGGTGGTCCGGTGAAGTGCAGGGCCTCAAGTGATGGTCCGATGACGTATAGGGTCTCAGGTGGTGGTCCGGCGAAGAGTAAGGCCTTAGGTGGTGGTCCAGCGAAGTGCAGGGCCTCAGGTGGTGGTCCGGCGAAGAGCAGGGCTTCAGGTGGTGGTCCGGTGAAGTGTAGGGCCTCAGGTGGTGGTCCGGCGAAGTGCAGGGCCTCAGGTGGTGGTTCGACGAAGAGAAGGGCTTCAGGTGGTGGTCCGGCAAAGTGCAAGGCCTCAGGTGGTGGTCCGACGGAACTCCGGCGTCAGGCGGTGGTCCGGCGGAACTCTGGCGGTGGTCGAGGAGGAGCGAGGAGGCAAGAGTTTTCTCTTTTCTCCTTAGGATTAGGTGCCCCCTTTAAGGAGGAGAGAGGTCTTTATTTATAGATTTATGGGAGTGGCATGGCCTGTAAATAGTTGGAAGATCAAGGGTAGTTAGGGAGTGGTTTGAATGGACGGCCAATGTTGAATCCCTTGATCGTGGACCGTTTGTTGGACATTTGGAGCTCTTAGAGATATCGGATTTTGGCGATCTTGGGCTTGTTGGATTCGTCTTGTCGAGAAGCTTGATTCAACTATAAGCACATCATATTTGGAGATCGTTTGGTAATCCAAATTATGGTTTGAACCTTCCAATAGTACTTCAAACCCTTGATTTTGGCGATCTTGGGCTTGTTTGGCTCGTATTTCCGAGATGTTCAGTTTAACTATAAGTTTGTCAAAATCAGAGTTCGGATGGTCCCAATTTTGATTTTAAAAGTTTCCAACTAGATTTTGCCTCAAAATTCGTGCCCGATTAAGATAATTTTTCGAGGATGTATTAGAAAGCAATTAAAGTTATAATTTCTTTGGAAAATTTTAAAATTAACTTTTAAATTTTAATTTTGAAACTAAACATAATATTGGAAATAATATACTATCTCAGAAGGCAAAAATAAAATTTTCTAATGGGTTCAGATTTAGAATTATAAATTCTATCCTCAATATCGTAGCCAAAATCAATAAGGAACTACATATAACCCTGAATGGTTAAAATGATGTTCGATCAAATATTTAACTATAATAATTTAGATAAGTTATCATTAATTTCATAATCTAAATCATGATAAAAAAATGATATATCTCCCCAAGAAAAGAAAATATCATTTATTGTCAATCATTTGAATATGACGATAATAATCGTCTTTAATTTTTATTTTACCAAAGAAAATTAATTAATTTTTAAAATTGGTCTGGGTCTTAAATATCCTACGAAGGCAAGCCTTCATAGTTAATTACATTGTAAGAAGCTTGGGCTTCCTACGAATACTCTCGATTAAAATAATGATAGAAATTTCATTTAGAATTATCAATGAGTAATATCAAAGGAGTGGGATTGGAATACTAATAGGGATTCGATCAAATTTTGAACACTTATTTCTAGAGGCCAATGGAGGAGTGGTAGGAGGTGTCTTGGGATTCTGAAATGATTCAAAAATACCCCTATCTATCTTAAGTGTTTGGCTTTAAATCTTGGATCATAAAGGATTTTAATTTGAGTTGTCAATTTATTAGAATGTTAGAATTATATTCTCAAAAGTGAGATCCTATGATTTTGAGTTTGCCCAAGATCTTAAGTCTAAGTTACGCACTAAACCAGAGTGGCCCGAACCTAGCTAATGCAATATAAATTCAGACTTTTTTGGCCTGGATTAGGGAGCCATCTATTCGCCTAGTGATTGAAAACTATGTGTCCGGTCTTTTATGAAAAATGGGTGGGCTATTATTTAAGTTTTGAGAAATTAGGGTTGATGTCTAGAGAATGTCCTAATTGGCCCCTTTACTTATATAGGGTGATTATGCTCGAATATAATTAAAATTTAAATTCTTTAATTAGTTTCTAATGTAATGCATGCTGATTGACCTTATATGCATAAATAGTATGAAGCAGTTTTAAAATAAGGCTTAGAAAATATATTTTCCCTAAAGATTACACAACATCTCCTAGATAGAACTACACCCTAATAGGCCAGGTGGTCCACCACAATCCGTAGTTGGGGAGATGCCTAACAAGAAAGAGAAGATCCAATATGTATGTGTGAGACCTTCACGAACCCGAGCTTACTTCTTAAAATTGATTATCTTTCTATGTTGGCCTAAATTTTGTATTTAATTATGAATAGAAATAGTTTGTCCTTAAAGAGCATAAACATTTATAGGCAAAATCAAAAGCGGAATGCAAGAGTAAGAAACCTATAAAGATTATGAAACTCCTACTACGCAAAATTAAACAAATCAATCAAATTAAATCACATAATCAAAATAAATCTAGTAAATATAAAAAGTCCATGTGAAAAATGCCACTTAATTATAACCCAGGGTCTACAGAAATTAAAAGTGATTGGGTACCACTAACAATAACCCTGTTTCTAATCCTTGCATTGACACAAGTAATTTTAAGAATGTGATATTCTTGATGTCTTCCTTTATTCATCTTCCTCCCTTCTACGAGCTCCTTGGATTCGTCAGGTCCACATATCCAAATGAAAAGAACTCCTCCCTGAAGGGGTGTTCGTTTCCTCTTTAGATTTTCAAATCATCATAATTTGAATCCCCAAATGAAAGGAACTCTCCCATAAGGGATGTTTCTCTTCTCTTTGGACTTCAAGTTAGATGGTTAGTATCCAATCTTAAAATTCACTTTCACAATTCAATTGAATTTAAAATACATGTAGAAAATTAAAAAGACTCTAAAATAAACTACATGATCATCCTAGGTAATTATATTAAAAAAATATCCCAAGCAGTTATATAATTTAATTTACTTAAGTTTAAAACACAATCACACTTGGCCAAACTTTTTTAATTTTAAGGAGGACTTAGCATATTTAGCACTTGCAGAAAATTTGTTAATTAAATTTAATTAGCCAAATTTATTTTAGTCCTACATGAGCATGACCACCTACAGAAAATTCTGTGAGTATCCAAATCGTTCCTAACTTAGGAATAATCTAATGCCAATCACATCAATTCACAGATTGCATAAATAAATTAATACATTAATAAACATCACATCAATTAATCAAAGCAACCAACATGCAGTAAAAACTATAAAAAATTTGACACACTTGTAGTAGAAAAGAAAAATACTAGTTTAGCCTAAAGTTAATATTAGTTGTCCTAGTAAATCATCTAAAGTGTATGCATCAGGCTGTGTGGCTTGGGTATATTCTATGATGGGTAATTATTAAAGTTGCAGGCTGAGGGAATCTTTGATTTGGGTTTAAGTAATAGTGTTTTCGTGTTAATTTTAAGATGTATTTTAAGTATTGAGTGATTATTACATTTATTTACACTAAGACATTGAAGTTTATTTCACCTTCCTTGGGGCTAAGTTAATAGCCTCTTAAGCTCGGGTTATACCGTAGTAATTAGTATTGCTTAATTAATTTAATTGGTTAAAATTAAAGAGTTGATAAATTTTTTAAATTAATGGGTTAGTTGTTAATTTGAATCATTAAATTAATTATATTTTTCATCAACCGATTCGTGGCATTGTCACAGTGGGCTCGAGGAACCAGGTCTCCTTAAGACACATAGCCCCGTAGCTCAAGGTAGTCCATCCTAAAAACTAGATTAATGTAGTTGAATTAAAGATTTAATTTTGGTTAAATAATTAAAAACTAATTGATATTAAAGTTTTACACTCTATTGAATCCGTTCTTGACATTGTCAGAGTAGGCTTGCAGAACTATGCCTCCTTAAGACACTTAGCCTAGTAACTCTAGATAGTTCATCCTAAAACTTCATCGCTAGAGTGCTTGTTGTATATTTAGGGGTTGGTTATATGATTTAAAGATTAAATTGAAGTTTTCTAGAATTTTAATCAATTGTTGAATTTTTATAAATTATTTAAATAATTAAATTAAGGGGTCCAAATTGGTCTTTTTAATTTAAATTAAATTCTAGAGTTTTAATATTTTTTTCCTAAATACTAGACCATGATATGAGTAAATAGATACTAAGTTTTCTGGATTTAAATTTTTCTGGACTAAGTTATGATTTTTGAAGTTTTGATGTATTTTTGAACTAGAATTGATCAAAGAGTTAACTTTTTTAACTCTAACTAGATTTTGAAAGTTTGATATTTTTAAAAAATATTTGAACATTAAAGGAGTCTAATGTCTCTGAGTTTGCTCAATTTAGAGTTTTCTAGAATTAATTATAAATTTTTGAAATTCTGATATTTAATTAAATTATTAAATTACTTAATTAAGTAGATTTTGATAATTTTATACCAAAGTCCTTGAATTCACTCCTAAAGGTCAGGGATAACCTGTAAGAGTGTTTTCAATGGTTTGTAATTTAATTAGTATTTTAAATAATTTTAATTAATTAATTTAATTAATTATTAATGTTTATTAAAAATTAAATTAAGGTCAAATTAGAGGTCGAGTGATGGAACTTTTAATTTTTTTGGGTAGAAGGTTTAATTCTGAATAGTTTGATATATTATTTATATTTTTAGAGTTAAATTTGATTTATTATAATTTTTTAAAGTTGTAGAGTCATTAAAAAGGCTGATTTTTAGCTTGCTTGATTTTCTGACCTAATTGGTTGCAAATTCAGTGAAATTTGAACATAAGGTTTATGATGTCACTAAATTTAATGTTGTAAAGTGTTACCCCTATTGGGTGTGTGTGAAATTTTTTAAAAAAATTTTAAGTTTTCTAGATATTGACTTTAATTATTTTTCCTAGGTGTCACTAGTATTCCAATGAGTTTAAATCTTTGTCGAGCTAACCCCGACACATATGCAAGCACAACACAACAAACAAAACCTAATTCTATCAATTTGGAGGGGTATGATTTTTCAATGTTTTGGGTTATAAATGGACCCATCACTTTATAAATTCATCCCATAGCAATCTATTGAGCATCTGGACCTAAAAAAATACAGGGGATGCCTAAGATGCTAAAAAAAATTTCACCAAAATTTATGTCCAATTTGATCACTGGATTGTAAAAAAATTATTAAAAATTAATTTCAAATAATCTTAAATAACTTGCAATTTAGTGATCAAAATACTTTAATTTTAATTTTAATAAATATTAGGGCTTAAGCCCATTGAAATGACACAAAAATCACTTAATATGGTGAAAACTTGAATTTTTTATGAATTTTCAAATTTTTTTGAGCATTTAAGTCAATTTTTAATTCAATTTTGGGTCAAATCACCGCCAGCGTCGTTCTTCCAATCATTGGCAATGACTGGAGAGAGAAATAGTGGTAGCAATGTGGTGGATGACATATGGTAACCATCCCGATGGATGCATGGTGTGTGATCTCGACTTAAATGAGCCAACACTCATTTAAGCCGTCAGATCGAAGGCGGGTTAGATGGACAGCTCCGAATTTGCCACATCAGTGTGTGCCGTTTCAATTAGATTGAGCTCAAATCCAAGTGCCAGAGCTCAGATTTTAAGTGTCGACGTGGCAAAAATAGGGTCGTCCGATTGCACGTTTTGATCTAGCCGAACACATGACGGACGGCTCTGATTAGCCGACTGAAATTTAGTTCAAATCAAGCTTAAAAATTTAAATTCTCATAACTTTAAGAAAATCCTTCCAGATTTTACAAAATTTGAAACATAAGCTCATGACAACTTATATTTCATTTCCTGGAGTTTAGAATATTGCATGCAATAAAAATATTGAATAGCTTCAAAGTTAATAACTTGCATGCAATAAAAAATATTGAGCAGCTTCAAAGTTAAATTTAAACTAAAAGTTGAGTTTTCTCACCAACCAGTGGATGAATTTTTTGAATTCTTAGGCTTCTTTTTCTTCTAGTGATTTCCTCTCCAAGTTTATAGAAGGCTCCATAAGCATATGACAGTTGGATTGAAAGTTATTGAGAAAAACTCACTTTGTCTCACTAAAACCCTCCCTCTTCACCAAAATGGTGTTTTGAGGCTTGGGTTTGGTGGAGAAAAGCTTGGAAAAGCTTGGGAAATGGCTGGAGAAGTTGGAGGAAAGGTTTGGAGATCTAAAGGCTATTGGAGATTTAAAAAATGAGTGAATGAGGGTGAATCATGCATTAGGTCAAGTTTTCCCCACTTAACCCCCACCTTTTGGATTGAATGGCTTAGATTTCATTAAGGGAGGCTTGGATGCATGCTGAGTGTCCCTGAAGACTATTATAAGCTAGGGGGAAGGTTGGTGCATGAGTGTGACCCTTTGGCTCATATGGAGAGGGGACCACTTACCTTTTCCCCCATTTGGCTAAACCATGGCTTAAGCATGGGTTAGGGGCTGCACCAAGGCCTCTTTGGGAGAGGAGTGGGATGCTCTACAACAAGTTAGAGTAGGATTTGGTGAGGGGTTAGGATTGCCATGGTGGCATGGCCACCTAAGCCCATTTGAAGGCTAGTTTGACCATTTGATTGGTCAAACCAGTCAGGGGAGGTGATGTGGCTATCAAGGAGGTGTATTTGGCTGCTTGGGTGATTAGCTAAGTGTTTGGAGCCATGACCATGAGGTTTTGGCCAAGTGCATGGAAATGGAGAGGGTATTGACCCCTCCAATTAGGTTGACCAAGTCAAATTAAGGGAGATTTGACTTAAAAAAATTTTGGACATGTGTGGGATGTCCAATTCAAGGATTTTGAAGGGTTAATCTAGTTTTGCAATTGCTTTGAGCATTAATTTTGATATTGATGTAGGTTAACAATTGATTTGGTCAGTCATGGTTGATTTGGTCAACCAAGTCAACCCCTGGGTTTGGTTTGAATCCAATAAGTTTAAATGAGTGATTTGAGACATATTGAGGTAGTCTCATGCAATAGAATGACCATTTGAGTTGAAATGACCATTTGGACCCTTAAGGGGCAATTTGGTCAATATTAGTTAACTTGGTCAACCATGCATGATCAAGACTTGAATTTAAGTCCTATGCACTCCTGATGATGTTTAGGATGCACTGGAGAAGACTTTATGTCTTGATGTGGATTGTTCATGTTGAAGTTTGAAGAAAATTTTAATTTTGCCCTTAAAGGGCATTTTGGTCAACCATAGTTGACTTGGTCAACCTAGTCAAACTAAAACCTGGATTTGGTCTCAATGCACTCTTAATGATGTTAAAGATGCATTGGAAGAGGTTGTATTACTTGGCTTGATTGGGCCATAATGAAGTTTGAGGAAACTTTAATTTTGCCCTTAAGGGGTATTTTGGTCATTTCGGCCCCTGATGAACTCTGGGTCCACCAAAGTGCAGTTTTGTGTTCAACATGTCATATCATGAGTCATGGACATGTTCAAAGGTTTTTGGGAAGGTCCCAAGGTTCAATTCCACAAGGTGGAAGGTCTAATGGCATAGGATGTAAATATTTGAAGGTTTTTTAGTCTTTGGATTTCAATTAAGTTTCTAGGATTAGAGGCCTTAGATTGGACTCAAATTTGAAGGGTTGACCCTAGGGACATGCCTAATTAATATTCAATTGATAGATCATGAATTTGGGGTCATTTGACTAGGTTTTGAGGTGATTGAAAAATCACCTAAAAAGGGTTATAGGACATGGGCCTTTAACCTTAAATTTTGATATGGAATTATGGATTTGAATGCAGTTTTTAATTTGATTGATTAAATTTGAATTTTCCAAATCAATGAAAATCAATTGAGTGATTTTTGATGATCAGATAAAAGAAGTCAAGTGGTGAACACTAGGTGATAGTGTGTTGAGCTGGGCAGTGCACTACACCAACTGGCTATAATACAGGGTTGTAGCTTTAAGTGATCATAGATTGAAGTTGATTGAAGTTTGATTGAAGATTGGATTGAAGTTTAAATAGAGACTGGGTAGCTACAGACAGGTGTAGGTTGATGTTTAAAGTGTAGAATGAGTTATGGATGACTAACAACTGGATGATTATCAACTATCAGATAAACAGGCAGGAGTCTGGATGGATCCTGATGACCTCATACATAAATGAGGTCAACATTAACATGCCATCTATCACAGTGCATTCCATTAAAGGTTTCTCAAAGTCTATATTGTTAAATTTATTATCCCATCTAAGTAGTTCTCAAGAAACTTATTCTTTTTTCTTATATTTTTAAACTCCTCCTCAAGTGGGGATTCTCCAAAGTGCAACCCAATGATTAAGGAAAATTTTATAATATCAAATGTGATGTTGATCGCTCTAATACTAAATATAATGGAGTAGCTCTCATTCTCCTCCTCATCAATCATCCATCGCATTAACTAGTAAATCAATGTATAAGAGAATAGTATTTTAAAAGCTCTAAAATTTATGAAATGGGTTGTGGGCTCTAAAAATTCACTACCCAACCTCGCCTCTTTCAGGAGAGTTTTTATGGTGTTCTATGTTAAATTTTCAAAAGGTAAATTGAGTTTAGGATAAAACACTACCCAGAGGTTTCATCTTCATTTGGTGAAGACTTTATAATCTGGTTTTGGGTTTCCCATAAGCACAAGCACCTATGGTTAATTACCCCTCATGATATTGAGAGAGACATTTTAATTAAGGCTAGTCATTAAACAATTATGAAGTACTAGCATACACTAGCAACATGTGAATTTTTTAGAATTTTAAAATTTATTATTTATATAGTTAAAGAGGATAGTGGGGGAAATGATGATGAACCCGATCAAGATCCCATGGTTTCATCATCCAGGGTCGTCGTGATCCCTAGTTTACTTGGTCAGATGAGATAGTCAAGCCAACCTGACTGAAGGATCCTTATCAGCAACCATGAGTTGCTTCGTGCAAGGGTGTTTGGTAGATTTAGGATTGATGTTTATTTAAGGAGATATATTTTAGTCAACCTTAGCTAACATAAAGCTTTATGCCTTACCGAGCACAGCCCATGATTCATTATTTAATGGGCTTTTAACCATTGGAGAACATACGAGATTTGGCTGTAACCATGATATCATGGTGCTATTTTGCAGCAAAATCACCTGGTTAGAGGGTATGTGACACGTCCCTGCTGGTGAAAAATTATTTGAGAATGAATCATATTGATACATTCAATTAAACATTTTGCTCTTTGTGAGCTAAAGTTATTCTTAAATTTATGATCTTTAAAGCATAAGATGGATGAATTTTTGCTTTAAGTTTTAAATAATAAATTCAACTTGAATATTTAGATTTGTAAAATTTTAAGTTTCATATGTTTAGTTAAAATTTACATTTAAAAAAGATTTGTTTTGAAATTTTGTGGGGAAATTTTGAAAATAAGATCAAAGCATTCTCAGACTTTATATTTATATATTTAGTGTATCTTATCGAAGCACATATAGGGATTCATACAAAATCAAATTGGAGTTAATTTTTATTTTAGACCGTGCATCATTCTCAGACCTTATATTCAGGCATTTGGCATAGTAGTCGGAGCACAAACAAGCTTTAAAATTCTTACTAAGTTAATATACACGCTTCTAAAGGTAGTGTCTCTCTTCTCAAGACGGTAGCAATCTTCTCGTAGTAGTGCTTACTTCCAAGGCTACTACACCCATATTAGAAGCGTCGACACCCTACTTTATGCTTCATATTTAAATTTAAGGAATGATATTTTAATGCATGAGAGGTATTTTAAAATATTTAAATATATATTTTATGCAAGTGATTGTCGCTGGAAGTGCACAAGATTTCATTTAAAATTTAAGGCATGCCTTATGTCCGCTTGTACAAGTATTGCGGATCCGGTGGCATTTGTATAATGTTTTAAATTTTAAAAGTAATGTCTTCTATCCGCTTGTATGTATGTTGCAGATCCAATGACATTCTTTCAAAGCTTTCACACTTTAATTTGATTTTAAAATTTTAAAATTAATGTCTTCAATTCGCTTGTATGTATGTTGCGGATCCGATGGCATGTGAATTTCTTAAATTTGGATCATACTTATTGAAGTGGTTGCACACTTATCTAAATAGTTACATGTTTTTTGAGGCAATTGCATTTCTTTTAAGGTTAAGTGCACATTTATAAATCCTTGTTTCAGTAGCCCATCTATGAGAATTTTCCATGCAATTTCGTCAAAATAATAACCTATCCCAAGCATTTCATGTAACATCATTTTAACTTCCTTAAACTTACCCTCTTCACAAAGCCCTCTTAAAATAAGATGGTGAGTCCTTATATGTGGCAGAAATCACATTCAATCATAGAGCCTATCCATGAGGAAGCATCAGCATACATCTTCAATGTACAACAACAAGAAAAAAAATATAGGTATCTTCATCTAGAACCAAACCACTTTCTTCATCTTAGTAAATAACATATTAGCTTCTTTTAAATATTCTTCCTTACAGAAACAAGATATGATGGCATGATAAGATATTAGATTTGGACAGTAATCATGTCTAATCTTCTCATCAAAAAGAACCAGGATGCTGTCCATTTTTACTAGTTTTCATATATCAACAATATCATTGGAGTTAAAATCACCTAGCTTTCTCTTAAAGATATGTTTTGATATAACAAGGTAAATAAAATAATTAGATTGACATGTAGAAGCAATCATTTATTTTTATTTAAAAAAATAATCCATAAATTCTAAATTTTCATAAACATCCTATCAAGGTGGTGTAGGTAGTTAAGTGAGGCAAAACTGTTGCTTTTCTCATTTCATTGATAATATTTTCCACCTCCTCTATCATTCTCCCAAACGTCATCCAGCACAAGTAAGAACTTTTTGGATATCATCTAAATTCGAAGACTAGGTTGAGGTGCCTCAAGTGTCTCCAAATGAGAAATTATTAGGTGCGGAGTCCGGACATAGCTTTATGACTGAACTCCAAAAAAATGTTGACACATGCGGCCCGATGACCCGACCCGGTCCACTCGACCAAAGGTGAAAATGTTAAACCTGTTAGTGAATTTTTTTTTAAAATCGCAGCATTCCTAAAGTTCCAGCATTCTGAGTTGTTTCACTTCTCTTTTAGCTCTCAGTTCTGGCACTCTTCATCTTTGAACAATAATCGCTCTCTTCTTTCGGAAGAAATTATTACATGCGGACACTGAAGTTAAGGTCTGATTCATTTCCAGAGTGATCCTTTATCACTAAATATGTTAAAATACCAAAGTTATTTGTTCAGTAAATGGGTTATCTAAAATAATTGTTAGGATTTAGGAGATTTGCATGTTTTTGTACTAAAACTGTGTAAAACTTATATAAAATATGATTTTTTTTCTTAATAAAAACTATTTATTGATGTGTATTGATGTGATACAACCAAGCTTATTGCAAATATAGTTCTATATTTATTCATTTTAAAGCTTTTGTGGTTATTCACAGATGTTTATTTGGGAAACTATCACACCCCAACTCGATTAAGATAGATCCCATCATGTTGAACTGTGACAAGAAATTCCTAAGATATAGTTTTAGAATGTTTATAGTCTCATCCAATGTCCACTTTAAATAAAACTATAGACAATATAGATACTAAAACATCCAAATACTGAAAATAATCTCATCCACAATGATTCTTTCATTATATATATATATATATATATATACTACAGTACATGGCTATAGGCAGAAGTTACAGAATTGAAAAGTAAGCTAGCCATGACTATACAAAAATCAAAATAGAAAAATATCTATCAACAAACTCCTTCCCTTTCCTAGACCCTGAAAACCACAATCAACCAATAGTGAGCTATAACAGCTCAACAAATCACACAAACTAATCTAAAATTTCAAATTCTTTTCTTTTATTAATTAAATATTTTGATGAATATTTAAAAGTAGTTAATTGTAATCATAGAATATACTATGTGTACTGGGAAAGGTAAATAAAGCATATCAATTATTTGTAATTAATAATACAAAACAAGTGAACATTTTAAGTAGATAAAGCATTGAACAGTTTAAATCATATAGCATTTCATAGTTTATATCACAGTCCTAGATAGAATCTCAAAGGATTCTAGCCCTTTATGTGTCCCTTTTGTGCTCATAACACCAGAACATACTCATAGGCACCAAAACATGGCTTATAGCCACCAGAATATGCCTTATAAGCACCAGAATATTCCCTAACACAGATAAATTCTCATAGAATTCTAGCCCTTTATAACTCCCAGGAGATGTTTTTCAATCATATAAGCATATATCTTGTCACATAGGCATATATTTTATAATATTGCAGTAATTAAAACAAAATTAAACACATGTCAGAATTGCACAATATGGTATAACGGTAGACAATTGAACTTCCTTCTGAGCAAATTTTCACAATGCCAAAATGTACCCAAATTATAAGGAATGTGTAAAACATTGTTTTAGGATATTTATTGAACAACAACATTATTTTTTAGTATCCAGATTAATTTTTATTCAATTAAAATAGCACAAATTCCAAAATACCTAATATAAAATTTTCAAAAAATACTCAAAATATTCATAATCATGTTCTCAATGACATATAAAAAGTTATGCAGTAAAAATTTTACAGTTGTAAAGTTACACGCATTTTAAACTAACAAAAATATAATTTTAATCAAAAAATTAAAAAATTTCTATATTTTTGAAAATTGAGATAAGAATAATGTGACATACCTTGATCCAAAAAACTTTCCTAATTGGGCTGACTGCTGAAATTTGATCGAAGCGGCTCGAAATGTAATTTTCTCTCTCCAAATCTCCCTCTTTCTCTCTCCTACTAGGTTAAAAGGATCGGATTAATGGAATTAAAATATATTTAAAGAGCTCATAATAGTCTAGCTCTATGGCACTCAAATCAGAGCGCTTCTTCACTAAAAAATCTGCAACAACCTGAGAGTTGGTGCCGTAATGTCACTTTTTGGGGCCTTGGCTGAGTGCAAGGCCGCGGCGCTCAAACATGTGACATCGGGGACCTTCAAAAGTGACATTCTTCGATTTTTTTCAAAATTCACATACAACATTTAGGACACATTCTAGAGCACACCAAATCAATTTCATACATTAAAATACTCCTTAGATATGCAAATTATTGAAAAGCTCAAAAGTTTGAAACCTTGTCTTTTTCTAATCGGGTCAGAATTGGCGGAACCAAATGCTTAACCTGTAGGTGTCATAACTCTCCCCTCAGAAAAATGCCATCCTCAATATTTCATAATAGATATGGGTACAACTGTCTCATCTCATACTCTTTTTCCATGTAGCTTCTTTCTCTATCATGTACAGCTTTCAATTTATCTCTGATCGAGTGGATCTTCTCAGTAGCATCATCAACCAAGGCTGACCCAATGAGATGTCTCTCTCCCACCTATTTCCAAGATAGCAGTGTATGGCACTTCCTACTATACAAAACTTCTTATGGAGCCATACCTATGCTTGATTGAAAACTGTTATTGTAAGTAAACTCAATCAGAGGAATTTAACCTTCCTAACTGCCATCAAAATCTAGAACACAGTCTCAAAAGGTATTCCAGTATTTATATAGTCCTCTCTGACTTCCTATCTATTTGAGGATAAAAACCTGTACTGAAATGTAATTTTGTTCACAGGTCTTAATGAATACCTCTCTATAGTTTTGAGGTAAACCTACCATCCCTGTCAAAAACTATAACCTTTAGTATTCTCTGTAATCTGATAATCTCACACACATATACCTATGCCAATCTATCCACTAAATCGGCCTGTCAGATCGAAATGAAATGTGCAGCTTTTGTTAGTCAATTAATAATGACCCAAATAGCATCATGTCCTTCTCGACTTAGGAAAACCCATAGAAAAATCAATAGTTACATCTTCCCATTTCCACTTTGGAATAGGCAATGGCTGCAAAAGATCTCCTAGTCACTGATGTTCGGCCTTCACTAATTAAAAAGCTTTACACTTTGATACAAAATCTGCCACATCCTCCTTCAATCCAGGCCACCAAAATATGCCCTTCATATCACTGTATATTTTATTGCTTCCAGGACGAATATTATAGTCTGGATATTAAGCCTCGTGCAAAATATATTGCCTTAAAATATATCGCCTTAAGTCTCCAAAAGTAGGAATCCACAATCAATTCTTGAAGAAAATAATACCAAAATTAGATACATACATTTAAATTTCTTACTAGATCTAATATGATAATTCAACTTTGAATACTCTTTATCTAACTTCTGAGCTTCCTGGATCCTTTTTTTGCAATGAAGGCTGAATAATCATCAAAGCTAACATATAAGAATCCCCCTCAATAGAAGAAATTACCTCTAATTGTAATCTCTCCATATCACGTATCAACGCTTCTTCAGAAGCAAGCTAAAGAAATGAAACTCCAGAAGATTTCCTACTCAAACCATCTGCCACTACATTAGCCTTACCAAGCTGATATTGAATAGTCAGATCGTAGTCTTTGATCAACTCAAGCCATCTCATTTGCCTCAAATTTAAATCCTTCTGAGTGAATATGTATTTCAAACTTTGATATATGATCAGTGAAAATCTTACATCTGACATCGTCCAAGTAATGTCGCCAAATCTTCAAAGCAAATACCACATCAGCTAACTCGTACTTATTAAAAATTTTTAATGATTTATGATTTCTCACTCATTGTGCCTCATGTGTTGGTTGGTTTTGTATTTCAATTTGTGTGTCGATGAGATCTATTTTTCCGATAGATAATTTTCAAATGATTTTAATTATGATTGAAACAATTTGAAATTTATTATGCATGATGTTAAGTTAATTACTTGACGTTGCGTCGATCGATTATTGTCATTTCGATGCACTAATTGGATTGATCATGGAATATATGCGATGGTTAGCATGGGTATTTATTAAACTTGCCTCTGAGTTCATTACCTTCAAACTATCTAACTAGCTTCTCTATCACACCTCTAGTTCTATATGTGATATGAGCACTATGTTGCCTCTCTTATAGTATGATAAGAATAGACATATTTATATATAGCAAAATAACTAAAATAAGTAAAATAAAACTTTCATAATCAAGTAACATATGGAATTCCTACCTAAGATCATTATCAAATCATGATAGTTCAGTCTTTAAACCATGATAGAATAATGCTTGAATAATGATCTTTCTATGATCATAGTTTCTTCTTTTATGATTCAAATAATATTCAAACCAAGACTAAAAAATGATTGAGCCATCGTTGAACATGTTTGTCCATGTTTCGAAAATGGTCTGAATATGGTTTAGAGCTCGTTGTAAGATTATTTAAATTATGAAGAAGATAATTCACTTATGATATGATCATTTTCCAAAGATTATTTGATCATGATATGCTCATTTTTTTATTAGTGGTGTTAATTTAAATATATTTATAATAGATCTACCCTAAAAATATAGTTGGATGAGTTTTCATTTTGGTACCTCATCATGACTAATCCATATTCAAATACACTAATATATAAATATTTAATTTAAAACTAAAAAAAATCAAACTAAAAAGTGGAGTCAAGCTCAGGCTTTCCTAACAAGTTTGAGCAATCGAGCCAAGCTTGCGCCTATAAATTTTTTAACGAGCTGAGCTCAATCTTAGTAAATGAACTCGAGTTGAGCTTGAGCTCACTAAGAACTAAACATGCTTAGCTCTATTAGATTGATACTCGACTCAACTCGACTCATTTACATCCATACGTAGGTCATGATACTTCGACAACTCAAAGTGTGTGGAGATAAAGAAGGAAATTAGATCATGGTGATAAAGGTTTTGTTTTGGTGAGCTAAATATACAATTTCTTAGTTGGATGTCGTAGAGTGCTTAATTTGGTTCGATTTATTTTGAACTTGATCTTGTTTCACCTCTAGTAAAGTAAGTTGAAGCTATACCTCATGTAGGATTAACCCAGACCCAACTTATTTAATAAATGATTGGAATGCATGACTTGAATTTGACCCGTTTATTAAAACGACCAACAAACCTAAATTTTTGCTACCATTTATTAGCACTTCTAATATTTGCTACACTCGATTTTTCCCCTTACTTGCCCTCCAGTCGAGTGGTATACTTTCAATTGAGCTTTTTCAGCATCCATCTAGATCAAGGTGGCAGTGTTGTTGCAGCAAAGGGTTGCTTTCGAGATCCATATCACATTTAATCTTAAAATTGTTAATAATGGTCTCACATACTCATTCTAACACATATAACTATTAATGTTACTTTAATTATGATTAATATTTTATTTGAGACAACTGTTTTTTTCTTTCTAAAATATTTTTTTAGTAGAAAATTTTTTGTATTAAAAAATAACTTTAAAAAGTAGAAAGAAAATTGTACCAAACGAAATATAAATTTGCTAAAAGGCAAATACAAAAGGCCTATAAATGCTGCCAACACAAAATCCACATTCCGAGAAGTTAATTATTACATCATCAAATATATGGTATCAATCTCATAAAATATACATAAGAAATATTCTATATATATATATATATATATATATATATATATAACACGATTCATTTTTACATATTTTTCCAAATCTATTAATTTCTCGTACCCTACCATTTCTTCGACTTACACAATTTTGAAACAAGCCTCGCCTATGTGTCCCATAATCAAACTTGAAATCTCCCTCCAACTCGAGGAGATAGATATAAATTGTAAAAAGTTAATATGTCTGCTCGCACCGCCCGAATAAGATAACCCGTTCAGTCGATAAATTATTATGTGCGGAGTTCTGACGTAGCTTTGCGTTCAGACTCTAATAAAATCATGACACATGGATATTCAATATAAATTATGTATTTTATTTTTATCTTGTCAGCCCGACAGACCAGTCCCAATATGGATTTCATATTTTTTTTCTATCTTATCAGCCCGACCAACTCGAAAGAGAAAATTTTTAATTCACGTGAGATCAAAAGTCTCAGAGCCTATTCACTTTGCATCATCGCATTCAATTTTCATCTTCGGCATTCACTGTTCACTTTTAGCTTCGATATTCCAAACGGTTCATTGTTTAGCTGCATTTCTGCACTAAGTTCTTCATCCACCAATAATGTTAGTCACTCATTCTCGTTCAGTTCATCTTCAAAGAGATACTTCTTTTGGCTTACCTCTCAAAACTGGTTTTAAGATTTAACATTTAGGATTTATTGTGTATTTACTGCGTATGAACTGCGCATTAACTGTATATTTATTATATATGTACTGCATATGAATTGCTAAAGAAATGATAGGTACGCAAGAAGATTTATCCCAGAGCACATTTTAATTAATTCACCTAAGATATGATATTTGTTAATAATGGAATAATTTCTGAGTAGATTTTTGATATCATCCAAGGAGTAACCTAAGAGGAAGCAGATAGTCTCTTTGTGTTGCAACTCAAGCTCACGAGTTTATATTTTTGATGATAACAAATATTATGACTCACATCTTTATGTCTCATAGTATTTGTATTCTATATTTATTTGTGTGTTGACTAATATTTCATATATACAATATATACTATTCTTTAAAGATTCAGAGCTTAAGATTGGATAGAATAGGTTATGTTAAAAGAGACTATAATTTTTATTTATTTATTTTTAATTTCTTAAGTCAAGTCTTGTAAGGGTGTATGCTAGCCTGGTGACTGTGCACACATGCACATAAGGAGAGCAAAAATAGTTTTAAATATTTTAATTTTTTGTACATCATACTGTATGATATGAAAAGTATTGTATG
This sequence comes from Dendrobium chrysotoxum, assembly GCA_019925795.1. Taxonomy (NCBI): domain Eukaryota; kingdom Viridiplantae; phylum Streptophyta; class Magnoliopsida; order Asparagales; family Orchidaceae; genus Dendrobium; species Dendrobium chrysotoxum. The sequence goes on along the minus strand of CM034312.1, from coordinate 20,409,232 downwards.
ATCTAGTGTTATAAAAATTAATTAAAATATTTAATTTTTCTAAAAAAATAATTTTAAATATAATAATTCATACAATATAAACGCCACATCGTACTAGATGATCTGTTATAATTAGAAATCCCTTTGTTCATTAAATTAGGCAAAAAGTTGATTTTGAAAAGTTATTATAATCATACTGTACGAACTTAATCGTATTATACAATGTTTAAAATATAGCCAAATTTAATCATGTGATTAATCAATCAAATTTGCTTAATTTTAATATTTTGATTATACCGTACAAACTGGATCATACTGTACGATCAACAGAGATGATATTTGGTAGTCCCATGATTCATCTTAGACGAACTACATTTCGGTTAAACTAATCGTGTAGTATGATTGATCATTCGTACTGATGATCGTACAACACTAACAAACAAATTTGAACTGATCATATTGAACTAACTAGTGATCGTACATTACTAACAGGTCAAATTCTTCACGTCATACTGGATGATCTTACGATCATATTATACGATCTTTGACGGTTGAATTAAATTTTTAAAGTTTTTTTAAGCCCTCTATTTAAGCTTTCTTATAAGACTTTATAAGTGTCTTTAGCATGCATTGAGTCTTAGTTCTTCTGGAGAAAACTTAAAGAGAGAGCCTTGAAAGGGAGAGAGAAAAGGGTAGAGTTTGAGAGGGAGAAGATCCTTATGGATTTCAAGGGAGTATAACATGGTTGATCCTGCAACCTTGCCCCATAGTACCATCATAGTCAAGGTTTGTCTTGAGGAAAGTTTTAGGAAGAAGAAGATGTCTTTGGTGTCAAAACACCTGACTACTCCACCGCACAGGGGAAGGTGAAAGTGATTCAAGATTTTTTTGCCTTCACCAGGAGGGTGAAAAAGGATTCCAAGTTCTCTCCCTTCACTAGGAGGATGAAAAAGGATTCTAGGTTCTCTGCCTTCACTAGAAGGGTGAAAAAGGATTCCGTTCCTCTGTCCCACCAGATTGGAGAAAGAGATTTTGTAAGGGCTTCTACGCCTAGCTGTGGGGGCTAAAGAAGAGTCACAAAAGGTTTTGTGCAATACCTGGAACAGAGGGTTTCAGGGAGTGGACGTAGGTCATGTTGGATCAAACCACTATAAATTCTAGTGTGTTTATTCTTTTCACATTTTATTTTTTTGTGATTTACAGTGTACTTGGAAAACTCTGAACTATTTTGTTATTATGAGTTTATTCCCTTCCATATTGGGGATTAAGGTGTTTGTTTTCAGATATTAAAAAGGCTGTAAATTTTTTTTTCTTTTTGCTATAGAAATTTTTAAATAACCAATTCTCCCCCCCCCCTCCCTCTTGATTAGCCTCGGGCTGGTTCCTTTAGGCTTAACAACCTTAATGAACTTTCACTTTGTTGGTCTCACTTTCATCCCTCATTCTCCCTAGCGCCCCCCCCCCCCCCCCCCCCCACCCACTCCAACACCATCTCAGGATTGGGCCCGCGTCTAGGAAAAATTGCAAAGTGTCCTTCACATAGTTTGCATTAAATTGTTCAATGAAATTGAAGAGAAGTTAAACACAAGGCTTGATAAACTCAAAGAAAAGGATGATTCTCTTGAATTCAAGCTTATCTATCATGTTGCAAAATATAAATTTGATCCCCAATAACCTCTTGCATCCTCATCCTCATCCTGCCAGTAAGCCCCCTAGTTGTTGACATCAAGAAGGAAGTCCCAATTCATATTATCGACATCAATAAGTGTTGACCTCATTTTTATATGAGGTCACTAGGACCTTCTTGGGTTTTCTTCTTGTGACCTAATGATTAGGAGGTTTCCACCCCTCAATCATATAGGTCCCAGTCAAAACCATGTTCAATCCCAATCAAATCCAACTCTGCCCCTCAATTCAATTTTTGTCCACCTTTCTCTCAACTTTCAATCAACCTCTAAATCACATCCAATCAATCTATATCATTCATTTGATTTTCATTGATGTGGATAATTCAAACTCAATCGTCCAAGTCAAAAAATCCAATCCAAGTCCATGTTTCCAAGTCAAATCTTAGGGTTAAGGACTTGGGTCCTGAAATCCTTTTGGGGTGAATTTTCTGTCACCTTTAAACCGAGCCAAAAAGTAAGCCCAGGACAGCCGGGAGTCCACATAAAGCATATAATTTACTTCTCTTCCTTGTTAGGCACCTCCATGCCTGCGGGTTCTGACAGGCCACCTGACCTATTCGGGTACAGTCCTGTCAAGGGAATATTATGTAATACCTAGAATAAAAACTATTTTTAAGCCTTTTTTAAAACTGCTTCATATTCATTTTATGCATTCAATCGAGTCGCTCAGCATGTATTACATTAGAAATAAATTTAAAAGAGTTTAAAATTTTAATTGTATTTTTTTCAAGCATTTTCACCCTACATAAGTCAAGGTACCAATTAGGATCCGCTCTAGACATCGGTCCTAATACTTAAAACTTTAATTACAACATCCCTACCACACTTTCATAAATTGATTGGACTCATGGATTTTAATCAACTAGGTGGTTAGTTGACTCCTCAATCCAGGCCGATGTAAGTCTAGATTTTGCACTACATTAGCTTGGTTTGGGTTACTGTGATCTAGTACCCAATTTAGATTTAGGATACGTGACAGATTCTGAATTATAAGGTCTCAACCTCCGAGAATATAATCCCAAATTTTTAATAAATTAATCAACTCAAATTAAAGATTTCCTTAATCATAAATTTAAAACTCAATACTTATAATAGGTTGGGATACTTCTAAATTATTTTAGAATCCCAAAGTGTCTTCTACCTCTCCTGCGTTGACTTTGAAAATAAGTGTTCAAAATTTGATCCATTCCCTATTCAAACTCCAAATTCACCTTCTTTGATATCACTCCTACAGAATCTCTAAATAGAATTTCTACCATTATTTTAATCGAGAGTATTCGTAGGAAACCCTATTTTCCTACGATATAATTAACTACGAGGGCTTGCACTCATAGGAGATTTAGAACCCACACCCACCTTCCACTACTTTTAAAAAACCAGTATTCAAAACTTAATTACTTTTATTTTGGAAAATCAAAATCAACGATGATTGTTATCGTAATGTTCGAATAATTGATAATGAATGATATTTTCTTCCTTTGGGGAGATATATTATTCATTAATAAAATTTTGAATATGAAATTAATGATAATTCATCTAGATTATCGTAGTTAGATATTTGATCGATCTTTATTTTGACCATTCGAGGCCATATAAAGTTTTTTCATAATTTGGCTATGATATTCAGAATGGGATTTGCAATTCTAAATCTAGACCCCATTTTGGAATTTTATTTCTACCTCTCGAGGAAGTATATCATTTTTGATGGTATGTTCGATTTTAAAATTAAAATTCAAAGTCAACTTTCAATTCCCGAAAGAAGATTAACCTTTTCAAAACCTCTTCCCAAATTACCCCAAACAATAAGGAAGCCCAAGGAAAGGTTATTCCTCCTTCTGTTGACAAAAAGGAGGAAGCCTTAATTGTTGCACTCCCTCCTCCTATCGACAGCAAAGAGAAAGCCCCCCTTCCTTTTATTAATAACAAGAAGGAAGTCGTAGGTGTTATAGTTTCTTAGGATGAGAAAGAGGATGAGAATAATGATGAGGATATAATAATAAGAGAAAAGAAAAGGAAATATAAAAATAAGAATCTTAACAATAGTAAAAAGAATAGAATAGACCCCCCCCCCCCCCCCCCCACACACACACAATTGATCCAATTCCTGATGATGAGCTTCCAATTGTTCCTAGACCTATAAATAAAATAATGAAATTCAAGGGCAGGGAGATATTAAGTAAAGAAAAATAATTATTTATGATTGAAAGCTTTGAAAAGTATGCTGATAAGTAAGTTTCATTTTCTTTGACTTGTTTAGTGTATTTAATGCGTATGAAGATAACTTCAATGAGTATTCGCTATATTTTTACTAATCATATATTTTCTTTTGGGAATATAATAATAAATAGAGCTGATCTTGATGATCTTATAACAAAAAAATACTTGGAAAATAATCATCTTGATGCATTAGCTATAATTTTGTCTAAGAAGTATAAACTTACTTTTGGCATGTACTAACACTTTATAGGCGTGTCATCAATGCATGAGGTTATTATTTATATAATAAATAATTTCTATATAATATTATTTGCTCAGATATTTGTCATATGCTTGTTGACTTCTTGCAGGGATACAAGCAATATAATCAAAATAACTATTTATATATCCAACACATCAATAAGGTTTTAGTCAGGGTGATCCATCTTCTACTTCAACTAGTCATCCACAATTAGCACTGGACCCTTCTGGTATGGATGCTGAAGGAGAAGAAGTGAAGGTTTTTCTATTCCTTGTCCAATTCACAGTATAAGGAATTACTTCTTACCATCGCAAGTGAGTGCAGCATGACATACTATTAATTTTTTAATATGTGTTCATTATATTTTCACATAAAAAACCTATATGAGGACACGAAGAATTCTTTTGAAACTAATATAAGAAAAAGGCTTGTCCAAAGTGTTCGTGATTTGGCAAATCAGATGAATATATTTTATTGTGAAATATTTGACTACAAATATATGAAAAAAAATTATTCTTCAAAGGAAAGTGGACTCGGCAGATCATACAGATTGACAACAAAAAATGCCAAAATTAGGCTAAATTCGCATATGCCCTGCTTTGTATAATGATGAAATAAGCTTTTTAATATGCACTTTGTATTATCATTGATTCATATCAAAGTGCTTATAATGTATTCTTTGATTAATTTTTCCTGTAAATTTGTAAAATAAATGTAAATTTTATGCATATATTGATTCTTATATTAATAAAGTTTAAATAATATAATACATCATTCTTATAATACACAGTGATAATTAGTGAAGTAAACTGAATGGACATTTTCATCGTATTTCATCTTCGTCTTAAATCACATTAAACGCAATCATTTCTAAAATGTTCAATTCTTAATGTACATTCGAAATTGATACATCATTGATACACATTAAATACATAGTAATTATGCAGGAAATATACAGTAATTATGCAGTAAATATGCTATTAATACATAGTAAATATGAACAAATACGTAGTGAATACACAATGAATATGCCATTAAATCTACAGTAATTATACAATGAATACATAGTAAATACATAGTGAATATGAAATGAATATGAGTAAATATATAATAAATATAGAGTGAATATACAGTGAATACATAGTTAATAAATAGTGATGTCATTTTGAGATTATTAAAAGAAATATTCATTACACAGTTAATACACAGTGAAAATAATATGACAATAAACAAAAATAACTTATTTTATTACAATGAATGAAGAATGTATGAACCATCAGTTATTATAATGAATTATTTTTAATTTAAAAAACAATCATTATAATTAAATTTGAAAATTTTTTTGCTATGAAGCAATGATATACATCATCATTCTCGTGTAATCAGGCTCCGGCTGACTGGTTGCTACCCCAGTATATAATTTTCTCATTGAAACATTCAGGTATATTTGAGAACTTGATCTCGTTGGAAGGTGAAGAGATTTCAATTTTATTTTCCTTAACGTTAGATTTCTCTGTTAAAAAAATTAATCTCAGTAAAATATACATTATATCATAATATATAATCAAAAGTATTTAATACGTAAGTTAAATTATACTCTTAGGCTTCTTTTTCTTTTCCCAGTGGCCCTTTAGCCTTGCATTAGAGATGCCTTTTAGCATACACTTTAGTGGATCTTTCAATTTTGAAATGCCACCCTGTGTATTTCTTAGAAACTCATGATTTTCTCTCTTGCCATCTAGAATCAAGTCAATATTTTCAGTCATGTCCTTCATTGATGCTAATATATACTGCTCAGCCTCCTCATTCTCTTATGCTTGTGTGCTAATTTGGTATGCAAATCTATTGAGATGGTTTCTGAATATGAATTCACTACAAGCTTCAGAATTATTCTTTCTTGTACCTATAAACTGTTGAAGCTTAATAGATTGTTAAACCTAAAGCTAATGTAATGTCCCAAGGCTAACCAAGAGGGGGGTGAAGTAGTAATTTTAAATTTTTGTGGTTATTTTTGAAACCGTTTGATTAAATATTATCAAAATATTTAATTTTTTAGAGTAATTTTTTAACCACAGAAAAATAAAATGTAGTAAAAATAAGAATATAAGACACCAGATTTTATAGTAGTTCGATCCAACAAGACCTACGTCCACTCCCTGGAGACTCCTTCTCCAGGTATTGCACTATACCAAAGTGACTCTCCTTTAGCCCCCATAGCAAGGCGGAGAAGCTCTTACAATTTTCCTCTCTTCCACCAAACCCCGGTGCGGCAGAGAACCGTCATCCTTTTTCACCCTCCTAGTGAAGGCAGAGAACCTACCGTCCTTTCTCACCCTCCTGATGATGGCAGATTACCAACGTCCTTTCACACCCTCTTAGTGTCAGCAAAGAACCAGACATTCTCTTAAAAATCTTCTCTCAACAAGTCTTCAAGGAAGTAGGGAAGAACTTTGAAGAAAAAGTAGGAGATCCTTACCAATGAGCACCGTTGTGAATTCCCTCACAAATCCCTCTCACAAGATTTCTCACACTCCACTCTTACAATCTCTCCCAAACGCTCACACTCAAAGGCACACTATGAGAATTTTCATAGAAGTATTTTAGACAGTTGGTTTTTAGGACTCTTATATACAAAATACAAGAAAAACTGTCCAAAAATTAAAAATTGAAGTTTGACGAACGAATATCATATAGTACGATCGCACTTCGTACGTACGAATAGTTCAAAAATTCCCAGTTCGTACGGGACAAACCAATATTAACCCAATTTCGTACTCTAATCGGTGTCTATATGAACTCACATCATACAGTACGATCAGTTCAAAAAATAAAACTTTTGTCTGTACGAGTGTGTACAAACCCTATTTCATACTCTGATCGGTATTTGTATAAACTCATATCATACAATACGATCAAGTCAAATTTTATTATATTTGTACGAGATGAACTGGATGAGCCAGATTTTGTACTCTGATTGGCGTCCAGGATGAATACATTTCGTACAGTACGATCAGTTCAAATTTTCTTGTATTCGTACGGGATGAACTGGACAAGCTGGATTTTGTACTCTGATTGGCATCTAGGATGAATACATTTCGTATAGTACGATCTGAACTTAGAAAATCTTTCCAAACTTAAACCAATCAAATCAGTTCTGGAGGAAAATAGGACAAATCGTCCTGTATGATCCTAAATCATACAGTACGATTAGTTTAAAAATTATAAGTTTTGTATTACTCCTCTAGTGTGTATGTGGACGGTTACCCAATTACAATCACACTCTCTCAAACTCAAGAAAAATAAAAAATACAGACTTCAATTATAATAAACCCTAGTCAAATCTGTCTTGAAGTCTCTAGCAGTCTAGAGTATGATTTTCCTGAAAAATATTAATACACACAAAAATAAACTTTTCAACATATGTTAGGAGAAACAATAATCAAACAATATGATTTTGGTATCATCAAGAACTCACATAATTATAAAAATAAAGTCTTAAAACTAATTTACAATAATCTCCATCTTTTTGATGATAGCAAAATAATTATTGTTTGAGTTAACAAATAATGCAAATTTTCTCCTTAGCTCCTCCTAAATGAATGACCAGTTTTAAACTCAGGGATTCCTATAAAGATCAGAAAAAGAACAGAGACACAAGAAACCCGAAAACCTAAAAAATAAACACACATTATAACCTATCACACACACGCACACACATGTACACACAACAAATAAAAAAACAAACAAAATAAATATCAAACAACAACCAATACACTATAAACACTATAAACATCAAACAATATATTATGACTCCCCCTTTTGACAACAACAAAAAGAAAAGTATACCGATCAAAAATAGTTGATGATGAAAATGATGTTAAATTAATTGCAAATATAATATTAAAATCACATGCAAAAGATAAAGACTCAAATTTTAAATCACAGAATAATAGGGATAAGAAAAGTTGATCTATATCAGTATTTGAAATAGACAGATTATATAACCACAACTGTTACAGAAATGATGAAATAGAATTAATAATTTTTTAATTCAATAGTGAAGATCATCGTTTATTAGATAGATTTGTGTGACTGAGAAACTGATAAAGGAAAGAGCAATTGACGACATTGCGTATCTATTCAATTTTTGTAGATTTATGTCAGTAAATATTATTAACGAATATTTTGTGAATATTTTATCACCCATTATTCATACAAATATTCTAAATAACCATATAAATGATTTAATTATTTCCTCTAACAAAAAGGCCACCACTAATAAAATATTCTGCTAATGATTATTAATCCCGACAAATAGTGCACAAACTAAATTATATTTATTAAACCTATAGGTAGTATTAAAAATCACAACATCTCTAAAGTAGTCATAATCGACCCTACTTATCCCATCAACAAAAAAAAAAATTTTCAAATTCATCAATTTGGACTTCTCATGTGAACATGTCATCAACTTGACGATATTTAAATAATTGAATCAAAAAATTAGTGCCTCCAAAGTAAATATTTACTATTTTCTCTTTTTAAATAAAGTTGTATGCATCCCTCTTAGAGAACCTCTTAGAGAATCCAACATCTCATACCTCCAACTTCATATGCAAGGTAGGAAAATACATCAATGGTTCTTATCCCGGCTTCTGTCTTTGATTTAAGAACTAAAGCTTTATCATCATCAATACTCTTACATGATCTCAGTAGATGTTAATCTACTGACCTAGCCAATAATTATGGCTTTTAATAAATTTTTTAACTTTCCAATTTACAGCTTCATCCACTATAAATCTAATCATAGTTGGATAACTCATTGTAGTATCTGATTTTTTATATTTTATTTGAGAATTCAAGTAAAGTCCCTTCTTGAAATCAGATTTTGAACAGATAAAGTCATTGCATTTATCTTTCTAGAATTTGGTCAGTAACTGTGATGATCATTGCAAACACTAAAATCGTCATTATGGGCATAACTGCAGTAAATCTTGTATGCATCTTTCTCATTGTTATACACACCCTGATCAATATGCAGTAAATACACAGTAAATATACATTGAATATGCAGTAAGTAAGCAGCAAATATACATCAAATACATGATAAATATGTAGAAAATATACAGTAAATACGTAGTTATTACACATTAAATATGCAGCTAATACTTAATAAATACATAGTGAATACACAATGAATACACAATAAATACACAGTCAATACGCAACACATACACAGTAAAGTTATATTGACTATATCAAAATAATTGTTCCTTATATGTTCAAATTTTTATAGCACATTCGATAGAGTGAATACACATGTTTAATAATTTGAACTATTAAATCACTACACATGTTCATAATAATAAGCAATAAATACACAGTTGTATGCCTCTTTCTCATCCTTTGTACACATATTGGTATAAAGTAAATTCACAGTAAATATGCAATAGATACACAGAATACGCAATTAATAAACATTCAATATATAATCAATATATAATTAATACGTAGTAAATACATAATAAATATACAATCAAAATACAGTCAATACATAGTTAATATATAATTCATTTGTAGTTAATACTATGTTTAAGAAAGATACATAAAATAAACAAAAATAACTCATAGATATTTAAAAACTGTGCAACAAGAAATTTGTATAAAGTAACAGAAGTTTCAATACACACTTTGTACATAATGGCTACAAGCATGTATATAGTCAGTATTGACTGTGTGTTTACTGTCTACAAGCTTGTTCATAGTGTGTTGTTACATGAACGCCTAAAAACTTGGGAGGAGTTTGAACTTTATCGATAAGTTCAAACCTACAGCACCTCCAACTAAAGTAACTTCCGCTTCATACCTTAAACCTATCATTTATTCGGGCTATAATTTTTTTAACTTAAAGTCTTCCTTTTTCTAGACGTTTGCATACCACCTTTTGGCATCTGCATCCTGTGGACATATTATCTGCTCGAAGAATGCAACGTCCTGCCCCAAATAAATCTCTATCTTCATCTTCATCGACTTTTTCTCTATTTTTTCTTTCTTAGCATGTATCAAAAGTTTCTTTAGCTAAAATTCTAAATATTGAGAAGCTTTCACAGATTTTCAACATTATGCTTAGTATTCACATAGAATACGACAAAAAGACCCCCCATATTTTTCATATAGAGTTCTTTTTTTTGGATAAACCTTTAGCACTGTGCTCAACCGGTCTCAATTACATAAGAATATTGATCCTAGATACTTATGTGAACCATGTTTGTCTTTGGGCTGGGTTGGTCAGGCTGACAAGATTAAAAAATATAAAATTCATATTAAACATCTACGTGTCCAATCCACGTGTCATGATTTGAATGGAGTTCGGATGCTGAGCTATGTCCAGACTTCGCATAGAACAATTTCGGGTCAAATTTGGGTTGGCGGATCAACCAAAACCCAACTTGTTTAATAAATTGTTAGAATGCATGACTCGAACGTGACCCGTTTATTGAAAGGGTCAACAAATCCAAAATTTTTGAGCAAGGTCTGGATTTGGTTGATGGATCATATTATTTATTAGCACTTTTAATATTTGTTACACTCAATTTATGACCACACTTGCCCTTCATTCGAGCGGTATACTTTCAATTGGGCTCTTTAAGCATCCAACGAGATCAAGGTGGTGGTGTTGTTGCAGAAAGGGGTTGCTTTTGAGATCCATATCACATTTAATCTTAAAATTGTTAATAATGGTCTACAAATACTCATTTTAATACTTATAACTATTAATGTTACTTTAATTATGATTAATATTTTGTTTGAGAAATTTTTTTTGCCTTTCTAAATTAAATTTTTAGTATAAAAATTTTTTATTAAAAATTTTTTATTAAAAATTTTTTTATTAAAAAATAATAAGAAAATTATATCAAATGAAGCCTAAGTTGACTGAAAAAACGAATACAAATACCCTATAAATGCTGCCAACAGAAAATTCACATCACGAAAAGTTAATTATTACAGCAACAAAGAATTCATTCATATATATATATATATATATCACATCATTCGTTTTCACATATTTTTCCGAATCTAATAATTTCTCCGACCCCGCCATTTCTTCGACACAATGCAGAAACGAGCCCCGCCTATGCGTCCCGTTATCAAACTTGAAATCTCCCTCCAACTCGAGGAGACAGATACAAATGACGAAAAGTTAATCTGTCTGCACGCACCGCCCAAATAAACTAACCCGTTCAGTCTGCTATGCTTCCAAAAAATTATACGTTTCAATTGCTACTGCTTGTTCCGGTCAGCATACCGGGAGTGAATGCACTTCTTTATTTCAGTGTAAGAAAAAAAAAAAAATGAAGATCGCAGCAGGGGCTCATGTCAGCGCCACCGGCGACTCCCTTTCCTCTCCCTTCGTCCGCCCTGAAGCCCTAACGCGGGAGAGGGACAGAAACCATAATAAAGTAGCGAAGGACTTCGATGTCTTCCCGGCTGCAGAGGTCGAGCATTTCACCGTTCCGATCACGGAAGACCGCATCGGCCCTCGGCTCAAAGCCTGGAAACCGTCCGACGACCCCGTCCACCGGCAGCGTGAGACCCACAACACCGTCGAATCCTTCTACTAGCCGGCCGACGACGCCTTCGTCGTTAGCAACCTTGGCTGCGCCGGTGCGTGGCCCGATCACCTCTAGAATCTCGCCCGTCTCCGGTGCCACTTCTTCGTCCTCGTATCCGGCTACCGAACGTCCCGAATTTCAAAAATCTAAGGAGAATGTCACGGTTACTGTCCGATTCCGGCCACTGAGGTAGAGTTCTACTGATTGTTCTCTCGCCTGCCTTGTTGTTTTACTTACTAGGGAGCATTGAACCTTTGTTGTTTCTGCTTCGGTGCTGGAAGCCCGCGGGAGATCGGCAAAGGGGATGAGATAGCATGGTATGCTGATGGCGACTCTAATGTTCGTAACGAGTATAATCCCAGCATCGCGTATGGCTTTGGTAAGTTTTTATTCTCTTTTTTTTACCCGTGCTTGTCATATGACATATATAGCTCTAATGCGTATATTTTGAAAGGCCATGTAGTATGGTGAAAATCATTCGTGGGTCTACTTTTTGAGATGTATAGTTACCATTAAGCCCAAAAATTGAAAATTTCAAATTTGACGGACGAATATCGTATAGTACGATTGCACTTCGTATGTATGAATAGTTAAAAAAATGCCTAGTTCGTACGGGACGAACCAGTACGAACCCAATTTCGTACTCTGATCGGCGTCTATACGAACTCATATCGTGCAATACGATTAGTTCAAAAAATGAAACTTTTGGCTGTACGAGCGTGTGCAAACCCTATTTCATACTATGATCGGTATCTGTACAAACTCATATCGTACAGTACGATCTAGTCAAAATTTATTATATTCATACGAGATGAACTGGACGAGCCAGATTTTGTACTCTGATTGGCGTCCAGGATGAATACATTTCGTACAGTATGATCAGTTCAAATTTTATTGTATTCATACGGGATGAACTGGACGAGCCGAATTTTGTACTCTGATTGGCATCCAGGATGAATATATTTCGTACAGTACGATCTGAACTTAGAAATTTTTTCCAAACTTAAACCAATCAAATCAATTCTGGAGGAAAACAAGACAAATCGTCCTGTATGATCCTAAATCGTACAGTATGATTAGTTTAAAAATTGTAAGTTTTGTACTACTCCCCTAGTGTGTATGTGGACGGTTACCCAATTACAATCACACTCTTTCAAACTCAAGAAAAATAAAAAATACAGACTTCAATTATAATAAACCCTAGTCTAATTTGTCTTGAAGTCTCTAGCAGTCGAGAGTATGATTTTCCTAAAATTGAAAACTGTCCAAAAATTGAAAATTTCAAGTTTGACGGACGAATATCGTATAGTACGATCGCACTTCGTATGTACGAATAGTTAAAAAAATGCCCAGTTCGTACGGGACAAACCAGTACGAACCCAATTTCGTATTCTGATCGGCGTCTATACGAACTCATATCGTGCAATACGATTAGTTCAAAAAATGAAACTTTTGGCTGTACGAGCGTGTGCAAACCCTATTTCATACTATGATCGGTATCTGTACATTTTTCAAGGAATAATGCTCTACTCACCAAATAATTCCATGTTTGAATTGTTGCCTTGTTAACTACTTATATTATAGTTAAAAAAAAATTATAATTAATATTGTTGCAGCTTTTTTTTTTGTTTTTGTTTTTTTGAATGTGTTCAATTCTTTAACTAGAACACTTTAAAAAGAGGTTCAACTTATAACTAAAGAACTTCAAAATAAGTTATTTCATCCAACTTGGTGAAAAACTACTTGTATGTGTGAAATCTCTTATTTATACGGGGAATGTTTTTTTTTTTTTATAAATTTTATAGAGCAATTCATTTCTTACTATTGTGTTAATGTTGTGCTTTTGCTGTGCTATATGAAATGAAAAAATATCAACATGCTTTCACATAGATTTATTAGTTCAAAGTGATGGTGAAATAGATGGGGATATTATTAGTAAATTCAAGTTGTATGGTTGAAGTGGAGGAATGCATTGGGCTTGTTGTGTGATAGAAAAATATCCCTCAAGCTTAAGAGAAAATTTTATAAGATGGCGGTTAGGCCCGCAATGCTTTATGGTGCAGAATGTTGGCCATTAAAAGAGAAAAATAAAATTAAGTGTTGCATAGATGAGGATGCTCAAGTGGATGAGCGGTTTTACACATAGCGATAAAATGCGAAACAGAGTATATATGTGAAAAGGTTGGCGTAGCTTGAGTGACATATAACATTAGGGAGAGTCGCCTTAGATGATTTGGTCTCATAAAACATCAACCTTTCGATGACCATGTTAGGAGAATAGATGTATTAGATCTGGCTATGATAATAAAAGTAGATGTGTACCTAAAAAGTCTTAATTAAAAAAAAAATAAAATTCACATATTTTTATTAGATTTAAATGATAATTTGACCTTTAATATGTCACGATGGAGAAAAAGAATTCATATAGCCATCCCCATGTAGTGGGATAAAGGCTTGTTTGTTGTTATTGTTGTTGTTTCACATAGAATTATTAAATGCTCCATAAGTTAATCCAAATGCTCATAAAGTCATAGAGAAGGTGCAAGTCTAAAATAGTGAGTTTTTCAGCATATTTCTCACATAAACCAAAACTGTTTTTCAAAAAAATTAGATGGAACGAAAGCTGCATCAAAGGTGCGTAAATATGTAGAAAACAATAACTACTACTGTAAACTAGTTAGGAGATTTGCTTAAGCTAAATTTACTGTGGTTTAAAGCTATTTCATGATTTAGATGTCTATTCCAGCTACCACTTGAAACTTGAATCTGCCAAACTTTATTTACTTTTCTTTCTTGCTCTTTTAAGGTTTGGAATATGCTGTTTGTATGAGATTAAGGACCTTTGAAATTTAGTGGCGATCCATTATAGCTGTCTAGTGAAGTATATTCACACACACACACGCTCTCTCCTCTCATCTCTATATTATTTTGTTAAATATCCATCCTTTTTCTTCCTTATGATCTACACTTCCTCTCATTTTAACTAGATAGTCAAGGTGGGTAGCATCTCACTTTCTTTGGTGTTTCAGATAGAGTGTTTGGGCCAGCAACAACCACTCGCCATGTTTATGATGTGGCTGCACAGCATGTTGTGAGTGGTGCTATGGAAGGAATTAATGGTAACTGCTTCTCTTTTTTACTTTTTAATTCTCGTCTTGTTTTTTTGTTTAGTTGATCTTGATGTGAAAATTTTGAGCATTTTTAGCTAGGGGTTTTTTTAAAGAATTTTGTTGAAACTTTGTAATACACTCACAGATCCCACTTGATTTGACCAACAATGTATTGAAAATTAACATATATTCTTTGATAATTTAGACTTCTCATCCAAATTAAAGTTGGCTTAATGACTAAATGGTTATTGGTCTTCATTTTGTTGCCGAATCAACTTTTAGTTGTATTCTCAACCTATTTTTTCTCCTGCTATTGAGCTTATTATGCTAGTTGTTCACATGAGTACTCTAATTTTGGTCCATTTTGCTCGATGGAGTTTTCTGTTCTTATTTACGTTCATGCTTGTTCATCCTTAGGTTTAATGGGAAGCATGTATGCTTGAAAAAAACTTCTAGAAGATTCTGAATCTGTGACATTTAGATTTATGCATTCTTAATAGGTTCTTTAGTTGTCTCTGATATGATATTCTTATCCATATATTACCAAAGGCTGTCTAACTAATGACTTGCAAGTTTTTTTTTACATGTTTAATTATAATCAATAATGATGCCAGGCAATGGTCCTTCTTGTGGTACTTTATTGGTTGCCATGTAGTTAACTAAAGCGATTGACTTCTGATCATTTTTCCTGATATGTTGTAGGCACCGTTTTCGCTTATGGTGTTACCAGTAGTGGAAAGACTCATACCATGCATGTAAGGCTTGGGTAATTTCTTCATTGCTAAAGGTTTTTTTATGTCATAGAAGGCAGTTTTTTGTTTTATTTTTGTGCTTGATTAATCACTTAAAGTGAAGGTAATTTCTAATGTGATTTTTATCCTTGATTAGTTGTGAGTAACATTTTGACCTTCAGTTTTAAGTAATGCTTTCCTTGCGTTTCTTCTCATTCTATCTTTATTAGCTTGTCGTTTTGGGAAGAGGAAAATTTAAGTTTTCTTGTAATCACTCCAACAGAGCAAAAAATTCTATGGACCATGCTCTTATGATGTTGTTATTAGTACTCCAAGTCTACATGGAAGAAAGAAGCCTTGATTTTGCAAGCAATGCTAAAAGAACTCCGCTAATTTTATTCATCATGAAAATAAAATGATTATGAAGTTAAAATAAGTTGTAAGACTAATCATTGTAAATTTCAATAAATCTTAATGCCCTATGATAAAAAGGGAATGGAAAAAGTAAAATCTTTTGTAATCATAACCAAATAAGTGAAAGAAATATCTGACTTTGAAGATCAAAAAGTAAAATCTTATGAAATCAAAACCAAGTAAGTGAAATAAATATCTGATTTTGAAGATCACTGTTGTCGTTTGGTGTACCAACTCAGGAGGCATACCTGTGAATAATGCCATGAAAAATAATATTGAAAAATGGTAACTCAAGATCATAAAACTGCATCACATCTTGTCCTCCATTTTCTGATGCAAGTTGACTAGGAGACAGGACAACAAAGATGACAGAGATAAAAAAATGAGTAGATGGATAAAGATCAAGAAGAAAAATTGGGTAGTTGCAATTCCAATAGTTATGTTTGAGCATCATACGTGGAACAAGGCATGAATTTCACATCTATCGGAGAAAGATGTCTTTCTTCATCAAAATAACATTACCTCCATGAAGTGCATTATGAGCTATTATATGGAGTTTCTTCAACCCAAAGAAATATCTTACAAACAAAAAAGTGTCCAAAATATTCCTTGCCTAACTAACGAGATTTGCTATGCTAACAAAATAATGAAATTTTATTCCTTGTTTAACTGACAGGAGACTGCATCTGGCTTACTATAGCTTAATTTATCCATATAAATTCTCTAAAAGTCTACCTGTCCTTGGATCACACTCTATAGACTGGCCAGAAAACACATCTGTGTGACCTATCATGTTCGCTTTGCATGCTCCATACTTAACGATCTTTCCTTTTTCCGTCAAACAATGGGTTTTGATGGGTTGTCATCGTGATTTTGTATCCCTATATGCTATCTGTGCGTTTTTGGATATGATGCACGCCTTTTATGAAGGTACAATTATTTCAGGCTGGTGAATCCTCTCAACGACTGGAGAGTTTATGACTACCTTGTACTAAGAATTGTTTAGATTTATTTTATTTACTTTAGAACTAAACTGAATGCAGTTGAGAGTGGAATTATTTAATATTAATGCACATAATGTGGAGAATATACTACTCATATGCTTTAAATATTAAGTGAAACTGATCTCATTATTGAAATGAAGTCTCCAATTTGATCTAATAGTTTTATAATAGTGTATCTTTCTCTTTTATATGGATATGTAGAAAATTAGATAAGTAGAAAAAATTATTTTGAATTTCATTAATTTTTTTTGTACAAAGTATTGAAGTATTTATAGATTTCTATTAAAGGCTTACAATAAAAATAAATCAAAACTATTTAAAAAAAAGAAAAAAGTTTTCAAGAGGTGTCGATGGAGAGAGTATGTCGAGGAGGTATATGGATTCCTATATAGGGGCCATATGAGGATTGATCCAATAGTTAGAGCTCTTAATCTGTACTTCAAGGATCTCTATTAAGATTGGTTGACTTGTGATTCCCACGATCCTTCAAAATTTTCTCTCAAGTTGAATGATATAAATCTATTCAAGTTTGCATATAAAACTTTAAAATATGCGATTGTATAGTCCTTTGGTGAGAATGTTTGCAAGTTGATTTCATGTCGGCATATTTGTAGTGCTAATCAACTCACTTTCTAGTCTCTTTTATGAAATATCTATCCGCCTCTACATGCTTGTAATGATTATGTTGGACTGGATTATGAGCAATGTTAATGACTTTTATTGTCATAGTATATCTTCATTAACCCTTCTTATCTATTTTTAAATCTTTTAGAATATTTTTGATCCACAAAAGCTCGTAGATTTCTTGGGTAATGGCTCTAAATTTAGACTCAATTCTAAATGTTGAAATAACAAATTGTTTCTTGCTCTTGCATATTTTTTTGATTTTCTCCTAAAATGTATGATATCCTATTGTGGATATTCTATCCACTGGTGATCCTGTATAGCCTGCATTAGTTTGCCTTTCAATTTTTTAAGTTACTTGTTTTTTAAAGAGAGTTCTTTTACCAGGTTTTGATTTAAGATATCCGAGGATTCTATAAGTAGCTTGAAGATGAGACTCTTTGAGTTTGTGCATGAATAGATTGATGAGAATCACTCTAAAAGTGTAAATGCGAAGTGTGGATGAGTGTAGATAGATAGATCATTTGTTTCAACTAAACTTTGATATTGTCTATTGTTTACTTCTTTTCCTTCTTCATCTGCATCCAATTTTTGACTTGATTCAATTGGGTTTTCACAAGATTTATAATTAGTCATTTTTATTTTTTTAAGTAGGTCCATGACATTTATTTTTTTAGAGAGAGTATGCCTTATTTTGATTGAGCAATTTCTATTCTCTAGAATTGTTTGAGTTTGCCCAACTTTTTGATCTAAGTTATTTTGCAAACTTTTATCTAATAGACCCATTTTCTCTATTATCATCATCTGTGACATTCATATTATCAACATATAAGATGATGATTGATATTTTATCATCATTGGAGTTTTCATTTAGAGGATATGATCTTCTTAGCTTGTTTGTATCTAATTTCATTTATAGATTTTGTGAATTTGCTCTCAAAGATTGTTTCAGGCCATACATAATCTATTTTAATTTCCACACTTTCTTCTTTGTGAAATTATAAACATCTTCAACATTGCTATGTAGGAAAGTATTCTTTATATCATGCTGCTGTATAGATCATCTAGGATTGACTATAAGCGAAATTGAGATGCGTATTATATTTAATTTCACAACAGGAGCAAGAGTTTATTGACAGTTAATTTCATAGGATTGAGTATATCCTTTGTCTACCAATTTCGCTTTATATTATTCTCAAGTTTGTGAAAATCGGACCGATAAATGAACTAGAAGGAGAGGTTCACGGTTCTATCAGTTCGACCAGTCGAACTGGGGTCGAGCCGGATGACGTAATAAATAAAATTTAGATGACATAATAATCATATAATAATATACATTTTTTATTAAAAAATAAATTGAATTCACACATTAATAATTTTTTATGTAATTTTAAATTTAAATACATTCAATCTTTAAATTTAATTCAAATTTAACAAAAATTTAACTTACATATAAAATTATAAGTTTAATATAAATTATTATTAATTTATGTTATATATTTAGATATAATTCACACTTATAAATTATTTATTAAATTCATATTATAATTTTACATTTATAAATTATTGAGATTAGATTAGATCATTGATTATAAATAAATAAATTAATAATTAATTTTTATAGTTCATAAAATAATAAATGAAGAATATAATTTATTTAACATTATTAATTAAAAATAAAGATTATTTATATCATATAAAGTTTATTTAAAAAATTTATTTTAAAATATATACTGTATGTTACTATGTTGTAAACTTAAGAAGTAAACACTTTAACTTTTTTAGTTCTACATCACTCGAGGAAATTTCTCTGGTAATGCTTTTATTTTATATTGTCTTTTGAGTTAGGATGGAGTAATATCTCACATAAAATGATGAAACCTTGTGAAATGCTTAGTTGAAAATTTCTAATTTAAAATTAAGCATTTCAAATTTAAAATTAAATTACAAATATTACTTAACATTTTATTATTAATATTTTAAAATAATTTATTTAATTATTCAAATAATTCAAAAATTGAACTGGCCGGTTCAAGAGAACCATGACTGGTTCGGCGGTTTGCCGGTTCGATGTAGAAACGGTTTTTAGGGATGAACCGGACCGGCCTTAAGATCGATTTACAGTTGAACCGATTGGACCGGCTGATCTTGTCCGGTTTTTAAAATCCTAATTATTCTAGGCTTTCTTTTACTCTATATTTTATAAAAAAACCCATTTACATCTTATTGTTTTTTTCCCTTTTGATGGTTTAGCAATCTCCAAAGTATGATTTTATTTCAGAGCATGTATCTCTTTTCTCATGATATCCTTCCAATTTTTAATTTCAAGTGCCTCAAATAGAGTGTGGTATTTTAATGAAATGAGAGTTGATGTTTGTAAAAAATATTTTATGGGTAGGAGAAAAAAATTGAAAATATGTGTATTAGGAGATGAAATATAGAAGGGTGTGTGGTGATGAGTTGATTATTGTTATCTGATAATGATTCTGAGTCTTGAGCTTGTTGGAGATTTTAGTTGTATATGATTGAATGGTACATTGTTTGAATTTTGGAATTTGTGTTGTAGGAATGTCAAGATGAATGATTGTTGTCTCATCAAATTTATTTTTTAGTTGAGAGTTCTCCCCTTGAAAATGAGTTTGATTGAAAAAGCTTTATTTCTCATCAAAAGTGATATTTTTCGAAGTAAATTTCTTTTTGATAGGGTGATAACATTTATATTCTTTTTGAGTGAAGATATACTCAATAAAAACTTATTTAAGAGTTTTAGAATTATGGTTAACGCTGCGTTGTTTTTGGATATGGAGTTATGAACATAGATAATGCACTTAAAGATTTTTCGACAATTTTTTGAGAGGAAGTTATTTTTGATGAAGAATTTATCTATTTAGTTTCTAGGATTAGCCAATCACTCTTGAGAGTATTCTTGTAACAACTTGATAATTATGAAAATTATTTTAAAATAAAAATAATAAATAAAATCTCTAAAATTTCTGAAATGGACTACTGCGGTGCTGGGTATTTCGGCGCTGTAGCGCCCTAGTCTTAGAAAAAATTTGAAAATAATTCGACGTGGCTACGCCATGAACCGTCATGCGGCTTTGCAATGTTTGAGTGCCGCGGTGCTAGGCCACAAATAACGTTTTTATATATATTAAGTTTTAAACCTAAGCACTAAGCCATTTCCTCCTCCCCATTTGTGGCTTGCCGTGGAAGAAGAGAGGGAACGAGAGAGGAAGAGGAGAGTGGGAAGAGAGAGAAAGCTTGGTTTTGATCATTTTTGTCCGTTGTTTCAGTTGGAAAGTCTTTTGATTATAGTAACCTAAAACCTACTTTTATTTTCAATGATTTTATATCTACTAATTTAATTTTCCCCAAAAAGGATAAAAGTGCGTTTTCTCCTGATTTATTGTACTTTTATCGTGTAACTTTTTGTATATGACAGATATGAATAGCATAAAATATTTTGACTGTAAATTATTGAATTTCATCTAGTAAAATAAAAATTATGATTTTCTGAAGTTATTGGCTAGTTTACAGATTTTTCTGTATTTATAGATTCCTACATTTCATGTTATATTTCATATATTAAAAAAAGACTGATACCATTGATTTAAGATGAATGTGGCACTTGTATGTGAGCAAGAAATGTTGACTGTTAACACTATAATCAATAAGAGTTGACTTTTAAAATATAATACCCTACGCAGGAGAACGGGCCGATGGGCTTTTCTTAATATAAAAGATTTGTGATGTGATCCTGGTTGTAGCCTGTAAGGTTGTAACCAAAGATTGAATTACTCCAACGAGTAGAGAGTGACGACTCTATAGATTATTAAAAATCACCTGTAATGATGATTGATTTACTAAAAAAATGATAAGTGCGATGGATATGATTGATTAGCAACTGGGAAATAGTTGGCGTTAAAAATGTTGAAAATTCCACATTATAGTTGAATGAGTTGCCTTGCTAAATTATATGATATTGATAACATCTAACTGATTCATGCATTTCTTATTCATGCTCATGCATATATAGTTTCATGATTTTATATATTATAGACGGTTATACCAGGCATATGTCAACACTACTAATACATAGGATACTGATATAACTACTGTATGTTCTTGATTCATCTTACTGACTGACTGATAATATTGAATTATTATAGTACCCTGGTGTTGTTTCCTACAATCTTGATTTATTGATTACTGATGCATTTGTGTTCTCGCGCCTGTTGTTATTTATGAATTTCAGCGTAACGATTTTTGCTTTTAGTTACTGGTCATATTGATTTGTACTATTGATAACTGATTATTAATGATATTGAAAATTATTGATTCCATTGATTGAGATGAGCATCCATATTAATTCTTGAATCTTGCATTGAAAGCTTTGGTGAGTTTTGGTTTTTACTGGGCTTTGTAAGCACATTATGTGATTATTGATTTTAGGTCAGGATTATGTGGAGTGAGGTTGATTGAGATATTCAGGTTTCTCCTTTTATTAGCTTTGTATTTTGTTTATTCTTTTTGTAGTTAGGAGCTTGAGATAGATTATTGAATGTAATGATCTTTTGTCTATCGTAAATATGATTTTGAGGAATGAATATATATATTTATATTTTGATGTATATGATATATAGATTTGCTTTCGTTGGATATATATGGATTTATATTGATGATTCGTAGAAGCTCTGGTTGATATATTAAAAGATAAAATAAATAATTAGTCCAATTTAGATCTTAAAGCATGACAATTGTATTGATTAGGTATGTGATATTTAAGACTACTTCTCATTATCTTTTTGACACTTGATTTTTAAAGGGAAGTGTCTTGGTGACTTCCAAAATGTGGTGGTTTTTTTCTGTCGCTTCATTTTATTAGGGAGTGTCAGGACAAGATATTGATGGATGCTACATTTTTTCTTAAAGAAAGGCGATAATGTATGATTAAGTTATCATGAGCTTTGTTAGTTCAAAATATTTTTATATTAACATTGAACTTATTTGTAACACTGTAGTTAAAATGAGAAAAATAATGTAGACATTAGATTTTTATTTGATAAGATATACATATATCATCCTAGTGTAATCATCAATGAAGGGAACATATGTCATAGCTTCATAAATGTTGGGCATTTTAAAAGGTCTCAAAATATAGAAAGAATAATTAGAAAAAGGAGTATGAGATTTAGAATTACTTCTAATAATAACAACATGATGATGTTTGGCAATTTCAGAAGTCTCACAACAATTTTTTTTTATATTTTCATTCATAAAAAGAGAAGGAAATATGTATTGTATGATTTTGAAAGAGAGATGCCTTAGCCTATAATGTTTCCAAATGGTCTTTGTTTTGAGGTTGGAAATGAAGAAATATGAGAAGTGATTTATATCTCCAAGAAATTATAATTCAATAGTATTCCCCATAATGAAGCCCCAAAATACATAATGATTAGCAAAAATAGTTATCTTGCACTCATAGGTTTTTAATGTTTTTATTGATTGATAGAAGATTTACTTTAAGATTAGGTAGATGTAGTAAATTACTAAGAGTAAATGTTTTGTAAATTAAAATATTTTCTTGACCCGCAACAATTATCCTAAAACTATTGATCACTTGTTTTTCTATCGCTGAGGTAGTGCTTATAGATTTTAAAAAGGTTGGCAATGTTGGCCATATAGCTAGTGGCTTATGATTTAGGATTCAGGTGTGAGGAGAATTATTTAAGAAATTGATAAAACAAGAGTAAGAAGTAATATCAATTTGAGCTAGTGAGCGTGATCTTGATGATTTTTTCAGAAATTTGTAGCCCCTAGAGTTCTCATTTGGTCTGGTTTTTATCATTTATGATGGTTGATTATTTGGATGGGGCATCAAAGAAATCAACTATAATGAAAAGAAGTAAAAATCTCAATAAGAAGGGATAAAGGAAATACAACAAATGCTGGCAGATCGAAAACCTAATTTTGGATATCATGTTGAAAAGTAGAAAAAAAGTATTTTTTTGGCATGATTTTGTATAAGGGTTGAAGTATTTATGGACTTCTCCAAAATGCTTACAATGGAAGTAAATCAAAATTATTTAAAAAAAAGGAAAAAAGTTCCTAGATGGGGGCGATGGATAGAATAGGAAGTGAAGGCAACACTATTGCAATCTAAGAGTCATGAGATGATCAATCCAATGGTTAGAGCCTTTATATATCCCTATCAAATTTGATTGACTTGTGGGTCCCACATTCTTACAATAGGATACTGTTTTTTTATTTATTGGCAAGCCATATTTTGACTAGCACATTCAAAATGCTAAGCGTAATGAGATGTGCAAGGTTTCATTTTTTTTTGCTTTAATGTAATATATATATATATATATTATCTGCATGCTTAGTTTTTTTTTTCAAGTTGGTATTAATGGATTCTAATCGAATCAATTGATGATGAATTTGGAATTGATGTGTGTGTGTTTTGTGTGAATGATGAGTGCCAATGCTCATCTTTCTAGGTCCTTGGCAATAACTTCCCAAATATTTACCAAGTTAGTTGGAACCCACAAAATTGAATTTTTTTTATCTTACCCATTTCTCTTGTTGCCTCTTGAGTTGTATTTTTAATACTTGATTCTTTTTTCTATTCGATACTTTGCGTTGTTTGGTATCATAGTCTTCATGTTCCTTTCTTTTTTATTTTTGGAGATTAAATTACAAACTTAATTTTCATTTGTAACATCTTGCCACAACCTGCTTCATATATTCCTTCACTTTTCACAAGAAAATTACTCGATTCTTCTCTAACTGAAGCATCCATCACGAGCTTGTTGCAAAATAAAACTACGTAGATTCAGTGTGCTCTCTTATTTTTGTGATGGAATGTTACTTTAAGAATAACATACTATCTTGAGAGACATACACAATATTCTATGATGTATTCAAAGTTAAAAATAGGATTTTAAAAAATAATATTTGTATAATCAAACACAATGAAGGAAAAAAATATCATTTCAAAAGATGGACATGATGTCCTATGGAAGTGTCTGAAAATCAAAATGAGATTTAAAATTTTTTTTCCCATTCCCACAATCAAATACAATGACGAGAATAGTATATCATTTCGTGAGAAAAATATAATATTCTGCGAAATATTTGAAAAAAAGAATGTGCTTTAAAAAATACATCATTTCTATGTTCAGATATGACAATGAGAATATTGTATCATCTCAAAAGATGACAATGGCAGTCTACAAAGACATTTGAAGTTAAAAATTTGGTTTTGGAAAGACTATCTATATTCTCAAAGATTTTTCTCTAACTTTATAATAATAAGATAGAGTTTATTTTAATTTAGAGTTACAATAGGGGTGTTAATTATTGACACGACCTGATAACCCGATCCGGAAAATCCAGGTTCGGGTCGACCTGTTTAACAAATGGGGCGAGTTCGAGTTGCCGTTTTTGACCCATATGAAAAATTGGATCAGGTCCTGGTCAACCCGCTAACCCGACTTTGACCTGAAATATGAGAAGGCTTCGACGCTTTGTCATCTTTGCCTTCGTGCTCCATGGTTCAAATCCCAGGAGTGGGTCAACGAGACCAAAGCTCGCAATGGTGATACCGGCGTCAAAGTCCACTAACGACGCTTGGGAGGGAACCTGATGATAATGATGATGCTCCTGGTTCGGGGAAGCGGCTGAGGCAATAAGCATCGTCTCCCAGTCGTCAGCCCCTATCCCACACTTCTCGCTTGCGTCGATGACGCCACTCATCTCCAGTGATCCAGCGATGTGGTGTAGCTCTGTCGTCCATTCCTCCTTCCTCTGGGAGGGGTTTTCAGAGACTGCCGCCACTCCGTCGGGCTCAGTTGAGCCTCCATTGCCGCCGTCGCTGCTAAGAGAAGAAGACAGGGTGGATGTATTGGTAGGAGGGCTTGGGCTACTCCTGTTATAGAAAACCGATATGGATTCCAAGACCTCGCCTTTCCTCTTCCTATGACTAGAGCCACTCCAAAAGGCGCCCCCTTTATCTTTGTCCCCAAGGATTTGAGCAACACTCGCACAAGCGTCTTGCGCCTCCCGTACGCATCCCAACAAGCCTTGTGACACCCAGGGGCGTAACCAGCTTTACTTCTTAGGGGGGGGGGGACACATACAACAACATCAAGCCTTTAGGCCACTACGCGAGGTCGGCTATATGAATCCTTTTTCTCTATTGTGTCCTATTAAGAGTGGGGGGCAAACACATAAGAAAATAACAATATATATATATAAGACAAAATTTAAAACAAATTCTTATATCGCATTATAATTATTAAATAAAAAAATTACAAGCTTTGCATTCTATTTTATATATGATAATATTGTATTACAACTAATAAATGCATAAGCATTGATTAGTATTGTAATGATCGTGCTTCAGTCTCTATTATATTAGAAAAGAAACAACTGTGGTTCCGTTGCTAATATATGAGATATATTAAATTGTCTGAGAAAAATTTTAAAGATAAATAGCTTATGGATGCACTCTTAAGGAATTTTATGATACAATTATTTTAGGAATTATATATAGCCCAAATAAAAATTGTTAGAAAATCAGATTAAATAAACTGAAATCCGGTTTCAATTATTAAGAATCAGATTTCCTATAGTAAGCCAATTCAAATCATGTTTCAATTTGTTAGAAAATTCAAATTTTTAGGGGGACATAAAGCAGTTCTGCCCTTGCAGGTCGGGTTGGACTCGAACCTGATCCATTGACCCGTTTTGACACCCCTAAGTTATAATTTTTTCGTAAAGACAAATTCTTATGGTTAATTACACCTCAAAAGAGGTAAGTCCCTTGAGAACACGCTCGATTAAAGAAGTGGTGAATATTTTTAGGATTTCAAAACTTAAGGCAATGATTGAAAAGTTTGAAATTTTCAAATGAGATTGGTTCAAGGTTGTGAGTTTTTTTTGGATGTCACAGGATAAAGAGTAGGGTGCCATGGATTCTGAGAAACTTAGAAGTGCTTTAGTCTATCCGATGGTTGGGGTTAATGTTTTATAATGAGATTTATTTTTATTTGAGTTAACATTTTATTAGAAAGTTTAGATTTATGTTACCAATCGCCAGATCAGGACAATGACTAGAAGGTGATGACTTATGATATAGAAATCAACCTTAGAACCTTGATCTAAGGCAAGTGACTACATGATAGTGACTCAAACCTAATCTAATGAAATGTATTGAGACTAGGGGTGTAATCGAGTCCAGCCAACTCGGGCTCGACTCGTTAACAAGATTTTGAGCTCGACGGCTTATCGAGCTCGAGTTTGAACAACACATTGCTCGACTCGCGAGCTCGTCGAGCGGCTCACGAATGGAGGCGGAGTTCCACAAGCGGGAATTTCCGTGGGCAGGAAATTGCGGGCGGGCGGGAATTTCTGTGGGCAGGAAATTGCGGGCGGGCAGGAATTTCCGTGTACAGGAAATCTCAGGCAGAAGTTTCACGGGCGGGAATTTCCGCGGGCAAGAAATTGTGGGCAAATGTTTAGCGGGCGGGAAGTTTCACGGACGACCGCCAAGGCTTGCTACCTGGCTCAAGCTCGTTTACAGTGGGATTAGCTTGAGTTCTAGCTCGCTTTCTGACTGACGAGCTGAGCTCGATAGTGCCAAAACTCGATTTGACTTGTTTACACCCCTAATTGAGACTTATATCTTTTGCCCCACTAAGGGTTTAAGAAAGCCCGACTCTTCTAGACTTATACTACTACCTGGATAGGATTGCTAGCTTAACACCATTTAATCGCCTTTAAAGCCATAATATCCAATCTCATATAAATGCAAGATAAGGCAGGCTGTTGTTATTTAAATTTTGGAATGTGAGGTCGACATCTAAGAAGTTCGAAATGGCCCCATACTATGAAGGACAGATTATGCTTTTAAAATTAAATGCAATTAAATTTTTATTCTTTAATTTGTCTTTAATGTAATACATGCTAATTGACTCTATACAATAATCAGAATGTTAAATTAACAAAAAAAAGCTTAAAATCCTAAAAAAGAAAAATTCCTCTGAGACAGAACCATACCCTGCTCCAATCCCTAATTCAAGTTCATCTTCAAATATAGAATCATCAAGCTCACAATTATGCTCATATTAAATTGAATCATCAAGCTCACAATTAGGATAAAATCTCATTGCAGCTGAGTTTGTGTAGTTTCCAGTCCTTATTGTAACTCCCCAACCTTAATAGATGGAGAGAAAAATGCTATTTTATACATTCCTATAGGGTTGAACTCATGTTACCATTGATTCCATTGTCAAGTGACCGATTTTCTTTGGGGTTGTTTTGAGGAAGATTTTTGATTCATTGATAAGTCAGTATCCAAAGTATCCACATGCTAATTTCTATGTTCAACGTGCATATGTTGAAGATATGAATATTCATGAAACATTTTTTCCACCTACTCCACCATGGTCATCAGATTGCTTAGCAAAGGCATTCTATGCAATTCTTTAGGAGAAGAATTTTTTCTAGCTTATGGAAATTGATGGAACATAAGAAATTTAGTTGATCGTTTGTTTCAGTTTATTCGGATTTTAAGATTATTTTAATTTAAACTTCACATTGATTATCCTTTTGGATGATATTTGGTTTAAAATTTAAGTTTAGATAGGATTTTATATGAATTTAATTTTAGTTGATCTTATATTGTAAACCTTATTTCTATAAATATGGTATT
The DNA here is from genome assembly GCA_019925795.1 of Dendrobium chrysotoxum. Classification (NCBI taxonomy): domain Eukaryota; kingdom Viridiplantae; phylum Streptophyta; class Magnoliopsida; order Asparagales; family Orchidaceae; genus Dendrobium; species Dendrobium chrysotoxum. The sequence goes on along the minus strand of CM034312.1, from coordinate 20,380,888 downwards.
CATTTGCTCCTAATTGAATCAATTGACGATGAATTAGAAATTGATGTTTTTTATTTTATTTCCTCTCTTCCTCTCTCGGTCTCTCTCTCCCTTTCAATACCTGATTCTTTTTTCTCCCTATGCCGCTGTGTATCATTGGGCTTCATTTACTAATTTTTAGGGCTAATTTCACCATTTGTTTCAGATTTAAATTGCTTCTTTTTTTAACCGGCTTAGCTTAAGCAAACTCTCTTCTTCTAGGGAGAGCAAAAGTCTCCTGGAATCATACCATTAGCTGTAAAGGATGTATTCAGCATCATTCAAGAGGTAATCATTGCAAATCTTCATGAAATGAATTTTTCTTTATCTAATCCGATTAGATGCCTGCGAATGACTTCTGTTTATATCATATTCTAGACGCCCGGCAAGGAATTTCTTCTTCGTGTTTCATATCTTGAGATCTATAATGAGGTGAGGCACTTTTTCCAATGACAGTCTCTGAGCTGTAAATAGATCTTCCTTTCTAAGTCCAATTTGTTTACTCAAAAGATTCTTTTACATTGTTCTGGGGCCCTTTGCAACTTTGGTTATTTTTGGTATATCGTATTCTTCAAATTTTAGGGAACTTGTACTGGCTGTCAACACGTTTTATTGTGATAGTAACATGTTGTAATTACCTAATCCGACTGCTATGTTGGATGACCCTTCAATTTTTGCCTTTCCTTTGAGTTCAGAACTCTGAAATAAACATTGATGTATGTTAGAATTGTTTTCTGTATATCACATGGAGGTGGAGCTTTCTGGGAAAAATTTGTTATCATTCAAGCTTTATTCATTTTTGTTTTTCTTTTTTCGGACTACGGACTTGTTAAATGTGATTCCACCACAAGTAGTTCTTTGTAATATGATACTACTCTTGTTCAGCGCATTCCTAATATTTTCAAGGTTAAGTTGATGCTTTAGATGCTGTGTTTATATTATTCATTCACTTTATGTGCCAAAGTGATTGATAGTTTTGGTGAATAACAGATGTTTGGAGCAGTTTCTCTTTTATAGACTTTTCAAGTGTGTATTGCTGTTCAGAGGAATCTGTTGTGGAATAGTTTCCTTTCACTTTCAACCCCAGGAATCTGTTGCTAGGAAATTTCATTGAATTAATTTGACAGTTTTATAATAGTTTAGGCTACTTGCCTCCATAATCCCACCAGAATACTTTTGAAATTTCATGGAATACTTGTGCTGAGAATTCATTTCAATTACACGGAAACAATTGCAACTAATTTTAGGGCTAGATTGCCTAAAGGCGAAGAAAGAACGAATAAGAGTAGAAGGCAGCATACATAAGAATGTGAGGATAGATACAGGATAAGGAAATTTGGAAGAATTAAGTAAAATATAACTTATTAAAGGAAGTTCGAGTGTAAAATATGTTGAATATATGCTAGTAAAACATATAGATGGGCTATTACTATTCTTGAGCTGGTCTTGCCCACACCTTAGTCTAAAACGAACACATGCTTTGTTAGGGTCTAATCTTCTGATCATGGCAACTGTAAGCGGAAATATATATATATTTTCAACATGGACAAATCTACGAGGGGTGTGTGAATGCTGCCAGTTATTAACTGGCAGGATTTCGATTAATTCTTTAAATCTAAAATTGAAGGTTCAAAGTTCAAGTTATTTGAAATGGGCTTGATTCTATTAGTTACTGCAAACCACATGCTCGATTCAATCATTTCCACTCATTGCCTCTTGTGTTTCTATCTCCTAGTTCCTTGCTTGATAGTGTTCCTTCCCTTGTTTGAATCAAAGCCTTCATCATTATATTTTATTGTTGTCATTTGCTTATGCGCCCAAATTTCTTGCAGAGTTGATCATTGCACTCAAGCTTTGTGACTGTTGTCATCGACACACCCATCTGAATGGCTGAATGGCTTCCTTATTTGCTTCTTTCTATCAACTTTGCTGTCTTGTCCATATGTTTTGACCGCTACTTTTGTTTATTTGAAATGGAAGGATCCGTGATGTTTCACGATTCCTTGCGTAATTGGAAGTGAAAAATTTCACGTGTTTTGTGATTTAGGTGCAAGCATAAGTTAAATGCTGTGGTTACTTAAAAAAAATTGGGTCTAGGTATAGTGAAGATTACCACAGTTCCATTGCAATTGGCCCAGTCAAATATTCAAAAGGTATGGTGAAAGGCGTGCTTGTTAAGTTTGACAAGTTTATATTCTTGGGAGATTTCATCATTTTGGATGTAGATGACAGAGATCCTACGTATCAGCTCATATTGGGTAGATCAACGAGAAGGGGCTTTGTAGACATTCATACGAGATTGTTGCAATTGTGAGGGCCGAATGAAAAAGTAATTTTCTAGTAGTCATAGGAGGACTGCTATTGCATGAACATGGATAAGGCAACCGCTTGGAGTGTTGAATTGACTACATGACAACTGGATGATATTCTGAAAGGGGAGGTGCTTTTGTGAGCAATTTAGTCTCTAGGGAGGGACGAGCTGACAACATGACACTAGGCAAGATATAATGGGAGATGAGCCACATCGGGCTGAGGATGTTAAATCAAATGTTTGTTGGGAGGTAGCCAAATTGCCATCGTATTACTAAAAAAATCAAGTGAATTGTGTTAAAATTTTCGAGGGTCAGTGACAGGGCTCCAATCTTGTTTTTCATGAGATCTTGGTCTCTCGTACAGAAACTAGCCTGGGTTCTCAGGCATTTGAACCAGGCACTGAGGCATTGGAGATGATTTTGATCATTTTTTTTCCTCCCATTGCAAGCTAACGTAGGCGCCTAGTCAATTCTTGAGCAAATTTTTAGAGATTCCGAGGAAAAGCGCCTAGTCAATTCTTGAGCAAATTTTTAGAGATTCCGAGGAAAATTTTGAGCATGTGACTTATGGATTCTTGCTTTCCATTTTCCATAACTTTTATTACGATGCCCGTAGAAGGACAAGTGGGAGCCACACACATGAAATGCTATCAATTGCAATTAATTTTGGTAATAGTGGGGGATATGAGGCATCATCTTGTGGCCGCCAAAATAGGGCTATAAAATAGTCCAATATATAGAAAACTTCATATTGCTCCATTAGATAACAATAATCTCTCTCAAAAAAATTTTGATTCTTTTCCTTAGCCTCTTCATTTTCAAATGGTGCCCCAGTAGAGAAGCAAGGGAGCATCCTCACTGTCATCGCAGTTACCTTGTAATACCCTCAAAATGCGTCAACTTCCTTTAAATGTTAAGTTATTTTTATTAAATTTTACTCTTTAATTTCAAACACTTTGACATATAGAAGTATATTTAAATATTAAATTAGTATTTAAATATAAAATGAATAATATTAATATAATAGTAACTTAACTATGTTACTTAATTGACTTGCTGATAACTAATAAGTCCGTTTGATTTACTGATAACTAATAAGTCATTATGTTTCATTATTTTATTCAATTCACTGTAGCCATCCACTTATATAGGCATGCAATGGCTTGATAGCAGGAATCTGTAATCAGCGGCTGAGATTATCTTAGGCAATATTAGTGGAATTTCCACTAGTGCTGTTTATTTAGGTGGCATTAAAATACAGCATTTCATTTCACTTAATTCCCAATCCCCCTCCCACTTTCACGACAATTGCTGGAACGTGTAAAGCAACAAGCGAATTGAAGGGGAGAAGCTGGAAGGGGCTGCTGGCGGTGGGATAGCAAGGGACTAAAGGAGGCAGGCTGTTGTGTGTGTAACCTGTAGGTTTAAGTGCTAATTGGCTCTGGTAATGAAATATAGATGTGTAAGATTTCAAAATATGAAAGAAACAGTAGTTATCTTCTCAGATTTATGTTCTGACATGATATTTTGTTGAAGAGCAATGGTATTTTGTTGCATAGTGTGTGCAGAATTTGGGTTGTGGAAAATCAATGTGGAAAATCAGTATGGAGAATCGTTAACAGTAGCTGGTAGGTGAACTAAAAGCATTTATGAATGTTGATGTATTAGATGAATTCAGTATTTTGGAGTTCAAAAGGATTTCTGAACTTTATAGTTGTTGAAATCAGGTTAGAAACCAGTTGCTGTTGCTGAATTCAGTAGGGAAAGAAGGGTGGCATAGGAAAAGGGTAAGAAAAGGTGGTAGAGACAGAAATTTTGAAAGATAGAAAAAGTTACGATTGAATGAGGAGGAACTTAATCTAGGTAAATTGGTAAGATATTCATATTGTTTGTTTCTTTATTTATTAGCTTGTGTAAATGAAGAAATGTATGTTTTAGGTGTACAAAAGAAGAGGAAAATATGACCTAGATGAATGAATTCCTAGCGAGGTGAGATACCGAAACGATGCTATAGGAATTAGTAAATGTTCTATTATTGCACTCCATATTTATTATGTTTATGATCGCATTTATTTTCAGTTACTTCAGTTTATTCATGCATGTATAGATATAAACATGTCATGAGGGCTAAAAAGGGATTGCTATTGGGAAAGTGAAATAAGTCATATATGGGGGATAAATTCATACAAGTAAAGGCAAAAGACCTGACGAGGTAAACCTACACTCTCAATTGTAGAAGTTGAGAATTTGGACCCAACCTTCAATGGGAGAGCAGCTTCAATTCTAAAAGTTGGGAAGCCGGACCCAACCTTGAATTGAAAAGCTGATAGAGTGCAAAAACTTATAGCCATCATATGACTTGTTGAAAATTGTTGAACACTGGCAAGATGGAAAATATTGCTATGCACTTATGATCAGTGATCAGTATGACATTTTGATGTGTTCTAACCATGTTAGTAATTTTAAGCATTTCTTAATTGTTAATAATATTATTATTATTTCTTATACATTACTTGTGTATTTCATTGAGTTTTAGCTCATGTGCAGTGGTTTTATTACAGGAAAGGGGAAGGAGTCTGTAGGGCAGTAAGAGGGGGTGACTATCTTTCTTTTGGTGTACATATTTTTTGAGTGTGCATAGAGGTTCAAGTGTAAAATGTACAAAGACTTTTGGGTATGTAAGTAAATTTTAAAGATTTTAGTAAAGCTCTGTTTTAAATCAAGTTGTGTATTTTATTTGAGGTATATTATGTATATATATATATACTTTCTATTATGAAAATCTTGATGTGTTATGATTAGTTGTGTTAGGATAGTCTGAATAGACTACCTTTTACTTATCAAATTCAGCATTTTAGAATGTGGGTAAGTAAGAAGAAGGTCTGTTCAGATTCTCTTTCTCTATTACATTCTAGGTTGACTGTAGGAGGGTTAAAATAGGGTGTGACATATCTGATACGAGAAGTTTTGTACTGTAGTGGCTGTTCAGCGGTATACATATCTAATAATGTTTAGACCCTGAGTGGCGAAGCGGGGATTCAATGACTTCGACATATATGTCAATGGCGTAAAATAATGTGTCCCTAGGCGCATAGTGCAGCGTGACACACCTTTAATGCTAGTTGTTTGCCACAACGCACAGGTTGAATATAACGTGCGCTATTTGTGCCAATAGGAGCAATAACGCATAACGCAAATCCCACATAATATGTGCTACATTAGTTTTTAGAGAAAATGACTAAAATAGTCCCTCAACTCTTTGTGAGGGACCAAAATGGTCCTCGACTCTTTTGAGGGACTAATTTGGTCCCTCAACTCTTTAAAAAGGGGCCTTTTTGATCCTAACATCAAATTTTGGAGTTAATGGTATTAAATCAAGTGGTATTTTAGTCATATTTTTGAAATTATTTATTAAATATAATTTTTTAAAATTTTTTTTATTAAACATTTATTTAATAAAAAAATTTATTAATAATTCTAGTTTTAATTTAGGATCATTATAGACTAGAATTGTTAATAAATTTTTTTATTAAAGAAATTGTTGATAATTTTTTTAAAAAAATAATATTACTTGAAAATTATATTTAATAAATAATTTTATTAAAAAATGACCAAAATACCCCTTTATTTAACACTATTAACTCCAAAATTTAATGGTAGGACCAAAAAGGCTTCTTTTTAAGGTGTTGAGGGATCAAATTGATCTCTCGAAAGTGTTGAGGATCATTTTGGTGCCTCACAAAGAGTTGATGAATTATTTGGGTCATTTTCTTTTATTTTTTAGGATTTAAAAATTTATATTTATTAAATTTATAATTTATTTTATTTCAAATAATAAACATAGCTTTTCTATGGTCTAGCCCTCTCCATGTCGGCTTCGTACATCATCTCTCATTCGCTCGGTGTTTTCATCTCGACTTCTTGGCTTCGACAATTGCATATAGGCGTCTTGGCTTTGAACAAATGATCAAGTTTGCATGCCTCCCTCTCCCTCTTTGCGTATCAACTTTGAATAGTGAATAGCAGGATGAGACCATCTCCTTGCCCCTCACGGCATATTGCTTTCAAATGGTGAAGCGATGACAACCTCGGCTTTGATTAGAGAATGCATTGCATCAAGTTTGTGTCTCCCTCTACCTCTCTCTCTAGGGGTGCAAGTGAGCCAAGTCGGCTCGCGAGCTTGCTCGACTCGTTAACGAGCTCGAGTGTCGAGCTTATCGAGACACGAGTTTGAGCTTGAGCTTATACTCGAGCTCGTATATTAAACGAACTCTAGCTCAAGCCTGGCTCAGCTCGAAAACTCGTTGAGCCGCTCGATTAAAATAAAATGTATTTAATAATTAATTTAAATTAGCATTACATAATATATTTTAATAATTTTAAATTAATTCTATATTAAAATAAAAAAATAAAAAAATGAATTTTTTAATTTAAAATTAAGAAATTGAGCTCAACAATCGAGTTGAGCTCAACCTTTCTAAACAAGGTCGAGTAATCGAGTCGAGCTCGAGCCTATGAATTTTTTAGAGCTCGGTAAACTAGCTCAATAACAGCTAAACAACCTTAGATCGATTAGGTAGATACTCAACTCTCTCGGTGTGTTGGCTTTGAATAGTGAAGATCAGGCCGAGATTGTCCCGCTCTCTACATCTAAGTGCATTGGCTTTGAATAGTGAAGAGTAGGTTGCCTTGTTTTCGAGCAGAGAACTTGTCCTTGTCAGTTTTTGAATAGAACAATGAAGAACAACTTGTCTCCCGCTATGCCGCTAGAAATCCATGCAAGACTGTTGACGCTTCTTTTCGAGCAGAGAACTTGTCCTTGTCGGTTTGTGAAAAAATGACAAAGGAAGGAATTGCTTGTCACAAACAATATTTGGTTGAGCATTTCAGAAATTTTAAAGGTTGTTCTAATTGCTCTAAACATGTGAAAAATGAAATACATGATTCTTTAAGGAAAAAGAAAGAATTAAAAGAACAAATTAATGAAATGTCACATGCTAATATTGATGAAAGTGATGATTTTGGTGTGTTGTTGGATAATGATTTTCTATATGCTGGACCATCCAAAAGATAACAAACAACAAAATCTAAGACCCCTAGTCAAAATTCAACAACATCCATTCTTAAAGAATCAATGGCTAAAAGACTGTTGGATACATTTTTTACCCCAATTCTTTATGATGTGGTGAAGTGAGATAGGGTAAATTTTTTAAAGAGATTGATACTGTTAGGAAGGAAATAAGAAAAAGGGAAATTCGAATATTTTATTGGTAGATGCAGGTTAATGACATTCCATTCAATGCTTTTAAGTATGATAGCTTCTGTGCCGTAGTAGGCATTCAGACAATTTAGTTCTAGGATGAATCCTCCTAGTTCTGATGAGGCAGGGGCCCCTTATTTGAAAAGGGAAGTGGGAAGCTGAAACGACTTCTGGTATCTCTTGAAAAATCACCTGCATCTTCCTCTCTTGCACTTTCAGGTAAGTTTTCTATTTCCTTCAGTTTAAGTGCCTCTAGAAATCATTTAAAAGGATTATGGATCATTTTGACTCAGGAGCCACATATCACATGACCCATTCCCTTACCCACTTCGTCAATATACCCCTTGCCCAAGTGACAAGAAAATCATCATTGCAGATGGCTCTCTTACCACAGTAGCAGGCTAGGGAGACATACCCTTATCTCCCACCCTAGCTCTAAAAAATGTGCTCCACATACCTCAGTTATCCACAAACCTAATATCTATATAAAAACTTACCAATAACTGTAATTTTCAAGCTCTATTTAACCCTGCTTATTGCCTATTTTAGGATCAGAGATCGGGGAAGAAGATTGGACTTGCTAAGGAGAAAGCTGGACTATACTACCTGGAAGAAATGAACAAATCTAGAAATAGCTACTCCATGTTATCCCTATTTGATAGAAAATCTACTATCTAGCTTCATCATTATAGATTAGGACATCCGTATTTTGATATCCTAAAACATGTGTATCCAAAATTTTTTCAAAAATTAGAAAATGAACTTTTTCACTGTGAAACTTGTGAGTTAGCCAAGTATAAAAGAACTTCTTTTCTAAATAAAAATGAGAGATGTGATACCCCTTTATATCTTATTTATAGTGATATATGGGGACCCTAAAAAATCCCCAACATTTCTGGGGCACGCTAGTTTGTATTATTCATTGATGATTGTACTAGAGTCTCTTGGATCTACCTCCTCAAAAATAAATTCGACGTTAGCACCATTCTTCTCATATTTCACACCATGATCCAAAATCAATTTGGGGTAAAAATAAGAAAATTTCTCTCCGATAATGCTAAAGACTATTTCAACCAAACTTTATACTCCTACTTCCAAAAAGAAGGTATCATTCATGAGTCCTCCTGTGTTCATACCCCATAACAAAATGGGATTGCAGAAAGGAAAAATGGTCACCCTCTAGCCTCCACTTGTGCTTTTCTATTCCACTACAATACACCTAAATCCTATTGGGGGGAAGCCCTCCTAACTGCCACTTACCTCATAAACCGCCTACCTTCAATAGCACTTGGACTAAAGACTCCAATGGAGATCCTGTCCACCTTTTACCCCAAGTTCCGCACCTATATTAACCTTACACCCAGAATTTTTGGGTGCACAACCTATGTTCATATTCACAACTAAAATAGAGGAAAATTAGATCCAAGAGCACTCAAATGCATCTTTGTTGGATATTCTGCTACCCAAAAAGGCTACAAGTGTTATCATCCTCCCACAAAAAGAACCATTGTCTCTGTTGATGTTACCTTTGATGAACAAAATTCTTATTTTATCAAACTTCATCTTCAGGGGGAGACTGAAATCAAGGAAGATGATGGAAGTGAGCTTGCCCCTCTTGACCTTCCTCCACCATCTCAAACCACTCCTTATGAAGTCAAAAATAGGGAGATGGATGACAAAACTGTCAATAGATTTGGGAATGTATACTCTAGACGTACAAGTCCAAACTACACTCTGAAGCAGATCCAAGAATCTGAATTATCTCCTGAAATTAAGGTAAATTCATCAACTCCCATATACCCTATAACTAACTTTAGCTCCTTCAATAATTTCTAATCCTCACACAAAAATTTCTTCGTTATATTAGAAGAAATTCATATTCCTAATAATGTTTCTGAGGCCTTATTTGATGAAAAATGTCATAAAAGATGAAATGCAGGCTCTAGAAAAGAACCTTGTGGACCTCCGAAAGGACATTGCCGTGCGGGGGAATAGAGTTTCAAAGGGGGATACGACCGCACCATCCCGAAGGACGAGATGATCGCAGGCCGTTGTGTTCTTTGCAGGCGGGCCAATGGGAGGGTAGATTAGATCATATATACGATTAACCATTGAGGATAGCGGCTCTCGCCTACGCAGCTAGATGTGTAATAATATGCATGACCTGATCATAGTCTCTGGGTTTCCCCCACCCGATACATCAGCTCGAGAGAGATTTATTTGATGTGGAATTCAATTTTCCACGGGCGCAAGCCCTCGTGGTTAATTACATCTTAAGTTGGGGCCTAAGAAAACTCTCGATTAAGGATCCTACATTATTCTCTCAGATGAGATTGACACATAGGGAGGAGACTAAGAAATTCCTAATCAAAGGGAAGGAAAGGTGCGACTTGGCTTAGTCAACATTCGCGACTCATATTAACATCCGGAGGGACTAAGGTAATGAGAAGAAACTGAAAAAAAGAAATAAACGATACACTCAGAGCATACAGGAGAGAAGGATGGACTGGCACCATTCGTATGATGCGGATAGGAAGGATTTATAGCCTCTGAAGGAGAGAGGACTTACCCACCGATAAGATATATTACGGAACACCGATAGTAGTAGTCTTGAATCATAAATCTGTGAGTTTAGTGTTCTACAACACTAACACCCGTGTCCTAGTTAATGCAATGCAAAATCTGGACTTACCCCGACCTGGATTGGGGAGCCAGCTGACCGCCTAGTCGATTTAAAACTCATGAGTCCAGTTATTTATGAAAGATGGGTGGGTGGCTTAGTTTTTGGAATTTAACGCTGACATCTAGAGAGTTCCTAAGTGGCCTTATACTTATATAGGGTGAAAATGCTAAAGCAAATGCAATTCAAAGTTTAGACTCTTTTAAATTAGTTTCTAATGCAATGCATGCTGATCGACTCGATTAAGTGCTTGAAATATATATAAAGCAGTTTTAAAAAGGTTTAAAAATATATTTTATCTTAGAGTGCACTGGCTCCCCTTAACAGATTTGTACCCTCATAGGTCAGGTGGTCTGCCAGAACCCGCAGGCGGGGAGTGGCCTAACAAATGAAAAGAAGATACAATAATTATACTATGAGAACTCTCGGCGGTCCCGGATTTTCTTCTTAAAAGCATTAGAGTTTCTATGTTATCTTAAAAATTTTATTTTTAATTTAAGTAGAAGAATTTTTGGTATACCCTCACGAGCCTCCGATCGAATTTAGGCTAAAATAAAAGCGGCACACAAAATGCCAAAATGGCAAAAAAAGCAGGCAAAGTCTAATCGCAATCAATTCATAATGAAACACATTAAATGATCAAATTAATAAAATAAATGTCCATAGGCCAACTCCCTTTTATTACTATCCAGGGTCTGCAGAAAAGTAAAGTGGCCAGGCACCACTGACAACAACCCGGATTCTAATCCTAGAAAAGACGCAAGTGACTTTGAGTGGGATACTCTTTATCTTCAACTCCTCGGTCTTCTCCTCTTTGGGCTCCTTGGATTCGTCATAGTTGGATATCCAAATGAAAAGAAACTCCCCTTTGGAAGGGGTGTTATCTTTTCTCTTTGGATACTTGAAAGTTGTCCTAATTTGATCTTCCAAATGGAAGAAGACTCTCCCTCTTGGGGATGCCTTCTTCTCTTTGGAATTTAAGTTGGATATGAATATCCCAACTCAATCATACACTTTCACAACTCTTAACAATATTACAAATAAATTACATTAATGAAAGAAAAGAAATCTAGACTCTCCTGCAGGGTTATCCTAAGCGGTTAAACATCAAATCCATCTCAAGCAATTTATATATAAAATGAAATACTCATTGCCAGCCACACCTGGCCATGCTCTTATTTATTTGAGGGCTAAGCATCTGGAGCGCTTGTAGTAATTATATTTATAACTTATTTTAGCTCGCGTTTATTCTAGGGGGCTGAGCGGCTGAAGCACCTGTAGCAAATATTTATATAACATTTATTTATGAAATTTAGCCCCCCTTTAGCGCTGCATGAGCATGGCCACCTACAGAAGACATCTTTAGTATCAAGAGCATCCCTAACCTATGGGTAATCTATCGCCCATCACATCAAGCCGCATAGTGCAGTAAAAGTAAACAAACACATCAATCACTTTTCAATCACATCATGTAGTGAAAACTCAAAAAATTCGGCACACAGCAGTAAAGTAAACATCAGCCTAGCCTACAGAGAGAAGTGGTGCTTTAGTAAACAATTCTATGTGTGTGTAACAAGGCTATGTGGTTTGGATATGTCCTATGCATGTAGTTTAGTTAAAGTTGCTTGTGACCAAGTTGGTTGAAGGTTAAAGGGAGAAATTTGATTTGAGTTTAAATATTAACGTGTTAAAATTTGAATTAGGTATATTTTAGTGGTTAAGTGATTACTACCTTTGTTTCTCACCGAGGCCATGAAGTTTATTTCACCTTGCTTGGGGCTAAGTTAATAGCCTCGTAGGCTTGGGTTACTTAGTAGTAATCGGGGTTGATTAAGTTAATTTAGTTGGTTAGAGATCAAAAGAGAATGTGTATTAAATGATTTGTTACCAAGTTAAGAGGTTAACTTAGAGCTTAGAGTGATGTTATCTGAAGTTTAGGTTGAGTTAATGAGTTTTAGAAGGTTCAAGGTCAACCTATTCGCAAGTTAAAGGGGCCAAAAGTTAACTTTTTAATTAAGAGTGATTCATGAACAATTAGCATTTTTATAAAATAATAGACTTTAACCCGATCAGTTAAACTGTAAGTATGCTAAATTTAGATTTTTCTATATTAAGTTATGGATTTCTGAAGTTTTGACCTGATTTTTTGACTTGGGTTTGATCGGATTGTTGACTTTTTGATTTAAGATGATTTCTGAAATCCTAATATTTTTAATAAATACTAGATTTTAATTAGAGTTGAGTGCCTTTTAGTTTGTCCAATTTGGAATTTTCTAGAATTAATTATGAATTTTCAAAGTTTGGGCATTTAATGAATTATCGAGATTACTTAATTAAGGGCTGCTTTAGGGGTTTTGATTCAAATCAACTCCAAACCTTTTTGGAATCACCCCCAAAGGTCAGGAATGACCTAAGGAGATGTTCCCAAGTATTTGGGGGAAATTTGGAATTTTTAATAAATTTTAATTATTTAGTTTAATTAAAATAGTGATTTTTAGTTAAAATTAAATTAAGGTTCAGGTTGAAGTCCAGTTAAATGGGTTTCAATTTTTTTGGATTAATGACTGAATTTTGAAGAATTTGATATATTATGGATAATTTTTTGATTTAATTTGAATTTATTAGAATTTTTTGAAGTTACAGGATCTTATTTAAAGGGCAAATTAGGGTTTATTAATTAAGGGGTTTAAAGAGTCTTAAAAATTCCTGGAAAATTCCAGGAGGGTTAAGGATGTCACTAAGTTTAAGTGTTTCAAGTCGATCGGGGTTCTACGCTAGCTCCTAAAATTTTTCTAAGTTCGCTAGACGGGTCCTTAATTATTGTCCTTAGGGTGTCACTACGTCGGATAGGTTTTAAATCAATGTTTGAAACTAACCCTTGAGGTAACATTAAGGGAAATGTAATACAAACATAAGCACACCAAGTCCTTAGAACTAGGAGAGCCTAAACTAAGTGCTCGTGCATCCTACACATGCAAAAGACGACAAAGTAAGAACTAATGCACGCTTAACGATGTGATTAGTGGATGATTGGAACCCAATCACCCACTAATCCTTCCCACATGAATGCCATTCACATGCATAGCCTATATTTAAAATTTCACTAGTGAATCTCTCAGAATTAAGGGATTTAGGTAATATGTAATTTTAAAATAATTTAAAATACATATATATTAAAGATATGAACATATAGGTTTAAAAATAATATAATTAAAATATAATCCAATGTATAGATGCATGAGAGATCCACTGGTTAACCAAGCAAGGCTCAAATGGAATTTGAAAATAATTTTGTAATTTCAAAATAATTAATATAATAATTATTTAAATAACCAATTAATTAAGTAATACAAAAATCGGCCAGAAAAATAAATTTTGGTTGCCGAAAATAATTTTAAATTAATATTCATAATTTTTTGAAAAATTCGAGGTATTATACGCAAAAATTCAATTTAAAACGAATTAGATATGAATTTTTGAAGTTTAATGTATTTGAAAAGGATTTTTAAAATAATTTAAAATAATTATTATTTAAAAATAATCATTATATTAAAATAAATTAATTATGAAAGTTTCTGAATTTAAAATGTTTTAAAATAACTTTACTTAAATAAAACTATTTAACTTTAATTTAATTAAATATTAATTTAACTATTTAAATATATATAATTAATAAGAAGAAGAAAATTATTTAAAATAATAACATATTTTAATTATTAAATTTAATTAAAATTAAATAATAAAATAAAAATAAGTTTTCTGAATTTTAAAATAATTACAAAAAATAATAGTAATAATAGTAATAATAATCATAATATAATAATAATAATATAATAATTAAAATAACAATAATAATAATAATAATGATAATAATACAATAATAATACTAATATAATAATAGTAATATAATAATTAAAATAATCATAATAATAATAATCTCTTAAAAAAATAATAATATAATAATAATAATAATAATAAAAAAATAAAAATAATATATGTAAAAAATATAATAATAATAATAATAATGATAAAATAATTAACATTTTTTTCAAAAATATTATTATTATATTATTATTTTTTTGAATTTAAAATTAATTTTAAATAATTATTTAAAATAAATCTGAAAAAAAAGGATTTAAAATAAATTTAAAATAATTTTTTTTAAGACCGATGGCGACAGCGGCGGGCCACGCGTCAGGCTTCGATTGGCTCCCAGAACTGCTGATGCGGTTTGGCAATCATTGCCAATGATTGCGGGCGGCGCAATCATTGGCAATGATTGCGTGGAAAACCGTGCGGCCACTTATCTGCGTCAGCGTGAGCTTCTGGCCGTGTGATTGCCCGCAGTATGAAATGGACGGTCCAAATCAAGCTGGACGAGGACTTTAATCGCGGGATCGGATTCGCGGTCGAACGGATGCCGTGGGACGGCAGGATCCAAGCCGTTGATCACAAGATCAATGGCTTAGATCATGTGTAACGTAAACGTTACGAAACCCGAACCCTAGGTTGGGTTTTTAGCCTCGTTCTCTCGATCGGGTGCATCGAATCGAGTGAAATTTGAAACATAACCTCTACTCTTGAAGAGCAATCATGTGGGATAATTTGTACGGTCTAAAACGCGATTTTCGAATCGCTAATTAACCATATATGTATTGACCTAGGTCTAGGGTTTTTAAGAAATCTAACCATTGGATCTTCGGGATCTTTACACGGTTGAGCTTGTAGATTGTCCTCGTAAGTTTCTCTAGTTGAAACCACGATCAAACGAGCTCTAGATCGAACGGATGGAGGCCTTGGATGGATCTAGACTTGATCTCGCCGGAAGATCGCCGCCGGCGGGGTTTCAACAGTGGGTCTAGGTCGGGAAAGGTGGAAGGATGCTAGGAGAACTCACACACGAGATCTCTCGGCCTTGGAGAGTTTCAGGTGAGAGTAAGAGCAAAAAAGATCCTCAAAGAAACCTAATTTCTCCTATTTAAGGCCCTAGACTCATCATGGACGGTTGGGATTGAATCTAGATCTAATTAGGAGGGAAAAATTTCGAATTTAGGCCGTGGGTGGGTCCAAGGACCATTAGGAAATATTTCAATGCTTTAAAAGGGGAGGATTTGACCTAATTAAGCCTATTTTGACCAATGAAGATTTGGGTTGATCAAGTCAAAGGTTGACTTGGTCAGCCCAGTCAATTAGGTCCAAGGGGGTGGGAGTTTGAGCCTTTGATGGGTTTTAATTGAATTAGAACTTGCATTAGGCTCAAAAGGGCTAAATGGGTCAACCTAGGTTGACCTGGTCAACCAGGTTGACCCAGGGCAGAGGTCTAGGCCTAGTAGGTTGGGTCTGACCCACTGAGTCCTAGGAGGAAGAGAATTGAGTCCAAGGAGCTCTGGATTTGATTTGAAATCAAGTAGAGGGGGATCTAGGTTAATTTGGGTGAGAACCTAGGTTGACCTGGTCAACCAGGTTGACTCAGGGCAAGAGTTTGGGTCCAATGAGTCAGGCCTGACCCACTGGGCCCAATGGAGGGATCTTGGGTGAAAATTAAGGTCAACAAACATTACATGGGAAATCATTAACCTACCAAAAGAGAAAAATCAGTTGGCTGCAAATGGGTATTCTCTGTAAAATATAAAGCTGATGGGACACTGGAAAGGTACAAAGCAAGACTAATGGCGAAAGGGTATACGCAAACTTATGACATTGACTACCAGGAAACCTTTGCACCTGTAGCCAAGATGAACACTGTTAGGATCTTACTCTCACTAGCAGCTAAGTACAACTGGCATCTGGAATGATTAGATGTAAAAAATGTATTCCTACATGGGGATTTGGAGGAAGAGATATTTATGGAAATACCACCAGGATTTAAAGAAAGATCTGGAGGTGACAAGGTATGTAGGTTGAAAAAAGCCCTATATGGGTTAAAACAGTCACATAGAGCCTGATTTGAAAGATTCTCCAAATTCATGCTTATTAGTGGATATCGACAATGTCAAGGGGACCATACACTATTCTTTAAACACTCAGATTCAGGGGGAGTCACAATATTGTTAGTGTATGTGGATGATATTATCTTGATTGGAAATAATGAAAATGAGAAAGATAGTATAAGGAAAAGTCTTACTTAGGAATTTGACATCAAAGAACTTGGCAGACTAAAATACTTTTTTGGAATCGAAGTAGGTCACTCCAGCAAAGGAATCTTCATTTCACAACAAAAGTACATTAAAGATCTTCTGAAAGAAATAGAAAAACTAGCCTGTAAGCCAGCACCAACACCAGTTGAACAGAATCTCAAATTGGGAGAAGCTAAAGAAGATCTAGAAGATGTAGATAAAGGAGCCTACCAAAGACTTATAAGAAAATTGATCTACCTTTCCCACACCAGACCAGATATAACATTTGCTGTCAGTATGATCAGTCAGTTTGTGCAAAATCCAAAACGGGCTCATATGCAAGTAGTAGACAGAATACTGCACTATCTTATAACCTAGGAAAAGGGATTCTCTTTAGAAGAGACCAAGAAATAACCCTAGAGGCATACGCTGATGCTAATTATGTAGGATCACCGGTGGACAAAAGATTTACTTCTGGGTACTGCACATTCCTTGGAGGAAACCTAGTCACATGGAGAAGCAAGAAGCAGAACGTGGTGGCAAAATCCAGTGCAGAAGAAGAATATAGAGCTATGGCCCTGAGAATATGTGAGATATTATGAATCAAAATGATTCTAGAAGATCTGAAGATCAAATGAGACAAACCCATAAAACTACATTGTGACAAAAAATCAACAATTATCATATCTCACAATCTAGTCCAACATGATAGGACCAAGTACATAGAAGTTGACAGACATTTTATAAAAGAAAAAATTAGATAGTGGACTTGTATGTATCAACCATGTACCATCAAAAGATCAACTTGCAGATATTCTTACCAAAGGAGTGGATAACGCTGTCTTTCTCAGAATGATAGCCAAGCTGGGAATGACATATCCATAATTCCCAGCTTGAGAGGGAGTGTTAAAATCCAGCCGTTCAGTGCAAATAGATCCAACGGCTACAGTGCATGATCCATGGGACGCATGACTCACTCCAGAATTCTTTCCATGTTTGGGTAGCTGATTTAGGAAGGATTATATTAGAATTATTATGAATAAATCTGTAATTATTTGTTTCTGTATTAAGATATCTTGTATAGATCTATAAATAGGGAAGAAATCAAGTAATAAAACAAGCTTTTTCTTCTGAAACCTCTTGTTTGTAACGACGGATGACGAATAATTGACTATTATGGTTGCTAACATCCACAAAGTAGGTGCTCAAATTTTCTGATAGAAAGTCCAAATTTTGACAATGTTATTCATTTTCTGACGGTACTAGGAATCGGATATAAAAGAATAGAAGGTAAATTTGTAACTTTCTTGCTTCAGATTTATATTCTACCTCATGGACTTGGCGTGTTGTCATTTCTACATGATTGCTATCTAGTGGGCATTTGAGTGATGTTATAAGGGAACATGAAACCTCAATTTTGCCATTTAGCAGAATATTTCCATTGACATTGGGGAGCTCATTCACTTAAGCATCCTCCATTTAGTGCAATATAATATGGTAGGATGTCTGGGCTATTGTTAATCTATGGTCTATGCCTGCAAGTCAGTGTCCCCATGAGTGATGCTGAGGAAGTGATACTTTGAAAATTTGTGCATACACAAAAGAAGAAATTGCTACAGATATGGCCTTGTGCTGGAGCACAACAACATATGCAGGAGTTGCTGGATGCTCCAGGCATGCAGGTGCCCTCGGAGACCCGTCATTACTCAGTGTTAGGTGGAGATGAGGAGCACTTTCAAGGCCTAAGTGGGTAGTTGAGCAGATTGGAATGGTGATAGTGTGCGTAAAAATGCATGGACACCAATCAAAGTCAGTTTAACTATGTCAGTTTAACACATCTCTTATGGACATATTTGCGAACTGACGCATAAACACCAGCTTCAGAAATGTTTTCTTCTTGCGATTACCTTGGCATCCCGAGTGTACTGAGTATGACTTTTGAGGAGGACAAAAAACACCCACGCACTAGGAAGTTTCTGTCCCTAATTGGTAATTAAAAATTTATCATCAAAATTTTGTTTTTCATGCATTGGGGATAGTACAGATTTTGTGAGAGAGAGTGTGTGTGTTGGGGGGGGGGGGGGGGGGGGTTGTGTTCATCCGTTGCATTTCTTGCTAGTCATATTGTTTTCTGCGCAATATCTATTGTTTGTTCTTGATTGTCCAATTTTTGAGAGGAGAGGAGAATTTATTTGGTCCTTGTGGAGTTGACATAGTGTTGTCCTGTTTTGCATTATTGGTTGTGGTTTTTTTGGCTTTGTTTCTATATTAATTTTTTTATAGTTTGTTCATATTATTATTATTTTTTGAGGTAGGAGTGGAAAGTACTTTCTGTTTGTGTTTTGTCCTTGAATTCGTCTCAAGTTTATTAAATTAATATCATTGTGCCTTGTTTTTTGCTTGGGAAGGATGTTATTGCACAGGTGGAGTTAGTATTGCAATTTTTTGGATTATTTTTGAGAATTTAGTTTTTTATTGCACAGTTCATTATATCTTGATCGGACTAGTTTGTCTTAGCCTAGATTTAAATTTTTTTATTTGTAGACTATACGATGCATATACTACTAATTTGAGCATGGAAGGAGTTTTCTTAACCATAGTCTTATATGTATAATTCAAAATAATTTTTGTAGTCACAAAGATGAAAGCTACAAATAGAGTGTTTCTAGCAAAGAAATGGATTGTGGTTTGGGTATGCAAGCCATTCAAAAAAATAAAAGAAGATATCTTCATTTGCATGAAGAAAAAATAACAAGGGGATGAAATCATCCCCTGCGTTTTAGAATCAGAATTGATGTTTTAATATATAATTATCTATGATGCATATACACGGACATGGCGACACGGATACAACACAACATAGATACGGGACACATCAATTATTAAAAATATAGGACACGGACACGGTAGTATAGTTTTTATATTTTAAAAATAATGTATACAAATTAAATAAGTATAATTTTAAAAATAATTTAGAAATAATAAGTCATTTAACTAGATTTTGTGCTTAAAATGATTAATATTAGGATGTCGAGAGTCAGGTGTCGATGCCGTTTATCAGTCATCGAAAGAGGAGATGATAATGCTGTCGAGAGTCGGGCAAAAATATTGGGCGTCAATATTGAGAGGGCGTTTATCGTCGATGTTGAGAGGGTGTTGGTCGTTGATATTGAGAAGGCATTGGACAAAGATGAGATGTCAAGTTGTGGGTGTAGAAATTGCTAGCATCGAGCATCAATGTAAAGACAGCGTCAAACTTTGATATGGAGATCATTTTGAAATGTTGATGTTGTAACGATGTCAGATGTCGATGTTGAGATGACATCGGGCATTGTTGTGAAATCAAAGTAATAACCCACCAAAAAGAAATGAAAATAAGAATATTCGATGAATGGGGTATTCAGTGCGGTATTGAATTTTGCCGACCCCACGTAGTGGGACAAAGGCTTGATGTTGTTGTTGTTGTTGTGGGGTATTAAGTGCGGGTTATTGATTTGATGTTGTGGATAGGAAATAAGAAATTTAGTTTTTATATTTTAAATAAGTAAAAATTTTAAGTACAAAAAATTATATTTAAAAAAAATTCATAAAATATTTAAAATATGCATGTCAGACACATGTGTCTAACTTGTATTTAATATTTTTTTAATTGGACGCATTTTCGGCGTGTCCGACACGTGTTGGAGGAGTGTCGGACACGTGTCGTGTTGGATACGTGTTGGACACTGCACGCCTCTTTTAGGAGAAGTGTCGGTGCATCATAGATAATTATCCTTTAAGATAGTCTATAGTAATTATTTTGGACTCACAAAAGTAGGTTCGAGTGTTGTGTTATGCCTAGGTAAACTTTTGATTCATACACGTAATTTAGAATACATGTGTTAAGCAACTTCAATTTTGTAAAAATTGTGAAAAATATGAGTTTTGCAATTTTTGCATCAAATGGCATTTAGGTTCATAAAGAAAGGGGAAGGAAGATATGTTAATGTATTGACCACTAAAATTATTACAACTCTTGATATCCCTAATTAATTTGAGACATGATTAACTCTAGCCTTTAATATAGCTCAAGCAAATGAGTATGCAGTGTCACTCTTGTTGACCTTTGCTATTTCAAGTCCTGGTTCTCTTTGTTTATTATTTGCTTTGCTTAAGGGCGAGCAATGATCCAATATTGGGGGTGTTTGATATATATTATGTTGACATAAATTTACCCGATTTAGATCTTTGATATTCATATTTATTTTCACTTAGGGACTGTTTGGTTTGAAATACAAGGTGTGTAAAGTATTCCAAATAAAAGGGTTTTGAGAATATTGATTTTTGGTTTGAAGTAAACCAAACAGTGTAAAATTTTGATATATTTGGAATTTACCATCTAGTTCATTTTTGGTGTATTGGAAATTCTTCAGATTTGGGTGATTTTCAAATACACTGAAACTTCATTGCCTGCTATTGCCCATTGCCGGCCGACGTCGTTGCACGCCCGCTGCCATCCCCGGCCACCGCCTCCGCCCTCCGCCACCGTTGCCGCAGCTTGCCATGACCGACAGCTGCTGCCTCCGCCGACCGTTGTAACATAAATTCGTTGACACAACTTTAATTATATAAAAAAATTCCTTTGTCTTTTTATTATTTTCTTATTGCATATTACTTTAGAGTCACATTTTATGTTTTGACTGCCTACCTTAATTGATGTTGGTTTTTGATATATTTTTTTAGTCTTACCTAATAAATCCAAGATATTTAAACCCATCAATTTTGATATCTTTTGATTTTCTTTTTATGTTGATTGTTAAATTTTAATTTCACAACCACTATCATTACATATCTTATACTTGTATATTTTCTGCCAATCCTAGCCCTCTTATCTCCTATCTATTTACTCAAATGTTCGAACTGTCTGAATATCAAAAAGTACCTCACAATTTAGGACTCACGTTCAAATACCGGGCACCTCATTTTAAATATTCTTTATGTATGTTTATAATATGTAAAAAAGTAAGTGAACTTAATACCAATGCTTGATGTAATCCTACTTTTTATTGGGGACTATAGGAGCTACTTCTAGTGGTAGTCAATGCTCAATCAAATTGTATTTAATTTCAATATAGCTTTGACAAATTTTTTTAGTGCACTACAAATTGATTTTTGTGGTCCTTAATGTGCTCTTAAAAATAATAAAAATAATAGAAAAAGTATAATGTTTTCCTTAAAAAATTTCAGAAAACTCGTCACTACTGTGGGTCTTCCCTACGTAGAAGCACATTGGGTTTAGCATATCAATATGAATTTCCTAAGTCTATTCCATTATTTCTTCCATAAGCATCATTATATCAAAAAAAATTTTACTCTAGTAACTATAATTTTGAACATTTCTTTTGTTCTTGAATACTAGTATCTATATATTTTATCCTTAGTTATTTAGCATAAAACTTGCCACGATCGTGGATGTTGCAAACATAAAAACACATCGAGTCTTTGATATTAATATTACTTTTCTAAGTTTATTTTTAGGTCAAATTTTTGAAATAAACACGATTATTAGTTTTTTACATTAAATAGAAACCAAAAAAAAAAAAAAAAAAAAAAAACTAATGCCAGTCGTTTGCTTAGGCAAAAATTGGCTATGACGTGGCGAGGGAGTCGAGCATGACATGTTGCATGGCGGGGGGCACACTAGGCCGCGCAAGTCTCTTTTTTTATTTTTTTTATTTCAATTTTTTCTTTTTTTGGATTTCTTTTTTTATTTTTGTTTTTATAAATATATATAAATTTTAATTAAACTATTATGTTTTTTCTTTTCTTAAGTTTTCTATTTTATATTTTTTTTAATTTTAGTTTTTTATAAATATATATAAATTTTAATTAAACTATATATTTATAAATAATATTATAAATTAAATAAAACTAAAAAAATTAAAAGAAAAGAAAAAAACCCAGTTGCTAGCAACTTGATTTCGATTTTTTTATTTTTTTTATTTTTGTTTTTTATACATATACATAAATTTTAATTAAACCATTTCATTTTTTAGTTTTTTTTAATCTTTTATAAATATATATATATATATATATATATATATGATACTATACATTAAGTAAAACTTAAAAAAATAAAAAAGAAAAGAAGTAGTCGCTAGCAGTGCTAGCAACTTGATTTATTTCATTTTTTAATTTTTTTTCAGTTTCTTTTTTTTTGGTTTTCTTTTTTATTTTCAATTTTTATAAATATATATTTAGAAATATTACTATAATTAAATAAAACTTAAAAAGAAAATAAAAGGAAAAAAACTAGTTGCTAGTAGTGTTAGCGATTTGATTTATTTCATTTTTTATTTTTTTCTATCTTCTCTTTTCTTTTAGTTTTTTTTAATTTTTTAATCATTTATAATGATTCTTTTTTATAAGTTTACTATAATTTTAATTTATTTATAAATTTAAATGACTTCAAATTTATAAATATATATGTATATAGAAAACTTTATTTATATAACTTAATAAATGAAAGAAATGATTAAAAATTTGTAGTTAAAAGAAAAATATATAGAAATTTAATATTCTTATAAAATGAAAAACTAAAAAATAATTAAAAAACAAAAAGGGGAAAACTTAAAAAAAGGAAACAAAGTGAAATAAAGAACTAAAAAGAAAAATTTTTATTCCCTAATCAAGTTGCTAGCATTAGCAAAAAAATTTATTTTCGGATTGACTCGCCCACCTGTCCAACTCGTCGCCCATCTCACCTACTTGACCTAGCCAATCGTTTGATTAGTGAATGACTGGGCCAGTCGTTCGATCAGTGGGTTCCGCATATCCTTGTCTTAATCCAACCCGATATGAACTGAAACGGCATAGGTCATACCGTGTCCAATTGATGCAAGACTTGAATCCCAAGGACCAGCTGAAGAAGTAATGAATTAAAATTTCTAATTTAAACACACCACATAGCCATTACTTAATACAAATATAAAGCGAAAGACTATATCTCAAAATAATTTTTCTATATATCATCCAAAATACCTACGATCTGAGATATCTATAACAACACTTGGCAACAGATAACATAACCAAAGAAATGCCAAGCTTGCAAAAATAAAATTATTTAAACCAAATGGCAAACCGACATCACATATTGGAGCATGCTATCCAAACTTCTCAGCTCCCCCCTTACCCTTTTCCTGACTTGAAAATGAAAGTAAAAGTAGAAGTGAGCTAATACAGCTTAGTAGGCTATCACAGCCTAAAACAAAAATCAATAACTAAAATTAAAAGAACTAAAAATACTGTGTTGTAATAATAAACTGAAGTACTATAAAGAGGTTGAAACTGAAACATATATTGATACCGAATGCATTTAATTAACCAATGAACAAATTGAAATATAACAAATATTTTATAGTAATTTTTTTCAGAATTGCCTTTTGGCTCCAACATCCCAACACATCTTATATCAGAATCCCATCTCGGTAGCCCATCGACTCTAGCATAATAGAATTCTACCTCGGTCGCCCTTTGGCACCGGTATAACAAAATCTCACCTCAGTCGCCCACTGACGTGGGCATAATAGAATCCCGCCTAGGTCGCCCACTAGTGCTGGCATAACAGAATCCCACCTCAGTTGCCCACTAGTGACAGTATAATATAATACGACCTCGATCGCCCATTGGCGCTGGCATAACATCACATCATGTCATGTCATATCACATTTCTTTTACATTTTTCAATGTATTTCATTAATTAAAGCATAATAACAACAAAAACAACAACAACAAAAACAACAACAACAATAAGTCTTTATCCCATTATTTGAGGTCGGCTACATGAATCCTTTTTCTCCATTCTGTCATGTTAAGGGTCAAATTCTCATCTAAATCTAATAAAGAAAGGTCATTTCTAATATTTTCTAACCAAGTCTTTTTAGGTCGACCTCTACCTTTCTTAACATAAGTCAAATCTAATACATCTACTTTCCTAATCGGGTCATCGGAAGGCTGTCATTTTATGTGACTAAATCATCTAAGGTGACTCTTTCTAATCTTATCTTTCGTTGAAGCTACTCCAACCTTTTCATGTATATGCTCATTTTGTATAGCCAGTGGAAGATAAGATTAGAGAGAGTCGCCTTAGATGGTTTGGTCACATAAAACGGCGGCCTTCCGATGGCCCGGTTAGGAAAGTAGAGGTATTAGATTTGACTTATGTTAAGAAAGGTAGAGGTAGACCTAAAAAGACTTGGTTAGAAAATATTAGAAATGATATTTCTTTATTAGATTTAAACGAGAATTTTACTTTTAATAGGATACAATGGAGAAAAAAGATTCATGTAGCCGACCCCACGTAGTGGGACAAAGGCTTGATGTTGTTGTTGTTGTTGTTGTTGTAATAATAATAATATTATAATCAATGTTCAGTATAAAATTTATATAAATCCTTTTGGGGATTAAAAAATTATAGAATAATATTCATAAAAGAACTCATTTTATTTAGAAAATTCTGGTGAAATCTTTTTGTAAAACGAATACCTGACGATCCTAAAACCCTCACTTGTTCCAACATGTGTCAATTTCTTAAGAAATTGCACTAATTCCAAAAAAATATGGAAAAATTGGTGAAACTAAAACACAATAATTTATATGTTTTGGCAAAGACGGTTTGAGATTTTGACTTATAATGACTCAAAATAAATTTTTGATTGTTATAGGTTAAATTATATCTTTTTGAAAATTTCAAGTTATAACACTCCTCGCCACGTCGCATCTCTTGCTTCTTCTCGCCATGCAATATTTCCTTGCCACTTCACATCTCCTCCCGCATCCCGTCAAAGCTAGTCGTTGCCTGAGCAAACGACTGACATTGATTTAAAATAAATTTTTTTTCGGTTTCTATTTTACGTAAAAAACTTGTAATCATTTTTATTTTAAAAATTTATCCTTTATTTTATTAGTTAGAGCTTTGATTCCCCTTGTAACTATAATTTTGAGCATCTCTTTTGTTCTTAAATGTTATTATGAAATACTTTATTCTGTTGTCATTTGGCATTCTATTAGTCATTAAAATTTTAAATTTTTGTTAGCTTGTCTATTCCAACCTCTTCAGGTTATGATAATGTTCATTTAGCTTTTTTACAAATTTTTCTTCATCAAAATTGTAATTAATGATTTTTTGAAGCGGCATGTTCATTTTTTTGTTTATGCCTTTTTTTTTTAACTATGATCCTATTTTCTTTGCTATATATCTGGCTTAATCAATATTTAGATCTCCTTTCTTTTGTATGTAATAATTTTATATGCCCGTTTCACCTTTCTTCATACCCAGCCTGTTAGTTTATTTTTTTATATTTTGACAACTTGCATTATAGTGTTGATTTTTGTTTGTTTCACGTCATCAAAATATTGGATACCTTCTTTTCTTGAGAATGAAATCTACCTGTTAGATTGTCAGTTAAACAAGTGTGTATCTTGCAACCTTTGTAACTGATTTTTATTAACTTTTTGTTTTCCAGGTTATCAATGACTTGCTTGATCCGGCTGGACAGAACCTTCGAATAAGAGAAGATTCGCAGGTTGGTTTTGGTAGTTTGTGATGAGCAGCTGGGGTTTGTTTCTGCTTGCCCGTTCCTTTATTTGCAATGCTTTTGTTAGTTCACTGTACGTTAGTTGCCTCATTGTCAATTATGTTGCCTCAAGGACTTAGAAAATGGAGAGGGGCAGTTTTTTTTGTATTTATTAAAGCTGTAACCATTTTAGGTAAAAATACCGATGTATTTTTTTGATATGTTATTTAATTGTGTGGAGAATGACATGTAATTTTATATTTAATTTGCTCTTTTTGCCATATTAGATATTGCGTTGCCATTTCATGAAGTGAATTGTAAATTTATAGCCGTGGTAGCAAGTTTGGCTCTTATTAGGCTATGGTAATATGTTTTGGTTCTCTAAAAACAACCATGAACCCTAACATAAGAACAAAGAATAAGAGCAAGCAGCCAAAACGATGGAAAGCTCTGGAGCGGATTTCAAGTATCACTTAAAGTCTGCGCTACAACCTTTTATGTTTGCCTTTACATGCCCTAAGAAATGGAACCTAGATTTATGCTTTTTTACTTCTTAGACTTAAGTATTGTAAAATGCATGAGTTTTCTAAGTGAGCCACTAAGGTTTAGTGCATTTCTAAATAAATCTTTGAATTAAGAATTTGTAGCCATTTTTCAAATTCATTTGGAAAATTTAATTTTATGTGCATCATAATGATGCTATTTTGACAAATGACTGTTTAGTTTTTATTTGAAGAAATATGTTCAAAACTTCAATTTAAATGTTAGTACTCTTAGTATGTGTATATCCCTATTCAAACTATACCATTCGAAACATTGGGCAAATTTTTTCCCAACTCCGTACTTTTCCAGTCGTGAGCATTGCTATTGTCTTCATCATTTCATCTATGATTTATTCTTACATTACGATAAGAGGGCACGACGGTCAACTTGAATCAAACAAGTAGTTTCATTGGACTTCAGTGGTTATCGACAAATTTTTTAACCTTTGCATATAGTTATAGACATATTAGTGATTATGTAATTATTCATATGCATTATATTGGATTTGTCTAAGAGAATTATGGTCATTTTGATGGAGATTCGATACAATCTCATAGAGAATTGAAGAAAAATGTTCGAACTAGGTTTGATCAATGATCGTAAAATGTTTGAACCTTATTCAAACTATGTTTGAACATGGTATGATCTATTGTCCATCTTGTTCAATCCTTGTTCATTCTTTGTCTAAACTTATTTTGAACATTGTTCAAACTTATTTTAACCATAAATTGAATGTATTTCGTTTTAAATAAGATTCCAAGCATGTTGAAGTTTTTTTGATCTTTGTTTAAACCCGGCTTGAATTAAATTTAAACTAAATAGTAACCTTGCTTGTGCTTATATTTGAAGCATTTTTGTTTTGATTGATCTCATATAGGCAATTACCGTAGTTGATAAGAACGAATTTAGCTTAAAACTAGAGATGAAGCATTTTGGAGGAGCACAATCAATGATAGTTTTTTGTAATTCTGTCGGTTTTAAGAAATTGATAGAATTCTTTGTATTTATGTGAATTTGTTTCATTGATGCACGTGTTTGTAATTGAAATGAATCTATTCATTGCTGTGAGTTTGTAATTTTACAATGTCATTTTATATTGCTTTGTTGCATTTTCAAACTATTAAGGGTTGTTATTGATGTGGTTTACTGGCAATAAATCATGTTGTAACAAGAGTTATGTAAAATACCACAAAATATTACAAAGGACCACAAAAACATAAATAGTAAAAAGTTATCTACAAAATACCACAAAGTATGTGCTTGATATTCAAATAAATTCACATCATATACAAAATTGGATTAAGTTGTTGTGAATGAAGCAATATGTGAGTTGATGACAAGGAGCATTTTTTTAGAAAAAGTTCTAACTTGACTCGTAGTTGTTGGAACTTGCACTTTGATTGTCTTTAAATGCTTATTATTTTTTGGACTTTGTTGGCATGTGATTGATATTTGTCATTTTACTTTTTGATTTGCTCTTGTACTTTATGAAGTTTCTTTATTTCTTGAATATGAAGTTCAGCATCAGGGTGACAATTTGTAATGGTGATTGGAAGAATCAAGTTGATGGGTGACATGAGATTATGACTATAAACAACTTCAAAGGTGTCACACCCCACGATACCCCCTACCAATAATACAGGGTGTAATGGAGAAAACATAACATTCTTAACATTCAACATTTAAAACACTTAATCACTTCTATATATATGTTCAATCGACAGTGCAACATATTTTCTAAATAAATGGAAACATCTACACAGTTTCACTTATATCATACACACCATTACAGTGCCATTGAGAAATTCAAAACAACATAATGATAAACAGTCTACACACCTCTACTGCATACTCACTTACAAAACTACATACAATTTTATTGATTTGATCCTAATCTGCTCCCACTTTTTCTTTGCCCTTTCTTGTAACAACAATCAATATAAAAACTGATGAGCTATGAAGCTCAGAGAGTTATGCAATTCTAATAAAAAAGATCAATGAAATAAGAAAGCATAATATAAATGAATTCATAAGTGAATTAAACTCATAAAGTAATTGCAAAACAATTAAAAACATATTCAGGCTCATATGAATCATTTTAATTATTGTCAATACTATTTATCCTCTTGAAGCCTGTGTATATGTCATAATTAGCTATCTCAGGTTATGACCATCATTTAACATGTAGTTAGCTTTCATAATAATGTTCAATGGAGCCCATGTAAAACCTAGTATTATCGCCATTGAATTACATTAAGGTCCTTTTACCTCCATTGGGGTCCCTTTTGCCCCACCTGCGCTGGTATTATTTCATTTAATTGCCAACTCTTTACCAATTTGATATTCTTTAGGCTTAAGGTTTACGAACTCATACTTGATTTGCATATTTCATGCTTAATATAAAAGATACATCTACTATACTACTTGCATAAAAAAGAATAAGTATACATTACATAACTTGGTACTTTCTTTCCAACATATTGCCAGGAAAACATCTAAATAATCTTCTTATATCTCATTTTAAACTTAAGCTGTTCAAATTTACATGTGTTCACTTCATATTTGACTACTTGACTGTAAATACCAATGTTTTAAAAACTGGATCGAACCGGCCAGCTCAACCAATTCAATTATGAACCAGTCAGTTGTCCGGTCTGATCCAGCTTAAAAACTGGCTCCGCATCAAACCGGCTGAACCCGACTGAATCGGCGATTCAACCGGTGAAACGTTGATCTGTTGAACCGTTGAATCGGTCTAGGTTGGGAAGAACCAACCGGTTCTATAATATATATATATATATATATTTTAATTAAATTATAAATAATATATTTTAATTTATTAAGTTCTTTTAAATATTTTTAAATATTTTTATTAAATATTGAAATTGATTACATTATAATATATGCATGTTATCTCACAAAATATATTTTATTAAAAAAAGTGTACTTCACATTATATAAAGAGTTAAAAGGAAACTATGTTAAACTCTCCTATATTGTGGGACTAAAAAAGTTGCATAAATACTATATGAGTTAGAATGTGAGTTTGAGCTTAATTGGGCTGTGAATTTGGGTTGATTGGGCTGCTAATTTTGGCTGGTTGGGTGATGAATTTGGGCTGGTTGAGCTGCAAACTTTTTTAATTTGTATTATAAATTTATATATTATAAATTTATTATAATGTATATTATAAGAATAAATAATATAAATTTTTAATATTATAAATTTATATATTATATTAAATATTATTATTATTATTATAAATTTGTTATATTGTATATTATATAATAAATATTATCTCATTTATTATCACTATAATTAAATATAAAAATTAATAATAATTAAAGTATTAGATATTCATAAATATAATATAATTAAACTATATG
Source organism: Dendrobium chrysotoxum (assembly GCA_019925795.1). Taxonomy (NCBI): domain Eukaryota; kingdom Viridiplantae; phylum Streptophyta; class Magnoliopsida; order Asparagales; family Orchidaceae; genus Dendrobium; species Dendrobium chrysotoxum. The sequence goes on along the minus strand of CM034312.1, from coordinate 20,351,019 downwards.
TATAAATTTATTATAATGTATATTATAAGAATAAATAATATAAATTTTTAATATTATAAATTTATATTTTATATTAAATATTATTCTTATTATAAATTTGTTATATTGTATATTATATAATAAATATTATCTCATTTATTATCACTATAATTAAATATAAAAGTTAATAATAATTAAAGTACTAGATATTCATAATATAATATAATTAAACTATGTATAATAATTTAATTATAGTATATAATTATATTCATCATTTCAATTTAATTAAATTATTTAATAATTTAATTTTATTGAGAGATAATATGTGATAATCTACTAAAAATACGAAGTTTAAATTCTTAGAATTATGATGTTTAAGGTTAAAGTGTCATAATTATTATTAATTTTTAATAATATTATTATTTATTACGCAATCTGGTTCGATCGGTTGAACTGTTAATCTTTTCTTCTTTCGGTTTGTTGTCCTTCCGATTTTCATAGCCTTGGTAAATACATTCTTAACCAGTTGAATAACTTTAATGCCTTTTTTCAATTACAAATGTACAAGCCTAGAAATGACAACATTTGCTTTTTAACCAAAAATTGCATTTCTTACCTCTGTGACGAGTTGCATCCTTGAATTTGTCATCTTGTAACTTTTTTTTTGTTTGTAAATTACCTACAATTCACCCCTCAATTTCTATAATTTCTACAAATTATTATTCCAATAAATTGCATAAAATTAATTTATACTAAAATAACAATTTACCCCGTAACCTCCAATCTGCATAAAATCGTTGAATCCTCAGTTTGTTCCTTTCCTTCAACTTTCCTTCTTCTTCTTCTTCTTCCTTTGCTTCTTACTCTACTGAGAACCCACTCTTTTACAGCAAATCCTACTCCAAATCCTCTGCTCCTCTTCCTCTCCCTATGATCTGCATGCTAGAACCGAGACCAAGCCTCCTCTGTTCGACTCCTGCTTCCGTAACCTTCACAGTTCCAGAACTCAGCCACAGGTATTCTTCCTCTCCAAAGGCCTCTGCTCCACTTTTGCTTTGCACGCCGTAACCAATACCACTCTACAGTCGCATGAGATATCCTTTGGAAAGAGCAGTAAACAAAAATCTCTAATAGGCTAAGGCTTCAGCCCACACATCCATTTGATCTCAACACATCCGTTGCATGCATTGATTACTGGAGTGATTATATGCATAGTTTAATTTAATAAAAATAACAGTAACGTACTAATTTACATTAATTAACTATTAATAATAATTAACAGTAATTTTAACTTTAAGCATTAAATTAAATTTTCAAGATAAATTTAATTAATCCAAATTACATACCTGAAATTTTTGGGTATTACAAAGTGGCCACGAACCATGGTTTGACCGCAGGAATTGTTGTAAGAAAATTCTATTTGAGGAAGAATTAGATCCCATTGGTGGATGCTTTTTTTGATGAAACATCTCAAGAGTTTTCCTAGGCTTCGTTTGACAGCTTCTGTTTATCCATATGTTTGCGAATATGTAGTGGTGTTGAATTGTAATCTCGTACCTAGTTTGCCTATTGAGTTTTCCACAAGTGACTGAGGAATTTGACATCTCGATCTGATGTGATAATTTTAGTAATGCCATGTAGTTTAACGATTTCTTGAAAATAAAGGTTGGCGATGTGGGTGGCTTCTAACATTTTGTGATAAGGTACTAAGTGTGCTATCTTTGAAAACTTGTCAACAACAACCATGACAAAATCTTTTTGTCGTTGTGTATTGGGAAGACCTACTACAAAGTCCATACTGACGTCGGTCCATGGCAATTTAGGAATAGGCAATGGCTTGTAGGGTTAGGATCCTGGTTGGCATGTTTTTTCTAGGTTACATACCATACACCTCTTTACATAGCAGTCCACATCTCTGACATATAATGGGCAATAGAATTTGTCTTGGATAATGACCAATATCTTATCTCTCCCAATATGATTGGCTGATTCTCCATCATGACTTTCGTATAAGATGGCCTCTCTATAGGAACATTGTGGTATGCACATCTTATTAGCCAAATAATATATAACCATGGTTAATATGAAAAAGTTTATCGGATCCGATTCTACTTACCTTCCATACAAGGCTTCAAGTCCCTTGAAATCCCTTTATTTTGAATTGTAATGTGTTGATTAGAAGTAGGCTTCTACTTAAGGCATCATCCATTTGATTGAATTGACCTAATTTTTGCTTGAAGTTATAGTGGAAGGAAGTTAGATACTCCATCCACTTAGCGTATTTTCATTTTAACTTGTTTTGATTGTGTAGGTTTTTAAGAGCCTCATGATAAGAAACGAGTACAAATTTTTGTGTTAATAGATAATTGCTCCAATATTGTAAAGCTTGTACAATAGCGTAGAATTCCTTGTCATAAGTAGAATATTTTTGTCGCGCTTCGTTAAGCTTTTCGCTAAAATAGGCCATGGGTGTCCTCCTTGATTTAGCTCATCCTCACTACCTATATTGAAAGCATCACAATTAACTTCAAATACCTGATTGAAAGCCGAAAGGGCTAAAGCTGGGGCAGAGGACACTAATTGTTTCAACTGGTCAAAACTAAACTGTGCTGCTTCATTCCATTTCCACTGTGTATTCATGAGCAGTTTTGTAAATGGTGCATCCATGTTGCTGAAATTTATGATGAAACAATTATAGAATGAGGCCAACTTATGAAATTGTCGTATCTTTGTTGTGGATGTAAGATTAGGCCAGCTTATAATAGCTTTATCTTTGTGAGATCCATCTTGATGCCTTTGGCAGACACCACATATCGCAAGAATTTGATAGTGTTGTCCATGAACTTACATTTAGAAGGATTGACGAACAATTGTAGCTCTTGGAGTGTTTTGAATATTTGATGAAGGTGCGGTAGGTGTTCCTCTACGTTTTTGCTATATACAAGAATGCCATCAAAACAAATAACAATAAACTTACCCAAAAAATGTCAGAAGATTTGGTTCATCAAGCACATGAAGGTGTTGAGTATATTAGAGAGTCCAAATGGCATGACGGTCCAATTGTATAGGCCATTGTGTGTCTTGAATGCAATTTTATATTCATCTTCTGGTTATATTTGGATTTGATGGTATTCGCTTCTTAAATAAATTTTTTGAGATACAGGTTGCTTTGGATAATTGATTAAAAAGATTATCAAGTTTAGGAATGAGTGTAACATCCTAAGCTGGTGGTGTAAGGGAAAGGGATAATCCGGTTAGATGCATTTTCCACCAACACTTATTTCATGATTACATTCATCAGGATTGAGCAAGTAGGGAATTAATATGTCCAAACTATCACCACCTAATGTAGTCTACTTAAAGTATTATACCCATAATTATATATATTCGGAATCATGCACCATATTTATCAATATAAAATACAAAGATTTGCTAGAACTTCAAATCAATTTTCTCTTACCCAAAATTGAATATATCGCTTATTGATCAGCATTCTATCTACACCCAAAATTGTACACCCAAAAAAGACTATGCACATGGTGCAGACAAGCACCTACCTTGTGCCCCGCTGACTGCTTCCCTTGCCTTGCAACATATTAATAGGTGAGCTAAATGCTCAGTGAGATAAATAATTCTTGTATAAAATTCAACATATAAGAATAAGAAGCAAGGAATATGCATGCTAATTATTTTGGAACTAAAAAAAAAGGTTATAAGTAGAAGACATATGCATATATGAAAGAATAAATAGACTACATCCCTTCTTTAACAAGTGGGCAATGCATAAGAATGTTCATTTACTATATAAAATTTTCATACATTCTTTCTATTTCTTCTCGTTCAATTCCTATCCATTGTTTTAGAAAATTCAAATGATTAACTCAGGCTTTTGAATAATAGGTCGTCACCTCACCCGTTGGCCGACCATTTAATAATAGCCCCTTACTTCAATGCTGGATCTCAATGTACTAACTTTTCAGAAATGAGAGCCGGCTACCTTCTATACGTTCCCTATTAAAGTTTACTTCGTTAGGTCTTTCACCTTCCCCTTGCGCAGGCTATCATTTGCTAGCCCATTCCTCATAACATGACTTTTCACTATTTTTCATAATTATTTGTATTTCTTTTACTTAGAGTTACATATTAAGCATGAATGTATAACTGAAAATAATTTAAACTATCATAGCAAGTATCAATGGTACAAAGTGGCAAAGAATTATTAACATAACATTCTTTATGATAAGATAATTATAAACTTGTACTTTCCATTATTGGAATTATCATCACCTGCTCAATATAAATAAATTCCAGAAAATTTAGACCTATGAATTCATTGCTTCCTATACTAGAAATTGAGTATCTCACCTTGCTCACTTGGTTATTGGGATGAATTTGATTCCTTAGAAGACCCTGACCTCTTTGTCTTTTATAAAGAACCTAAATAAATCACATTTTTTGCAATTTATAAATAGTTTCTAAGTTAGAAATCAATTTATGATAAATCTAAAAAAAAAAGAATTTTAGCTTAACTAAATTTCTTCTCATTCAAATTAGGTTCCTTACCTAATCCCTAGCCTCCTTCCTCTTATTTCCTTCTTCTTCTTCCTTTTCTTCCTTCTCCTCCTTAACCGATCTCAGATTTTTAGCCGCAGCAACCCTCAAGGCCTCCCCTCCTCGGAATCATAACTTGCACTCAGTAAGCTGTTGTTTTGGTTCCAGAGGTCAACTACAGGTGGAGGAAAAGAATTGGAATGGTTTAATATTTAACTAATATATATACGTTATTATATAACAAATGACTATTATACAAATAAATTTCCAGTTATCTGATTGCTGCACTAACCCAATCAACCACTACATGTGATGATAAGTGAAAAAATCTGCTTTGCTACAGTACATTTTGGGATGTGTGAAAAAATGGGGTATAATTTTTTGGGGGAAAATTAAGCTTACCTTTTTTTTTTTTAAAATGGGTATTATAATGGTAAAGAGATGCCTGATGGTAATTTTTTGTTGACGACTCGACTGTCAATAAACATGCACTAATAACTATCTTTCTTTGGTACAAGAAGTGCTTGTACAATGCATTGGCTAGAACTGAGTCGAACCAAGGCCTTGGGAATAAGTTATTGTACTTGTCATTGTAACTCAACATATGCTTTTGGTGACATTCGGTAGGCTGTTCAGCTAGGAATGATAGAATCAGGAACGCAGTTGATAGCGTGCTGAATTTTCCTTAGTGGAGATAGGCCCGTAGGAAGATTGTCTAAAAAATACATTTGCAAATTGTTGTATAAGACATTGGACAACTGGTTGTGGTGCGACCTACTCTGGATTGGTTTTGAAAAGCAACCAAGGCCAATCTGTAGTCGATTTCTTTGCAAGTTTGTATGAAGAGAGACTGCGATACAATTTCAGGATTGGTTTTTATTGGTTCAGTTTGTTCTTTGGAGGGTAGAAGCACCACTAATTGTTCTTATTTATAGAAGGAGCAGGTGTTGTGGAAACCATCATGCTTTTGCCAACACTGTCCAAGAAGGAGGTGACATGCATCCATAGGAACAACATCACAAAGAATTTGTTTTTATAACTTGCCCCAAATGAAAAATTGAACAAGACATTGTTTACTTATAGTGATTTTGTTACCTTTCTTGAGCCACGCAAGTTGATAAGGTTTTGGATGTGGTGTGGTATGAAGGTCTAATTTTTTCATTATAAGAGGCTTTTAAAAATGAAGTGTTGAAAAGCTGTTGGACTTGATGATATTCCAATAGAAGTGTGGAAATGCTTAGGAGATGAAGGAATTTCTTGGCTTACTGAATTTTTTAATTTTATTTTGAAGACTAAAAAGATACTAGATGAGCGGAGAATGAGTGTGTTGATTCTTATTTTTAAAAATAAAGGTGATGCATAAAATTGTGTGAATTATAGAGGAATTAAGTTAATGTGTTATACTTTAAAACTATAGGAGAGAGTTATGAAGCATAGGTTACGACATGATATTAATATTTCTCAAAATCAATTTGGATTCATGCTGGGTTGGTCTACTATGGAAGCTATACATTTAGTGAGAGGTTTGATGGAGAATTATAGAGAGAATAAGAAGGATCTACATATGATGTTTATTGATTTAGAAAAAAGCATATCATAAAGTTCCAAGAGAAGTGCTATTGAATGTTCTAGAAAAGAAAGGGGTTAATAATGCTTATATTGAAGTCATTAAGGATATGTATGCAGGAGCTGTTACTTGTGTTCAAATACAAGGTGGTTTGACCAAGCATTTTCCTATTTCAGTTGGATTACATCATGTATCAACCTTAAGCCCATATTTTTTTGCTTTAGCCATGGATGTTCTTGCTAGACATTTGCAAGAGGTTGTACCCTGGTGTATGCTTTTTGATGATTATATTCTTCTTGTTGATAAGACTAGGGAGGGAGTTGAAGGTAAACTTGAATTATGGAGGTCAAGCTTAGAGTTTAAAGATTTTATGTATGAGTTGATCTAAAACCGAATATATAAAGTTTAATTTTAGTAGTAATAGGTCTAGTGGGAGTATTGCGACTTTGGGCAATCAAGTCATTAATAAGAGTACACGTGTTAGATATCTTGAGTCTATTGTTTAGAGTGATGGTGAAATGGATGGGGATAATATTAGCAAAATTCAAGTTGGATGATTGAAGTGGAGGAATGCATCTGGCTTTTTGTGTGATAGAAAGTCCCCCTCAAACTTAAGGGAAAATTCTATAAGATGGTGATGAGACCTGAAATTGTTTTATTGAAATATCTTATCCACCTATGTGGATTATTCTTTTCTACGAAAATCACTTTTTGAGATTCATCCTTGAGACCTTGATGCATTTCATTTGAATCCTTATTTCTCTTAGGGGTGTCAAAATGGTTATTTGGTTAGGTTTGAGTCCAATCCGAAATTGATCCGGTTTCACTTCACCTGCCCCGAACATGACCCGATTAGGTAAATAGGTCATAAGCTTGGACTTGAACCTGACCCGACTCCAACCCAACTTGAAACGACTCGACCCGTTGATTTGGTTAAGTGCGATGGGTGACTGAGTGTGGGTGGTCAAGTGGGCGAGGGAGCTCGATTTGGCGAGCTGGTGAGTGGGCGTTTGCGAGGGGGCGAGCGCAACGAATGGGCATGACGAGCGCGATGGACAAGTTTCGGGTTGCTTTCAGTTTTTTGGGTTGATCCGAACCCGACTCATTTTCCAAATAGGTTGACCCGGATCCAGAATTTTTAGATCGGGTTTTTGGGTCGTGTCAAATATTGGTACCCCTAACTTCTCCTATCTCGTTGCTTAACTAAATTATACACGTATCTTTTAACCTCCTTAGTATTTAATCTATTATATAAATCTTAAAAAATTAAATTCTTTGCATAATATATTATTTTCTTAGATTCTGGCCTCTCTATGTCTATCCTAATTTTCTAATTTTTTCTATCTAAACTAATTTTTATAATAAAACTTCTTATATTTTTTCTTTTCTTGTACATTTTGTTTTCATTATCCACTATTTTTATTATTAGTAGCTTTTCCTTGTGATTCTCCAAACAAATATACTTTTTTATTTCACTAGCTAATTTTTTTTTCACATTACATTAGCTTCCTTATGAACAACTCAAGTCTTAAGATCTTGAATCTTACCCTCCAAAAAATTTTTATTTGTATTCTGAAAATACCCCCATATAATTACAACAACAACAACAACATCAAGCCTTTATCCCACTACGTGGGGTCGGCTACATGAATCCTTTTTCTCCATTGTGTCCTGTTAAAAGTCAAATTCTCGTTTAAATCTAATAAAGAAAGATCATTTTTAATATTTTCTAACCAAGTCTTTTTAGGTCTACCTCTACCTTTCTTAACATAAGTCAAATCTAAGACCTCTACTTTCCTAACCGGGTCATCGGGAGGCCGCCGTTTTACGTGACCAAACCATCTAAGGCGACTCTCTCTAATCTTATCTTCCACTGGAGCTACTCCAACCTTTTCACGAATATGCTCATTTCGTATCCTATCTCTAAGGGTAAAGCCACTCATCCACCTGAGCATCCTCATCTCTGCAACACTTAACTTAGAATTATGCTTCTCTTTTAATGGCCAACATTCGGCACCATAAAGCATTGCAGGTCTCACCACCATCTTATAGAATTTTCCCTTAAGTTTGAGAGGTACTTTTCTATCACACAATAAGCCTGATGCATTCCTCCACTTTAACCATCCAACTTGGATTCTGCTGATAATATCCCCATCTATATCACCATCACTCTGAACAATAGATCCAAGATATCTAAAACGTGTACTCTTATTAATGACTTGATCGGCCAAAGGCATTCAATGCCCTCACTAGGTCTATTATTACTAAAATTACACTCCATATATTCCGTTTTAGATCTACTCAAGCGAAAACCTTTAGACTCTAAAGTTGACCTCCACAATTCTAGTTTACCTTCAACTCCCTCTCTAGTCTTATCAACAAGAAGAATATCATCAGCAAAAAGCATACACCAAGGTACATCCTCTTGCAAATGTCTAGTGAGAACATCCATGACTAAAGCAAAAAGATATGGGCTTAAGGCTGATCCTTGATGTAATCCAACCGAAATAGGGAAATACTTGGTCAAACCACCTTGTGTTTGAACACAAGTAATAGCTCCTGCATACATATCTTTAATGATTTGAATATAAGCGTTATTAACTCTTTTCTTTTCAAGAACTCTCTTTAATTATTTATTTTATAAGATAAGGTAATATTTTACTTTTTTATTTATTTTACTCCCTTTATCTTAAAATCTAATACTAATAAGCGATATTGGGTACATAAATTTTCACTCGTAATGACTTTACAGTCTTTGTAGTATAAACAATTTATTTATTTTATAAGATAATAATTCATTTGAGTTTTACTATGTCTATTCTTATAAATGATGAGATGCTCCTCTCTTTTTTTAAATAAAGTATTAGCAATGACAAAATTATAAGCTAGGTCAAAATTTAATACGGTTATACCACCTTCATTAGAAGTTTCAAATCCATATTCACCATTGTTTCGGTTTGTTGTCTTTACCACTGGAGTTATGATTTGTGTTATAATGTATTGCCACATGTTAATATTATTTTTAGGGTTTGGTTTTAATTAGTGCAAGGGAATATGCTTTGTAGGGAACGTACGTGGAAGGAATTAAAGAAGAAGTCGTCTTGTCTCCAGCTCATGCACTCTCATTGATAGCTTCTGGTGAAGGTATAACAGACCGAGGGTACTTCAGTTTATATACCCAAATTCGTGCTTAGTCTTGATAGCCTTAATGGAGGATCTATTGTGGTCTGCTGTCTGTATTACTTTCAGCTGCATTGGGGCAATGCATGCTTCTATATCCTTTGCAGCAATGAGTTTTTGAAATCTTAAAAGCTTCTTTATATGTGCATATTCTGTCTTCTTCACAACCAGTTATGGTTGAAATATGTAAATTTGTATCTGCTACTGGTTCTTACTTTATGTTCTTTATCTTGCTTCTTTGTTGATGACTAAACGATAGTGCTGGGGTGTGCATTGATGAAATTTTTTGGAGTTTAGTAAGCTTGAAATTATAATCTATTATGCTTGTTTAGTTACCAATTCTTCAAAATTTTTCGAAAGTTCAAAATTTTGTAGGCCCCTTTGGCTTGATCATTTTATTTATTGGCCCACATAGTTTGAGTTTTGACTTATGACTCCCTGCTAATGATCGCCATATATATAAATATTAATTTCAATGAAAAGGCTGGGTGTGAAGGGGCCCTTCTTATTAGAAAAAAAAGGCATGAAGTAGAAAAAGGTTTAATTACAAGCATGAAGAGAGCTTTAAAAAAAAAAAAACGAAGTCATGAGGTGAGATGCGGTTTTGGATTGAGGGCTGATGCTCCACTGAGTTTGGTGTAGGGTTGTGAACACAAGCTCTGATACTAAAAGAGAATTGGTAATGCGGTAGTTTTGTTGCCATGCGGTAGTTTTGTAAGGAATAAAATATTGTGTGTTATTTATAAGATTCTATCTTTTTTGCATTTTTTACCATAACTCTTTATTTTTTGTGTAGCGTTATTTTTATGTGTTTGGACTAATTTTAGCACCAAATATCAATTGATAATGTGTACAGATTTATGATGATAAACAATGTGCATGCTGGGGGTGTAACAGTGGCCATGGAAACCTTTTAGCAAATAGATAAGGCTTGATTGTGAACCTTGAAGTGGTTGATCATTTATGTAAGAACTGGTTTTGCCGGTTCAGTTGAACTAGCCCTAATTTAAGCGTGGGTGGGCGCAGATGACGGTTTGATCGAGCAAGCGAGCGAAGTAGAGTGTTCAGAAACAAAAAACAACAACTCCTCATGGGAGATAACTACAATTCGTTCATTCCAATGGAATCAATCGAGCGAGTAGGAGCCTAGAGAAAAACCGTGACCAAGAGGAAGAAAGAGAAGGAAATAGAGAGAAAGAGAAAGGAAATCAGCGGGAGCAAAAAAGATACCTGTGAACTTGAGCAAGAGCGGGCAAAGAGTCGAGCCAGAGCACCAGCACAGGTGAAAACTAAGACTCTTCGGGCAAATTAAAGACGAAGGGGAAGGTTAGCTTTAAAGAAATAATTTATTATTTAATTTAAGTTATTATTAATCAATATTAATTTCATAAATAGGTAAGAAAAGGATATTAGATAAATATATTCATGAAACATTGAGTCATAAGATAATTATATATTAAAAAAATAGTTTTAATAGAAAATCTAAAATATTAATTAGAGAATATTCTGAAGTATAATGTAATTATAGGTATTAAGTTATTGACGGCGAGGTGGTGATTAAAGCAATATTGTTAAGACATTCTATTCGAGGTGAGTACTAATGCTTCTATTTTATTATAATGACATTTTTTTAAATTCAATTTCATTGAAATAATTGATATTGGTTAGTTAATGATTTTTGTAAAATTTTAATATTTCTTCCTTTTGAATGGTTATATTGAATTGATTGATAGTTAGCATGATTATTCATTATATGCACTATAGAAAATTATTGAATAATAAATGAATAAAATGATTATATACGAATGCTTGTATGTGCATGATTGATTGATGGAGCACACCCCCTAATAGTACTGGTTGGGGATGCAATCAATGTATTGGTATTGAAGCGTTTTTTTTCGTGAGGCGAGGCGTAAGCCTCAAAGCGTTTTGACGCGTGAGCCTCAAAATAACAAATTTCATAATGTGCAAATAAATGTTAAAAGTGATTTTTTATATAATACCTAAATAATATGTTAAAAGATTACATATTATCTTTCTATTGAATTATGAAGTAACACATTGACATACATATGAAACAAAAAATTGCACAAGACGTAAAGTGGCTAGTGATAAATTGTATGAAACATAATTGAAATATAATATTACATGAGCAAAAAAATATTAAATATAGAAACTGCATAAAAGTATCATATAACATTAAGTTCAACTTCAAATTTTTTCTTTTTAAGTTCCCTACTCATTTACATTGAATTTCTAAAAAAGGTTGAAATAGTTAACAACAACTAGAAAATCATATGTATTGTCATCATTGAGGAGATCTTTGTTTGAGTGGTTATTATAACAAATTGGTCTCTTCCCTATCTCATCCTGTGAAGTCCAATGCCTCCCAATATGCTTCTTCTTTATTTATTTCAGGCTTCTTTCTCTTTCATAAATATTTTTTATCAATATAAAGATGAGATTAATACTCCAAAATTTTTAGAGGAGGTAGTGGTGGTGTGCGGCTTTCAAGTGATCCTTGACGGCGGCTATGATGCCATGACAGTGGTGGATGTGGCGAAGGTGACAGGCTGGAGGTTGAGGTAGTCAAGAGAAAGTTGTTGCAACTCAGGGGTGTATAAATGTGTGATTTGTTCAGGGCTTTATTTAGGATTTATGTAAGTTTTAATAAAAAATATATATAAATAGGGTGAGGCGTAAGCTTCACGCCAGAGAGGCGAGGCATGCCTTAAGGTGGGCCTCAACTAAGCTAAGATGCAAGCCTCATAAAACCGAGGCGTGAGCCTCGAGGTGTTTTTCACTAGAATTGTATTGAGGCGGGCCTCATATTACGTAATTTTAAACAATGGATGCAATATATCCGTGCACGTAAATGAAAATGAAAAATGAGTACCTTTATTAGTACTTATTTAGACAGTGTCTCCTGTGACGATTTTATTATCAAGAAAATGATAAATATACGATATATGTGACATATATGATATACGCATAATATAGATGGTCATGTTTTGATATAAATCTTAAATAGAATTAAATTATATTTTGAAAAGATCATGCATATTGTTTCTAATACCTTGTGTTATTGTAATCTAGAAGTATGATTTACTCTCTGAGTTATGTCATGACTCACCCTTTTTAATTGAAAAATATTTACATATATTATTTAATATAATTAAAATGAGTAAAAGAGAAGAGAATGTATATTGTAGGCGCGACACATCAGGAGGAAAGGTATTTATATCATTTTATATTTTGTTGTTTTTTGTGGCTCTTTCAGTTTATTGGAGATAGTTTTAGCATAAGAATTTAATCAATAGTCCGACCTTTTGTTCCCGCCTCGTTAATTCAAGCCTCCTGGCCGGGTTGTGACAATTTATATGATAATATTGTGTTGATAGGATTCTTTAGAACCAGCTTTGTATGGAGATGGTTGCACCTCTAATTACGAGGTTCTTTTGACTATATTGATTACTGGTTGGAGTGGAGTTTTGAATGTGAGCGTCATCGTGAGTTTCACTGTTAGCTATTTGTTTTGATGATTTGATTTATGTGGTAACTTTGGCTATAGTGCATTTGATAGCTCAAGATAATTGAATGTGTTAATTATTAATTAATTCTTTATTAGCCTACATAATAAGATGATTTCATATTTTCTTTGATAAATACTTAACTTGATTAATTAATGTTAATGAATTACCTTATTGATTTTGTAACTAAATTAATAGTTAATTAGTAACTAAACATATTATGTTGTGTTAAGTAAATACAATTATATGTTTAATTTTTGGTAAATTTTTCTGCAAGTTTTTTCACATTGGCAGTGGATATTCTTAATTAGAAGAAGTATTCTAATTTATAATCATTCAATAAGTAGTTTAATTAATTATTATTCCAATTATTAATTAATGAACACTTATCCTAATTTTGTAGGCAATGTAATATCACTATTATTAATTTATAGATAACTAACTAGAATTATTAAATTTTGAATTAGTTAATGCATTGCTAAATGAATTGATATATTTTTTGTAATAGTTATCTCAACCAAATTTCTTGATTAGTTTATTAATTGATGATTGTATCGCTAATTAGATAAATTATTACCCAAATAATTTTTTGATGGCTTATTCTGTCACGACCTGACCCAGAGATTCGAATTAACGAGATGAGAACAGACGGTTGGACGGTTGATTAAATTTCATTTGCTAAAACTATCTTCTATAAACTAAAAGAGCCACTATAATCCTCAAAAATTAAAACAAAGTTAAATATTATAAATACCTTTTTTCTGGTGCGCTGCACCTATGATATACATTATCTTCTCTTCTATTCATTTTAAGCTTTGAATAATACCTGTTCATTTATAAATTTAAGAGCGAGTCAAATCATGCTTATAAATTACAATAACTCAAGGCACTTGGAACAATACGTATGATCATTTCAATGCATAAAGTAATTTTATTTAATCATTTCATTTTAAGACTTTCAATGTTATGCATATATCATATCTTTATCCTTATCTTTATTCATATCTTTATCCTTTCTTGTAAATAATACAATCGTTAGTACCAATAAATATACTTTTTTATTTTCTTTTCCTTTTTCATAACCTTTTACATTCACGTGCACGGGTACATTACGTCCCCAACCAGTGTCATAAAGGGGTGTGCTCTATCATTCAACATGCACATGCAATCATTCTACATAAATCAAATCATTTATATTCTCCATATCATTTCATATTGATTTATATAATAAATATCATGACATAGGACAGATGACATTTTTATGATATAAAATTCAAATCTCTTAGTTCAACATGATCAATCATTTGGATTTGAGAATGATAAAACATGAACTAGCTAACAAAGAAAAGAAGACTTCATAAGAAGACATTATCTTTCAAAACATGTAATTGAATAGAAAACAAAGTCAATAAAAAAAACATGAGTACTCACCTTGATTTAAATAGCTTTTGCTCTTTTTTTCCTTTGTTCTTGACTTCAATCACCTATAATAATACATAGTTTCATAAGGTTATTAAATATATTTAAATAGTTCTTATTTTTAAATAATAGAAATTGTTCTCTCTATTTTATTATTTAAATATAGAAAATCATAATTTAATTAATTTCTAAAATAAATATACTATATTTAATAAATAAATTCACTTAAGTAACTAATAAAATATACTCTCATTTCTATCAAAGAAAAATAAAATATTTTTAATCTACTCATTTGAAAATACTCGAACATGCGCTCTTTTTAATATTTGCTATTAATCTTATAATTTAATTTGATAATAATAATACTAATTATTATTATTAAATAAATTCTTTATTAAAATATTTTAATTTAATATTACAAAAATATAAATTCTCTCCCTTCAACATATATATATATATATATATATATATATATATTCATAAATTATCTATTCTTATTTAATTAGATTCATAATAATTAATTAATTAATTATCTAATTAAAATCATATTTAAATATTAAGCTTTTCTCTTTCTAAATATATGCATATAATAACATTAATCATTTTAATCTAGAAATTTAAAATAATAATCTCGATTTAGATAAATTTTTAATAAATAGGAAAACTTACCTCTTACTCCTGAAAATTCCTTCGAGCCCTAGCTTGTTCGCCTGCTCCTCTATTCCACGTTCGTGCTCTCTCTCTTCCTTTCTCAATTCGCCACTGGTTAGCGCTTCATCTTCTTCCTCTCTGATTCTCCACTTAAACCCGCGATCCGACCTTGCTAGCCCTTCCAGTGCCCGTGTTCGTCCTCTTGGTCTGCGTTCGCCTGCTGATCTGCTCCCGTGCTCGCATGGCTGTTAATAGAGGTCTGGTTCAGTTGAACCGGATGGCCCGGTTCTTACATATTCTCCATCTTAATCCTACTTAATTTATTTAGTTATACTAAACTCATTTTAATCCCTAATTAATTTATCCTAATTATATTAAAAATTTAAATTCATATTTGTTAATTATTAATAAGTTTAGTTTAATCATTAATTTTTAGTTTCAATCAATTGATTAGCCTAACCGAACATTGACTAATGAGCCTAATTTATTAGTTCTTGATTACCCTATATACTTTTAATATAATTAATTCTCATATTAACTTCATATTATTTTACTATTATCATATGCAAGCAAATCTTTTGGTGAGTTCCAATCAAAGCCTAGCAAATCTACTCACATTTATGAGGTACAACAACAACAACAACATCAAGCCTTTATCCCACTACGTGGGGTCGGCTACATGAATCATTTTTCTCCATTGTATCCTGTTAAAAGTCAAATTCTCGTTTAAATTTAATAAAGAAAGATCATTTCTAATATTTTCTAACCAAGTCTTTTTAGGTCTACCTCTACCTTTTTAACATAAGTCAAATTTAAGACCTCTACTTTCTTAATCGGGTCATCGGGAGGCCGCCATTTTATGTGACCAAACCATCTAAGGCGACTCTCTCTAATCTTATCTTCCACTGGAGCTACTCAAACCTTTTCACGAATATGCTCATTCGTATCCTATCTCTAAGGGTAAAGCCACTCATCCACCTGAGCATCCTCATCTTTGCAATACTTAACTTAGAATTATGCTTCTCTTTTAATGGCCAACATTCGGCACCATAAAGCATTGCAGGTCTCACCACCATCTTATAGAATTTTTCCCTTAAGTTTGAGGGGTACTTTTCTATCACACAATAAGCCCGATGCATTCCTCCACTTCAACCATCCAATTTGGATTCTGCTGATAATATCCCCATCTATTTCACCATCACTCTGAACAATAGATTCAAGATATCTAAAACGTGTACTCTTATTAATGACTTGATTGCCCAAAGTCATAATCCCCTCACTAGGTCTATTATTACTAAAATTACACTCCATATATTCCATTTTAGATCTACTCAAGCGAAAACCTTTAGACTCTAAGGTTTACCTCCACAATTCTAATTTACCTTCAACTCCCTCTCTAGTCTTATCAATAAGAAGAATATCATCAGCAAAAAGCATACACCAAGGTACATCCTCTTGCAAATGTCCAATGAGAACATCTATGACTAAAGCAAAAAGATATGGGCTTAAGGCTGATCCTTGATGTAATCCAACCGAAATTGGGAAATACTTGGTCAAACCACCTTGTGTTTGAACACAAGTAATAGCTCATGCATACATATCTTTAATGATTTGAATATAAGCGTTATTAACTCCTTTTTTTTCAAGAACTCTCCATAGCACTTCTCTTGAAACTTTATCATATGCTTTTTCTAAATCAATAAATATCATATGTAAATCCTCCTTATTCTCTCTATATTTCTTCATCAAACCTCTTAATAAATGAATGGCTTCCATAGTAGACCTACTTGGCATGAATCCAAATTGATTTTGAGAAACATTAGTATGACGCCGCAACCTATGCTCCATAACTCGTTCCCATAGTTTTAAAGTGTGACACATTAACTTAATTCCTTTATAATTCGCACAATCTTGTGCATCACCTTTATTCTTAAAAATAGGGAGTAACACACTCATTCTCCACTCATCTGGCATCTTTTTAGTCTTCAAAACAGTATTAAAAAGTTTAGTAAGCCAAGAAATTCCTTCATCTCCTAAGCATTTTCACACCTCTATTGGAATATTATCAGGTCCAACAGCTTTTCCACCCTTCATTTTCTTTAAAGCCTCTCTAACTTCGGTTTTACTAATACGCCGATAAAGACAGAAATCTTTATTTTCATTTAGGATGCTAAGGTCACTACAATTAATTTTATATTCACATTCTTCATTTAAAAGTTTAGCAAAATATCTCATCCACCTTTGTTGAATATCATCTTCTAAAAAATGTACTTTTTGATCTTCATCCTTAATACACTTCACTTGAACTAAATCCTTACTACTCCTATCTCTTTGTTTGGCTAACTTATACATATATCTTTCTCCCTTCTTATTATTTAATCTATTATATAAATCACTAAAAGCTAAAATTTTTGCATCGCATATTGCTTTCTTAGATTCCTTACGTGCCTCTTTATATATTTTTCAATTATCAGAATTTTTATAATTAAACAAATTTTTATAACAAATCTTCTTATTTTTAATCTTTTCTTGCACATTTGAATTCCACCACCAACTATTTTTACTATTAGGAGCTTTTCCCTTTGAAACTCCAAGCACATCTTTTACAATATTCTTAATATCACAAGCCACTTTTTCTCATATAACATTAGCATCCTCATGCATAGACAAAATCTTATGATCTAAAATCTTACTAGCAAAAATATTTTTGTTAATATTCTTTAAATGCCCCCTTCTAATTCTAGAATATCGTATTACTTTATTTTTTATTTTCTGCCCAATTATCTTTAAGTCTAAAACTAATAAACGATGTTGGGTATATAAATTTTCACTTGGAATAACTTTATAATCTTTGCAATTTAAACGATCTAATTTTTTTTAAGAAAATAATCAATTTGAGTTGTATTATATCTATTTTTATAAGTAATGAGATGCTCATTTCTTTTCTTAAATAAGGTATTAGCAATTAAAAAATCATAAGTTAAACAAAAATCTAATATGGACTTACTACCTTCATTAGTTGTTCCAAACCTATGGCCACCATGAATGCTTTTAAAATCATCTACCTTTCTACCAACATGTCCATTTAAATCTCCTCCAATAAAAACTCTTTCTTGAAAAGGTATATTTTGTATTAATTTTTCTAAGTCATTCCAAAATTTTAATTTTGAACCCATATCCAAACCCACTTGAGGAGCATAAGCACTTATAATGTTAACAATCTTAGCATCAACAACAATCTTTAAAGCTATAATTATATCTCCAATTCTATTAATATTTATAACATTATCCTTCAAACTCTTATCTAAAATCACGCCTACACCATTTCTAGTACGACTCCTATCCGAATACCAAAGTTTAAATCCTAAACTATCAATCTCCTTAGCCTTCTCTCCAACCCATTTAGTTTCCTGAATGCACAGAATATTTATCTTCCTATAAATCATAATATCTTTTAATTCTATTAATTTTCCTGTAAGGGAACCTATATTCCAAGTTCCTATCCTAATTTTTGTTTCATGGACTAGCTTCTTTGCCCACACCCGTCCTTGATGTGGGAACCCTTGCCTATTTAACACTGCACCCGGGCGGTAGTGCAGCGGCCCTTGCACACATTGTTGCTGTATTCAGGCCATACAACGCGTCGCTTCCAGGGGACGCCCTAGCATTAACACAATTTCTTAAAGGATTCATGTTATTATTATTCGACAAGTTTTACGCTAGCTGTCGACTACCTAACGCAACCCTCCACTTTTCTCATCCAGGACTTCGGATCTGGCAACGGCAGTGTTACTCACATTTATGAGGTAAGCTCTAAAAAATTGAGATCTCTTTTGTGATATCTGGTTCGACTGGGCCAGTTCAACCGAACCGGCCAGCCCCTAATATTAGACGCGACCCATGCGGGGTCGTTACTCTACAGATCGCGAGACAGAGGAAGGGGCGGACGCAGAGGACTTCGCGCGAGAGCGAGGTAAGTTTCGTTTTCCGTTTTTTTCCAAACGATTTTCTTCTAGGATAAGAATTAACCATTCCTTTTCATTCCTATCATTAACGAAGTGCTAAATTGGGAGCAATTACAAAGAACGAGAGAAATGATTGAGGGAAAGAGGGAAGAAGGTTTGTTGGAATTTCTTTTCAATTTTTCTTATAAATTTCGTCGATTTCTTAAATTAAAGTGAATGATATTTTAGTAAAGGAAGAAAGAGCGATTTGAAAGAAAAAGGGGAAGAATTTGAGAGAGAAAGAGAAGAAAGAATTGAACTGTGGTATTTCTTCTTATGAAAAGGTAAGCAATTAGTTGAGATCGTATGTTTTATTTATGATTTCTTTTGCTTAATAAGAAGTATATTTTCGGTAGGAAAAAAATCAAGTGATATAGAAATTTGTTAGACGGTGGAGAAAGAAAGTTTTGTGAGAAAAGAAAAGAAGGCTTGTGAGGTAAAGGCTTTCAAAATTGGATGAAGACTCTTAAAACTAGATGAATATTGGAAGAGGATAATAAAGTGGGTAAATCAAATAATTGTATATAGATCTTTTTATTGAACTTTTTATTTACTGCATTCATGTTAAATGTTAAAGTATTTACTGCAATCACCTTTCATGTTAAAGTAAGAGATGACTCAGGAGAAGATTGATATGATAACATTCAATCTATATTTCCTAATTGAAATATACAAATGCGATTTATATATTAAATAAAAGTATAACTAATGAAAGATAAAAGGGAAAAGGATATGCATGCAAATTACATGAGTCACCCCCGTATAGTACTGGCTGGGGAAACAATGTACCCGTGCACGATAAAAGAAAAAAAGAAAGGGAAAAGGTTATGGCATAAGGAAAAGGAAAATGGAAATGGATGTACCTCTAGTATATTTTGACGGTGCTCCTGTATAAAAGAAATAGGAAAAAGAATAAATGGTTAAAGATAAATAATGCTATGAAGGAATAATGATAAAGTATGTATGAAGAAATAAATGGAGTCAATTGCATTAAAGAAAGGATTTATTTTTTTGCCAAAAGAAATGAAGAAATGAAATGATATTAATGTTAATATGTAGTGTCCTTTATGCATGAGAATTATTTAACAGTTACCCACTGAGTTTACGTAGTAAACTCAAACCACGAATTTATATGTCTCAGGTAAGTCTTCAGAGATTTAAAAATGACAGAAAGAGAAGAGTTCATCTATAGAAGAGGACGTGCACCCGATAACATGTAATTTATGAATTGAGATAAATGTTAAGTAAATTGAATAATTTTGTTAGTAGCTCTTCAGATGATATAGGAGAGGTTAATGTTTTTATGTTATGCTTATGAACTGATTAGATCCTACCGTTCGACTTTAGTTCCCGTCTCGTTAATTCGAGTATCCGGGCCGGGTAGTGACAAAAGTGGTATCAAAGCCATAATTTAGATATGAATTTTACTGGAAGAGCCATTAGGATGATTTTAATGACTTAAAGATTTAATGTGAAATGAATATTTTATTGAAATAGGAATCAAAATGATTCTGAAGAAGAGAGGGAAGTCGAAAAGCCAGTACCTAATGTAAATATTAATCCTGATGCACTAACACAAATGATGACAGCTATGACTCAAATGATTCAAGACTCAAGGAATCAACCATCAGGAAGTAGCAGTAGTGGTGTGATTCCTATGGATAAGTATCTCAAATTGTTTCAAGATATGAGACCACCACTATTCAAGGGAGTTGAGGGACCAATTGAAGCTGAAAATTGGTTACTAAGAATTGAAAAGATTTTAGAAGGAATGTTTTGTCCAGAGGAGAGGAAAGTATCCTTGGTAGTCTTTGCTCTTGATGGAGAAGCAGAAAGGTGGTGGAGAGGTCAGCATAAAAGCAAAACTGGAGGTATTCAAGGCATGCAAATCAAGTGGGATGATTTTACAAAATTGTTTAGAGATTGGTTCGTACCTCCTTCTGTAAGGAGACAAATGCAGGATAAATTTGTGAGACTGGTGCATGGGGATAAATCAGTTATGCAATATGAAGCTGAATTTACAACATTATCCAGATATGCTCCTCACTTAATCCATACTGCAGAAGAACAGTGTAATTGATTTTTATCAGGATTGAAGGATGCAATTAGACAGCCTCTTATTCCATTTGGAATTGCAGATTATAAAGTGCTGGTGAAAAGGGCTAGAAGGATAGAAATGGACCTGCAAAACACTTAAAGGAGACGTGATTTTCAGAAGAGGAAGAGTGGTGAAGTTATGGGAACTTCACAGGATTTTCATAGCAAACCTCTTTCACAAACTGGGACTGGGAAATTTAATTGGAAGAAATCAAAGTCTAGTAGCAGTGATAGCTCAAGTGTAAACAGTTGCAGCAAGTGTGGAAGATAACATAAAGGAGAATGTTTATCAGGTACAAATACTTGCTTCTGGTGCCATCAACCAGGTTACATAGCCAAGAATTGTCCTACTTTGGGGCAAAGACCAACAGGAAAGTCAATGATGAATACTGGATCTCAGAAGAATGTTGGAAGACCAAGAACAGTAGAATCAGCTGCTTCTACTCCAGGATCAAGTCAAAGCCGACAGAATATTCTGCCTAGAGTATATGCATTGGCTCAGAAGGATGCTAAGGAATCACCTGAAGTAATTACAGGTGATAGAAATGAAAAATGAATAAATGTGTATTATGAAAGCATTATTCAAAGAATAATGTATGTTTATGTTTTTTTTTGTAACTTTTATAGGTGTGATCATGATGCAAGGAAAGTCTGTATGAATTCTGTTTGATACAGGAGCTTCTCACTTCTTCATTTCAGAGGAATTTGTTAAAATAGTTGGACTGAATGTTTATGAGACAAATGTAATTTTGAAAGTTTTAATGCCAAATGGATCTATTATGAATGTAAATGGTGTCTGCCAAGTGACTTATTTTCAAAATAAATGAAAGAGAGTTTAAAGCAATAATGAATGTTTTACCATTGCAAGAATTTGATATGATATTGGGAATGGATTGGTTATCAAGACACTTTTTGATTATTGATTGCAATAAGAAAATTGTAAAATTTAATTTGCCTGAAGGAAGAGAGTTGAAATTCTATGGAGAGAGAGGAGTTTCATCAATGATAATCACTTATATGAAAGCATGTAAATTTGTATCCAAGGGATGTCATTATTTTCTTGCTCGAGTAAAGGATACAAATAAGGAAGTTAAAGAATTGAAAGATATACCTGTAATCAACGAATATCCAGAGGTATTTTTGGATGATTTGCCAGGATTACCACCAGAAAGGGAGATAGATTTCACTATTGAGTTGATACCAGGTTCAGAACCAGTGGCAAGGGCACCTTACAGGATGGCAGTTAAAGAGTTGCAGGAGCTGAAAAGTCAGTTACAGGAATTGCTAGATAAGAGATTTATCAGGCCAAGTTCTTCACCATGGGGAGCTCCAGTGCTGTTTGTAAAGAAGAAAGATGGGAGCTTCAGAATGTGCATAGATTACAGAGAACTGAATAAGCTTACTGTTAAAAATAAATATCCATTACCCAGAATTGATGATCTTTTTGATCAACTGGAGGGAGCTACAGTTTTCTCTAAAATTGATTTAAGATCTGGATACCATCAGCTACGGATCAAGGAAGAAGATATAATAAAGACAGCTTTCAGAACCAGATATGGCCACTATGAGTTTGTGGTAATGCCATTTGGAGTAACAAATGCACCAGCTGTATTCATGGATTTAATGAACAGAATTTTTAAGCCATTCTTGGATATTTTTGTAATAGTGTTCATTGATGATATCTTGATTTATTCAAGAGATAAAGAGAGCCATTCAAGTCATTTACAGGCAGTGTTGCAGACATTAAAGAGGAATAAATTGTATGCAAAATTTTTAAAGTGTGAATTTTGGTTGAACAATATAAATTTCCTTGGACATGTGATTAATGGAGAAGAAATTTCAGTGGATCAGAATAAAATTCAAGCCATTTCAGATTGGCCAAGGCCAACGACAGTTTCAAAAGTGAGAAGTTTTCTGGGCCTTGCTGGTTATTACAGGAGATTCGTGGAGGGGTTTTCTCAAATTGCAATGCCATTATCCCAATTAACCCAGAAAGCAGTGAAATTTGATTGGAGTGTTCAATGTGAAGAAGCTTTTCATAAATTAAAGAATTGTTTAATGACTGCCCTAATTTTGACAATTCCATCAGGCTCAGAAGGATTCCAAATTTTCTGTGATGGTTCCTTAAGGGGACTTGGTTGTGTACTGATGCAACATGGTAGAGTGGTGGCCTATACTTCAAGGCAACTGAAAATTCATGAAAGGAACTACCCCACTCATGATTTAGAATTGGCAGCTGTAGTTTTTGCACTTAAAATTTGGAGACATTACTTATATGGGGTTAGATGCGAGGTGTTCATAGATCATAAGAGCCTCAAGTATATTTTCAATCAGAAAGAACTAAATTTGAGACAAAGAAGGTGGCTAGAGCTTATAAAGGATTATGACCTGGACATACAGTATCATCCTGGGAAGGCAAATGTGGTTGCAGATGCACTAAGCAGAAAAGCTCTTGGGAATGTAAGTTGGTTAATTACTCAACAGGAACAATTAATCAAAGATATGGAAAGATTAGAACTTTCAGTGGTTAATCAGAAAAATACAAAAGATATGAGGTTGAACTAGTTGATGATCCAATCTACTTTGAAAAATAGAGTGCTCAATTCATTGTCTCAAGATGAAAAATTTCAAGAGATCATAAATAAAGTACAAGCAGGACAGTTAGGGAGCTTTGAAATTGATAAAGAAGGCTTATTAAAGTATAAGGGCAGAGTCTGTATTCCAAAAGTTGGAAGCTTAAGAGAAGAGATATTACAGGAAGCTCATCTTTCCAATTATGAAATTTACCCAGGCAGTACAAAGATGTATCAGGAACTGAGAGGATTGTTTTGGTGGCCAGGACTAAAGAGGAGTGTTGCAGAATTTGTAGCAAAATATGTTTCCTGTCAAATGATTAAAGCAGAACATCAAAAGCCAAGTGGTCAACTACAACCTTTACCAATACCTGAGTGGAAATGGGAGGACATTGCAATGGATTTCGTGATTAGATTACCCAGGTCGAGACAGAGTCGAGATGCAATATGGGTTGTTATTGACAGATTAACGAAGTCAGCTCATTTCTTACCAATCAGACAGACAGATTCAGTGGAGAAGTTGGCAAAATTATATGTTGATGAAATTGTGAGATTGCATGGAATTCCAAAATCTATGGTTTCAGACAGAGATGCTCGTTTCACTTCTAAATTGTGGAAGAAAATTTAGGAAGCTATGGGCACACGACTGACTTTCAGCACAGCATTTCATCCTCAGATAGATGGGCAATCAGAGAGGACAATTCAGACTTTGGAGGATTTACTGCGGTTGTGTGTATTAGATTTTGGTGGAAATTGAGAGATTCACATACTGTTGATTGAATTTGCATATAATAATAGTTTCCAATCTAGTATTGGAATAGCACCATACGAGGCTCTTTATGGAAGAAAATGCAGAACACCCTTGAGTTGGGTAGAAACTGGTGAAAGAAAGGTAATTGGAATTGAATTGGTAGATGAGGCTACTAGCAAAATCAGATTGATCAGAGACAGACTAAAGGCAGTTCAAGACAGGCAACGGAAGTATTATGATGCAAAGCACAGGCCATTTGAGTTTGAAGTGGGAGAATTTGTTTTCTTAAAAGTTAGCCCAATGAAAGGTGTGCAAAGATTTGAAAAGACAGGAAAATTGAGTCCAAGATTTATAGGTCCTTTTGAAATCACAGAGAGGATTGGAAATATGGATTACAAATTGGATTTACCAGGGCATATGCAAGGAATTCATAATGTGTTTCATATATCAGTACTCCGGAAGTATGTTTCAGATGATTCCAAGAGAATTCAATCCAAATCAATTGACTTACAACTTGATTTGCAATATGTTGAGGAACCTGAAAGGATATTTGAATATGATGTGAAACAGTTGAGGAACAGAGCAATACCTTTTGTGAAAGTTTTATGGAAAAATGGATCAGAAAGAGATGCCACCTGGGAAAAGGAAGCTGAAATGAAAAGTCAATACCCTCATCTTTTCAATTAAGGTATGCTTTCTTTACTTGATTTAATTTCGAGGACGAAATTTTTTATAAGAGAGGGAGATTGTGATATCCGGTTCGGCTGGGTCGGTTCAACCGAACCGGCCAGCCCCTAATATTAGACGCGACCCACGCGGGGTCATTACTCTACAGATCGCGAAACATGGGAAGGGGCGGACGCGGAGGACTTTGCGCGAGAGCGAGGTAAGTTTCGTTTTTCGTTTTTTTCCAAACGATTTTCTTCTAGGATAAGAATTAACCATTCATTTTCATTCCTATCATTAACGAAGTGCTAAATTGGGAGAAGTTACAAAGAACGAGAGAAACGATTGAGGGAAAGAGGGAAGAAGGTTTGTTGGAATTTCTTTTCAATTTTTCTTATAAATTTCGTCGATTTCTTAAATTAAAGTGAATGATATTTTAGTAAAGGAAGAAAGAGCGATTTGAAAGAAAAAGGGGAAGAATTTGAGAGAGAAAGAGAAAAAAGAATTGAACTGTGGTATTTCTTCTTATGAAAAGGTAAGCAATTAGTTGAGATCGTATGTTTTATTTATGATTTCTTTTGCTTAATGAGAAGTATATTTTCGGTAGGAAAAAAATCAAGTGATATAGAAATTTGTTAGACGGTGGAGGAAGAAAGTTTTGTGAGAAAAGAAAGGAAGGCTTGTGAGGTAAGTTTTGTTGAAAGAAATCAAATGCTTCTTGATATTGAAACAATGAGAATTATTTAATTGATATTATTTACATTGTTCTATCCTTGTGAACAGTAAAAGGCTTTCAAAGCTGGACGAAGACTCTTAAAACTAGACGAATATTGGAAGAGGATAATAAAGTGGGTAAATCAAATCATTGTATATAGATCTTCTTATTGAACTTTTTATTTACTGCATTCATGTTAAATGTTAAAGTATTTACTGCAATCACCTTTCTTGTTAAAGTAAGAGATGACTCGGGAGAAGAATGATATGATAACATTAAATCTATATTTCCTAATTGAAATATACAAATGCGATTTATATATTAAATAAAAGTATAACTGATGAAAGATAAAAGGGAAAATGATATGCATGCAAATTACAGGAGTCACCCCCGTCTGGTACTGGCTGGGGAAGCAATGTACCCGTGCACGATAAAAGAAAAAAAGAAAGGGAAAAGGTTATGGCATAAGGAAAAGGAAAATGGAAATGGATGTACCTCTAGTACATTTTGACGGTGCTCCTGTATAAAAGAAATAGGAAAAGGAATAAATGGTTAAAGATAAATAATGCTATGAAGGAATAATGATAAAGTATGTATGAAGAAATAAACAGAGTCAATTGCATTAAAGAAAGGATTTATTTTTTTGCCAAAAGAAATGAAGAAATGAAATGATATTAATGTTAATATGTAGTGTCCTTTATGCATGAGAATTGTTTAACAGTTACCTACTGAGTTTACTACGTAAACTCAAACCACGAATTTATATGTCTCAGGTAAGTCTTCAAAGATTTAGAAATGACAGAAAGAGAAGAGTTCGTCTATAGAAGACGACGTGCACCTGATAACAGGTAATTTATGAACTGAGATAAATGTTAAGTAAATTGAAAAATTTTGTTAGTAGCTCTTTAGATGATATAGGAGAGGTTAATGTTTTTATGTTATGCTTATGAACTGATTAGATCCTACCGTCCGACTTTAGTTCCCGTCTCGTTAATTCGAGTATCCGGGCCGGGTCGTGACATCTTTCATCTGTTTTCTTTCAAGAAATGCTTGAACTTAGTTCTCTCAACTCTTGTTTTAATTGGCCTTGGCTATTCTTTGTTTTTCCTGAATGCCTCTAACATGGATATATAATCATGTCCTAAAATTCCGACCAGTGTAACGTTTAGGTGTTGCTGCAAAATGGTATTATTTTTTATTTATTGAGCTACGGGAAGGGTGATTGGTGCAAGGGATGGGTCTTTTTTTGGTGGTTAGCACTAATGTACTTCAATACTTTTGGCACTAAATAGTGTGGTATTGATGCAGGACATAAATGAAAAGATGATTTGAATAAGGGATTTACATGCTTAAGTTGTAACATGTAATTTGCATGATCAACCATTTGGCAAGAGTAACAAAATCATGCGCTAAATTAATCATAAAGATTTCATAAACATGCTTGAACTTTCAAAATATATAACTGGATAGAAACAAAGGTCATTACTGTAAATAAAGAATCATGTATACTTACAAGCATACTATATCACATCATCTCATTTTTATAACATATAAACTTTATATGATAATGCCATGTAATGTAACATATAACTTTATCGCATGATTAACCATTGGACAAGAGTATGGATAAGAGTAATATAATCATGATCTAATTTAATCATAAAGATTTCATAAGCATGATTGAAGTTTTAAAACATATAACTGAAGATAAATAAAATTATCACTGTAATAAAGAATCATGAGTACTCATCTTGAAGTTAAAAGTATGAAATTTGCCGCTTCTCCCTCTTCAATGCCTTTCCTCTCACTTCAAAATCCTAAAAAAAAATAATGTAACTGTGATTGTCAAATATTTACTCTAGTCTTGCTCCAATCCTCGCTAATCTAATCTTCATTGCCATCATCCTCCATAACATTAGACATTAAACCTCTTTAAACATTAGGATTACTTTCATTAATTATCACCTAAATCCTTACTTTTCTATTTTAGTACTTTCTTCCTATAAAAAAATTTCTTTTTCTTTTCTTTTATTTTCGAATTTACCTAAAAGCCCTAATTTTTGAAAGTCAAATCTTCATTAATCTCTTTATTTTAACATGTCAAATCTTCCCTATCATTTACATAAATAATTAGGACTTTCTAATTTTCGGATTTAATTAAATTAAAATTTTGAAAAATGAAATTTTGTGCAAAAATCCTAATTCTCATCATTAAAATCCATCTTAAGTCTATTTGAAACCAAGGCACTTAAAATTTTTTATGATTTTGCAAAGCCCTAAATCTTAAAACATGAAATTTCATCATAACATTTAACTAACTTCCTATAGAAGCTCTCTAACGTCATTAGGAAGCCTTCTTACAAAGTCATTTTGAAAGAATACAAGAATTAGAGAAAACCCTAATTTTTAAAATTTAAAATTTTCAAAGAATCATTTCATTTCCATGCATAAAATCATCTCCTAAGTCTTCCCTATCACTTCCTCAAAGAAAATCAAAGTTTACCTCAAACCCTAATTTTCTTCCCTTAAAGAAAACTCAATAAAAAGGAGGGGAAATTCAAGCAAACACTTACCTTAGCCTTCTTGAATCTCCCTCTTCGATTTCCCCTAAGGAAAGCCGCCGGAAACCACCCCCAAAAGCTCCCGTCGCCTCCACCCGCTCCGCCTCCCTTCTCCCCTTCTCTCGGTTCGGGCCGCACGAAGGAAATGGGGGACCGAAACAATTCGGCCCCCTGTTTAGAGTGGTATGTCCTCTTTAAATTCCTAAAGTCCAAATTGCCCTCACTTAAAGTCCCTCTCTATTCATATGACATCAAGGGCAAAGTTGTCATATTGAGTTTTCCGAAAATTTAAACTCTAAAAATACTTAAAATCCGATATGGGTTCTATACATCAATTCGCTCAGAATTTTGCGCTCCATTTTATAAAATTATTTGCGTCAAATTCCGACGACTTCGAAATTTTCACTTAAACTCGTCGCGATGCATCGAAAAGCGTGCGAAGCCTAAAATGGTATTTTGTGGGTTTTACAGCTTCTTCTTCCTCTTCTTCTTTGGATGAAGTAACAAGCCAACAATAATGGTGGAGAGGGGAGAAGGGGATCGACCAAGCTAATGGAGAGGGGAGAAGAGGGGAGGGGTTTCGGCCAAGGCTAGAAGGGAAAATCCTTTTCCCAAAATCTGGAATTAATTTCCAAAGTTCAACTTGGAGGGAATTAGGATTTAGAATTTGAAATTCAAATAAGTGGGAGAGAAGGAAAGTATTTTGTAGATTGGGGGAATTGATTGGCGTCTATAAAAGGATGGTGATTTAGTGGGGATTAAGAGGGAGAGGGGGAGGGTCCTGCGGCATCATGAATGGGGAAGGCTTTGTGGAGGTTTTTTAATGCTTTCCTAAATGGGATCCTTAATTTAGGCCAAAGAAATTAAATCATATCCAATTTGAATTTGATTTGGATGTGATTTAAGACACTTTCTTAAAATAGGAATCCTTAATTAGGAAAGAGATTCAAATTCAAATCGATTTGAATTTTGAATTCGAATTCATTCCAAATTAGGAGGGTTTATAATAGGAAGGGGTATTTAATGCCAAGAGAAATTTGTGGAGCTATTGGAGGAGGGGTGGCTGGTGGCTATGGGGAAATTAGGGTTCAGGTTTATGGATTTGGCGGTTTGAAGATGGAGATGGAAGGGGAGGCCAAAAGGGGAGGAGGGAAATAGGTGGGTAGCGGTTTGGGGAGGTGGTTCTTGTTGGCCGACGATGGGAGGTGTTTGCTAAGGAGGGCCGGTGGCTATGGGGTTGGGAAACCCTAGACCGGTGGCTAGGAGGGAAGGGGAGGGAGAAAAGAAAAGATAAGGAAGAACAAAGAGCCACGAACCCGGACGCTTCCAAGGTTGGTGGGTGATCCGTCTCCTTCTCCTAGGGATTCCTCGTTAAATCTCTCAAGCTCTCAAAAGACATAAAGTTGCAGAAATTTTCATTATAATCATTCATCAATCTCAAAAGATACATAAGGGGCTTATAAATAGCCTCATATAAATGAAAGAAACTCAAAGACAACTATGCCTCTTGGGCTTATATATGACAAGTCCCTTAAGTAAGGGTAAAACGAAAAATGCAAAGAAAATAAAGCAAATACATATAAGGATTCAAAAATAAATTGGCGTGATCGTGGTCGTAGATCGTCGGCCACGTCTTTGATATACTTTCCATGATCGGATGTCTCCATCAGGTATCCTGCTATGGACGATTGTGAAAATGGCAGAATCTGCACCGTTAATTTCAATGAATCATGGTAGTTTGTTTTAGTGTAGCAAGGCTGGATTTATTTTTATATAAATATCTCTTGATTACCCAAGATGCTTATCTGGTTATCCATCATCTTTATTGTAATGATTAATTTTTAAGCTTTCGAATCATTTTTGGTTTTTTTCAGCTCTGATTTATACTTGTGATTGCAGAGCACCGACATGTTGGGTCAAATAACTTTAATCTGCTCAGCAGTCGCAGCCATACTATCTTCACCTTGGTAATAACCTTGTTTTTATTTTTGATTGAACAAAGGTGGGTCTGTCTTGTTGCAAGGCTTGTCTATTTAAGAAGTTTTTTCGGCATGTTACAATCGTAGTTGACCAAAGAAACTCTGTCTTCTTTCCATGTTTTTGTTCTCTGGTTTCCTTACATTTCTTGTAATGTTGATGAACGATGTTTAATCAACTTTAATTTTATGAAAACTCCCCCATGTATTTCCCTGGTTGCATCTCTTCAGAATATTAATTAATGCCTTTCACTCTTGCTAGTCATCAATCATTGGAATATGACCTGCAAATTTAAACTTTCAAATATCTGTGCTGGTGTGCAGATCGTGAATTTTATAGTTTATAAGGTGGTTGTTTTGCATTGAGTGAGCCTGGGAGACAGTATGTTAATATACTGAAGAATGTTTGTTGAAAGAATTTTTGAGGACTGCATCATTAAAGCTTGTAGATAAAACAACTAAGGCCTGGTGAGTTTGTGCTACTGAGCATGTGATGAAAATGGATTGCATTCATGTAATCTCAGATTGAAAAGTTTTTCTATGGCACACATGCCCCTTTTTTAGAAAACGAGAGGGTCAACGGCTTTCCCACATATGAATACTTCACGATAGAATGGGTCATTTGGTGCGTGTCTTCATGTATTAAATGTTGGTTGGCTGGGAAGTATTGTTGATGTAGAACTATATGCGTAGATTGGTGTTTAATTAGGAAATAACACGCTTTATGAAGAGTAAGAACATTATTTAACTTCTAGTGAATTTAAATGAAAGATTGAAAACAATAAAGAGACGATTAGATTAGGCAATTGGTTACACGATAATCGTTAGGAGCACAAAATATTCAATTCAAATCAATCTTTGCATTACATGGAGGTTTTCAAAAGAAATCCTTAGATTAACCGTTAGACTAGTCACTATTAGGATCCCTCACTCACACTCTTAATAATTAGTTAGGTCGAGAAAGCTTGTATAATCTTCATGATGCCACAATTGAGGAAGACTTCAAAGGAATAAGATTCGGGAGAAAGTTCTCCTTTGTCAAGATTCAGAAGAGAGTTGCCACTAAACGGGAGGTTGTCGTTGATCAATAGCGGTTGCAAGGGAGAAGAGGATTCGTTCTACGTATTCTTCGACGGAGTGGTCGTTCTCAAGATCTATGTCCAAGGACGGAGATCTGAGAATGTCGATTAATCCTTGATCGTCAAAAACAAAGTTGTGATCATGTTCCGGATCAGCCATACTTGAGTGGACAACAAACTATGGAGTGCTAAAATTTTTGGACAACAAACAAGGGATTTCAGGACAGCGAGATAGCACGTGGCCTTTGCTGAAATTTCTGGACAGCAAACTTGTGTGGTTGAAATCCTTCAAAATCTGAAATTTTAGTTGGAGAAATTGATTGGGGGATTAATTGGGAATAACCAAAAGGGAAAGGGGAGGAGGTAGGGGCGGCTAGCTTGATTGGTGGTTTGGTTTAGTACACTTAAGAACTTGCCAAATACAACTTATTATTTAAGGAAGAAGGTGTCATGGCAAGTTTTCAAAGAGGTCAAGAGGGAGGGGGTGGGCTAGTGGCTAGCATGGGCAAGGGGGGCTTGATTTGAGGAATTAATGATTGTTATATTTGGAATCTTAAAATAGGAAAGGATATTTAAATAAGATCCTATTTAAAATTCAAATAAAACATGATTGGAGGGACTTTCCTAAATTAAATCATTCTATTTTAGGAAAGGAGGTTTAAATTCAAATAGATTTGGAATTTGAATTTTAAAATGACAAGAAGTTGGAGAAGAAAAGGACCACGAGCCCGGACGCTTCCTGCGGCTTATGTGCTTTGCCCTCAGCTAGGGATCTCACCAAAGTTCTCTCAAGAACTCTCAAAACTCACAAAGAGACAAGTGTTGAAATTTTCATAATAATCATCATTTCCCTCCAAAGAAGAGGAGGGGCTATAAATAGCCAAATACAATAATAAATCCAAAAGACAAAAGTGCCCCCTGGGGTCACAAGAACCTACGCTCTCAAGTAAGGTAAAATCGAAAAAGATATAATAATAAATCAAGTACAAATAATATCTCAAAAATAAAGTAGTGTAATCATGGCCATAGATCTCCGACCTCTTCTCTTGTAAACTCTCCACTGTCAGATGTCCTCATCAATTGTACCTCTATATATTGTGATTTAAATTAAAAAAAAATCGCTGTTCACCGTTTCATTTCTCTGGACACCCTCATAAATCCTTTCCTTGATGTCCTAGAATATGCTCCCTCCAATTCTTGTACCTCTCGTATTATCTCTTCTCTCTCTCTTTCTTTTTCCCCCTTCTGTTTGCCTTCCTAAAGAAAGTAAACGGAGCCAATAACACAACTTTAATTTTTTTCCCTTTGAATCTCTCTTTGCTTGTCTCCATTTCTAAATTTGGCCTCCCCTATTTCTTCATTGATCTTGCTCTCCTGACCAAAGTGCTTTTCCCAAATGCGTTGGAGTTTTGTTTAGCTTCTTCTATAATGGTCTTCTTATGGCCAAAACCATAGGCAGCCAAAGTATCAATGCTAAAATGTAGAATCTTATGCCTACCTGATACAAATTATGGATTCTTTTTGTTAATGCTTAAATTATGCCTTGAGTTAGATATTTTAAATTACTTAGTTAATGCATAGTTGATCAAATATTCTTTCCAATTGATTCTTTCAAGTTGCTCTAACGACAGGATGTGTAGTGAAAGGTTGGTTGAGGGTATGGTGCCCCTATAATTTGTGATTCAAATTAAAAAAAAATCTTGGTCCACCCCTACGTTTCTCTACACACTTACAAACCCTTTCCCTAACATCGCATAATATTCTCCCTCCAATTCTTGTACCTCTCCTGTTATCTTTTCTCATGTACTATACAAATATGAATGCCTTAATCTCTCTCTCTCTTCAAAATAACACATCAAGTTGAGAATTACAAGTCATATACGAGCAATTGATTAAAATATGTATATGTAATATGACGGCTTTTGGGATTTAGCGGGTCATGGTAATTATGATTTATGTTCATCCATCAACTCATGCAAATTTAGTCGTTTTAAATGCCATACAATTTGCTTGAATAGAAAATATAGGCTTTCAAGTCTAGAATGCTCGACTATCTCCATTGATTTGAAACAAGCTAGGAAGAAAGTTGATGAAATTAGTGATTTGAGGGTATTGAGAGTGGAGTAGAGATTGACTATAGGAATTTCCATGTCACCGACTGAAACTATTGATTATGATGCGGAAAGGTTAGAGATGAATAATGAAAACTATACTCTGTGCTCAGTTCATATCAATGACAATGCCCCTTGTTGGATTCAAGTTCTCTTAAGGAAGGAAGAATCTTCTAAAGATGAAGATGTTAATAATAGGACTACATATATCTATAATAAATATCAGTATCATATTATTGCTCAAATTCCAAATGTGATCCCTAATATGGAGCTTGATATTGTTACTGAAGAAATGCATTTGCTCTTTTTCTAGCATCAAGCCATCCAATCCACAATGTCAAATACTAGCTCCCCAACATCAATGCCACAAAGGGTGAGGACGTGATGACAGAAGTTGGTAGCATTGGGCTTTGGCACCTTTATGGTTTATGCAACCTAGAAAAATATAAATCTGTCGTTTATTATAATGGTTTGAGAAAATTATTGGGGTTGACATTAATTAAATCACTAAATCCTGATTCTCACTAAATAACTGTTGTTGGTTTATCAGCCCTTACAAGCCTTATGGGATTGACTGGAAGATGTGTTCAATAAAAAAAAGAAATGAAATGATGGCAGTTTGAATTCCCAACTTCAATTTCCACGAGCATAACAAAAATATCTTGAATTTCATTGCAGTTACCACGTGAAAGTCTGAACACATCTGCACGTTCACGATCACGATCACGAACTGAATATACACATCATGGAGGGGAGAATTGTTGATATAAACAATAGAGAAGCAAATCAAAGGATTTTTCACGCTTTGCTGCAGAAATTTGGTTTTCTCTGGCTTTGGCGACCTCGTCTCTGCCCTGCAACCCTGTGCCTCCGACCCTCTAAGAATTGAAATAACAAATCAGCCGCAAGTCCTCACCTTTGTCCGGCTTCCTTCCTCTTCGTGAACAAATCCGAAGCCAACACCGTCCGTCCACTCGGCTTCACACGAACAAGCCAGCACTAGCCTCTGTTCGACAGGCCTCGCGCGAACGAGTCTTCTTTCTCACCTCTTCGGCTCCACTTGTGAATGAATAGGCCACGATTTGCTCGCCCGACCCGGTGTCTGTAGCTTGTTCTCTTGTTTGTGCTCGAGCTTGAATCTAGAGGCTTCGCCCCTTGCCTTCCTTCTACAGGCTGAACAAGCTCTTTTCGTCTCCTTACGCACTGCCAAGCCGAACGAAATATAATCATACCTCACAGATACCTGCACCTGTTCTTTTCCTGTGTTAGAATAGCCCTCTCCCTTGCGAACGAGCTAGCCGAACACCCTGCCGATTATTCCATCATCTCTTAAAGCGTGAGCGAGCAAATCAGAAGAAGGATTTATTATAACTTATTATTATTATTTATAAAAGTATTAGTAATAATACTAATTATAAACAGAAGGAGGATTAGATATTGTAGTCATCAGTCATAAGGCTATAATCAGCAAATCGAAGCTACAGAACACAATTTTCGGGACCCGACAATGTTCGGAAGCCTTCGGCCGTCGATTATCTTTCCGGCTGGGCAGATTAAAAGGGTAAGTGCCCTCCCTTACCTCCCCTCACGGGGAGGGGACGTTGAAGTACTGTCGAAATTTCTCCGAAATTACTAAATTTGCATAGATTTTTCGGAAAGATTTGAAATACTCAACTAATTAATTTAATTGAAAACATTAATTAACTAATAAATTAAATGGTTAAATAACTAACCTAATCTAATCTAATTTAATTAACCAAATTAAAATTACAGTTGATGTAACAGTTAATTGAATAACAAATTAATTACGCCATTTTAAACAATTAATAAATTAAATATTTAATATAAGCTAATCAAACTTGATTTTTCTTATTAATTTTAAAAGAAACTTAATCAAACAGTGAATTAACTCAATTTAAATTAAAATTTTTATTCTAATTAAATTAAATAACTTATATTACTTTTAACAAGATTAAAATCTGAAAAAATAATAATAGTAATAATAAATCTAATTGGATAATTAATTAAAACTTCAAACCTTAAATTAAAATTTAATTTGAGCTGATCAATATCAAATTAAAATAAATATGATAATTAACTTAAAATTAAATTTAAAAAAATAAAAGAAATGTAAAATTTAATTTTTGAACTAAAATTTAACAATTAATTTAAGACTTAAAATAAAATCAGAATTAAAATTTAGGCTCAAATTTAATTGATTAATATTTAATTGAGGAAACATTTAACTAAATATTAAAGCTTTAATCAAATTAATTGAGCAAATTAAAATTTTAATTAAAATTTAACTTTTAATTAATTAACTCATATAATTGATTAATTAAATCAATATAAATTGATTCATTTTAAAATTCAAATTAATGAGCCAAGCAATTGCTTCAAACTTAATTTCAATTAAAAAATTTATTTAATTAATTAATGCAATTAAATTAAAATTAAATAAAGTGCAATTCAGAATAATGTTCACACAAAATGATTCTGTACAACTCACATTAAAACTCAATTCCTAAAAAACTAACAAAAACACAAAACAGAAAGAAAGGCTCCAAAAATCCTAATCTAAACCCAGTTCCTGGCAAAACCCCAGCTCATGGCAAAGCGCTAAGCCTTTGGTGGGCTCCTGCTCCTGGCAAAGGTTGCAACTGCAAGCTCCAGCTCTCTAAACTGCTGGCTACGAGCACCTGCAAACAAGCAAACAAAAGTCAGCACATTATAAATAAAATTAATGCTGAAAAAGAGTAAAATTAGGTACTGCAGGTAGAGCAAAGTGCTGCAAAACGGATAAAGAGCAAACAATAGTGCTAAAGTAGAGCAATAAACTACTGTAGTAGGAAAAAAAAACTACAAGCACAAAACAACAAAACACTGATGTTGGTGTCAAAATCCTGAAGTGTGTAAAACCCCTATAAACAGCCTTGTTCAATAAAAGCCGTAAGGCCGATTTTAGGGGAAATCTTTAGGCAAAAATGACCTAACCCCTAGTTCCTGATTAACACCCCGACAACTTCTAATAGAAGCCGTAAGTCCGACTTCTGAGGGAAATGTTTAAGTAATAACATAACCTTAGACCCCTCACACGGTGATTCTGGCCTATAGAGCTAGGTTGTAAGATCCACCATACGGGCCACTTAGCTTACAGGGCTAGGTCGTAAGACCCGTCATCAGACAACTTCTAAGGAAGCCATAAGACCTATTCAACTAAAACCCCTATGGGCATCTTGGTATATAGGGCTAAGTTATGAGACCCGTCATTCAAGCTACCTTTAATGGAGGCCGTAAGACCCACTATTAAGGCTACTTTCAAATGAAAATTGTAAGCCCCTACCCAAATTCAATCACACGAGCAACTCTTAAACAAAGCCATAAGCCCCAACCCAAACCAAACTAAATTAAAATCCACGTTGCTCCACTTCAGTTTACTTGGGATCCCTTAGAGGAGGCAACCTATGACTGCTAATTAGATTCCCTGGACACTACAATCAATAGTTGTTAGTGTTGTAAACTGAAACCCACGGTATACCAGAGACAATTGAACCATGGGATCTTGATTGGGTGTATCTTCATCGCCCCATAACTAAGATTAAAACACTAAAACACTGTTGCACATTTCCACACTCCCTGCACAAACTAAAATATATTTCATCCTTAATCGAGAGAGCTCTTCTAATGTGTTAGGAGGGGTAATTAACTATGAGGGCTTGCGCTCATAGGAAGTAGAACCCAGATCTAAATAAACCCTGACACTACTCTCAGGGGAAATCTAGTTAAATGTTAAATTCAATCAACCTCGGGGAAAATAAGGAACCTGTTAGCTTGTGAGAGTGAGGTTCGTTTTTTTTTAAATATTTTTCCAGAGCGAACTCTCTCTCTCTCTCTCTCTCTGCCTAAACATAGAAAATGGAGCTAATAACAAAATTTTAGTTTTTTCTTTTGAATCTCTTTCTCTTCTTGTCTCCTTTTCCCAATTTAGCCTCTCCTATTTCTTCATTGACCTTGCTCTCCCTACCAAAGTGCTTTTCCACAATTCATTGGAGTTTTGTTTAGCTTCTTCTATAAAGGTCTTCTTATGGTCAAAACCATAGGCATAAATTGCTTAATTTTACTTATTGTAATTTTTATTTAGACATAAATTGCTTACATTGGTTATTGACTATTAATTATCATTATTTTGAATATATTTATAAATAATAAATTGTTGAGTCCATTTTCTTTTAATTAGAAAATTTTCTTTTTTCTGCAATTTGATCTCATTATTGATATAGATGACATCATTATTATTATTTAACTACATATTACATTTTATACAGCTTTAATCTTACCTAATAACTTAATTTATTTACTACTTCAAGTTGTACTTTCAATATTTAAAAGTTAGCTTTATATACATGAAGATCTAGATGAAAATAGATTTGATTTTTTTTCTATAAATTTCTAATTTCATTAATTGAAAATTTCATATTTTAAATATTCTGTGTTATTTTGTGATACCTGAATATCCCTTCACTCTTTTGTTCATCTTCTTCCTCGCACCAAGCCATCTCTAATAATTTGGTTTGTAAGCATAAACTAGGTCTAGGTTTCAAAACCATTTGTTTATATGAAGGAAAAAATGAATTCTATAAAAAGTTTAAATTCATCTTAACTCAAGCCCTAGAGGGGAAAGAAAATACTTCATCCCTTTGATTCCAAGCCCTAATCGGGAATAAATTCCTGTTGTGACTCTGCTTGATGGCGCCGCCCATCCCCTTTCCCTAGGACTTGCTATTGGTCTGCTTGAGCTCTCACTGATTTGATTGCTCACTCTCTTCGCTTGGCTTTGCCTGTCGCAGTCTCTAACTCTCTGTCTCTCTACTTCTCTAGTTCTGCTTGTGTCTGCTCCTGGCTCTCTTGCTTGACTCTTATATCAGTTCATTTGGATTGACTGTTTAACTACCTTTTTTTCTTGTATTAAATACCTTTTGACCACGTGTAGGGCTAATATTTGCTATGTCCAGCTTGACGAGACCTTTAGTAAGTGTTGGAGCTCAGCAAACATTCAACTTTGTAAAATCTTTTACGCTAAATACAAGCTTCCATAGCCTTTCTGGCCACACTTCTACTACTCCACTAGTAATGAACTTGGGTTTTTTCAAATTTGATCATTCTAACTTAGTGATCCTTAAACTGTATTGAATCTTAAAAAATATTTATAATCATTTTTATGTGATGCGAAAATTAGGTAATGCATGTTTTAGGTATTTGTTTGATCTAAGCTTTGCGTGTTTTTGAGTATTACATCTTCATGGCTTATATAATGTTGCTCTCTGATAGCGTTTCCTTAAATTTAACTTCCACTTACATTGACAACTCACTAACATACTTAGCCTTTTTTTACACTCACAATTAGAGTTGGTGACCTGAGCAAAGGAGGTGCAGGAAACTATGGAATTGATTATAGGAAGAGGTGGTAGCGAGGATGATGGATTAAGCATGGGTGGGCCATGGAACATGTAGATTTGGTATGTGGGAGAAAATTGAGATGGGGGAGGTTCAATTTCTGAAAAATTCTTCTAAATTTTCTTATAAAGGATGCACCTAGTGCTTGAAGCTAATTTAGGGTTTATGAATGGGTTAATGTATGCATTCTTATTGTTGCATCATAAAAAGGCTATTTTTAACTTGAGAAATTTATGGGTATGAAAAAAAAATGAAATTTAATGCATTTAAAAATTGTGAGATCATCATTTCCTCTATTAAAAATTTAGTACGCAAGAGGGACATATTTCAATATTCTTTAGGACGTTGATGGCAAAGAGACCATATTATTTTTGTTGGGTAGATCCGTTGGTGCATTCACAGAGAAAAGATAAGTTAAGTTGAGCCAATGAATAGTCAATGCCACTAAGCTATTTGTTTAGATTAAACCTTTTTAATAGGCAATTAAAGCAAGTTGGTGTGCCAGCTTGGCTACTGAGATTTGGCTTTTTGTATTGTCAGTCTTTTTTTTTTTTAATTTTTATTTTTAAAGTGAATAGCTTCCATTCTCTTAGTTTAAATTGATATTCTAAAGTGGTTGTTGCTTTCATCATTGTATACCACTTCTGACTCTCTATGTACTCTAGTCATTGGGATTAAATCAATTATAGTTCATTTACAGAAGTGAGAGCAATTATTGAATTTGATATGGTTGCATGAACAATAAATTCGAGAGAGAAATGAAATACAATTAAAGTAAAAATAATAGAAGCAAGCTTGCTTCAACGTTTCGGAGCATTCCTCAATGCAGCGTGTTGGGAGATAGGGAGTGACATTAAAATATTAAGATGGTTTCATAATCGATTATTACATTTAATGCATAACATCAGCCCTCTACACTTGACAACTAATTCCAAACTTTAGGCTAGTTTTTATAATATTTGAAATTTGAAGAATCCATCTCCTCGGTGACAGAATTACCTACCACTGAAGTCTTAAATGCTCTTATCCAAGCCCAAAATGCCAAATCATTGGGTGGGCTATTTATTCTAACTTGTTTTGTAGTGCACATGGCAGAGAAAAGAAAAGCTCTTTCGTGATTTCCACTAGATTTAAAGAATACAATTTTGAATCATTTGTCAATAGGCTCCTCATCGATTGTATCCCTATTTTCAAAATTGAAAGAATGTTCAGAATTGGATTCCTCCCACCCTCCACATCATTAGGGGAGTGGCTAGCATCAACTGAAGAGGGAAAAATGCCACTAGATCCATCCTACCTTGGTTGATTAAGTAGAATTTAACTTCAACATCAAGATCCAATTCTGTCATCACGTCCTTACCCTTTTTTGCATTGATGTTGGGAGCTAGTATTTGATATTGGGTATTGGATGGCTTGATGCCAGAAAAGAAGCAAATGCATTTTTAGCAACAATATCATGCTCCATATTAGAGATCACATTTCAAATTTGAGCAATAATATGATACTGATATTTATCATAGATATATGTAGTCCTATTATTAACATCTTCATCCTCAGAAGAATTTTCCTTCCTTAAGAGAACTTGAATCCACCAGGGGGCATTGCCATTAACATGAACTGAGCACAGAGTATGGTTTTCATTATTTATCTCCAACCTTTCAACATCATAATCAATAGTATCGGTTGGTGCCATGGAAATTCCTATAGTCAATCTCTGTTCCACTCTCAATACCCTCACATCACTAATTTCATCAGCTTTCTTCCTAGCTTGTTTCAAATCAATGGGGTAGTCGAGCATTCTGAACTTGAAAGCCTATACTTTCTGCAATGAGTGAAAAAGGAAGGCAAATTCTCAAACTTGAATCTTTGAATGTAGCCAAAATTCTCTAAGTCAAGCCATGTTTTCCTTTCAGATTTTTTCAGTTACATTTATTTCCACCATAACTTTTAACTATTGATGATCTAGATAGAGAGGTAGTGGCTACTTCCAATTTGATAGGTTGACCAAAATTTGAAACTAGTAAAAATAATGTGCTTGGTTTTACAGGAATTCTTGGAAAACTGTCCAAACTGAGGCAATTGGTGATTCTTCCTTTGTGATGAAGCACAACATCCATTTAAAAAGCCTTAACAAAGTTCCCATCAATATGATAAAATCTATGAGAAAAAACATGTGCATAATCATCTCTTAAATTCAATCTAATTAGAATGTGCTTATGCTTCATTAGACTTTTGTTGCATGAGCCCCAGAAATCAAATATTTTAAAGAGCTGTTTGATAGCCTCCATAGAAGGCCACTCATACGACTAATTACGAATGAGATAAACTCGAAGAAATGGCTGAAAAAGTAATCTCTTCTTAACTAAAAAAGTAGGCAGGTTTACCCTAGAATGTTGATGGTGATTTTGGAGCAGCGTGGTGCTGATCATGATCATTTCCATCTTTGAAAAAAGATGATGCTTTTTTGTGGTCTGCAAGGTGCATTAGAAACAAAGTTTTTTCAACATTAAGCATTAGTGATTACGCTTCTATGGCTTCCCTAGGTTCCATAGTGCCCCTTCATCTGGGCATTTGTACCCACCCTGCATATTGGTATTTAGATGTAGGGTCAATCTTTCTACTGTTTAATCATGACTCTGAATCTATTACTAAGCCCTCTATTTATGGCTTATCCATCAACAACAATATGGAAATATCATCATTTGATTTCCCATTGGAAATGAGGACAATCCATTTCGTGTTCAAAGAGCCATGCACATGCCTTCTTTGCAGGAATAGGTAATGACATACACCATCTCAGGACCTAAAACTGATTACGTGTAATCTAGGGAGTTTGATTAAAATTCTTTTCATGTTAGAACAATCTTGATTGTTAGCAGCCTACATGATTGTTTTGCATGCAATTTATAAATAAATGCGAGCGAAATAGGTGTTTTTGTATGTAACCACTTACATGCCCTTGAATTGATACATGCACACATACATGCTTGCACTTGGATGCTAGCTTGTGGTTGCCCAATGAAAATACATTTATGATGCTGCCAACGTATTTAAGTGTCATTTAACTTGAAGGCCAATTGTTGTTTTGTCATTCTAATAAGCATAGTTCAAATATTCTTTTTTTTTACAATTGAGCTTGAAAATTCTTCTTTTGATTAATTTTCTATGCAATTATTAGCTCCTTTCCATGTTGAATCGTTGTGGGATTGTTTAGTTTGAAGTTTATCCTCTGGTATATTTTCCATTTTGCATGGCTTGTTTAATATAGCGTATGAATAGATTCTTAATTTTGTAAAGATTTTTTTGCTGTTTGATTAACGAAGCACTCAATGTTTATTTGCAAAATTATGTAGACATAATTTATAATTGGATTATTGTTCTTGCACAGTTATTATTGATTTATTTTGCTTTATTTAGATTAATTATGAATTTCTGCAGACAATTGAGAGCAGCCCTTCTGATGAAAATAGTGGGGATGAAGATGTTACACTGTCTCAACTGGTAATTTTATATTCTTGTGTCAATACTTGGTGTTATAGAACTCATTCATTAAGTTGTGTTTTCTTTTAAATTTACGCTTTGATCTATATTAGGTTTATTTATTACTATTAATGTATTTCATTTAGTTTTTTCGCAGAGTTTGATTGATCTATATTTGGTTTATTTAATACTATTAATATATTTCATTTTGGTTTTTTTTGCAGAATTTAATTGATCTTGCAGGTTCAGAAAGTTCGAAGGCCGAAACCACGGGCTTGCGACGGAAAGAAGGTTCATACATAAACAAAAGTTTACTTACCCTTGGGACTGTAAGGCACAATCCTTAAATTTGTCTTCTTACTTACCTATGTTAAACATCTCCATTTCTTGAATTTTGTTGCTTCGATTGGGTTCAGTTTCATTCCCTAGAAATCAATTTTTGCATTTGTACTTAATTTGAATCCAGCTTAAATGGTTGTCTGGTGCTGGCAGATAAAAGGTGGCCATAAATAATAATAAGAAATGCATCCACAATTAATTTTCAAAATAATAAAAAGCTTTTTGTCCATTTTTTATTGAGACATTGATGAGGACATCAGCCAGAGATTTCGACATGTGTACCATTGACGGAATCGTAGATCGACGGCTACAATTTAGAGCCTTTACGTTTGATGTATTTTATGTTTTATTTATTTTGCATTTCAGTTTTCCTAGTTTACCTCTATGGGTAGTGAGTCCTTATTGTAGCCCCGAGGGCATTTGAGTCTTTCTTTCTTTTCTTTATTATGAAGACCTATATATAGAGGTTTTTTGCTTTCAACAACAACAACAACATCAAGCCTTTATCCCACTACGTGGGGTCGGCTACATGAATCCTTTTACTCCATTGTGTCCTGTTAAAAGTCAAATTCTCATTTAAATCTAATAAAGAAAAATCATTTCTAATATTTTCTAACCAAGTCTTTTTAAGTCTACCTCTACCTTTCTTAATATAAGTCAAATCTAAGACCTCTACCTTCCTAACCGGGTCATCGGGAGGCCGCCGTTTTATGTGACCAAACCATCTAAGGCGACTCTCTCTAATCTTATCTTCCACTGGAGCTACTCCAACCTTTTCACAAATATGCTCATTTTGTATCCTATCTCTAAGGGTAAAGCCACTCATCCACCTGAGCATCCTCATCTCTGCAGCACTTAACTTAGAATTATGCTTCTCTTTTAATGGCCAACATTCGGCACCATAAAGCATTGCAGGTCTCACCACCATCTTATAGAATTTTCCCGTAAGTTTGAGGGGTACTTTTTTATCACACAATAAGCCCGATGCATTCCTCCATTTCAACCATCCAACTTGGATTCTGTTGATAAGGTCTTTTGCTTTGTATGAGATTATTGATGAAAAAAAATAAAATTTCTGATTTCTCTCTAGAGATTGTGAGTTCTTGAGTCGTGAAGTCCCAATGTGTGGGCAAAAGCAACATCCACCAGTCGTCGGAAGTGTCCGAAGCTCGTGGTCCGATTCTTCCCCTTGCTCCAACTGCCGACCACCCTCTCTCTTGCCCTAGCCGACAGCCCCTCCTCCTCCTACTCCCCACCGCCGGCTAAAGCACGACCTATCCACTCCCTTCCTCCACCAGTCGGCCTCCCACCCTCCTCCCAATTTCCGACCCCCACTCCACCATCCCAGTTCCCTACCTGCCAACCCGCCACCTTCCCTCCCTCTCCAAACCGACGCCACCCATACGCCTCCCATCCCCTTGCCCCCGGCCCCATCCCATCTCCACCATCATGATGATGATTTCAATCATCATAATTTCCTTCATAATTTAATTCAAGCAAGAAAGGAAAGGATTTAAAATTTGAAAT
Organism: Dendrobium chrysotoxum; assembly: GCA_019925795.1. Taxonomy (NCBI): domain Eukaryota; kingdom Viridiplantae; phylum Streptophyta; class Magnoliopsida; order Asparagales; family Orchidaceae; genus Dendrobium; species Dendrobium chrysotoxum. The sequence goes on along the minus strand of CM034312.1, from coordinate 20,306,809 downwards.
TCAAATACTTTCCTTATTTACCACTTATAATTTGAATTTCAAATACTTTCCTTATTTACCACTTATAATTTTGGAAAGTTCTTAAATCTAATTCTAATTTAAATTTAAATTAGATGTGATTTAATATTCCTATTCCTAAATTAGATAACTCATTTAGGAAGCTTTAAGTTCTCTTCCCAAAACCCACCTCCCTCTTACTTAATGTCGCCGGCCCCCCTTATTACCCCCCCTCCTTTGATTCCCCTTTTTAAGCCCTAAACCCTAGTTGAATTGGAAATTAATTTCAAATTCAATTCCCTCCAAAATCACTTAAACCTGAAATTAATTTCAGGTTTCTTGGAATTCCCCTAACCCCTAACCGCCCCTCCCTCTTCCTCTCTACCCGAGATCCCCCCCCCCCCCCCACACACACACACACCTTGGGACTTCACCACTCAAGAACTCACAATCTCTAGAGAGAAATCAGAAATTTTATTTTTTTTCATCAATAATCTCATACAAAGCAAAAGGCCTTTATATGTAGGGTAAAAGCAACACCCACCAGTCGCCGGAAGTGTCCGGGGCTCGTGGTCCGATTCTTTCCCTTGCTGCAACCGCTGACCACCTCTCTCTTGCCCTAGCCAACAGCCCTCCTCCTCCTACTCCCCACCGCCGGCTAAAGCACCACCCTATCCACTCCCTTCCTCCACCAGTCGGCCTCCCACCCTCCTCCCAATTTTCGACCCCCACTCCACCATCCCAGTTCCCTACCCGCTAGCCCACCACCTTCCCTCCCTCTCCAAACCGACGCCACCCATACGCCTCCCATCCCCTTGCCCCCAGCCCCATCCCATCTCCACCACCATGATGATGATTTCTATCTTCATAATTTCCTTCATAATTTAATTCAAGCAAGAAAGGAAAGGATTTAAAATTATTTGAAGTTCAAATTTGAATTTCAAATAATTTCCTTATTTACCACTTATAATTTTGGAAATTTCTTAAATCTAATTCTAATTTAAATTAGATGTGATTTAATATTCCTATTCCTAAATTAGATAACTCATTTAGGAAGCTTTAAGTTCTCTTCCCAAAACCCACCTCCCTCTTACTTAATGCTGCCGGCCCCCCTTATTACCCCCCCTCCTTTGATTTCCCTCTTTAAGCCCTAAACCCTAGTTGAATTTGAAATAAATTTCAAATTCAATTCCCTCCAAAATCACTTAAACCTGAAATTAATTTCAGGTTTCTTGGAATTCCCCTAATCCTAACCGCCCCTCCCTCTTCCTCTCTACCCGAACCCCCCCCCCCCCCCCCCCCCCACACACACACACACCTTGGGACTTCACCACTCAAAAACTCACAATCTCTAGAGAGAAATCAGAAATTTTATTTTTTTCATCAATAATCTCATACATACACCCACCAGTCACCGGAAGTGTCCGGGGCTCGTGGTCCGATTCTTCCCCTTGCTCCAACCGCCGACCACCCTCTCTCTTGCCCTAGCCAACAGCCCCTCCTCGTCCTACTCCCCACCGCCGGCTAAAGCACCACCCTATCCACTCCCTTCCTCCACCAGTCGGCCTTCCACCCTCCTCCCAATTTTCGACCCCCACTCCACCATCCCAGTTCCCTACCCGCCAGCCCACCACCTTCCCTCCCTCTCCAAACCGACGCCACCCATACGCCTCCCATCCTCTTGCCCCCGGCCCCATCCCATCTCCACCACCATGATGATGATTTCAATCATCATAATTTCCTTCATAATTTAATTCAAGCAAGAAAGGAAAGGATTTAAAATTATTTGAAATTCAAATTTGAATTTCAAATACTTTCCTTATTTACCACTTCTAATTTTAGAAAGTTCTTAAATCTAATTCTAATTTAAATTAGATGTGATTTAATATTCCTATTCCTAAATTAGATAACTCATTTAGGAAGCTTTAAGTTCTCTTCCCAAAACCCACCTCCCTCTTACTTAAAGCTGCCGACCCCCCTTATTACGCCCCCCCCCCCCCTCTCCTTTGATTTCCCTCTTTAAGCCCTAAACCCTTGTTGAATTTGAAATTAATATCAGGTTTCTTGGAATTCCCTTAACCCTAACCGACCCTCCCTCTTCCTCTTTACCCGAGACCCCCCCGCCCCCCCCCCCCCCCCAACCGGCCCCTCTCTCCTCTCTTCCTCCACAAGCCGCCGACCACCAAGCGTGTCCAAGAGCGGAGAATTCTTTGTCCATGGATGGCGGATCTTGAGGTTGATCATGGTTTCGTGTACGACAAACAAGATTAAATAGACATTCTACGACCCCCTTTCTTCGATCCCGGCTTTGGATCTGACGACACTGTTGAGGAGTACGTCGACCGCATACTTTTCTGTTTGACTGAGATCATCGACGAGCAACAACCATCCGAATCGTGGCAAATCATTGGATGTCCGCCGACTTCTTCAATTCCAGCTACTTCTCCGGCGAACAACACCGTAGGCATCACTTGTCTTCTAGTGGCTTCTCTAGGGTTGCTTGTAATCTTCTTCTGCTAAAGCACCACTTTCAAGAGTGAGAGTGAGAGATCTCAAGGTGAATACTTCTAGTTATTAAACTGTGGATTATTGTTAATCATTGCCATTAGTTTTACTTCTTTATATTATTGTTAATCATTGCCATTAGTTTTACTTCTTTATTTTGTTGTTGTTTTTGCAAGTATCTTGTTAATCTCATTTGTAACCGCTTGCTATTACTTAAACTTCTAATGGAATTTTCGAAGAATCTAATTTGGTGAAACATAAATTTACAATTGGCGAAGTTGTAGTTCAAATTATTATTAATTCTCCAAAGCAATTCTTATTTTACTTGCATGTTTCACATCAGGCATGCCTTAGTATGCCTCATTGAGCCAAGTTGAGGTATGCGCCTCATGCCTTTTTTTTTAAATTACATTGAGGTGGCCTTTGAGGCGTGCTTGCTATCGCATAGTTTTAAACAATTGTAAAAACATAGCCTATTTATGGATTTAAAAGGGGCATTTTTAACTTTTCTATGAAATGTACTGAATTAGCACAATTGGCTTAAATCTTCCCCCATTAGTTTTGATAGTTGTTGGACATTTCAATGTCTAAAAACTTGGATTTTTAAAATTTTTGACTCAAATTTCAAAGCTTTTCGATCATGAAATGACTTGTTTTGATTACAAATACATTGAAAAAAGAGTTTATTTGGCCCTCCAAGTTTTCTAGGGAAGCTTTTGGCTCATATCTCGAGTGTTTTGATGTTCTTATTTGCATTAAACTTTATGTGTAATCAACTGAAATTTAAGGTGACACTTCATTTGCCGCTTATTTTTTAAGCTTGAAGTCTACACGTATGAAAATAATTTTGTACGTGGACAATACTTAGACATTGGGGAAATTTCAAGATGTGACTACCCTTTGGATTTCAACTTGGTTCTTACTTTCAAGGCTATGAATCATGTTTTGAAATCTTAGTTATAGTAATACGCATTGTAAAAGATTCATGATCATAATCACAGTTTTCATGCAAGTGTTCCACAAAATTTAAGCAAAAAATACTTGTTTTTTATGTTGTAAAGTTGATCGTAGAGAAACGGTCCTAAAGGGCCCTAAAATTCCAAAAATAATATAAAATGTGATTGTTTTGAGTCATTTATATTTGTTTTTCTTTTGCTGAATTTTAACCTAGTTTTTTAAATTTTCCTATTTTATGTTTTTCTAGATATTCATAAAACTTATATTTAATTTCAAATATTCCTAAAAGTATTCTTTTAATAAAATCCATCATAATCTAATTTTTGGTTAGAAAAACCAAAATTTTGTTGTTGTTTAGAGGGTTAACTTTGATCAAGGGCTGAGGTTCAGTAATACTTTCATCGAGGTTCTGATCATTTTCAGAAAACGATGATGATTATGTTGTATTAAATTCGAACCTTGGATTTAATCCTTCTATTAAAGGATATTGACTCTTCAAATACTTTGCTCGGAGGTCGAAGAAGAGGATTAAGTCGATGGTGTGTTTTATAAGGGACGGTACAGAGGAGGCGAAGAAAGGAAGACTTGCAAAGAAGATTTGTAGTGCAAAGATTACCAATTCTCTTTTTTTTTGTTTTAAGTTTGCGCTGTTTGTCGTCTTATTTCATCTTCCTTATGCGTTTTTCTCTGTATTTTTTGTTGTAGAATTTACTTCTTATTTTCGTTACGTTTTTTTTTGTAGGTTTTGCTTATGTTTTCTCCCAATAAAATCTTTTCGGGCATTTTCATCTATTTTACTTTAAGGATATTATTATTTTTAGGATTTCTGCAGGTGAGAGGATTTACTGACCGGAGGTGGATTTCATAGGTTGATGGGATCATCGACGAATTGACTTGTTGCTAAAGTTGACCAGCTAGCAAAGTTGATGGAATTTTCCTTGGTGGTTTGGGTTGCGGGAGAAATTCATAGGAGTTGCAGAAATTATGTGGAATTGATGAGGACAGGTAATTTGCCAAATTGGTCATCGTAAGTTGGGTTCGTAGTTGCTGAGTCAGAGGAGGAGACTGGAGACATGACCTTGATGTTCATTTTGCAGAAATGGAGATGAGTTGTGATTTTGTGTTCGTTAGCTTATCAAAGTTGTAATTCGGTTTTTACAACAAAGATGGAAATCAATGACTATAGAGGTCACTTCAAGGAGGCTACTGGCAAGTTGAAGAGTCATCGCTAGAGTAAGGAGATGAGAGTGCGATCATAGAAGTATGTGCTTTGGGGACTTAATAACAGAGGGAGAGGCAGAGGAATTGAGGGAGAGAGAGTGGCTGAGGAAGTTCGAGGGTCAAAAAGCGAAAGAGATTTTTAAGTTAGATTTTTTTTTAAATAAAAAAAAATGAATTGGTGGCATGTGGTTCGGGTATGGATTTTTTTATTTAATTATATGACATTTTTTATAGTGACATGTGTGTTAACTCTTGTTCATCAAATTAAAAAAAAAATCGTCAATTTTCGTGTTTTTGGCTTGTTTCAAACTTATTATTTGCCACACTATGTGCGGTTAAAATTTTAAACTTTTTCTCCTGCACTGAATTTGGTGATGCATGGTTTTTTCTGGGTATTTGATATTCTGATCACGTGGCATGGTCTATATTGAAAAATGAGTGACGATTTAATACCTTTGGTTGCGAGTGGGGCATCTTGAATTGGTCTTTATGTAGTGTTGCATTTGTTGTTTGTCCTTGTCATACAGTCTTATCCTGTTGAGTTGTGGGGCAGACATGGAGGTCAACAAATATTGGTAGGATTTAAGTTGTATTTTATTTACTTCCCTTCTCTCTCCTTTTCCTCTCTTTTTTCTATTTAATTTGCAATTCTGCTGCCTACCTGGCATCACATCAATTTATTAGATTTATTAAGAAATATAATACGTAATCATGATGTAGTTCGTTATTTATATTAGCATTTTATATGAATGTTTGATGCTTTGTGCTTTTATATGCTGATGGACAATTACACTTTCGTCATTGTCTTTTGTGGTTGTTCGTATCTTGAAAGATATAGCTCTTTATTACATAATAATGAGATATATACTTTCTGGAAACTTGGAATATGCATTGTGCAGCAGAAAAGTAACTGCTCATATTTGTTCAGCGTATTTTTATTTTAACTGTTAAACGCTACTTTGCTTTAGCTGCTTAAGCCTAATCGGCCATTGTTGCTGGAATAAACACGGTTGTCTTGGTTTTATTTCTGAAAAAAATTGGTTTGTTTGCTAATGCATTCCATGTTATTCCACCATCAGGTGATCTCGAAATTAACTGATGACAAGGCTACACACATTCCTTATAGAGATTCAAAGCTCACACGCTTGCTTCAGTCCTCTCTTAGCGGACATGGAAGAATATCTGTAAGTTCTGATACATCTATATGCATTCTTGTTTTAATGGTTGCATTGTCATTCTTGCTGAGTTAGTGTTGGTTTTATGAAATTATTTTACCTATTTAGCATTGACTCTGTTTTTAAAAGGTAATTTTTCTTTCTTATGTGCTTATTTACTGTTTTTTCCCTTCGCACTATATTAGCTTATTTGTACAGTTACACCGGCTTCTAGCAATAGTGAAGAGACTCATAACACCTTGAAATTTGCCCACAGAAGCAAGCATGTTGAGATTAAAGCTTCTCAAAATAAGGTTTTCTCCTGGTTGAATTTTCCATTTTACTTCCTTGTAATTATGTCTTTCAGTTACCTTGCTCGATATTTTTGTAGATAATGGACGAGAAATCTTTAATAAAGAAATATCAAAGGGAGATCTCTTGCTTGAAAGAAGAACTGCAACAGTTAAAGTGTGGCATGGTGGAGAAGCACTGTTCCTATGATCAAGAAGACATTGTTAGTCTGAAGCTTCAGGTTTGTGTCCAAAGCAAGTCATATCAACTCTAAAGAAATATAGTTAGATGGATCGCTCATTCGAGGTTTATTCTTTAGCACGTGACTTTCCCTCAAATTGTGTCACACCCCAAACATAACTGAGTGAAAGATTTGGACAAAGATAATTCTCACCTAACACCCTTCCTGATCTAACTCATTGGAATCGGATGAGTGAAAAGTTGTCTAACTCAATCGTCCTCAAGTCTACGTGACCCTCAACATCTAATAAAGCCATCATAGTATTAAATGGAAGCATAAATAAAATCATCAATTCAAATATAGAGCTTTTAAAATACATTAAATAGAAATTCATACGTATCTAAAGTCTCTACTTTACAGCATACACATCTTCTATAATACTCAAAATGTTGTTTTACAAAGAAAAACTAGTTTCTTGTCCACTATTTCACACGCTCTTTTCTTTTTCTTGAAATCATATTATACATAGAATGAGCTAAAACTCTGTGCAATGAATAATTTTGACATAAAATTCAATATACAAGGAAAGAGCATAAAATGCAATTTTGATCATATAAGCTGAAAGAAACATTAGCATTCAAAACATAAATAACTTGCAGTAGATTTAAATTCAATACATGCTGTTAATTATCTGTACGAAGTATTGATTCTAAAATAGCAAGTAAAACTGTTACATGAAAAATGTAACTGAGATGAAATTTCTTATTTTCATTCTCTTCCTCATTCTTAAGGATCAATGCATTTGATATGTCATATCATGCTTTTAAGCTCTGACCCCTTGGTATCAACGACCCCTTAATACAGGTTGGACTATTCCAACTCTTCAATATTAAGAGTCAAGAATTTTATTTTTATTTTTCTGATACAGGCTGGATCATTCTAACTTTTCAGTATCAAGAGTTAGGAAAATACCGAATTACCAAGTTCCTTTCGTTACAGGACCAGAAGACCTATACTAGGGTTGATTCGTACCCCGAAGCCCTCGACCGTCAAATTCAATCCGACTGGAAAGGGAAGGTGCCCTCCCGACCTCCCTCGTAGGGAGGGGATGTCGGGAGGCTGCCGAAATTACACCGTGAGATAGCCGAAATTGCCCGAAAGTGTCGAATTTTTTAAAATTTTTGAGAGCTTTATCAATTAATTAATTGACTAAAAAATAATTGATTAAAATACAAATGATTAATTAATGAAATTAAAGAATTTTAATTAAATTAAAATCTAATAAATTAATAACCAATTAATTAAAATAAATTAGAGATATTAAATAATTGATTAAACCAATTAATTAATTTAGAAAACAAAATTTAGTCTTCTAATTAACTAATTAATTGATTAACCCATTTAGTTAATAAACTAGTTAATTTTAAAATCAAATTTAAATCTTTAAATTAATTAAATTAATTGAGCAATAAATTTAAAATTCAATTAATTTCAAAATGAATAAAATAAAAATTTCAGTTAATTAAGCTAAAGTAATTGAGTAATTTATATATATATAAAATTTAAATTTAAATTAACAAGCTAAGCAGTTAATTTAAATTTAAACTTTATATTAATTAAATTTAAATTTTGATAAATTAACTAAATTAAAACATTTAAAAAAAAATTAAAATTGCAAGAGAAGAAGCAGTGAGCGGAGAGCCACTCTAGTAAAGTTATGTATTTTTGAATTAAATAATAAAGGAACATAAATCAATACTCACACTAATCAACCTAAGTACAACGCACACCAACTAAGCACCAAACTCTTGAAATTAGGTTACCAAACAAAACAAAGAAAACTCCAAAATTCCTAACAAACCTTAGCTCTCTATGCTCCAACTCCTGGCAAACACCAGCTCCTACAACTACTAGCGTTGAACACCTGCAAACAAGTAAACAAAAGTCGGCGCAGGGTGGTAAACAAAACTAGTACTGAAAGAAGAAAACTAGTACTGAAAAAAGAAAAAAACAAGTACTGAAAGAAGAAAACGAGTACTGAAAAAAGAGGAAAATTGTATTGTAAGCAAAGATAGTACTGAAACAAAACTAGTAAGAAGAGCTAATATTGTAAGTAAAGCTGCTTCTATAGGCAAAGCTAGCGCTGCTGTAAACAAAAAAAACTAGTGCTGGTGTCGAGGCAATGAAGTTTACAAAACTACATAACTGCCTCTAAAGCTCCGCTAAATTAAATCCCCGCTAATTAAGTTCGATTGGCAACTTCTAATCAAGGTATGTTAGGGGAAACCTTTAGGTAAAAGTAACATAATCCTAAATCCCACGTATGGGCCATCTCTAAGCGAAGTAGTAACACCTGCATGTTAGGGAAACTTTTAAGTGAACAACCCTAAACCCAAACGACTAGGCAACTCGTAAATGGGGCCGTAAGACCTGTCCAACATTAAACCCAAACCTCCGGGCTCCTTTCAATAAAAGGAGTAAGACCCAACATTTTAAACCCTAGGGCTACTTTCAGTGAAAGCAGTAAGACCCAACCCCTTAAACCTACGGGCTAATTTCAATGAAAGCAGTAAGACCCATTTCTTGAACAAACCTATAGGCTACTTTCAAGGGAAGCCGCAAAACCTGCTGTATGGGCTACTGTTAATGAAAGCCGTAAACCCTAACCCAAATTCAAATGTACGGGAACTCTCAAGCGGAGCCATAAGCCCCAACTCAAACTAAATCACCATAATACTAAAATTCATAATTAATCACTTCAGTTTACTCGAGATCCCTAAGAGGAGGCAACCCATTGCTGCTAATCAGATTCCCTGGACACTACGATCAATGATCATTAGTGTTGGTAAATTGAATCCTACGTTATACCCGGGATGACGGAACTATGGGATCTTAATATGGTTTACCTCCATTTTCCCCACAACTGAGACTAAAATAACTAAAACTTCATCCTGAATCAAGAGTTCTCTTCTATGCGATAGGAGGGGTAATTAAGTATGAGGGATTGCGCTCATAGGAAATAAAGACCCAGATCTAACTAAATTATGATACTATCCTCAGGGAAAATCTGGTTAATTACAATCTACCTTAAGGAGAATAGAATTCTAAGGATGCAAAGCGGGACTAATGCCTATACGCCGTTTTTCCTGAGCAAACACATCTAAATAGCATGCCAATTTCAAAATGGTTAGCAGAGGAATCTGTCATTGGATTGAAAGCTGGCCATTTCCAAATTTTATCTTCATCACTATCATGTAGACTAGCGTAATCACTTGAGTTCACGCAATCACTAACACTTTCTCTCTTTAAAAATTTTAGTAGAATTTTTTTCAATAATTTTAATGTTTTGTTTTCCTTTAAGTTGAGTTTTTGCACATTTAAACCAATCATCAACACCGTCGTCATCATCAACATCAATATCATCACAATCGACACTATCATCATTAGCATCACCATCACCCAACTCTACCTCTACATTACTGTTAATATCATTCATCTCAGTTAAACCACCGAATAACTGTGAGAAATTTGAATCTTCAATCCACTCTGTTGTTATTTCATTTATAGCATTTCTGACATAAAAGTAATACATGACACTTTCATTAAATTTAAGTTGAAACTTTAAAAATAAGTTCATTACTACAAAGCTTTCTGAAACTTTGCCAATTTTTTTTTTGATTTCCCGCCTCTTCGTTACCTTTATTCCTATTCTAAGATTTATAAAAGTTATCAAATGCGACAAAAATAAAATAATCAAATTTGCAATATCAAGTTTAAAAAAAAAATTATTCCTCTCCCTATCTGTTCGATAATATTCGACTGTGCGGCTGTTTGCTTGGGAGAAATGGATAAGGCAGGTGAGGTAAACAAAATCCATGGCAAAGGTCTACGGTGGGAAGGTATAATCAAAATTAGATGTAATACAAGCCACTCGAGTGAATAAAAAAGTTAATAAAGATCATATAGCTGCGGGACTTGGTGGTCGATGCGATCGACGATCATTGGTCATCAAATGAAGCTCGCTAGGATGTGGGACCTGGTGGTCGACATGATCGAGACTTACTGCTCGATCGATGGATGCTCGCTAGGGCTGAAGTACTTGGTGGTTGATGCGATGCTCACTTCTCGATTGATAGACGCTCGCTATGGCTGCAGGACGTGGTGGTCAACGCGTGCCTTGTGGTACATTGGGGGTCGAAGCTGCTATACGATGTTACCTGGGTTTCGATGCTCCTGGAGGGTTCGAAGGTTTCGTCGCTCACTGTTGTTTATAATGCATTCATTTGTGAAAGCTGAAGGTTCTGTATCAATATATTTTTTTCCAATTATATCCTCACGGTTTGCTTGGGACATTCGAATTTTCTGTTAGAAATTAATGGGAGGACCAAAAGGTCTCATTTTAAAGAGTTGAGGGGCTAAACTAGTCACTCGAATGAGTTGTGGACTATTTTGGTCCTTCATAAAGAGTTAAAAGGATCATTTTGGTCCTTTTCTCTTTTTATGACATATTACTTATTTATTTTAGACTTTTTTCTTTTGTTTACTCATTTATAGTAGATTTCTTTTTTATTATTGAGTGCTTGTATGACTTTTTGTAATGTTACCTTGACACTTTTGAATTCCTGTCAAATATTTTATTAGGAGAAAATTGACCTCGAAGTTTTATGATATTGCTTATTATTTAGTCAGAAGGAAAATTATGCTCAAATGCTTTATTTTTTGTACTTTAAATTAATTTAATGTTTTAGTTTCGGGGTATATGTCGTGAAATGCCTTGAGGTTTACACCTCATCTTATAAAAAGAGAACACATAATATTTGACTACAATTTTAAACCTTACTGTGTGGTTCTTTGCTGTTCCTTGCACTGCTTTGCTTAATTCTCGCCATCCCTTGGTTCGCTGTATATGGTCTTGAGTTCAACCTCATAGGAACTATTGTGCACTTTCCTTGCAATTGGTAATACTAAAACTTCCTGTTTTACATTCCAATGAAAAGTTTTTCATCCATCTCTTTCTATTTGGGGGTTGTTACGTTTTGAACTGCAATACTTCTTTTTTTTTTGTTTTATGTATTTATACTTTTCCTGTAAGAATTTTTGAATGTTTACTATATTCTATGAACTGTCACTTAAATGTAATTCAAGGCGCTCTTATATTTAACTGTGATTCAAGACGTTCTTAACTTTATTTTAATTAGAGAAGATTTTTTATGGTAATAATATCTTATAGCTTCAACCTATCTCTTAATGGGTGATATTTGAAATTTTGTTGTATTTCATTTTCGTATTATAGTATCCATAAGATCCTAATTTGCGCTGAGTTGAAAAGGCAAATCTTACTGGCAAACTTTTTTATATCTTTCTTTTTAGACTTCATTATTTAAGTGGTGAAGGACTTTCAATTTTAGTACTAAATATTTATTTCATTCTAAAGCAAATTGAGGAATTATTGAAAAATTCACATGTTGCTTGAGAAATTTCCTTGGTTCAAATTGTGCCAGGAAATGCTAATTGATTCTCTCTCAGTACTAGTGCAAAAAGCTTGATTTTTACAGATTGTGTATATTGATGAATAAGTTTTTCTTTCTGTCCAATTTTTGTCAGCAGACATTTGTAGATTATAATTTAGTATTTGATAATGATTCACCGTTTTGTGGTTCTCTGGCAATTGGTTGTGCACCGTGCAATTAGCTTTTTATACTTTCTAAATTTTTTTAAAAATGTCTTTTATTTTATTTTGCATATTATAAGTTGGAAGCGGGCCAAGTCAAATTACTGTCTAGACTTGAAGAGGAGGAGGAAGCAAAAGCTGCCTTAATGGGTAGGATTCAACGGCTAACTAAGTTGATACTAGTGTCTACAAAGAATTCGTTGCCTTCTCAAGTTGCCGACAAGGGAGCACATAGAAGAAGACACTCTTTTGGAGAAGATGAGGTGCTAATTCTTACCTTCCTACAATGCTCACTTCACTCGTTTTCAGCCTGCCCCTTCGTTTTCAGCTTCTGCTTGGAAGTATGGTTTTGATTGCATGGATTTTGTGTTTCACAGTCGATTGAGATGAACTTCAAATGATACATATAAATTCATCATCTCTTCTACTGTAATTGGTTTCTGAAGTTTTTGGATGGAGGCTAGCTTAAACAAATTATGGTCCTTGTAAATGCGCAACAAATATATATATATATATATATATATATATATATATATATATATATATATATATATATCATTGATTCATTGCTTGATCAAACGAATTATTTAGGGCTTGGAAGCCTCTCATTTAGTAGCATTGATAATTCTCTTTTAATGATATAAAGGCAGTTGTTCAATAAATGATGTTCTTAATTGAAGGGATATAGTTAATTGGTTGGGTACAGGTTGGAAGTCGTTCTTTGGTTGATTTGCTGCCATCTCACATGAAACACATGAAAAATGGTATTATCATCTCTCATGGAACACAACAAATTTTTTTCCTTATCATAATTTTTGTTGGTTGAAGAGTTTATGGGTTTTCTGTATTTAATTGTTAAGGAAAATTGTGGAAACTACCTTTATGTAAGTTAATTGTTTCATTTCCATTTGAGGAAGAGTTTAGACAAATATTTAAGAATTACTTGAATAGTTTAGACAAATATTTAAGAAAGTGTTGTCGAATTTCATTGGCAAACCAATTGCTTATTACAATTGAAAGTTTATTTTCTGAAATTATGAAAAATTTTCTACTATTTGATTTTTAGATCAGCGAGTTAGATGGTCCTGTCATTTGGAGTAGATGGCCTCGAATGTACTCTTTTCAATATTTTTTAGCCATTGAATATATTGTTTTAATTATATGTCTCATTTTTCATATTATTTACACTGGCAGTTTTTTTGCTCATATTGATGCAGCTTGCTTATTTGCCTGATCGTAAACGTGAATACATTATTGATGATGACGTTGGAAGTATTGATTCAGAGTTATCAGGAGAGGGTCGATTTGGTATCAATGGTTTAGATGATAATCTAAAATTTGAGAAAAAGAATCGGAGGCGTGGGATGCTTGGTTGGTTCAAATTGAAGGTGAGATTTTTAATTTTAAAAAGATTGTCGACAATGTTTAGAATCGAAATATTGTACTTCAGCATTATATATTTGTATTTTATATAATAATTTATGGCTTTTTTTGGAGTAGTGTTATCGTTGATGGTTGCTTTTAATTTCTTGTCAAACTCTTTTGAGTTATAAACTAATATTTGAATAGGGTTGCATTTAGAATTCTGCCCAAAAAACTGGTTATCATGCACTGTTGTTCAGTTTTAATTAGAGAGTTTGGCAATTTTTATTGCAGGGAAGCTGAAATAACGTTGTATGCTTGACAACATGTTGAATACTAGGCTAGGACTAAATGTATTTAAAAGATATAATTAACTTTTCCATATTTATATATAAAATTTGCATAGGTTTTTTAATATAACGAAAATTAACTGAACTCATTTGTCAAGTGGACTTTCTTTATTACACATAGGCTACATATTGATAGAGGATGCAAGGAATATAATGTATTCTGGCAATAGGAGTTGCATGAAATGGCATATTTGATATCTAGAATTAGTATAGTGCAACCCTGATCATCCAATGCTCCCTTCGAAATGGATTATGAAATTTATAAAGGAAGAACAAGAAAATTTAAGGGATGTTTTGCAAAAGTCAGTCTGTTAATGATCTACCCCAGCATCTCATTGCAAAATTAAAAAAAAAATAGCCATCAATTTTTAAAATAAAGAAAAATGAAACAGTACCACGAATGTTGTAATTAATAGAAAAGGAAAAATAAGAAAATAATTGACAGCATGAAAGCAATGCCATTTTAATTCACAAGCACAAGTGATCTTCAATATAAGTGTTTCAATAGTTTTGTTTATTTGTATAAAATAACAACAACATCAAGTGTAATATCCCGATCTTACCTGGCTGAAGGAGACGTCGCATAAGCCGAATGGTAGAAGATGACCTGGAGCCGCATGAAAATGAAGAAGCCGAACGAAACTCAACCAATGCCAATTGCGTCAAACTGAAGGAGGCATTGATTGGAATCGAGAGAGCGAGCGTTGTTTTCGTCGTTTACAGAAGCCGAAGGGAGAAGAAATGCACGAAAATGAGCTCATCGATTTCTTCGATTTTGTCTCTCGATTTGAAGGTGACGTTTCGAGTTGCTAGGAAAACAAAATGGTCCATTGATTAGTAACATAATAGACGAATGGGTTTCACCTCCCTATAAATTTCGTTTGAGAGGGACTGTCAAGGCAAATCGAGAGAAAGATAAAGGAAGGGAGCGAGAGAGACGAAACCTACAAGCAAGCTGCCAGGGGGGAGCCCTGGACGAGTTGGCTAAGGCTCGAGCGCGAGTAAGAGGCGAGTTTTTCTAATTTTCTAAAATTTAGATTATAATTATTACAATAAAATGGTTAAAATTAAAATATGTATATATTTAGAAAGAGAATAAACTTAATATTTATAGATAATTTTTTATTTAATAATTAATAAATTAATTATTATGAATCTAATTAATAAGAATAGATAAGTTAATTATTATGAAATATATATATATATATATATATATATATATATATATATATATATTAATATTTATTTAAAGTATCTTAATAAAGAAATTTATTTTGAAAAATAATTATAATTAAATTATAAGATTAATAGCAAATAATAGAAAGAGATGCTCTTTTGAGAAATTTCATTAAATGAATAATTTTGAAATGAGAGTATATTTAATTAATAATTAGTTAAGATAAGAAGTTATTAAATATAGAAGGTTTATAAATTAATAATAAATAAATTCTGATTAATATTTAAATGATAATACGAGAGCAAATTTTATCATAATTTGATAAATTGAATACAAGAGTAGTTAGTTATTTTAATAATTAGAGAGAGAAGTTAAATTTTTGTTGTGTAAAGAAATATAATAATAAGAAAACAATAATTAATCATTAGATTTATAGGAGTAATTTTAATGTTAAAGGTTAGAGAATATGATGAATTGGAGATAAATTATAAAATATAATGTAATTATATAGGTACAAGTTGTCGGCAGCGGAGTGGTTATTAAATTAAATTGTTAAGGAATCCAACTTCGAGGTTAGTACTCATGTCTTTTTAATTACAGTAATAATTTTGTTTCTCTCTTAAATTAAGTGCATCGAAAGATAGTAACACATCTTTATTAAGTCTTTATTGCAAGTTAGATTATAATTTGTCATTTTCATATCCAATGATTGGTCATGTTGAATGAAATGAATGTTATATGAATGAAATGGCTATATATATATATATATATATATATATATATATATATATGTTTGCATGTGTATGTTGAATGATGGAGCACACCCCCTTCTGGTACTGGCTGGGGACATAATGTACCTATGCACATAAATGGAAAAAGGTTATAAAAAAAAATGAAATGGAAAAAGAGTACCTTCATTGGTACAATTTAGACGGCGTCTCCTGTGACGGTTGTATTATTTACAGAAAAGATAAAGATATGTTATGTGCATAATAGTGATGATTATGATAAAATGAAGTTAAATGGAAGTAATTTATATTTGAAAATGAACATGCACATTGTTCCAAAGGTCTTGTGTTACTGTAATTTTAAAAGCGATTTACTCACTAAGTTTTTTTATAACTCACTCTTCCTATTGAAAAATATTTACAGGTATTATTTGATTAACTTAAAATGACTAGAAGAAAAGAAAATGTGTATCGTAGTTGCGATGCACCGAGAGAATTTTAAGGTAGTAGTGGCTCTTTCTGTGCATTAAAAGCAGTTAGTTAGTAATTAAAAAATTAATTAATTGTCCAATCGTCTGTTCCCATCTTGTTAATTCGAGCCTTCGGGCCGGGTTGTGACAAAAGTGGTATCAGAGCCTAAGGAGCATCTTAGGAATGTGAATCGTAATGAAAGAGCCATAGGAATGATTTATAAAATTATTTGTGAAGAATTTAAAGATTCGATTAGATAATATAATTAATTCATTTATAATCATATCAGGTATGCGAATGATCAAGAGGAAGTAATTGATAGAAATATGGAAGGATTTGAAGTAACTGTAATCACCAATACCTTTATGCAGATGATGACGAATATGACCAAACTGCTTCAGGAATCAAGATCGCAGCTTGGAGTTGGAGTTGATAAATATTTGAATTTATTTTAGGACATGCGACCACCTCTATTCAAAGGTGATGAGGGACCGATTGAGGCTGAGAATTGGTTGCTTCATATAGAGAAAATATTGGATAGTATTTCATGTCTTGGTGAGAGGAAAGTGGGACTAGCTACATTTGCTTTGGATGGAGAAGTTGAAAGGTGGTGGAGAGGGCAACATGAAGACGGGCTAAGAGATATTCCAAATTTACTAGTCAACTGGGAAGACTTTGTGGAACTTTTCAGAGAATGGTTCATATCTATATCAGCAAGGAGATAGATGCAGGACAAATTCAAAAGATTAGTATAATGAGACAAATCAGTGATGCAATACGAAGCAGAGTTTACAGCTTTATCCAGATATGCACCACAATTGGTTGCAACAGTAGAAAAGAAATGTTATCGATTCCTATCTGGTCTAAAAGATGCAATTAGACAACCTTTAGTACCTTTAGGAATCGATGACTATCTGGTCTGCATTTCAGCTCTGATACCAATTTCTTTTGGTAAGGGTCCCTCTTTTATTTTCCCTTTTTCCCTTCCGGAGTAGTCAAGGACTTGATCCTAATAGAAGTATTTCAGGATGGGTATTAGTGAGAGATATGTCTATTTAGATTCTTCTTCTCTGTTACGCTCTAGGTTGATTGTAGGGGGGTCGAAATGTGGTGCGACAAGGTACATGAATCATTTTTCTCCATTGTGTTCGATTAAGAGTCAAATTCTTATTTAAATCTAATAAAAAAGATCATTTCTAATACCTTCTAATCAAGTCTTTTTAGGTCTGCCTCTATCCTTCTCAATATAAGGAAGATCTAATACATGTTAGGGTGATCGGAAGGCTGACATTTTATGTGACCAAACCATCTAAGATGACTCTCTCTAATCTTATCTGCCACTTAAGCTACTCCAACCTTTTCACATATAATTTTGTTTATTTATATATGGAAAATTAATCAAACTAATTCGTCTAGTAGACTTTCTTTAATAGCTTTTTATGTGAGTTTGAAAAGAGCAAATTTTATTGCTGGCAATAATTTGAATAAATATGATTGCCTTTGAATTGTTTTAAGTAGAAGCGCTATTTTTGAATCACTAAGAAAGGAAATACAATTTATATTTTTCTTTAAAAAATGATAATTGAATGTTTTCCGATTCATCTCAATTCAATTTCATATGTGCTTGTGAACTTTTAATTTTAGATGCTTGTTCTTATAAATTTAAATCTTTAAAAAGAAAATCTTAAATGAAATGTTAACATTCTTAGTTAAACAGATAATAATAGCAATGATATTAATTAGAAGACATTCTTTCAACTAGCTAAATCAAAGATAGCGAAAATTGAAAGAGAACTTACATTACTTGTACCAAGGAAGCATAATTAGGGCTAGTTGAAACCAATAAGAAAAATAAAAAAGCTTTAAAAAATGATGTTAAATCATTAATAAACTATCATATGCATTAAATATGTTATATGTCCTATTCCACTGGATTTCATATAGAATAATGCAATAGAATGAAATGATATCTTAGATACCACTTTTGTCACGAAATCTTGATCCGCTTCTTATCGGAGAATGAAAGAAACTCTCCTCATCGAACTCCTTTCCCTTAGATTCAGTCAAGGGAATCCCAGTCAAATCTTGGTTAGGGTTAGCGATTGGAACCGCTAGTGGAGTTTTGGATTGCATCTCCGTGAGCTTTCTCATCATCTCCTCCAGCACTCCAAATCGGCTTTGCATCTGATTCTCCATGATTGAAAACCTTCCTTCAATGGTTGAGAACTTCTCCACTCGAATTTGATTTGCTCCACTTCCCCTTCCAACGCATCCTCCTTCTTTGCTTTCATCTCTCAAAAACCTCGCTCTGATACCAATTTAATGCGACTTGGAAGCAAAAAATAGCAACTAGATAGGAAGAGATTGCAGGAACACAAGTATGGGAGCTGATTTTTTATTTCTCCCACAATAATGAAAGATACTATTGATCTACTATTTGATAGGTAGATCAGCTCTCCCACAAATCATAGCTGTCGCTGGTAACAACTTCACAAAATATGTATTGCAAACACAATCTCCTAATGAAAGTAAAAAACCCAATTAACTCTAATATAATCCTTCCTACTTCCTTCCTAATCTGAATTCAATTCAACCCTCATTTGCTTAATAAAATCTTTCATTATTCAAATCAACCTTCTTTTCTTAAGATTAAAACCTTCCTAAACAGCTCCCCCTTAATTCCACCTTCTTACATTAATGAATAATAGCTCCCCTAGCCCCACAACGCGGGGGGGGGGGGGGGGGGGGGCAAACTTCTCCCTCCTGCTGCCCCTAGTTCTGCCACATGGGCGGTTCGGCCTGGGTTGGGCCGGCTGGCTGGGCTGGGCAGGGCGTATCATACACTGTAGTATGGGTTGCTTTTCCTCATCTCTAAATTCATTGCTTCAATTTATTTTTTATATATTCTCTTCGCTCAATTTATGGTAAATCACTTTGGGTGGTTGCTATTGCTTAGTTTTTTAGGTTGTATGTGGCTAGGATTCGAATGGAAATGGATGTTACCACCCCTTGTAGAAGGGTATTAGAATTTGTTCCACTATTCGGTGCTTTTGAAAGAAGTTAAGAGTTTGGATTTATTCCTTCATCATATTCTATGCAAATTTTTTTATCAGAACATGATACTTCAAGGCACGCCAAAACCTATGCAAACCTCTTAGGGAACATTTAAGTACTAAAGGCAACCTTATAACACAATGGTAGCAATTATGATTTCTGATCTAGTTTGTCACAGGATTATTAATCAACTTTAGTTTCTAGATTGCATTGAGTGCATTCCTAGGATGTTAGTTCAACGGTAGTACATGATTGGCATTGCACCTACTCACAAGACTATTGATCTAGATCTACCAGAGATTTTTGCTTCTATTGATCTTTCTATTGTTGGGGTTATCAGTGACCCTGAATATCTTTTTTCTAGCTCTAATGTTGGCATTACTAGCGTAGGAGGGCTAGTGGATAGAAAGTATTACTTTCTATATGCCAAAGGGCAAAAAATTTTAAGAAAAAAATGTCATCATTCTCTAATATACTGTCATTGAAACTAGACATTTCTAAGGAAGACCCTTACGGTTTTATTCTGGTTTATGGCTAAGCCTTTGTTGCTTTGTTGTTGTTCTTGATGGTGTATTTTGTTTTTACGTTTTTTTTCTAGCTTTTTTTTTACAATTGCTTCTTTTTGTACTATCTTTTTCTACTGATAATTAATTTTCCGGTTAGAAAAATATATGATCAATGGCTAATTAGCTGGTCTTTGTTCCAAACCTTAACATCCTCCGTGGATGTAATTCGATGGCTGCTTTAATGGCCCTCCAGATAATAGGCTTGATGTTTATTTGACCTGAAGGCTGAATCTCAGTAGGATAGCAAATATGTATTGCATAATATGATCAACATTGTCAACTACTTCTGAAATATCTAGTTTCAATGTTGGTATTTGTTGAAGGTATGGCGCATTATTGTTGACCAGTTTTTTGTGTGCTGTCAGGATGTAGCTGTTAATTGCAGTCACACTCATGATATTGTTGATTCATTTGAATAGTTTTTATAGATGAATACATTATATGCAGAAACCTGAGTACCTTCAAGGACTCTCACCTAATGCTGATTGCGAAAGTTCAGCTAATGGGTCACCATTACGAGTTTCGCAGCAGAAGCTTTCTTCTGATATGACAGATGCTCGAAGAAATTCTATTAGTGGGAAGAGTGATGATATTTCTTTACTTAATTATTTCCCTGAGAAAACCCCAGCAGGCGATCTGTTGAGTGCAACAGCTAAAGGACGGCAGCCTCCCTCGGTGAGACACCCTTTAGTTTATTTACTTTTTTGCATTGATGACTGAATTCAGTAAGGGAACTTATTTATGTAATGTCCATTTACGTCTTGTATTGATAAAATAATTAATTTATGGATTAATATGTTTCATGTTAACTGGTTTGGGCACTTGTTTAGTTCGTACTTTTAATGTCTTACCTAATCCACGACATTGTCCGAATGTTTGTGCTTGTTCGTTAACTCTAATAGTGATAGCCCATCATATGTTTCAATTTCCTAAGAAGCGTTTATGTTGTGTCAATTTAACAAATTTTAATATAACTTTTTAGTTAATTTAATGAATGCTTTTATGACCATATGCATGTGATATTTTCTTGTTTATACCTTATGAAGTCAAATTTGGTTGGTGGAATTTTAAAAGCGACTCTAGGGTATTATATGATGTTAGAATATCATGAAAATTGAAAAAGGTTGTAAAAAAACGACTAAAAATTTTTGTTAGTAGCATGTTGTCAGTAAAAATGGCGTTACAAGCAACCAAATTGATTGTGAAATAATGATTGTGCACGGTGAATGTGTGTAAAAGTTGAAAGGATAGGTTGAGAAATAGTTATGTTGGAGAGATCGTGTAGGACAATGTTATAGACATGTGATTTGTACATTGGCAAGTGAGATAGAAGATGCACTAATGAGCTGTGAAGATAAAATTATTTGAAAGGAAAATGAGTAGATCGAAATTAACATAACAAGAAGTTGTGCATAAAACTTGCATTACCTAGATTTAAAAAGATGCAATACTCATTCATTCCTATGCATTGCTCTCCATCACATATTTTTATTTTTGTTAGTTCATTTTGTCTAAAATGTTCCTATTATGATGGCTCTTATGCATTGCTCTCCATTACATATTTTGTTTTCTTTTAGTTCTTTTTGTATAAAATGTTTCTATTATGATGGCTCCTATTTTAGTACTATTGATTATTTTGTTAGTTTTACTTAATTACTACAAGGTTTTAACTTGGCCATTGAATTCCAAGCGAGCATAATTGAGGTTAAGAATTATTGTCATATTGAGAATTGTTACTATTTTTGGCTTTCGATTGCTGTTGCTATTATGCTATACAACAAACATGATGCCACATGTTGTCACTTCAAAATGACTTGACAAAAAATTTAAGTTGCTCAAACAACATTGTGAGAATTGGACCACGTCGATGTGTCTTGGACAACCAGATATAGCTTAGACAAACTCCCATATTGCTTGGGTCGCTATGCGGGATAATTTCAAGAAATTCACTTGCGCGAGAGTTAACGATTTCAATTTGCATGAGCAACAAGAATTTTGTGAGAAACCCATGCCCCTGCCATTCTTGTTGCCATGCCAAACACATATTGCACGCACCCATGACTATAGTGTGTGAGTCTTCTTCATTTAGAACCCTTCTTGACCTCTCTCACTCATTCCCTCATGCAGACTGTGCTCTATCTTCTGTCATCTCTTTCTCTTTGTCTGCTCCAACCTAAATCCTCAAAATCCTTGATGACAAAGAAGCAAGGAAGTCATGCACTGAAGCTCCTTGAAGAAGGCATCGACAGGACCAACGACATAGAAACAAGTTCGTCGCGCAGGAGTTTTCTAGTAGATGGCATTGGCGGGACTAATTGTGCATGAAGGAGAAAAGGAGTTTGCAAGACTTGCAGATTTAAGTTAATCTTCCTTGCAACCTGCTACTAGATATGATGTCTTGCAGCATTGTCTTTTCCTTGGAAGTTGAGCATTGTCTTTTCTGGTGAAACCCTCACCAACAACGTCCTCCATCATTGTCGGCTTTGCTCTCTCTCTCTCTCTCTCTCTCTCTCTCTCTCTCTCTATCTCAATCACACTCTTTCTATCTCTCTCAATCTCTCACTCTCTTTCTCTCTCTATCTTTGTCTTTTGCTCTCTTTGCCTCTCTTTCTTCTTCTAGTTCTCTCTTTTGCTCTCTTTCTTTATTTCAATCTCTCTCTCTCTCTCTTTTGGCCTCTCTTTGTCTATTTCTTTGACTATATCTTTTGCTTTCTTCTTATATTTCTCTCTCTCTCACTCTCACTCTCTCTCTCTTTCTTTTTATAGCTCATTATCTCTCTCAACTTTTTCTACCTAATAAAAGGAATAAAAGAAAAAAGAAATAAAAAATTTAAAAAATGTAAAATTGCCTCATCGATTTGTCGTAAGTTCACCATCTTCTCCTCGACACCGTTTCGTGTGCAAGGTAAAATGTAAAGCTAGCTTGCACCTCCATATAAGTACTCGTACATATTTTTCTTGATGGGTGGGGAAATTTTATTACATTGTGTATTTCTTGTGTAGGTGACCCATACATGCACTTCTTAGCGTGGTGGAAGTAAAAGACCTTATATGCACCTTTTTTGTCCCGATTGATAAAAAGGCTTTTGCTGCTAAAAAATGTACTCATGCATGTCTTTCCTTGCACGACAGGAAGATCCCCTTTGCAAAGTTTTCATGTAAGTTTGACTACTCATACACGCTTTTCTTGATGTGGTGAGTGATGGAAGACTTGGCCATGGTGTTTACTCCACCATGCATGCTTTTCTTAGTGTGGTGAATAGGTTCATATTCCCCATAGAGGTCTCCTACACTTAGGAGACGGAGGGAAGCTGCTAAAAGCTTTAGTGAACTAAACTTATACCTAACTCAGAATGAACAAAATAAAAAAATATTTTGGACAATACTTGCGGCAAAAATAGCAACATGAATTAAATGAAGATTTTAAATGGAAACAATTAAAACAATGTGAAATATATGATATTAAAAGAACATAAAAAAATGATATACAAGTCATGCAAGAAAAATTGAAATAATTAGACCATAACACATAATAAGAACTTGAACTGATGTGTGATGAACTTGTAAGTTCACTTTAGAGCACTTAACTTCTTTACTATATTAAAGAACTCTTTATAAGACTTAAATCCACTTAAGAGCATACTCGATTTAAAGATGAAAGAATGAAAACAAATATTTTTTTGTGGAGATAAATTTTGTTCCTTTGAAAACACAAGAGATTTCAACTCGTGACACTCGTAATCGGGTCTACAACGCACCCACAAGTTGATAAAATGCGAGCAATAATGAACTTAAAATGAAAGGCACATGCACGCTAATGACAATGCATTTGCTTGAACTACCATATTGGACCCTAATATAACTCAAATAATCGTGTGTTCATATGAATGGATTTCAGATAAGGCAAAGTTGTTCAATCTATTGCACGCAACGAGTTGCACAAGTGCCTTAAGGAATGTTCATATTAATCTTTAAAAGGAACTTATACATGTCTCGTGAACTAATAATGTATCCCATGAATGAACAATGCACCCCTGTGAATGGATTTTTTTTCAAATGAGATAAAATAATACATTATTGTGCATCACGGGTCGTGACCATTTTCATAGGATGTTTTAAATCAGTGAGAGCCATCATGTTTGCACCTTTTCTAAATGCATAGTATAAATGCACCAAAAGTGTACAAACATGTGCAAAGACAAAAAAGTGTGCAAATACACCAAAAATTGTGTAATTGCATTAGAAAAAGGGCAAGTGTGTTATGCAAATGCGCTAAAAGCGTGCATGAGCGCCTAAATCAGACTAGTTTGCATGGCTTTCAACAACATGCTAAAAGCTTGAACTTAACATCTAGAAATGTCGTGCAAAATGAAAATAACTTGAATACGATCTCTGCCTCATATAAGAAGCATGCATTCACCTTAAAAAGCATCCAATCATTTTTGAAACTTCACAAATACATTCTTACAAAATTAAATTCACCAACTAATATGTATACTGTTTGGCAGGCCATTCTACCTGTAGGGCAAAGTTGTAAATCCCACATTTCAATTCTTAATCTCTTCCTAACAAAAAGTTGGGTTGATCAGACTTGAATCCTGTAACAGCCCAAACTCTTAACTATTGAGATATTGTCCGCTTTAATCTAAGGGTCTCATGTTTTTTTCTAGTTGGTGTAACTTTTCAGGAGGTTATCCATCCCAGGATTTCTTCGGGATGAGCATGCTTATTTGTGGAATTTCTTAATGAAATTTCAACTATTACACAAATAAGCGCTTCGATATTCAAGAGTTTTTCTTCTTTTATTTATGGGATTTCATAATTTGCCCCACTTAAGTAACTGACATCCTTGTCAGCATCTTTATCCCAGAATCATCCATCAGGCAGATAGGATTCTAAAGGTGGCCCCTATAAGTTCAAGTGGTGACCTTCGCCACGTAGCACTTTGTCTCATATTGGGTTTAAGAGGTGGCTCCAATCTTTCTGTTGGTGTATCGCGATATTGCTGCTTTGGCCTAATGTCCTCACAGTTTTGTCATGTTGGTGTAACTTTCCAGGAGGTCATCATCTCAAGATTTCTTTGGGATGAGCACGCTTAACTGCAGAATTTTTTTTATTGAAATTCCAACTATTATACCAAAAGGCGCCTCGATGTTTAAGAGTTTAACTTCTTTTACTTAAGGGTTTCACAAACCCCGTGCAGGTTGTTCAGGGAATAAATTATGTTCTTGTTTTAATAATATTTATTTAATGAATGGGCATACAATTGCAAAATTCATGAATACATTTTTTTTTTTATGATTGCATTAGACCTTCAAAGTTTCTTATGATTTAAAATCAAACTCTTGGGGTCATCCCCCTTAAATGGTTGCTTCTTAAGTAATCTTCGAACTAGGTCCTCTTTAAAGAAGCAATTAAAGTTGAAGATGAGCGCAATCATTTGAACATCATAATTGGAGGGGTTCATTTTTTTTAAATCAAGCTCTCAATTTTATAGACAGTTGTTTCAAAATTCACACTGATAGGGTGGTTGTATTGAACGCGAATTTCAATTGGGCGAGGTTTCTAATTTAAGAGTGCATCTTCTAATTTAAGAATGCCTCCAAATCCACAAGTCGTTTGGGGGCCCAAATCCCAATAATGTTTTTGAAGTCCAAAAAATGCATAACTCAAGACATTCAATGGGAATGAACCATGTTAAAACTTGAAGCAATAACCATTCACCCTCTGCAACTATTTATCAAAAATGATAAATTTGAGAATGATGTCAACTCACAAATATCTGATGTCATATCAAGTGTATTATTATGGTCACTCTCAAAAGAACTTATGCTAGTATAGATTTGTGCTAAGTTTTCTAATTTTTGGTTTTGCCGCTAAATGATATTACAGATAAACGATTATGATTGAGACCCTCTGAGTGACTTGTTTGCCACAAATGACACCATTAACTTATGATCTTGACCAAAATTATGATGTTTTCTAATGGCTCCAAATTCTCTGAAGGGTGAATCATATTTCGGGCTCCGAAAATTCGCTTCCCGACCTCTCCGCGCCTTGTTTCATTGACATGAAGAGTTTTAACGGATTTAAGTTCTGGGTAAATTTTTAGAGGACATTGGATTTTAGATTAGTAACTATCCAGAGATTTTGTCCCCATTTTGTGAGGACTTTATGAACTGAGTTTTGCTTTCCTATAGACATAAGCCCTTATAGTTAATTACCTCTCCCAATAATGAGAGAGAACTTTTGATTAAGGCTAGTCATGAGATAGGCACTGAGTACCCAGCGTATAGTAATAACAACTTTAGGGATTTTAAAATTGGATTTTTTAGAATTTTTAAGATTTGAAATTCATCATTATAAACTTAAAACGGGTGATGGGGTAAAGATGATGACCTGATCAAGATTTCATAGTTTCATCATCCCGAGTTGTCATGGTCCCTGTCTACTTAGTTAGAGAAGGTAGTCGACCCAACCTAATAGAAGGAATCTTGTCGGCAGCCATGATTTATTTCGTCTAAGAATACCTTTTAGACCTCGGTTGGATGTTTGCCTAAGGTGGTGAATTTAAGTCAACCTTAACTAACAGAGGGCTTTATATTTTATAGAGTACACCCTATAATTCATTATTCATGGGGCTTTTTACCATTGAAGAACCCACGAGCTTTGGTCATAATCGTAATATAGTGGTGCCATTTTATAGCAAAATCACTCGGTCAGAGGGCACGTGCTACGTCCCTATTGGCAAGGTTTAAAATTGCGCAATTGGGTATGGAGGCGTTTTTCGTTCGTGAGGTGAGGCGTAAGCCTCAAGGCATTTTGAGGCGTAAGCCTCAAAATTTAAAAATTGCGTAAAGTCAAAATAAAAGTTAAAAATAATTTTTTATATAATATCCAAATAATATATTAAAGGATGTCATATTAACTTTTAATTGAACTATGAAGTAACAAATTTACATACATATGAAATAAATATTTGTATAAGATGTAAAGTGTTAAGTGATAAATTATGTGAAATAGAATTGAAATCCAAATATTACAGGAACAAAACAACATAAAATATATGAATTGCATAAAAGTATCATATTACATTAAGTTCAGCTCTAATTTTTTTCTTTCTCAGTTGCCTACTCATCTACCTTTAATTACTAAATAAAGTTGAAATAATTGGCAACAACTCAGAAATCATCTGTACTATCATTACTAATGAGATTTTTATTTGAGCCTCTGTCATAACAAATTGGTCTCTTTCCTACCCGATTCTATAGGGTCCAATACCTCTCAATCTGCTTCTTCATTTATTTCAGTCATCTTTATCTTTTATAAATGTTTGTCATCAACATAAAGATAATACTCCAAAATTTTAAGAGGAAATGGTAATGACATGCGGCTCTCTAGTGATCCCCTGTAGCGGCTAAGATGGTGGTGGCTACGGTGAAGGCGGTGGGCTAGAGGTTGAGGCAATTGAGAGGAAGTTGTTGTGGCTTGGGGCTGCAAGAAGGCATGATTTTTTTGGGGCTTTTGTATAGGATTTAGGTAAGTTTTAAATAAAAAAATACATAAATAGAGTGAGGCGTACGCGTCATGCCAGCGAGGCGAGGCGCAACTCAAGGTGGTCCTCTTCCAAGATGAGGCGTAAGCCTCATAAAAAAAGCTTGAGGCGTAAGCCTCGAGGCATTTTTTACTAGAATTGCGCTAAGGCGGGCCTCAAGGCGAGCCCCATATTGCGCAATTTTAAACAATGCCTGTTGGTGATGAATCAACTAAGATTGAATTGTAGTAATACATTCTACAAGATGTCTACTCTTTATGAGCTGAAGTTATTCTTCAATTCATCATCCTTGCCAAACTGTTGCGAAGTGTGGATGGATTTTAGTTTTAAATTTTTGGTGACTAAATTTTCATTTAAATGCTTAGAATTTGATAGATATTAGATTTTGAAAGTTTAATAAGCTTTGAGAATTGACCATCATTGGGGTGATTTTGCAATCATTTTAAAAGATTTGTATTTTCATTAGGGTTCATAGGTATCTTGAAAGACAAGTTCCCTCTGGTTGAGATTTACATTCAACACGGTCATTATCGGGGTTTAGCATATTTACATATTTGATAACCTTGTCAACTCTGCTCGCCAACTAACAAAGGATCGGATTCTATTATTGATCTCATGAGTTATCATACGAACGCTAATAATTGAGAGTTTATATCTTTATGATAAGTTTCATTTAAAGAGCCTTTGAAGGCCTAATGTGGAATTTAAAACTAAATATCCTGGTAGATTTGTGATTAGGCGTTCGTTTGTTAATTCAAGTCATGTTGACTTCAGTCCATACTTGTCAACGGCGAATGGCACAGCACGGCGCAAAATTCCCCGTGGAGGCGTGGAGGCATGACACATAGTGCACGGCGTGACATGCACCATTTTTAACACGGCATAAAATAAAAAATAGTTATAAAAATTTTTATATGGATCATTTTTAGAGTATCAATCAAGTGGGGTAAAGCTTAGTTGAATATGTTTGTGATCCAAAGTCCAAACCATTAAAGTGAGCTTTAGGTTCGTCCAAAATTTCTACTAAAATAAAGTCTAATAAAATCTAACTAGATTATTTTAACCATATCAAATAATTTTAAAATTAATCATTACATTATTTTAGAAATTAAAATATATAATTATATTAAAAAATTTCTAAAATTCAAATTGCGCGTGCCATGCATCTGGCGCTGTAGGTGAGCCATGCCACGCCAAGCGTGATTTTGCCCACCATTTTCACCATTGACAAATATGCTTCAGTCCTTTCAAGGAAGAGGAATATTTGATCCGCGCAGCCTTAGGGAACCTTGAATTTAGGAGTTCAAAGCAACGGTTGGAGCACATGCGAGATGCAAAGAGTGTTGAAAGTTATATTAGACATGTGGGCTCCAAAAATTCGAGCCCTGGCCTCCCCTCGCCTTCGGGAGAGTTTTAACTAAGTAAGTTCCGGGGTAAATTTTCAGAAGGCAGATTGGGTTTGAAATAAAACACTACCCAGAGATTTCACCCTCATCTTGCGAGGACTTTAGATTTGAGTTCTGGTTTCCTATAAGCGCAAACCATTATAGTTAATTACACCTCCTGATCATGAGAGAGAACTTTCGATTAAGGCTAGTCATCAAATGAATACATCGTATCCGTAGATACGTGATATCCGGCATATAATAACAACATTAGTTGGTAATTTAAAATTTAATATTTAAAATTAAAAATTGCACTATCTTGCACTTAAAGCGGATGGTGGGGGAAGTGATGATAGACTCGATCAAGATCCCATGGTTTCGTCGTCCTGGGCCATCGTGGTCCCTAGTCTACTTAGTTAGAGGAGGTAGTCGACCCAACCTGACAGAAGGATCCTTGTTGGTAGCTAGGGGTGTCAATTTCGGGTCACGGCTCGGGTTAGGGTCGAACCCGAAACTGACCCGGCACTATTCGTGTTCGGGTCAAGCCGACCCGTTTTTGGAAACGGGTCGGTTTTTGGGACCCGAACCCGACCCGCATATTTTGTGGAGATTGCACGAGTCGCTTCTTCAGCTCCTTCGTTGCAGTTCGACTTCGCTCCTTCGACGACGGGAGCTTGCTCGCTATGAAGGTAACTTTCTCCGTTTCGTTGTTGCTGTTTGGCTTCGTTTCGACTTCCGCAGGACGGCAGAAGGTGTGGAGATTGCACGAGTCGCTTCTTCAGCTCCTTCGTTGCAGTTAGACTTCGCTCCTTCGACGACGGAAGCTCGCTCGCTGTGAAGGTAACTTTCTCCATTTCGTCGTTGCTGTTCGGCTTCGTTCTGACTTCCGCACTCCGCATGAGGTGAGAATGAATCCTAGTGATATTTTTGACTAGACATTAGCTCTTTATGAGCTGAAGTAGTTTTCAAATTTGTCCACCTTCGCAAACTATTGTGGAGGATGGATGGGTTTTTGTGCTTTAAGTGTTTGATGTTTTACTTTAATTATAAATATCTAAATTTTGGGTGGTTTTGGAGTTTTGAAAATTTTATGGGCATTTGGAGGAATTTTAAATGCTTGTGGTCCCCTCCGGTTGAGATTTTCTTTTGTAAACACGGACATTATCGGGGTGTTCATGGGGTCATATGAAAGTATTTGTATTTTGTGAAAGTTTAAGGTCATTTTAAAAAATATATGATCTCTTCCGGTTGATATTTACATTTAACACGGCCGTTATCGGGGTATTTATGTGCTATTTTCATTTTTGTTCATTGAACATTGTCGACTCTGCCTACTTGCAGGCAGTGGATTGGGTCCATTGTTGGCTTTATGGCTTTGTTGGTGAATTTTTTTCGTTATAGGCCTTAAAGGCCTAATATGAACTATAAATAAATATTCCGGTCGATGTCGAGACCGTATATCTGTTTAATGGTTTGAGCCGTGTCAACTCCTATCCAGTCACATAGAAGAATCGGGCTCAAATTTAAGTTTATTTCTTGACCCGTGCAACATCCTCAGACTCCACGTACGTAAATACAACACCTTTGTCGAGACCCATGCAAGTGTATGCTGTTACATGTATATTGCATGATGCATTCATGTGTGTACATGATACGATTTTTTGAAATTTAATTGTAGTGTCAAGTGATACACTGGAGTGAAACCCTCTACATATGCAGGAGGACGATTTTTGAAGTGCAATTACAATGACAAAATGGTGTTTTGCATATACAACATATTATCATGCAAGTGCAATGCGTATATGAGGGGCATTTTTAGAATATTTGCATGTAGTGCAAAAGGGTGTTTTGCATTTTTAAGTGTAGTTGGCTATAAGGATGACTATTGTTGCCAAATGCACGGGTTTTGTTTTGGGCTTTGTTGATGCCTTTTGTCCGCTTGAATAAATGTTGTGAATCCGGTGGCGTGATATTGTGCTTCAGTGGCCCGTGGTTTTTACTACTGATTTCTTGCTTTTGCTTATAGGTAAATCATAGCGTTGTCACCCGATTGCCACGACATACTTCATTGTTTTGATGTAGGCTCCTTTTTCTTATTCTTTGGGATCAAATCCACGAATTAATCGATCCTTGCTTAGACTGGACAAGGACATTCAAACGACATAATGTCGTTTTGTGATAGTGAGGTATCCTCATCTGATGAGACCAAAGGCTTGACTAATGCACTATTAGCTCTCCTTGTCTTGCAATTTGCCACAAGGTATTTTCCTCGAAGCATGAACAAGACAGGGTACAGAGTCATCTTTGATATCTCAGTGATGTTCCAGTATCTGATATGCACATGGTCCATAGGGGGCACTGTTGTACGCATTCATCATTGGTCGTCAGTTATTTAATGTTGATAGTAGGTAGGTTTGTACATTCATCTACATGCTGACATCAACTGTCAAAGGATAAGCACAGCTGCTTGGCTGTTGGATGGCTGTTGATTGCAAGAAGGATCGAATATCTATTGCACATTGTTCGTCGTCATTAGTAAATGGACTATTGTACGCAGCATATCTCCTACAGTTGTTTGTAGGTGTTGTATGTATTTGTGTCCACAGGGGATTCACTGTACTTGTGATATACCCACTGTTGTTATCCACAAATGGCTCATTATGCTCATCGTCCATGACTTCAATTGCATGCAGGGCATTATCATATTCATTATTTGCTATCCTTTGTAATTGCTTGTGAACTGATTATCACATGCTCTTTGCAATCAGGCAACACTTGTCACATGTACATTGCATTTGCATCGTATCCACCACCATCATTCACATGTGGCTTAGCGTACTTGCTTGTGGTGAAATTAATTGTACGAGAGGTGTTGATGTTGGCTGCATGACATTATTACATTTAGTGTCTATTGTCTTTATATGAGCTGTTGTATGCATGACAGGTCTTTTGCTATTGCTTGTAAGCGCCACTATTTCAATCTTCAGGCAAACTGTTGCTCGTATTAAGGCTTTCATTAATGCACGTAGGAGACACCCATGCATTATATAGCTGGCTGTTGTTGCTTGCAAGTACAGTGCATTCAACTGCATGGGGACTATTATAGGAGTTCATTGCATTTATCATGCATTAATCTGCATCATTTGATGTGTCTCATATATTTATGAAAGATTAGCCAAATCTTTTAATTAGTAAAATTGATATTCAATATGGATTTAAGAGAAAATAAAAGTTAATGTTAGATGAGATTGTATGAAGTTTTCTCTAGTAGTCTAACTTTTATTTATGTTTTCAATGTTCTGAATTATATAATCAAGCTATTTAAATGTTATTTAAAGTTGCATAATTTATGAAGCCTCATAGCTCACTAGTATCTTCCTTACTGGCTGTTGTTACAGGAAAGTGAAAGGGAAAGGGAAAGGGAAAGGTGGAAGAAGACTAATCTGCAAGTATTTAAATTGTATGTTAATGTTTATTCTATATTTGAAGTCTACTCTTGAGATTAGTAAATATTTTTAATATTGTATTATTTTGAATTTGTTTGGATTTTCTTAGAGGCTCTATACTAGGTCTTTGATGAAACTTGAGAATTATTAGATGTTTCCTTTGTTATATCAGATGATGTGTATATGATCTTTTATATAGATCTGAAATGAAATGAAATGCAATGAATGAGGTGTTTAGTGATGAAAATGTTATGTTTATTTTTGTTACACTTTACAGTACTGTTAAGGGATACTGTGGATTGTTATACCGAAGCCCTCGGCCGTCGATCTGAACCGGCAGAGGGGATCGATTTGCTCCCCCCACACTCCTCGCCTTCGATTTATTCCGGCGGAGTCGAGCCAGAAGGGCAAGTGCCCTCCTCTACCTCCCGGAGTCGGGGAGGGGATGTCGAAATGCTGTCAAAATTTACTCGAAATTTTTGGACTTGGTGGATTTTGGAAAACACGAGTTTAATTTAAAATTAATTAGATTAATCATGATACTAATTTAATTGAACAATTAAATCAACACATTTGAACATTTAATTTAAAGTTTATTAATTCACCATAGCCAAACGTAATCAACTAGGGCCATTTGATATTAAAGCTAAACTTAAATCTGTCATTTCATCTCAAGTAATTGAGCGCTCAATTTAAAATTTTAAATATTACAGTAAGCTATTTAACTAATAATGAAATCAAGCATTAATCAATTTAAATTAACCAATTAAATTTCAAATTAAAAGTCTTGAATTAAAAAGAGATGATCAATATTAAATTAAAACAAGTCTAATAATCAACTTAAATCATAAGTTTTAAACTGTTGATTAGAACTTTAGTAAAAAAAAATGGCTTTAATTAGATTCACATGTAATTAATGAACCAATTAATTTGAAGTAATTTGAAGTTTTATTCAAACTAATTCAATTAAATCTAATATTAATTTTAAAATTAGATTTAAGAGGAGAGCTTAATTAATTTTATTTGAAATTTTTGATTCAGTAAAATTAAATAACAAATTTAAAAATAAGATTAAAATTCATATAATTAAAATCAGAATCTTGATTAAATTAAACTTTAACCTAAATTAAAATCTGTTAATTAATTAATTTAATTAAGCAGATCAAATTTAATTTAAGTAATTTTAAAATACACTTAAAATCTAAACTAACCAACTGAACAATTGATTTTAAATTGAAACTTAATTTAATTCAAAATTCACTTAATTAAACTCATATAATTAATGCAATAAAAATAAAATAAAAATACAGAAAATGAAATGTTTTCCACTATCCAATCAACCTAAGTACAAATTATTGAGGAGCAACTCAAGCATCTCTCAAACTCAAGTTCTCTAAGGCTCCCCAAACAACTGATAACTCTCAAACAGTGGTGAAACAGCTCAAACTAATGAGCAGCTCTCACAAACAAAAAACTCTCTGGCAGCTCTCAAACACTGAGCAACTCTCAAAAAAATAAAAAAAACAAACTCTCTGACCCTCTGCAATAGCTCCTGCAGCTACCTGTGGGCTCTCTGAACTGCTGGCTACGAGCACCTGCAAACAAACAGACAAAAGTCAGCATAATTATAAATTAAATTAATGCTGAAAAGTAAATCTAGCTATTACTAGTAAATCAAAATACTGGAAAACTAATAAAGCAATAGTGCTGGAAAATAAGTAGAGCACAAATTACAGTAGTATGAAAAGACTACGAGCATAAAAAAAAAAAACCAAAACACTAATGCTGGTGTCAAAACCCTGAAGCGTGTAAAATCCTAAATCCCTATGGGCATCTTAGCCTATAGGAGTAAGTTGTAAGACCTGACATTTGGGCTACTTCTAAGCGAAGCAGTAAGACCCGTGCGTTAGGGAACTTCTAAATGAACGACCCTATATCCAAAAAAACTTAAACCCTCGGGCAGCCTTGCTTATAAGAGCTAGGTTGTAAGACCCATCAACCGGCAACTTTCAAATGAAAATCGGTAAGTCCAACCTCTAAGGAAAAAAAGTTTAGGTAATAACATAACCCTAGACCCTTCACCTGGGCATCCTAGTCTATAAGGGCTAGGTTGTAAGCCCCACTATACGGGTCACTTAGTTTACAGGACTAGATCGTAAGACCCATCGTTAGGAAACTTCTAAGGATGCCATAAGACCTATCTAAACAAAAATCTTCGGGCTACTTCTAATATAAGCCATAAGACCCACTCATATCCAAAAATCTTCGGGCCACCTCTAATAGAGGCCGTAAGACCCACTATTAGGGCTACTTTCAAATGAAAGCCATAAGTCCCTTCCCAAATCTAATGACACTGGAAACTCCTAATTGGAGTCGTAAGCCCCAAACTAAATAAATTAACGGGCAACTTCTAAGGAAGCCATAAGCTCCAACCCAAACTAAATTAAACTAAAATCCACACTCCATTTCAGTTTACTCGGGATCCCTGAGAGGAGGCAACCCATGGCTGCTAATCAGATTCCCTGGACGCTACAATCAATGGTTGTTAGTGTTGGTAGATTGAACCCACGGTATACCCAGGACGACGGAACCATGAGATCTTGATCGGGTGTACCTTCATCCCCCCATAACTAAGTCTAAAGCACTCGTTGCACGAAGAAATAAGTATATTTCATCCTTAATTGAGAGTGCTCTTCTAATGCGTTAAGAGGGGTAATTAACTATGAGGTCCCACGCTCATAGGAAATAGAACCCAGATCTAAATAAACCCTGACACTACTCTCAGGGGAAATCTGGTTAAATATTAAACTCAATCTACCTCTGAAAAAATTAAAGGGAATCGTAAATTCGTGAGAGCGAGGTTCACACCTGTTAGCAAGATTTTTCTGCAGCAATCAGATGTGTGATGACTTCAAATATGAAACACAAGCGAGGAACTTGCTTGGATGCTGGACTTCTACTGTGAATTAAAAACTGTGACAGGCAATAGTTTGGATTTCGAATTGGACAACTTTTAAGTCATTAACTAAATTTAGGATTTAACTAGAACTCTTACTCAATTTTTTAATTTAAAATTCTTTGGCTATAGTTTTTTCCTTACTATAATCATGTTTTATAAAGTTCATGTTTGTATTTTTCAATGTCATTTTTATCAAGGAAATTCTCTTATTATAGTTGAATTCATATATATTTTATAATAATAATTTACTAAATATAACTTTATGTCCATGCATGTTGCTTCCTACTTTTTGGGATTATGTTGTGTCATTCTGTCCGTGCCGTGTCATGTTTGTGTTTGTTTGTCTATCTCCATGCTCCTTAGCCACAAAGTTCAAAGAATGTGGTTATGTCTAAAGAGGTCTTGTTTGGAGCAATGATTATGTTGCTACTATTTTGATTTGGCGGTCATAGGTTCAAGTCGTGGAACAGCCTCTATTGAAAGAGCCAGGGTGATACTTGTAATGTCAACCCCTTAGTCACAGATTGATGGGAGTCCGCATACACTTGGTATGCCCCCTTTTTTTTCAATATTATGTACTGTTTATAAAACTGCTATTTGTGCTTCTTTATTTATTTATTTTTCTGACTGAGGTTTCCTCTTCTATAAATCGTGATGGTTGACTTCAATCATTGTTTTCTTCTCTTGGGCGGGCAATGTGAAATACATCGGATTATCTACACTTTTTCACATTTATCATTTGTTTTTCAAGTTCGAATCTGTTGGATGACTATTCAAACATATTAATAATTCCATGTTTCTGCTTAATAACTAACATGAAAAAATTGAGTCAATTTGCATTTTCTGCAGACAGGTACAACCATGATGGATGAAATGGATCTTCTCAGTGAGCAGATAAAGATGTTAGCTGGGGAGGTAGCACTGTGCACAAGTTCTTTAAAAAGATTAGCAGAGCAAGCTTCCAATAACCCTGAAGATTCAAATATCCAGGCATGCGAACTGCCTTTTTTTATTTTTTACTTTCTTTTAGAATTTGCTATTCTTTCACACACGTTTTGCTCAATGTTGAGCAAATTATTTGTTTGCAACAGCAAAACTGTCTTTGTAAATCGTCTTCTTCAACCATATCATACAAGGTTAAGAATATGAATTTTTGTGGATCTTGACAGCTGTTCCTGCATTACATTAAAACTTACTCTGAAGTTATATGATTTCTGTTTTGTTGCACATTAACTTGGCAAACTCATAATATTCACTATATTTTTCTTGTTCAAGCATTTTTTGTTTGTTTTCTATTAGCTTTTTATAATTTTATTTTCTCTTTTGAAAAAACGACAAAGTTGGTCCTCAAGACTGTTTAGGGTGAGCTCATATTGGCCTCAGATTTTCCTTATTCTTCAATTTTGCTTAACTTATCAAAACGTGAATATTTTAGTACCTCAACTTTTCTAATTTGATAATTTGGGACCAAATTCGAGAAGAGAAGTTTGGGGCCAAAATGAACATACTTGGTTTTTGGACAAATTTTTTCTTTTATTTTTCATGACTTAATGCTCAAATCTCACCTTATTTTCTACTTACTTTGGTATGTGCATTTTTTCTAGGTGATGCAACCATCATAGTTGTTTCTAAGATTGTGCTATGTTTTATAATTATAAAGCAGATAATGATCAGTGTATTCTAAATGAAATTATTTAATTAACATATGCTTGTAAATCTTTGTAGCCTTTTTATTGTGTTTTGTTGGTGAAGCCATATCGGTCATCCTTTTATTATTATTATTATTATTATTATTTTTAAAGATACTGCTAGTCTGTTTATATGAAACTATCTTTAACTGTTAAATTTCTGAAACCACCTTGACCCTTGTCTTACCGACTGAAAACATGATAATTAGATGTTATTGAGATCTCCGGACCAGGCGTACTCTTGCTAGATTTGTGATGTCTAACTGATTAAATTTTGTTTTT
Organism: Dendrobium chrysotoxum; assembly: GCA_019925795.1. Taxonomy (NCBI): domain Eukaryota; kingdom Viridiplantae; phylum Streptophyta; class Magnoliopsida; order Asparagales; family Orchidaceae; genus Dendrobium; species Dendrobium chrysotoxum. The sequence goes on along the minus strand of CM034312.1, from coordinate 20,269,809 downwards.
TGTTTTTTGCTGCTAATATGACGTATACTTGAAGCTGTCTTGTTCCTTAAAACTTTTTGTAATTTCCCATGGTGGGGCTTGAACATACAATCTGTAAATGACGTTTGTCCATTGCTGGGATTCTTCCTCTTGGCTTCCAATGCCACCTTGATAGCTTTGGTTTGTCACATTTTTCTTGTAAAATCCAATTGTTGTCGAATGTGCCTGTTTTTTAATTAGAGTTAAATTCATTCTTTTGCCAACCATGTAATTTTTTTTTAAGTTAGTTTTCCCCAGTTTGTTCATTTTCCAAACATATTCGGGGGTAAATGTGCAAGCATTCTACTTTAAAATTTTTGAGGTTGTAGAAAGAATTTCTATATAGTGTTAACTTATTTATTTATTTATGTTTTATTGCAGTAGTTGGACCTAAACCTCCACTTTGGAGTAAAAGAGCATTACTACTGGGCTACACGTCCAGTGGTTATAGCTTGTTAATTACTGTCACTCTAATTAAATTCTTCAAACCAATACTATTCTGATGTGAAAGATATTCATGATTTGTGGAATTTATTTATTTGCTTCATTTTCATGCAGGAGCAAATGCAGAAGTTAAGAGATGAAACAAATGAAAAGAAGATCTTGCTGCATGTTCTTGAGCAGAGAATGATTGGATCTCTTGATGATTCTCCGCATTCTTCAAATAGTATTAAAGTATCACAGGTGCCATGCTTCAACCATCTTTAAATATCTCAGCGCACTGTTTCAAATTAGACAGTAATCCATACGATACATGTTTTACTTGTATTATTACATGCATTCATTTTGGTTTCGTTCCATCCACAGATATGCTCTTTTTTTTATACTTTATGGTTTATTTTTCTGGATATGACTTCTCTTTCTTGCTCAATCTTTATTTAAAATACCTTGTAAAGGTTTTACAGATATGGGCATTGAACTTTGTATTGTTATCAATTTAACGTCATTTACCATTTTGTAGAATCTTTCAAAGCTGGCCACTCAGTTGAGTGAGAAGGCATTTGAGCTTGAGGTTTGTTTCCTATGATGTCTGCTATAGGCATTACTTTCGTCCTCAAACTTATTTTAATGTCTATTGACCTTAACATGTCTTTTGTAGATTATGTCTGCTGATAATAGAATTCTTCAAGACCAGCTTCAGATGAAGGTGCCAACGGATAATATCATATGAATTTGTTATTGGTGGAGATTTACTTGAATTCATCTTCCTAATGCCATTTTTGAATTTGTATCAGATGTCTGATAATGCCAAGCTTGAGGAAACTATTAAAACGCTAAATGAGCAGCTCAACTATTTTATAGGTAAAACCAAAGAAGACGGATATAGCCTATGTAATAACACGTTGGTCAACCCTTCTTTAGAAAATGAGGCAGAAGGGATATCCTTGTTAACTGAATCTTCTCCAACGAAACATTTTTCAATATCCACAAATGACGAATCTAAGGGATGTAGTAGTGAGCTATCCTTGAGGACCCAGGTTCTCATGCAGGTAATGATGATTGCTTTTCTTTGGGAATCTATAAACATCATCTTTAGTTTCTGTTATTTATAGACTAAGATTCTATAATTCACTTAAGGCTGCTGAGATTGAGAATCTGAAGCAAAAAAGTTTAAGATTAGCTGAAGAAAAGGATGGTCTTCAAATTCATTCTCAAAAGCTGTCTGAGGAAGCTTCTTATGCCCGAGAATTGGCTGCAGCTGCAGCAGTTGAGCTTAGAAACTTAGCTGAAGAGGTTACAAAACTTTCTTATGAAAATGCAAAATTGAATGATAACTTGGCTGCCTCTATGGAAAGAGCTACTGGTGGAGTTAATAACTCCCGGGTGCATGTCTTGCTTGATGGGAAAGATGCTGATGATTACTTTAAGAAGTCAGATGACAGTGTTCTAGTTGAGGAGTTGAGAAAAGAGCTACTAAGAAGATGTAAGAGAGAATCTTCCCTGGAGGCTGAGTTGTCTCTTAAAGAGGAAAGAGAATGTGAACTACAAAAAAGTATTGATGAATCCAAACAACACGAACAAGATTTAGAAAATGAACTCGCAAGCATGTGGGTACTTGTTGCTAAACTTAAGAAAAGTGGTATGGTTTCTGATGAATCCCTGTCTGAGTGGTTTGGTGAACCGGAACTATTAAGAAAAGGTTCTTCAATAACAAATGGTTATTCTAGAGGAAGGCTTAATGGGGAATGTTTCTCTGATTATTTGTATGAAGATCAAATAACCAACTTTGAGGAAATGAGATCTGCTTTTGAATATGAAAAAAGGCGGTGCAAAGAACTTGAAGGCATCATTTCTAAGTTGAAGGTATGTTTTTTTTTCCTGATAATAGCATGGTCCTCAGTCTTTGTTGGCCAGAGGATTTCAGGACAATTTATCTTCTTTGTCTGATCAAATTGCTGTCTTCTTGCTTCTTAATTGGTCAAGTTATCCCATACTAGTTTTTTTGGTAGATATTTCATTATACATATTTGCCATAATTCATAGGACATCTAAGGCTTTGACAAACTGATAGATTTGCATGTTACTGGAAGCTGTTTCCCTTTGTCAGAACAGTGTCTGTATTGCGATGGTGAGGCGTGATAAGTAATATTAACTCTTCTCTGAAGTTTACTTATTCAGTTTTAATTTATGAACGGCGTACTTAAACCCTTATTAATTGTGCGTATGAATACATTTCCATGTGTTGTGCACAGCACAAAACACCAGGAATAGAACTTAAGAATATGATTTATGGCTTTATAGCTATCTCCCCTTTCTACATATTGGATTATTGAATGTTTTTTGGATCGTAAACTCTCGTCGTGTTGTGATTGAAGGCTTGAAGTTACTTATCTAATGCTAATACCCATATGCAGATATTTTTTACGTATGGAATTGAATTTGACAGACTGCACAAAATTCAGGCTCGCTTTTCCCCTTTACAACAAAATTAGGCTGACATTTTCTGGTCTACTTTGAAGTCAAATTTGGTCCTGACTCGGACTTTTAGGCCTCGTTTAGCTATGCTACCTTGTGCTGAGCCACTTGAGACCTATTTTTTCTGTTGTTGTCCCTGAAGCTTGCCACAATCCTAAAAATAGATTTTTTTTCTTTCTACTACTATGCCTTCTATTGTCAGCTTTCCCTTATTGGAGTTATCTTATCTATAGTCAATGCGACCTTCATTGTTGCACTGCTTAATATATCTCTATCTTTTTGGGACTCATTACTAAGCTGGGAATGATGATATGTATTCCCCAGCTTGAGGTAGAGTGTTAAATAACATCCCAACCATCCTAGCCATTCCTTGGCTCTTGATCTTTTGGCCAGGATGGGGATCCGTGGGGGGCTTACCTGGATCATGCTGATCTCCTTCCATATTCGGGTGGCTAATTTAGGAAGGATTATATTAGGGCAATTATGCATGATTTTGTAGTTTCTTTATTAAGATATCTTGTATAGATCATAAATAGGGTAGTTTTGTATAATAAAATTAAGATTTTTTCCTCTCCAATTCTCTGAATTTAACATGGTATCAGAGCAAGGCGTTCAGTTCTTCTTCAAAAATGGGAGCGTGAAGGGAGAGCTAGTTCTTGTGTTTTCTTCCTACTCGTGTGCATCCAGGGCATCCGAGCAAGTGACAAGGCTTACCCTTTGAAGTCTTCTGCATGCGGCTCTCATGCGTGCCTAGCTGGGGGTCGAGCCAAGTAAAGAAGATGATCAAGAGAGGGAGCGAGCAGGAACTACGTGCATGCGTGCCTAAGCAGGGATGATCGGCCCTTGTGCGTGTGATGGAGCCGAATCGAGCAAAAAACAAGTGCTTTAAGAGTTGTACATGCCATCAAATCCTCCACTCGAAGATCTCTTTCTTGCCCTAAATCCCAACTGCTTCTGCATGTTCCCGATCCGCTAGCCTCAGATCTGGGGTATGTACAAGAAGGTCGAAGCCTCTTTCTGGACATCAGAAGAAGATGAACTCTCCCAAGATCTTCGTCGCTGGGATCAATCCTTTAAATCGGACGAACGCCACTTCGTAACCCCCGTTCTTGCCTTCTTCGCTGTCGCTGGCAGAATCGTTGTTGAGAACCTTGCCGGTCGCATTTGGACTGAAGTCGATTCGCTGGATTCGAAGCTTGTCGATTGAACGGTCCTGGTACGTCAAGTTGCCCAGATGATGCACACAGTGGGGAAGAAGATGACTTTCTTGGTGGTAATGCAGTTCATTTCTATGGTCCAGTGCGTGCTTATGGTGACCGAAGAGTTGGTGAGAACGCAGATGATGAAGTATGCTACTTCTCTAAGTTGGGAGTTGATCGTGGATTTTGAGGGTGAGGCTACAGAGTGATTAGAAGAACTTTATCTAGCTCTGAAGGAGTTGGCGCTTGCTGGTTATACATGTTTCCACCACCAGCCTTCATTGACAGAATTCCGAGGTATATAGGTTCCCACCACCGGCCTTCATTGCTGGAATTATGAGAAATACAAGTTTCCACCATTGGCCTTCATTGTCGGACTTTTGAGGAATACCGGTTCCCACCACCGGCCTTCATTACTGGAATTTTGATGAATACTGGTTCCCACCACCAACCTTCATTGTCGGAATTTTGAGGAATACTGGTCATGCTTCCTTCATGCATTCAAGATTGGGTGGGAGGGCTCCTCTTGCCTGCCTTGGGGGGGGGGGGGTGGAACCAAGCGGAGCCGAGCGAAAGGCTCCTATGTGCATTTGAAAAGAGCTGAGAGTTTCCTCTCGAGCTGGTCTAGGGCCGGGACAAGAAGGAGTGTGAGATCTGCACTCCTTCCTTAGATCAGAATAGAGGGATTAGAGGCCTTACGTGTGCTTGTACGTCGATCAAACAGGAGTCTGTTCGGGTGGAGTCGGATGACTGATTTGCATTGAGTTGAAGGCTGACTTGATCAGATGGGAGGAGATCATTGTGCCAAGGGCTGAGCCACTTGAGATGTGTTTTTCTGCTGTTGTCCCTGAAGCTTGCCACTACCCTAAAAGCAGATTTTTTTTTCTACTACCATGCCTTCATTGACGGCCTTCCTTTATTGGAGTTATCCTATCTATAACCAACACAGCCTTCATTGTTGCCCTGCTTAATATATCTCTACCTTTCTGGGACTGATTACCAAGTTGGGAATGACAGATCTGTATTCCCCAGCTTGAGGTGAAGTGTCAAATACCATCCTAGCCGTCCCTTGGCTCTTGATCCTATGGCCAGGATTGGGATTCGCGGGAGGTTCACCTGGATCATGCCGATCTCCTTCCATATTCGGGTGGCTGATTTAAGAAGGATTATATTAGGGCAATTATGCATGATTTCGTAGTTTCTTTATTAAGATATCTTGTATAGATCTATAAATAGGGGTAGTTTTGTGTAATAAAATTAAGCATTTTCTCTCTTCGATTTTCTGAATTAACACATTATGATTGAGTTTAGGATATGTTTATACGTCTACTCTTATATTTTAATTTCGATTAAGTTACTTATTTTGGCTAAGAGATGGAAACTAGGATTTGGACCTAGATTAAAGGGTGTATTCATTCACTTGGTTTTGGGTGGTCCAACCAAATGAAGATTAATGTTTCAATAGCATTGGGGTCAATGAAACACAAGAGATCCTATGACTTTGAGGCTAAGGAAAATTGTATGATTTTTATTGCACTAACAAATCTTGGTTTTTTGCGTAAATTGGGTTGAAATAAATACAATATAATTGAACATTTTATTTTCTAATTTTGGAATTAAAACAAAAGAGTGTCTTAAAACTTATGAGTTTAAAGGATGAATATCATTTGTTTAATTGGGTACATCATGTCACGACCCGGCCCGGTTAGCTCGCAAGTGCGAGGCGGGAACAGAGGTCGAACAGGAGAAACATAAATAGAAACTTCACAATTCTCTAATGACATGTCTCTAAACATGCCCAAATAATCTCAAACATGATGAAAGAGCCACTAAAGAACTCCAAATAATTTTTTTTTTCATTTCATTCATCTTTCAATCGTAATAATATCAAAACATAGGTGTTCAAAATACAAAAAATGTCCATGAACTTTTCTTTACAATTCAACATAAATCTTTCTAACTCAAAACATCAAAAAAACAAAATAACCCAAACAAAACCTGACGGCCGTCGTCTCCCTACGACGGTACGTGAGGGGTGGTCTATCCGTCATCTATCTTTTACTGGATCCTCCTAAAAAATGTTCTCACAACATGGGTGAGTCACAACTCAATAGGCAAATGCCTTTTCAATTAAATTTAGAAAACAAGGCAAGAAAACAACATGTATGCCAATGCTTTGTATAAGAACATTAGATAAATCATAACAATTAAGTAGAATGTCTCTAGGTTATCCATTAAGCCTCATTCTTTGGTCAGGTTTGCAACCCTTCTCTTTATACAATACATGAATTGCTCAATGGATCATAAAATGCTTTATATGCCTTTAATGTAATATATATATCGTAAGCACCCGTCTCGGAAGTATCTTTTGTACTGATCAGGTACATTTCGTTTGGCCAAACCCTTTTTCATTTGGTTCAAAAGAACCCATTTACCAATTGACTCAAAAGAGTCCCTTACCAATGGCTCAAAGAGCTCCTTTACTAATGGCTCAAAGAGTCCCTTTACCAAAGATACTTCTGCATCAGCATGGACATGCATTCATTCTAAATCTATTCATAGAAGATCCTTATCATTCCTTTCATCCTTTCATACATATGATCAAATATCCCCTACATGCTACTTGGTTAAATGATGTCATGAAAGAAGAGCTAAGCTAAGTACCATCTTTAATCATTACTTTGAAAGCATAGGATTGCATTATATGTCACCACATGAAAGTGTAATTGCAATGTAAGATGTCCCATGAGTAAAAGAGAACATAAGCTTGATAGTAAACATAGGATCAAGTGTATCCCAACCATTGCCTCATAAATTCATATAATAAGACAAGACATAAAGCATATGCATAACATTTAGTGTATAATAAATATAGGAGTTCAATTGCAAGATTTCTAAGCATTAACACAACAATTCAAACAGGCTATTAGGGAAAGAAGAAATTCTTTATTAAATTTAACTGTGCCACATTTACCTACCTCAATACAGTGTGCTCCGCCGAATAACCTTACGAGCTCTTCCCCTTTTACACGATCAATATCTAAAAGAGATATAACATAAGTGTAAACATTACTTGTCTCCACACAAACTTCTCAAAACCCTAAACTATGAAAACAAGGAACTCACCCATACACTATTCTTAACTTTTCTAATTGAACCCTTTCCCCATTCATACTTAATTTTATTTCCTAATTTCTCTAAATTTGGGATTTCATCATAATCTAATTTCTTTTCTTTGGGAACTTTCTTCATTTTCATTATATGGCATATGCTTAAAGAACCTCCCCACACACTTAATACTTAGAGAAATTTCTATAAATTTTCGGATTAATAAAATTAAAAATCATAAAAATTGTATGTTGTGTAAAAATCTTAAATTTCACCTCTAAAACCCTTCCTAAGTTCAATTAGAATCATAACACTTAAGGGTTTTCATAATTAGGGCAAAGCCCTAATCTTTAAAACTTGAAATTTCCCATAAACATCACATTACCTTCCAATAGAGGCTCTCTAAAGTCATTTAGAAACTATCCTACAAAGAAATTTTGAAATAAATGAAAATTGGAGAAAAACCCTAATTCTTAAAATCTAAAGTTTTCAAGAAAACTTTTCATTTCCATGCACAACATCATCTCCTAAATCTTCCCTATCACTTTCTCAAAGAAATTTGAAGTTTCATGCAAACCCTAAAATTATTCCTTAGAGAAAACTTCATAAAAAGAGATCTAAAAGAGATATAACATAAGTGTAAACATTACTTGTCTCCACACAAACTTCTCAAAACCCTAAACTATGAAAACAAGGAACTCACCCATACACTATTCTTAACTTTTCTAATTGAACCCTTTCCCCATTCATACTTAATTTTATTTCCTAATTTCTCTAAATTTGGGATTTCATCATAATCTAATTTCTTTTCTTTGGGAACTTTCTTCATTTTCATTATATGGCATATGCTTAAAGAACCTCCCCACACACTTAATACTTAGAGAAATTTCTATAAATTTTCGGATTTAATTAAATTAAAAATCATAAAAATTGTATGTTGTGTAAAAACCTTAAATTTCACCTCTAAAACCCTTCCTAAGTTCAATTAGAATCATAACACTTAAGGGTTTTCATAATTAGGGCAAAGCCCTAATCTTTAAAACTTGAAATTTCCCATAAACATCACATTACCTTCCAATAGAGGCTCTCTAAAGTCATTTAGAAACTATCCTACAAAGAAATTTTGAAATAAATGAAAATTGGAGAAAAACCCTAATTCTTAAAACCTAAAGTTTTCAAGAAAACTTTTCATTTCCATGCACAACATCATCTCCTAAATCTTCCCTATCACTTTCTCAAAGAAATTTGAAGTTTCATGCAAACCCTAAAATTATTCCTTAGAGAAAACTTCATAAAAAGAAGAGAAAACTCTTGCAAAGAACTTACCTTAGCCTCCTTAACTTTCCCTTCAAATCCCCCTCGCAAACGCCATCGGAAACCGCCCCTACAAGCTCTCGTCGCCTCATACCCGTGCGCCTCTCCCCTTTGCCTCCGCTCGGTTCAGGCCGCAAGCAAGGAATGGGGACCGAAATATTTCAGTCCCCTATTTAGAGTGGGGTATTCATTTCAATGGCCTAAGGTTCAAAATGCCCTCACTTGAAATATCTCCGCTTAATAGTTCTTAGGGGTAGTTTGGGTATTAAGAGGCTTTTATAAATTTTAACTTTCAATTTATGCAAAATTTGATATGGGTTCTTTATATCGTTTCGCTCAGAATTTTGCGCTCTATTTTATAAAATTATTTGCGTCGAATTCCGACTATTTGAAAATTTTCACTTAAAGTTCGTCGCAACGCATCGAAAAGCGTGCGAAGCCTAAAATGACATTTTGCGGGTTTTACACTTCAAATGAGGAATGTTAGGCTTCGAGTCCTATGCAAAGCATTTGAGATCATTTGATGACTTTGAGATAAAAGCAACTGGAATGGAATAGAGTTTGGTTTTAGAAAAGATTTACTAAATCATAATCTCTTTGAGGTTTTATTTGAGAGTCTCTATGTAGAATTTAGAAAGAGTATGATAGTAAAGAACCTGAATGGGAGTAGTTTAGATTGAATTTAGTTCAATTCAAACCAAGGCAAACCTAAGGCTTGTCTAATATTGCTCAACTCCTACAAGGTCCTAAAAAAATACTAAGTCTCCTTTGAAACTTAATATAAATTTAAGGTTTAACCTTTTCATGGAGTTTTGATGAACAATAAGCAAGATAAATCCCCTTCAGGGAGACAAATTAGTTTTGACCTTTACACCACCGAAGCTACTTTGAAATTTGTTTAATGGAAAGAGAATGTTCCAAATAGTTGGCTTACACTTTATGAAGCACCCTAAAATTCATTGTCTTAAAAATGTATAGTCAATTAATGAAAAGCATTACCAAGCATGTATTATTATAAAGTTTCTATAAACCTTTTCTGTCAGCATGTGAAAAGATTAGGCATAGGCAAATATTATGTAAAACCTCTTAAGTAAAAAAAAGCTAAACTCTTAAATATCGAGGTGCCTTTTAGTGTAATTGTTGGATCTGACCCGAGTTCTAGCTGCGCACCCATCTTCCTGCACCCTGATGCATCTGCCGCATCGCACCCACACAGGCAAGGTAATCGTGCTCACATTTCTTGAGCTTGCGTCGTCCTGCCTCGCATCAACCGCGGCCCCTCGCTTACCCCGCACCCGCGCTCGCGCCCCGCAGTCCTGCATCGCGCATGTGCATTCGCGCCTAGCCCTCGCCCGCATGGTCCGCACTTTCACGCTCTCCCTCATCCGCGTGGCCCACACCCTTTCTTGCCTGTAGTTTGCTCTCACCTGGGTAGTGGGTCTGGTCGGGTCAAACCAACAACCTGACAGGTCGGGTCCATGTTTGAATTTCTGACCCGTTTGCAAAATCGGGTCAAGTTTAGGTCAGCTGAATCGGACCCGGGTCAGTTCCGGGTTCGACTCAAACCCGCCCCAAATACCCATTTTGGCACCCCATAGATATGAAGTTGGATTTTTTATTTTTATTATTCATATTTATCTTTATTTCCCTCGAATAATTAGGAATTTGGGCATATTTTTAATTATTGATTGAATGGTTGAATGGAGTGAATGATTATTGAGCATTGCTTTATGGTTTCCCTTGATTCATCTCTCTTCTGACTCTTTTACCTCCTCAAACTCTCTGTCTTGCACACGCACACACTTTTCATTTCATATGCCTGTGTTCTCAAAATCTTTTTTCTTGTTCGTTTCTTTCTCCTCACAAGAGTAACCTTTTCCCTTGTGTGGCCTTTGCATTCTCTCCCATAAGTACTTCAAATCTGGCTCTTTCTCTATCTGCTTCTAACATTTTTCTTTTTTCTTCTCTTTTAAAATTTCTCTCCCATCACCGCTATCTCTTCCTACCTCATCATCTCTTTTCTTCCATCCTGAACTCGTTGCCTACAATTCTTCTTATTACCTCCCTTAGCCTTCCACCAATCCAAATCTCAAATAGCCTCTTAATCCTTCCTAATCTATTTGGGGGACACTAATGAAAAGTGTTTCTTTGATTTGATTTTAGCATTGCAGACTTTCAAATTTTGACCACTTGTAGTTTAGATGAGGCTACTGATGATAATGAGTGCGGAATTCAAAATAATGCTTCATTCACTTGTTGCCTTGTTACATTAGTTTGCCTACCCACTCATGAAGACTAAGGTAAGACCATAGTATCTTATCACATCTGAGGCAGGAGAAGATAAGAAAATTATTACACGAATTTATTTTAAAATTTTGAGTTATTTTCATGCTCAGTTCAATCTTATTAAGAAAACTTGTGAACAATCTTCAGCATGTTAGTACTTGGCCTGGCTTGATTTGTTTGTGTTGCTAATATCTTTGATGCTTCAAATATTTATTAGCGTCCATTTATGTCACAAAAGTAAAAAACCTATGAATATAAGCCATGATGTCAATTTCATGTGCAGATAGTTATCATATGTTGGTATCATGTATGAATATTGAAAGTTGAGATTTTAGAATCATAAGTTAAATGATATAAAATTAGCTAGAGAACTATATTGACTTTATCAAAATTAATAGTTTGTGTTGACTGCCTTTTTATCTAAAACATAATTTTTTTTATGCTTTCTCGTAATATTAACTATTATGATTCTGATGGGGACATCAGATCTTAGAAAGTCTATCAGAGGCGTAGCCGTCGATCTATGGCCACGATCGCACCGATCTACTTTTTAGTCTTTTTATGTATTTGTGTTATTTGTTTTGCTTATTGTATTTGTTTTAGTAGTTTTTCTGTTTTGCCCTTATTTAAGGGTTTTGTCATATGTGAGCCCTAGGGGCATTGTAGTCATCTATTTCCCTTTCATTGTAGGAGGCTATATATAAGCCCCATATGTTTCTTTTGAAGTGAATGGATGAATATTATGAAAATTTTTGCAACTTTGTGTTCTTTGAGAGTTTGAGAGCATTGGAGGAAAATCCCTAGGAGATGGAAAGCGGATCACCCACCAACCTCGGAAGCGTCTGGATTCGTGGTTCTTTTACCTTGTATTTCTTCCCTTCCCATCCTTTCCCTCCACTTCTCGGCCCATCCTTGGATCCCAGACCGCCAGCCACATTAAAGCTCCACCACCGCCGGCTAGCCCTAAGCCCACCTCCCTTACTCTCGGCCTACTACTACATCCTTCCACCTTTCATACATAGACATTCCCACCACCGCATCATCAAACCAAAAAAAGAAACCTAACCCAACCCTAGACCTAGCCGCCGGCCACCCCACCTCCCCCTTACCTCCAAAATTCAAATTCCCCCATTATTTCTTTCCTTTTTCATACAAAATTAGTTTGGGAAAGATTCCAATTCAATTACCCAATCCAAATTTGAAATTTGAATTTTTTCCTTAAATAGAATTCTATGTTAGGAAACTCCTCCAATTTAATCCAAATTAAAATTAAATTGGATTGGAATCAATTTCTTTATTTTAATTTGGAATTCCCAAAGAGGCAAGTACTAAAATCTTTCCCCAAACCCCTCTCCCCCTCATTGATACCGCCTGCCCCCTCTCCTATCCGCCGCCCCCTCTCTCTCCAATCCCCCTCCCCTCATTAATCCCTCTTCCTTTTAGCATCTCAATCAAGGTTCCCCCATCAGGACAATTTCCCCTCCCTTCTCCTTTGCTTGAATTCAGATTTCTCAACCCTAATTCCCTCCAAGACAAAAATCTGAACTTTCCTCACAGATTTTGACAAGGAAATACCTCTCACCCTTCTCCCCCATTTGAAGGCTTGAAAGAACTTCTTTCTTTCAAGGGAAATCGTTAAGGAAGCAAAAGAACATCTTCTACAACACTTCAACGCAACAAGATCGATGCATGGCCGATCCCGATCTTGATTTCGGCATTGTCTACGACGAGCAAGGTTTCGTCCACATCCTTCACTCGACTTTCTTCGACGTCAATCCGGAGATCGATAACACTGTCAAGGAATACGTGGTGCGCATCTTAATCACTCTCTCCGAAGCCATAGAAGAGCAGCTTGGTTTCGTTCAATGGTGGATTACGTCCAAGCCGTGACAAAGGTCTTCCAATCTTCCTACTCTTGTATCTTCATCGTTTAATTCTCTATTGTGATTTGGATTTGATTCATGAAGGTCTTGCTAATCTATCTCTGCCAAGCTTAGTAAGCGTAGGAATTGAGTTTTACTTTCTATCTTTCTAATCTCATTGTTAGCGTAGGATTTTTTGTTGAATGACTACTTAATTCGTTTGTTGTTGAAATTCTAAATTGTTTTGATAATTCAAGTGCTTAGCATGTGATTTGGGCTAAGCGTGGCTACCCCTCTTACGTTTTCTATTACCGTTTAGTGGATAACAGTCTTAATTGTTATTTTCTTTTATCTAAATCGTGCAAGCTCTTATCGCATTCATCTAAAGCATATTTAGTTCTGCATCATCTGGTATCAGAGCATTGTTTGCTCTTTAGTGCATGTGTTAGGTTTCATCATAGAGTTCTATTTACCATCATTAAACTTTGCTAGTTGTTCCTACATTGCATTTATTTCATTTAGCACATTATATGTTTGCTGTCCACACACTTACTACATCAATTTTGCAAGCTATAAATGTGTTTTCACTCATTTTAATTGCTGTTATTTACATCCTAGTCACCTTAAGTACCCCGTAGTGTTTCCCAATGGACCTAGAATTTATCATAAATCATTTCCAATAAGAAAAAAGTTGCTCATAAGTCTCAGCCCGATATAAATTCTAGATTTATCATTTTTCATTGTAAATATGGGATTTACTAAATCAAGTTGTTCGGCGGATTTCATGGGATTTACTATTTTTGAGAATGAGCTCTCACATCCTCATCGCTTATGCCTCCTTATTTGCATATATAAAGAAGCTCGGGGAAGGGTGAAAGATCATTACCTTCGCGTGAGCTCCTATCGTGACTTCCAATTCTACAAAAACAATGTCATTGAAGGAGGCGAAGAAGCTTCCTTTAGTGACCCTTTCAAACTCCACTTTATGCAAGGAGGTGAAGTTGAAGAATTGGAGAAGAAAAACAAAGCCTAGATATGCCTAAAGGTTATGGGAAGAGCATACACGAAGTCCAGAGAGAAGAGAAATTATAGAATTAGGCGTGCAATGGTAGAGAAGAATACTGCCTACACTCTCCCAACTGTATTCAACTTCAGATTTTATTGTTTTTGCTTCTTTTTTTTTCTTCCTTACAGGCTACAGCAGTAGTATATAATGTGGGAAAGATAACTAGCTGATTGGATAATACAAAATTTAATATTAATTAATTATAAATAACAATTTTTAAGGTCATAATTTTTACGCCTTTCTCTATCATTGAGCTTATAATCTAAATTTAGGCCTTTATTTAGAAGTTGAAGATTAAATAATAATTTTTTATCTTTCGTTATTTTAATAATTTATTAACTAGTAATTAATTGAGGTATTAATATACAATAAGTATATATTAAATTAATCTAATAAGGATTGATAAAATATTTTTAAATTAAAATTAGCAATAGGCAATCATATAAATTAGATATAAATAATTTAATCTTATAATTAATAGTAATTAAATATAAATATTTAAAAATAATTTAAGATTATTAAAATATTATATGAGTTAATAGATTTAAATTTTGAAGTACCTAGCCAAATAATTTATCTAGATTTAACTTCTATCATGCCTAACAATTTTCAAGATTTAACCGTCTTAGCATTTTCTAAATCCTATTTGAGTTAAATCTTGTAGCCAAAGAGCCCTTCAACTGCTCAATTTGAGAGAATAGCATGCGCTCGTCACAGATTTCAGGATCTGTGATAAAATATTAATATTTCATATCTTCTCCATTCAATTCTTTTATGCTCTGGGCAATGAGAAGATAAGATTATTATTATTACTCTCGATTCTTCTGCTAATATTATGATGTTTATATAAGTTGTTGATTGTGGACGGTGGTGGTGTGGGAATAGTAAGACAACCACACTACAATATGTACTGGACTTTTTTAATTCTAAAAATTTGGCTTCTCTTTGAACCGCCTTATGTTGTTATAATGGATAAGCATGACAAGCATTTCTAAATATAGCCAGAGATCTTAAACAACTAGGATTGTTAACCCTGCCCTGTACAAGTGAAGCTTATTATTACCTTCAAAAGCTATATTATGAAATTTTGCATCATACTGCAGAATTTCAGAAAACTCTTCTAAACTAAGGTTTATGCATGAGGAAGTCAAGCCGCCTAGCTTTTTAAATTTTATTTGATCTTATTTTTTTATTTTTTATTTTTCATGGGTGAACCTTGAACCTCTATTTTAGAGTTCTATGATAATGCCTCGACCAAGTAATCTTTATTTATTTGTTCCAGGGTGAGGATCTTGGCGGCCTTGATGTCAAAGCCCTTGAAGAAATGCAAAATTGTCATGTCGAAGCTTTATCAAAAATATGCCAAGAAAAGGTATTTACTTTAATGTTGCGATTAATTTTTTCAGATACCTGCTGTTATTGATTTTGTATTTCTTTGTTAGTATCCCTCCCCAAAATATGGAATAGAGCTCCTTAATTCAGTTATCTTATTTGTCTCTTGTTCATTGGAAGCGCCTTTCTTTGATAAGCTGTGTTAAAATGCTGTGAGATAACTTTTGGGTTTCTTCTAAGTATTGAATTGTTTTTTTCATATTTTTTTTTGAATTTTAGTTCCTAAACTGGGCTGTTTTCTAACTATTTAATGGTTTACTGTAGCTGAAGAACCGGACAATGTTGAATCAAGAGGATGAGACAGCCAACTGAAAGTGATTCGATACTTTTTATTTCTTACATGACCAGAGGTAGGCGTTAATGCGTTATTTGAGTGTAGTATTCATGCTTTCATGTTTCATGTTTCCACCAAACAATTCCATTTCCGATTGTAATTTTTACTACTTTTCTTAGATATATGGTATCTCTTTTTTGGGTACTGCTTAGTTTTGAACCCTTAGACCTCCAATTTGAAGGTCAAAGGAAAATACCACACAACCAAGTAGTTGCTGGTACAGCATGGTAATCTTTTCGAAAAAATGGTAAATTGAACATCCAAGATCAGTGTTTCTTTGCTAGATTTGAAGAACTTTTACAGAGTGATGACTTTTAGATGCAAATCATAGTTTAAGAAGAGATTTTACACTTCCCTACCTCGTAGCATACCCGAATGCAAACTGGTGAGACGGCAATATTATATTTGACCAGATGATCTTGCTACAAAACATATAAAACCAGAGGATTTATAAATTGCCTCCAAAAACTCTTGGCCAAGGTTTATAATAACACAGTTGGGGATTGACGTTTTTTCTTGTTATGAGGCGAGGCATATGCATCTAAATATTTTGATATGCAAGCCTCTTAAATAAAATGATTAAACTAATAAAACATGAAATAGTAAATAATATACTTATATCAAAGTAATACCAGGTGATATGCAAGTCGAAGTAAAATGTGCTTGGCGTGATGAGTGGATCCCTGTGTACCCATTTGTTAGCGTGGTGGAAGGAAGTTGGCCAGCATTGTTCATGACGATGTGGGTGGACCCTTTTAGCGAAATGTTGAATGTGGTGATTGGAGCTCCGTGCATGCTTTTTTTAGTGTGGCAAGAGGAAGCTTGTCAGTGATGATCGGATGCCTATTCTTTGTTTAAAAATAATAATAAGTAATATATAGGCTTTATTTAATGAGGGAGAGAATTGACACAGCAGGAAGATAATAAGAAAAGAAAATAAATGAATGTCTTTTCATCTTTCTTATTCTATCAATAAATAGTTAGGTTCGAATTTTGGATATATAATATGCATATGAATTTATTTTAATTGGCTTAAAAGTCTAAAAAAATAGATAGAGGTCAAACACCGAAGTACAATGTATTATAAACTAATAAGTTAATGTATTCGAGGGAAAATGATCTTTAGTTGATTAGACTTGAGTAGTTTAAATTTTATTTTTTTTGGGATAGTTAGGTCAATTAAGGTAGACTCACATATACATCGCATATAAGATTGAAATTCAAGACCTTTTAGTTGATAGTCTTAACTCTCAACCAACTACCAAGGTGAGCTATGTGAGTAGTTTAATTTGGTTCTTAATAATTCATGGCTGGTAAGTTGTACTTGAATCGTTTAGAATTAAAAAAAAATGGAAAGTTTCAAGTTCAACGCTAAAGCTCTCTGCTTACAAAGCAGCACATCAAATCACTTGCAACAAACATCTCTCTATCCTCTCTCTTGATTTTCAGCTTTCTTTTTATTTATTTTTTATTTTTTTTATTTTTTACGTTTATCTGAATATATTTCTCCTTCTATTTCTTCTGAAGTTACATTTAAAATTTCATCCATTAATTTGTTTTCTAATTCCTTTATTTATTTATTTTTTGAAAAATTGCTAGATCTCTAAATTATTAAGGTTATGGATTTTTCATTATTAAAATGTTCTCTTTTTATTCAAATTAATTAAGATTTCATTTGATCTCCCTTGAGTCAAATATTAAACATTGGACATTCCTAAGCATTCTAGAAAATATTTTAAATTATTTAATATTTTTCATAATTTTTTATTACTTGAGAGATAATTATATAATAGCAATAATATCAAGTCTTTGTCCCACTATGTGGAGTCGGCTACATGAATCCTTTTTCTTCATTGTGTCCTGTTAAGAGTTAAATTCTCATTTAAATCTAATAAATAAAGGTCATTTTTTAATATTTTCTAACCAAGTTTTTTTTAGTCTATCTCTACATTTTTTAACATAATTTAAATATAACACATCTACTTTTCTAACCGGGTCATCGGAAAGCCGCCATTTTATGTGGCCAAACCCTCTAAGCCGGCTCTCTCTAATCTAATCTTCCAATGGAGCTACTCCAACCTTTTCACATATATGCTCATTTCATATCATGTCTCTTAAGAGTAAAGCCACTCATCCCCTTGTGCATCCTCATCTTTGCAACACTTAATTTAATATTATGCTTTTTTTTTAATGGCCAACATTTTGTACCATAAAATATTGCAGGTCTAACACTATCCTATAGAATTTTCCCTTAAGTTTGAAGGGGACTTTTCTGTCACACAACAAGCTTGAAGCATTCCTCTACTTCAACCATCCAACTTGATGTCTATTGATAATATCCCCATATATTTGACCATTACTCTGAACAATAGACTAAAGATATCTAAAACGTGTACTCTTTTTAATGACTTGATCGCCTAAAGTCACAATCCCCTCACTAGATCTATTACTACTAAAATTATATTTCAGTTTTAGATTTACTCAAATGAAAACCTTTAGACTCTAAGGTTGACCTCCATAATTCAAGTTTACCTTAAGCTCCCTCTCTAGTCTTATCAACAAGAAGAATATCATCAGCAAAATTCATATACTAGGATACAACCTCTTGCAAATGTCTAGTGAGAACATCCATGACTAAAGCAAAAAGATAAGGGCTTAAGGCTGATCACAAGATGGGTTTAACTTTAATCTTTTATTAATCCTTAATTGTTTCTTATATTCCCTAATTATTTATTGGGACTACAGGGTTTGACTTTAACTTCTCACTTACGTTTTGCTTCTTTTTTTTTTTCAATATAAAAAAAATTTAGGTCAAAGCATTTCCAATATATTCGAATACTTTAAATTATTCTATAATTTTATTTACATTTTAAAAATTACTTTTGAAATTTCAGAACATTCAAATTCAAAATTCATTTAATTTGGTTGGGTTTTTCCAGAGCAGAAATCCTAATTTAAATGATCCTAGGTCGATTTAATACATGCATCTCAAGAAATGCGTGTGAGGAAAAAAAGTTAATATAAAAAAATACTATAAGCAAAGAGGATAAAAAATTATGTTCTAAAATCAAAATTCATATATGTTTAAGAAAAGCAAAATCAAGTCTGTTACAAGCCTTTCAAAATTAAATTATATATGTGAATATATGCAACAACCTCTGCGGATCAATTTGCTACAATTATGGTCCCCTCTCGGCGAGCACCATATTTATTTTGGAGCATTTGTTGACCTATATGTGTACTCCACAATCAATGCAAGCTAATATGATGAAGATTATAAACAATGGACGCGACATCATATGAAATAATTCCAAAAGATTTAGATATTGCACAAAATCTCCTAGATGTCGCATGTTCATGAAAATGGCCATGGAAAAACTTCTGGAACATTAAAAATATTAGACGAAGCATCTTTTGTGCTCAACTAGATCGAATGCAATAAAAATGACAAACTGCAGGTGCAATGTTCCATAAAATTATCCGAATGTCATTAGTTCACGAAATAGATTGTACCATCGTGATCGGAATATGAAACCTATTAAGGATTAAACTCCTACGTCTAATTCAAGTTGGTGCGATACAAAATGATGGTCTACCAATGTGATGTCATGTGTGCTCGCCTAAACATCAAATGTTCGTGAAATATTTTACATCATGTGTCGGAAATGTCAAAATTATCTGGAAAAGATGTGTATGGCTTGAGTTATCATTTGAGTTAAAATGCAAAATTTGCCTGCATGTAAACACAAGTTTATTGTACCCGCCAGTGCACATTGCTAGTATGAGAAGAATGAATTAATGCAATTCTATATAAATGTAAAGTAAACTAACAAGTAACACTGAAGTTGATATTTCATATTAGCAAAAATGCTTAGTTTATTTGTAATAATAAGGCCACTTTCTAATATGAAATAGGCCAATGAAGAATAAGTTTAAGGTCAATTAAGACAATATGAAGAGAAAAGGCTCTCTCTCTCTCTCTCTCTCTATATATATATATATATATTAAAAAAGTAAAATTTTATATGTGATAGTATCAAGATCGAGTAAATACTTCAAATTAAGCTTCAAAGAGACTTGGTAATAAATGAATAATACAAAACAACAAGTCCAAATTAAAGTTGAAATAAATAAAAAACAAATAAGAGTTTGAAGAATACATACTGTTCATGCATACGTAACATGATTTTATTTTATATAACCACTTGCCATAATTTAAAAGTATTGTCATTTTCTTATAAATACAAATTAGTAATAGAAGTCATTTTCTAATATATTGTAGTATGAATTAGGTAAAATAGGAAATAGTCAAAGAAAATTTAAGATAATATTAAGAGAAAGGATTAAATATTTCTTAAAAATTGTTAAATATTATTTGTGATAATATCAAGAGAAAATACTTTGTATTTAGCTTAGCAAAGAATATCATAAATGGATGAATAACACGAAAAAAAAGGTCATTAGTTGAAACGTTGAGAAAGTAAAATAATAACTAAATGCAGTTAATCTTGATTTGTTGATTGGAAATTTTAATTACCAATTAAGAGATTTTAGATTCAAAGCTTATATATGTGAGTTTATTTTAATTGACTCAAATATCCCAAAAATAATAATAATAATAACTAAGATTAACCCTGCTTCTTCATTCAACTCTTTAAAGTTATGCACGACTGACAAGTGACATTAGCAACAATGGTTATATTTTCAAGATCTTTGAGAAACCTCCTCAAGATGTGATCTACGATGCAACCTCCAACTAAGCATTGAAATATTGGTAGCGGACATAGGCTTCGTTAGGGATGACTTTCTTAATGGTTTTTAAAATAATTTTTTAGTGAAGCAGATCTCTCCTCTCTCTCTCTCTCTCTCTTTCTCTCTTGCCATTTTTTTTGTTATCAACAACTTTATGTACGCGCTATTATTTATAACTCTCTCTCTCTCTGTCTCTCTGATGAGGGTGAGATGATTTTAAATTTTATTTATTTATTTTTCATTATCTCTCTTGTGAGGTTAGCTATTTTTTATTTATTTTTATTAGACTATTTTTTCATTTATATTTCTCTCTTTGTTTATATATTTTTCAATTTTAATCATTTATCTTCACATTATTAGTTTTTTTTAAATAAAAAATTTCATCAATTTTTTCAATTATTTTAAAATCTCCAAATTCTCTTTTATAGGAAATTTATGTAATTAAAACCAACAAATTACACTAGAGAAAGATTACAATATTTAAATTTAAATTAAATAGCTAAAAATATGCTAATTATAAATTTTTATAATTTTTATATTAGTAAGATGCATCTTTTTTTATATATTTATTGTTCGTTATAAAATATTTTTAAATTATTTTTCTATTTAAATTAGATATGAAAACCTTAAGTTAGATATTTAAAAAAAATTAAAACCCTAATGTCAATTTCAAGCTCGAATGAAAAAGTGGAAATTTGTGCCCCCACAAATAAATAATCCTAGCTCCGCCACTACCCGTAAGCCACCTCTGACCAAGTAGACAACATGCCTTGCACCCACATGAAAATTGTAACTTGCAGTACCAACAAAACTTTTTTGATATAGCAAAATAAGATATCTTTGATATTTTAGTTGAAATCTTATTTGAACTCATAATCTTTATGAGTAACCTCCTTAGGTCGTAGAACCCTTTCATAGTCTAAAGAAAAGTGTTTTTTAAGTAAAATATATAGAAGCAACTTAAGACAAAAAAAAAGGAATCCTTGCAACCAACAATTTGAAAGAGACGTAGAAGATGAATATGGCACTTGATGATGATGCCCATTGCTAGAGAGGAAATTATCACTAGAGCTTGATAGGCAACGAAGCTATTATGCTTTCTCCTTGCACTATCAGTGATTAGGGATTTCACAGCGATTAATTCAAACTATAGCAGCAGCTTAAACCACTACAACAATGCATGTAATTGTGTAAAAATTTATGTAATTAATTTTCACTGTAAAGAGATATCGTAGCAGTTAAACACGCGATATAATAGATGCTATTTGTTGCAGTGATTTTAAATGTTGTAGCTATGTAACATTGTAGTTGTTAAAACTTCTAAAATCCTATAATTTTTAACTATTGTAGCAATTATAAACACTACAATATTGTAAGTTTAAATGGTTATAGCGGTTATAACTACTGTTAATGTCCAATATCCAAATTCTATTTATTTATGTGAAAATGTTATTGATTAGTATATATGTATTTGATTATTTATTATTACATACATATAAATATATTATTGAATATTTTTTGTATTTAAAAAATGTATAATACCTAAAACTTCTAAAAATTTACTTCCCAATTCAAATCATCTACAACTATCATATTTAATATTGAAATCAATGCCCATTGAAACTTTTGAAGGTAAATGTTATTTTTACCTTTAAAGTCGAATAAATACAATATTACTAAGAGCATGAGATTTTTATCTTACTTTTATAGTCAATGATATTATTTTTTAATGATATTAATATAGTACTAATACAAAATATATACTATATAGAGGCAAATATAAATATGTTGTCCTTGATAACGGTGAAAAATAACATCACATGAATACACAAGAACAATCTCTAGCTTATATTTGTAGTCCTCCTTTCCTTCTTCCCTGATAATGATAAAAAAATCATCTATAAATAATAGTAAGATAAGAAAATCTATAAATGAAATGTCTAATTAGAAATTTACAAATTTTATTTGACCTTCCTAAAGGTGAATGATGTCCTTTATAATATTGCATGAATTATCTCATCTTATTTTATAGTATTTGCATATGCTTCTCAAGTCTTGCAACTCAAGCAAAAGCACCACCATTATTGCTATTTCTCAAATTGGCGGAACTTTAAGAAAAGTATCCGGTTGGACTAACCCTCAAACCCTTATGTTCATACTCTATCAAGGTGTTCAAGCCCTGTGATTACTTTGAACCTCTCATTAGCTATTAAATTAACATCTTTTGGTGTTAGCCCTTTATCAACAAGCATACATAGGCATGTGCCAAGATTTAAGAAAATATATTTAGTTAGAGTTCAATGCAACCAATTTATCAAATGCTTATAAAATTAGCTAATATTATCCATCTTAGCCAAACATCCTCAGATGACCAAGAGCCATTTTTATTCATCTGATTGATTCTCCATAATTACAAGTAATCTTTTATAGATTATAGAAATGATAAAGATTAATTTATGTTGTTTCTAGAAATTACAATATATGTACATAAAATTAATTTCATCTCTTGTTGCCTCCTAATACAGCTCACTCAATTCATCATAAGGGGATAAGTTTGTTATTTGATATTTTCAATATTTATTGCCTCCCTCCCTTGTTAATAATTATAATATATCATATAATTTTAATTAATTTTTTTAATTGATCGCTAATACTTTTAAGCTTGGCAATAACGTGGTCCTTTGATTGTTACTACTAACTAACTAGCTAACACCACTATGTTGAGTCCACTCCTTTGAGAACAACCACCATTATCTCCTTAATCTGTCTGCTATCTTAGTCATAGAGGTTTTATATTTTGTGCTCAAAATGGGCAAGTAAATATTTCTTTAACGCTCTACTCAAATAACATATCATATGCATAAAAGTTATTCATAACCCACATTAATACTACCTGAATAATAAAATTTTGTCAGCATGTTGCATTATAGCTTTGTACACCGTATCATAATTGTTGTAGTTCTTGAGTTAATGGGTTGAGATAAATGCCAATGAAAGATTAGATTATAATTGTTTCTTTCCTGTCCATGTAAGCATGTTAAGCACTAGTTAAATGTTTTATGTAATACTCATAATTTTGAAATGATTAAAGCCATTAAGGGCTAAAATAAGATGAATTTTACATATATAGATTTAAAGTAAAATAAGAATATCTAGAATCGAATGATTTCCATTCTCTCTCTCTCTCTCTCTCTCTCTCTCTCTCTCTCTCTCTCTCTCTCTCTCTCTATATATATATATATATATATATATATATATATATATATATATATATATATATATATATATATATATATATAATGTCTCTCTCTATCTCTCTATGTATGTCAGAGGTGGAACCCAGTGTAGTTAATTGCCCACCCTCATGATTATTTTTATTTTTATAAAAGACATTTTCATTATTTTGTCCCCCCTCAAAAAACACTTTATGCCTTTTGCCCTTTCAACAAAAAAAAAAAAAAAACACTGAGACTAGCTAGTCAGCCTATGCCTCACACTAATACGCTGTCAGTTCTCTCCATCTCTCCCTATCTCCCATTCAGCCCTTCTCGTCGAGTCATTGTTGGTCAAGCTCTA
The DNA here is from genome assembly GCA_019925795.1 of Dendrobium chrysotoxum. Lineage (NCBI taxonomy): Eukaryota > Viridiplantae > Streptophyta > Magnoliopsida > Asparagales > Orchidaceae > Dendrobium > Dendrobium chrysotoxum. The sequence continues at coordinate 20,245,986 of CM034312.1, read as the reverse complement.
GTACTACGTACCATCCATCTGCCCCTACATCCCTTTTCTATTATTCTACATGTGAGTTACACAAATTCCCTCTCCCCCTCTTTTCCCTTCTCACCCTAATACCTTGGGCTAGTCACACCCCACCGCCATTAGACCCATGTCGGCCACCCAATCACTTGAACAAAGGTGAACATCTAGGCTAATATCGCCCCCACCGGCCAACCACCATTTTGTTCCCTTAGTCTTCAAGTAATCGTGTGTTTCTTTGTTTGTTTGTTTTTTCTTTTTCTTTTTATTTTTTAATTGGTGATACTTGTCTTTAGTTCTTAATTAGTTATTAATAGGAAGCAATATGTTGGAATATTTGTTTGAATAATAAGTAGAAGGAATGGTGTTCAATTCTTTTGTTTAATAAAAAAATACTTTATAATGAAAACTATTTTTTATTCGATTGAGCTTTTATTTGGAACAGCTTTTTGTTGCTTTCTAAAATTGCTTTTTAGCACGTAAATTTCTAGGTCAACAAATTTTTGTATTAAAATGTTGCTTTAAAAAGTAGTAAGAAAGCTATCTCAAATGAAGTCTAAGTTTAATCAGTAGTAAGAATGAGGTGTGGTCTATATCCACAACTCGTTCACGAAAGAAGGCAACTTATGGCTGAATAACCTAAGAAGTTGTATAACATTTCTGAAATCAAAATGCAATTCGAAAAAGAATTAATATTTAATGAGAACAAAAAAAAAGAAAGAATATTTGTTGAGTTTTATTATTATTATTATTATTGGGAAATTTAAGAGATTCTATAATTGTAGAATTTTCTTACTATACTATCTTTTTGAGTTCATCCATCCTTACCAATTGATGAAGGATAAGACTCGTGTAAGCTTTTTTGATATATATATAAAATTAATTTGCTCATCTTCAAAAGAGAGGTTGGTTAAGCCTCTCCTATCCTTGCATGTTTTTTATTTCTAACCCCTTTTTTTTTGGACATTTAGGCCAATTAAGACAAACTCGTACACACATCATATATGCAGGTTTTGAACTCTAGATCTCTTAGTTTGTAGCCAAAGCTCACAATCAACAGATCAAGATGAGCCCATATTTCTAACCCCTTTCTTTATGTATATTTTTATACCCTTTCTTGGAGTTCAATTTCCAGCTGTTTTCGCTACATTAATAATTGGGCTTCTAAATGCCAAACAACTGTTCTTTATTATAAAACATGTAAATTTTATTTTTAGTATAAAAATCAAATCATTCTACTCGAAAGGATTTTTTGAATTTTTTTGAAGTCTAATCATCTCCAACTAAACAAGAAAATCAAATAAAATTTATCATTTCTATAATCTTTTTTTCATTCTTGTATAAATTACCCTTGTTTACTTTGATTGCGATTTACTTGAAGCAATATCAATTCAATAATTGTTTCAGTTAGGAGTGTAAACGAGATAAGCCGAGCTTGAATTATCTTTGCCTTTAGCTTGAGCCTGATTAATAAATAGAGCTCGAGTTGAAGCTTGAACTTAATTCTATTGTTTGAGTCCGCTCACGAGCCAACTCTTATTAGAACAAAATAACCAAAAATAATTTATATAAGAAATAGTGATATAACATATATATATATATATATATATATATATATATATATATATATATATATATATATATATATATATAAAACAATTTTGTACTTAAGCTCATGATTGCTAACATATTTGATATTAACATTTATTAAACGAACTGCATCAATAGCTAATAAGTCTAGTTAGGGTTGGCTCAAGATAATCTCATTAACTCATTGAACTTGACTCCTGAATATTTTTAAACGAGCAGACTCTCTAATCAGTTTGACTCACAAACACCCTTAATTTCGATAGTAATTTTCATTGACTTGATTGCACTAATATATTTCCATTAGTATTTTCCTTCACTTGATTGCGTTAATATATTTGGTTTTGGGGAATTGGTCGTTGTCCTCTCCTTCAGCTGTGACTTGACGTTTACTCGAACAACTTCTAAATATTCTTTTGCTTGTTCTGCTCCACTCTCCCAATTATTTATATATTCTTAATAAAGATTAATAATTGAAGAATTCAAAGTGATAATTACGTTTTTGTCCAAGTGATAGCCCGACATGAAATTCATTTCAATCAAAAGAATTCCAGTAATTGTTTCCAACATATCAAGACATATCCAGCTTATTTTTGGCCGAGAGTGCGATGGATATTGCTTTATTCCAAGATTCATAGTTTTCCCTCATCAAGATTTGCAAGACAATGGTGAGTCCGGCGTTATGTTGAAGGGGTTGAGAGGATCTTTGACTCTGACCTCAATGACATCCGATGAGATGCTTAAGTGCGCCATCGGATACGATCTTCAAGAATTAGCAGTGGAAGGCTGCTCTGATACCATATCGGAAGAGACGAAACTCATGGGAGAGAAAACCAGTGGGAAAAGGAAAAGTAAAATATTCTATATCTATTGTGAAGAGTACATGAAAAAAGAGGTGGGGGGGTTTACATCAATCAAAATGGTAAAGAAATAAGTTTTGGGACCTGATTCAATATAACCCAAACCAGAAAATACTAAATAAGAAATAAGTGTTCGCCTCGATAACAGAAGAAGAAGAAGCTTATGGCCTTTTTTTTATTATCAAATTATTTTCCCGTAATTGCAAAGAGTTTATGCTCCATAAACATTAACCATTGTTCTGAAGGTAATTTTATTGATAAGATATGATAGTTAAGATATTTTTCAATCACCAATGATATATAACTAACAGCTATGAATATGCTGCGATATAATTGAAGAATTATGATGTGCAGATCCCAACTGGAGGTTGACTGCAGCCAGCAACACGAGCCCATCCGATTTGCTGCCGCTCATTGTCGTAAACAATCGTCACATTTTGCATTGATATAGCTGCACGAAGCATAACAGTCTCAAAATAAACAATTACAAAGGAAATTAAATAATTTTATATCGCACAAACTGATGTGCGGTGTTCAATGTTCAATGTCCAATGTGACATTAAATTTATACAAATACTATTCATTCTTACTAATTATTTGTACTTTGTTCTAAACTAATGTTATATATAATTTTACTTATTATATTAATATTATTATTTAATTATTTAAAAGTTTGGCCAAGGCTGATTGAACATTAAAAACATTATTATTTTTATCGCAATAGTAGCCATTAGGGGTGTCAATTTCGGGTCACGGGTCGGGTTCGGGTCGAACCCGGAATGACCCGCGTTACAAACGGGTCGACCCTAACCCGACCCGGGTAGAAAAACGGGTCGGAAATCCGAACCCGAACCCGACCCGGCGGGTTGCCGGGTTGACCCGACCCGACACGGGAAGGCGGGGCGGAGGCGGTCGCCGGCGGGGCAGCGCGAGGCGGAGGCGGTCGCCGGCGGGGCAGCGCGGAGCGGACACGCGGCAGCGGGGCAGCGCGGGGCGGACACGCGGCAGCGGGGCAGCGCGGGGGCGCGGGCTGCGGGCAGCGGGGCAGCAGGCGTGGGCGCGGGGCAGCGGGTGCGGGGCAGCGGCGCAGCGGACACGCGGCGCGTGCGTCGGCGCGGGGCAGCGGGCTCGATCGGGCGGGGCAGCGGGGCAGCGGGGGCGCGGGCAGCGGGTAGCGGGCGGGAAGCGGGAAAATTTTTTTTTTTTTAAATTAAACGGGTTATCGGGTTGACCCGGCAACCCGCCGGGTCAACCCGAACCCGACCCGTTTTTCAAACGGGTCAATTTTCGCAACCCGAACCCGACCCGTTTGAGAAACGGGTCGGGTCAAATCCGAAAATTTCGGGTCGGATTCGAGTCGGGTTTTCGTGTCGTGTCAAAACTTGACACCCCTAGTAGCCATCCTCAAACACCCACCCCTCAACTATGTGAATCATTCTGTTAGCTAGCTGTGGGCAACGCAGGCTTCACCTGCTGCTACATTGCTACTAGGTCTTGTACGTACTTCTAGTTTGACTGGTAATTTAACTAATACCATTCCCCGTTTAAAGCTTAATTACCTCCAATAAGGTTGAAGCTCAGTTCTATATCGCCGCTGTTGAAGATGCCCAAGCAAGCATAGCCTGCTTCCTGAAATTAATTGGAGCTCATTAATGAGAGTTCACCTTTGTATAGAACTCTGGACGCAAGTCAAGCGAAAGGTGTCAGCTTACTGTAATGATTAAGTAGTTTTCCGCTGGGATCTCCAGAGCTTTTCCATTTTGTAATCTGAGATATATGCTACTGAAACGGTTCTTGAGATCAAGGATGGACGTGAAGGGTCTCGTGTCCTTCCAGCAGATAGGGTGCTTACCATCTCCGGGTGCTTTTTGCAGCGTCGTCTTTGTAACCTACTAGTCATCGAAGAAATCCCCAGGTCAAAGGAGCTTCAATTCTAGAAAGATTTTTTCTTTTAGAAACTTTAAAATACGTATGGATTTCGGGCGGGATAAAATTACTCATTAAATAAACATTTTAGAACAATTGTGCTTGGTAAACCCCACAAAATTATTTTAAATCAAATTAATTTTACTTAATATTTCAGTGGAGCTTCACCCGGGCAAGTATTTATCCTCCACCTGTCCATGCTAATATGAAGAATGGAGAGTAACCTTGGTTAAAAGCTCCTGGTACATCGGATCTAGGAAGTACGTGTCAGTGGTTCCACTATCAAGAACGAAAGCTTGATTCCTCCCCAACAACGACTGCTCATGATCACCATATATTACTTCAGCCGTCGTCAGTGAGTAGCTGCACACAATATATAATCAATACAGAAACTATTATTATTATTGCGCATAACCTGCTCGATCTTCAAACCAGACCACGGGTACTAAAAACTCACTGCGAAACATCACTGGACATAGGCACCCAAGTGAGGCATCTGGGATAATCGAAATCTTTCCCAATGAACATAAACCCGGAGACCCCCCCGGAGACCCCCGGATTGCTACTTAGGCAATGACCAAAGATGTTGGCGAAATTGCCTTGTTTGTGCAGCTGCGAGAGTATGCTTATTTTACCTTTGCCAAGCCCAAGCATACCGTGAGTTGTTGACTGGCTATTGAGGCGCCCTTTTGATGAGTAGTAGGTGCTGCTACCGATGGCAAGGGTAGGGCTGATCGGCGAGCCTCCCTTTAAGTGGAGTGCGAAGGTGTCGGTCACGAGGAGGCCTTTGGAAGTGGCTTCGTCGTGATAACTGATCTCATAGTAACATAGTTCAGTGTTCTTGCACTTGTGCGTAGTTGATTCGTGTACATCAATGCAAAGGGGTTCATCGCATCGTATGTACCGGATGCTCTGTGATTCATACCAAGGATAGCGCTCCTGCAATGTTAAATTTTGAATGGGAATTAATTTTGATTTGATTTTTAAATTAATCCAAATTATTCACTTCAATCAATCTTTTAACCGCAACAATTATATTAATCGTAATGTTAGCAAAATTAATCAAAGATATTAAGGTTTAGAATAAAGAGAGAGAGAGAGAGAGAGAGAGAGAGAGAGAGAGAGAGAGGATGGATTGATGTGTGCCTTTGGAAACCACGTGAGATCGCTACCGGTGTCGATGTCGAATTTATAGCGTATCGGTGGGTTACCTATTGCGATCCGTACATAGTAGAATCTGCACGAGTTCATCTAACAATCAGAAAACACCTATTTGTCGATGTCAGACTAAAAGGATCTTACCCATTGGAATAAACGTCTCCGTAAACGGGAATCTTAACAAAGTTAGATGGCAGGAGTTTGTAGGTTTTGTCCATAGTGTCCGCTGCCAAGCGTGAAACAGGCTTCTCGGGAATAGCAGAAAGGGAGGAAGAGTTTATCAGGGCGGAGAAGGAAGGAAGCTCGGAGAGGATGACGACAGCGATGAGAACCGCCATGGTTACTGGTTGCATAACTTGGCCCTTTTGCTTTTGCATTCTTTCCATTTTTCTTAGCAATCAAGAAACGGAGAGACAGGAGAGAATGCTCTGAAAATTTTTTCCCCATCATCGATGATTTATATTGATGAGAGGAAGGGCAGATGCCAGGCAAAGCCACTATACCTGGAGGTTCGAGTTCTACTATATTATATGTTATTCGTTAAAAATTATAATGAAATTTGCTCCACTTTAAACAAAAGTTAAGTTCATTAAAATAATATATATATATTGGCCGCCCCGTTGTTTACAAAGAAATTCGTAAATAATAGTTTAGTTTATATAAATTATTTAATAACTATTCTATCTAAAATTTATGACTTTATTTATAGATTACAAGATCATTCTGTAAAAATAAATATTTCATATTTTTAGATAATATTATGAGCTAGTGTCTTTGGCGAGTCTTTAAGAGTGAGTATTTGGGGATGATCTTTAGGTGTGAATATCTAGAGAGAGTTTATGAAGTTGAGTCTTTCGGGCTATATAACGAATCTCTAAAGAAAATAAGACTAAGAGTCAGGAATGAGCATAGCGGATAGGGTCAATAGGGTCAGTGGGTCATATAAGTTTGTAATTTTTATAACTTTGATTGGAACATACACAAAAGACAAATGACCTTAACTGAGGATGATTGTTGAAGGCAGAGGAATCCTTTAGGGCTAATGTCCCTAAAGGCGAAGGCTTATCTTAAGTTCTCTGATGAACACATTGAGAATAAGCTCTTCCTTGATCTGGTGATGCCTCTTGGGTTATCTACATTGTCTTGTACGTATGTATACTAATAATTATATAAAAAAAAAATTAAACAAATAATGTATTGGAGATATAAGATGCAGAAGATATTTAGACTAGAATAAGCTTTTATATTCATATAATTTTGTTTTAATATAAAATAATATAAAAACATCTCTATTTATTAGGAATCATAGGGACTTCTAAATTCAAAAATAAATTAGTAGTTTTTATCAAATTAGAAAATGTCTATTATGCACAAAGAAATTTTAAAAATACAATCAACAGTACATCTCTTTTGTTTTTAAGTTAATTTACGATCAACTATTTATCAATATTCCTTCTAACAGCCTCAAATTATTTGTCAATATAGATTGTTTATGATGGTTGTGACGGAAATAATTTTCATCAAATCGGCATTTTTATAGATTGTTTCTTAGACTGGTTAACGTATTTTGTTGTAAGGAATCAATTTTGGCATTGGCTTGGCTAAATACTTTGAGGGCTGGAAGTAATATTTAGGGATGGCAAAACGGGTCGGCGGATTAGGTTCAGCTGAAATTGATCTGACCCTAATCAAGTCAACTCAAATCCTACCAGTTTAATAAACGGGTAAAAAACAACAACCCAAATTAGATTTGCTAGCAATCCGACCATTAACCCGTTTTGGTTAAAAAATAATTATTAACTTATTAATTATAAAATTTAGCATAATTGATAAAAAAAGAAGATTCTACCTAAAAGTAAAAAAAAAATGAAGAAACTTTGGATAAAAAACGAGTTCATGGGCCAACCATAACCGGATCCGTTTATTAAACGGGTCAATCCGACCTGAATTTTTTCCGATCGGGCCAGTCAATTTTTGAAACCCACTAATATTCATTAAATAGATGTTAATGTGGTCATTTTCTTAGACTTGCCTTCATTAATATATTTTGTTTTGGAGGGCCTGCCCTTATTTTTTTCTTTGCAATGACTTGGTTAAAACTCGTTTTCTCAACCAATTTGCAATTATTATTTTGCTTGTTCTACACAACTTACTGAATAATGTCAAATTCTTAATAAGGATTAAAACCTGGCGAATGCAAGGTGATAACTATGTTTATCTGTAATCAACAATAATAAATATGTTATGCCCAAAATAAGAGGGCGAAATTTTGGAAACTTCATTTGCTTTTTGTTTAAGGAACTGAAAAAAAAAAAAGACTATGCCACTCTGAAAATTATGTCATATTTTGATCTTTTAATCATTAGGGCAAATTTTTAAAAGGAACCGATTTCATATATGATTTAGGAGAAGGATCATGTTATAAATTTAATTTAAAAAGGATCAAAAACGTACTGCACGGTCACGTTTTGTCTGAAAACGCAAAACAAATTTGCGTTTTAATAGAAAACGTGAACAGTAATTGCGTTTTCTATTAAAACGTAATTTTTTTTTGCGTTTTCCGTTCAATATTTCTGTGTAAATATTTATTTAAATTGTTTTTATAAATATTATTATAATAACTAGTTTATATATAAGTAAAAATTATTTTTACAAATAATAATGGCGTTAGATTTATTTAAATTGCATGATATTTATTTAAATTAATAATAACGTTACTAAAAACTTAAAATTAATTTACATTTTCTGTGAAAATGCAAATAAGTTGTGTTTTTAGTAAAAAAAAATACAGCGATTTGCATTAGCAATTTTTGCTTAGCATCAAATAACATTTTTACTCTATTAGTTATATATTTTTTAATTTCTTTTCGATTTGTTTATATTTTAGTTAGATGATTTAGTTTAATTTATTATGTTAATATTATACTCAAGAAAATTAAATTATTTTTTCTTATTTATTTTAATCAAATTTAAAAAAAGTTTAATTGTTAATTTCAAATTTTATTTTAATTAAATTTCTTTTGGCCAAATTTGACATCTATTATCTTAATTAATTTTCATTATAATAATTTTCACTATTCAGCACCTCTAAAATTTATTAATTTTAATTTTCAAGATTTACTAAATATCATTAATTAACAGTAATGTTAGTTTGACATTAGAAAAAAATTTCTTTGACGAAAAATATTTTAAATTTATAAACACGTCTAAGTTATAAAAATTAAAATAAAGAATAAAAGTATAACCGAATTTTTATATATTATGTAAATATACAAATTTTTATAACGTTACATTATATTTATAAAAAAATAATTTAAAAATAATATATTATATTTAAAATAAAAATAATCAAATATCTAATATTATATTTATTTAATAATATATATAAATCTAAGACAATATTTAAAACAATTTTATTATAAAAATTCTATATTCATAACTTATTATAACAATTTACATAAATATAACCCAATTTAAATAAGCGTAACATTATTATAACATTATTATAACGTTATTATTATTTGTAATAATTTTTACTTATATATAAACTAATATTATTATAATAATATATTGACATAACAAAAATAAGTATTGAATGAAAAACTCCATCAGCAAACAACAAAGCCAGTCCAGCAACGTAATTTTTTTTGGCGTTTTTATATATAAGTAAAAATTATATAACAAAGCCAGTCCAACAACGTATTTATTTGTAAAAATAATTTTTACTTATATATAAACTAGTTATTATAATAAAATTTATAAAAATAATTTAAATAAATATTTACACAGCAAAAAAGAAGTATTGAATGGAAAACGCAAAAAAAAATTACGTTTTAATAGAAAACGCAATTACTGTTCACGTTTTCCATTAAAACGCAAATTTGTTTTGCGTTTTCAGACAAAACGTGACCATGCAGTGCGTTTTTGATCCTTTTTAAATTAAATTTATAGCATGATCCTTCTCCTAAATCATATGTGAAACCGGTTCCTTTTAAAAATTTGCCCTAATCATTACCACCCAACTATAATCCTCAAATCATTATCACCCAAGTACAATCCTCCAATCACCCTTGCCGGACAACAATTATCCAACCACTGTTGGCTGACTATGACACTCAGACCATCATCATCTAATTATGATCTTCTAAACACCATCACCTTAATTTGGACTTTTGACCACGATGACTAAGATTCTTGATCACTATCTCTCAACTATATTCCTCATCATTGCTTTACCACAATTATCTGATTATCATCCCTCAATTCATTGCAATACATGACTGTCAGCACCCAATCATGATTCTCCAACCACCATCACCCTATTGTGGTTCTCCAAACACCACCACCTACTTGTGATCCTCGAACCACTATCACCATAGCCTATTTTTGGTCCTCCGATCACCATCACCAGGCTACGTCATCTGACCACCATAGCTTGACTATGACAATCTGACCAGTATCGTTTGAATAGAGTCTTCCAAGCATCATCCCTCAACTATGGTTTTCCAACCATTATTGCTTAATTATGGTCTTTCGAATATATTCATCCAAGTATAATACTTCGACTGCTATGTCCTAAGTACAGTTCTCCAACCATCATTGCACGATTATAATCATCTGATTATTATTACTTAATATATAATAATTATGTTTATGTGGATATATATATATATATATATATATATATATATATATATATATATATATATATATATATATATAAATATATATAGCATGATGTAAACAAGAAAAGGGTGGAATTATATTTAAAATTTTGAAGGAGAACTTATGGTTGGTTGAACTAGCAATAAAGTGCCAGCTTGAAATACTATCGTCGCTTTATGTGATAAGATAATTTTTGTAATCCTTTTCCCATAACAAAAGGCTAGGCCATTGGGACCAATCTCCACGTACATCTTATTAAAATCACCATTTCCTTCTTCATACTTCTCTTCTTGTTTTCCCCACTTCCCCCAACAACACCCACCCGAGCAAGTTTTCTTTTTTTAATCGATTTCAAGAGTGCACTGAGTAGCTCTTACTTCCTATTTCCATCAAGCATTAAGGGCCAATATCTTGTTGAGGCGAGTCCTTAAAATTGTTACTAAATTTATTTAAACATTTTCTAGTGATATAATTTTTAAAATGATTAAGTTTTATAGTTCGGTTCATTTTTAAACTTTTATTTAGAGAAGTTAGTAAATTTAATGGGCGTCTTAATATTTAGTAATTGCTTTGATGATTTCTTGTAAACTCAAACTAATTTTATGTTACTCTTCTGTGGAAAAATAGTAATGATTGTTGACCTCATTTTTCGCACGTGTTGTCTCGAGCATGGCTATTTCCCTTCGATTGAGCAGAATTTGAGCCCAAGCGGCCCCGACAAACCTAATTAGAGTCAAATCGACGCCAAATCGGATTTGATTTCATCAAATTAACACAATCGAACAAAATTGAACCCAAATCGACCCGAACTGAGTCAAATTGAGCTCGATTCAGACTCATGTTTGAACACTACAGTAAAGTGAGGTATATGTGGCGGAAAAATCCATCGCAAAACAAGGCAAATCCTTCACAAGTTTAGCTTTGCGGCAAATTTGCCTGGAAAATTTTCCGGCGCTAAAACTCGCGTCAGAAAAGTATTTATGTCAGATATAATCCGTCGCAAATAATTTGTGATAGATTTACAGCGGATTTACGATGGAGGTAAATTCGAGAAAATGACATGTTCGTTTTAACTAACTGTCGCTAATTCCACCGCTAACTGGGGCGGATTTGCAACGAATTTACAGCGACAATTCCGTCGCAATTTACGGCTGTCTTATAGCGGCTTGTCCGTCGCCTTTTGCGACGTAATTTGCATCAGATGTGTTAAGCATTTTTCATGATTTTGGTGATTGAAATTGTGAGTTAGAACTCATAGTGTAGTAATCCAACACCCCCCTCCCTTTCTTTTTCATTCAATGCTCTTTATTGAATGTGTAATTTCTTGTGAATGGTGGTGGAGTTTGTTTACTCAAATGCAAAACTTACAAATGATGGTGAAAAGAAATAAGTGGTTATGTTAGTTTTAAATTTTGAAATTTTGACATTCATTTGATATTTTCCACTCATCATAATTCATGGCAAAGTGAACGTTATCAAAATTTGACATTCATTTGACATTCATTTGGGAAGCTCCATGAATTCTTAAAAAAAAAAAAGAGGGGTTTGCACTTGTTGCTTTTCTTATATTATCCTTAACATCTTGTATCATGTTTAAAAAAAAGGAAAAATGATAATGTTAATTAGCACTCTTCTTGTTAAGAAAAATCTTATAGATTGATGTTTACAATTGCAAATCAAACCTAAATTGGAATTTCAAAAAAAAAAAAAAAAAGGTTCATACTTAGCTTAGAAGGGTGTGTGTGTATTTGGTGACACTTGCTTATTGGAGAGTTTGCATGTATATCTATGAACGACTATTTTGTATACATTTTATATTGAAGGCTTATGAAATCATTAAGAGGATTTTATTCCATTGATAAATTTTGATTGCACACTCTAATATTGATATATATGTGTACATATGTATTCAAAATATTAAAATTGGGTTATTATATTGTAGATATGTAAGTTTTTCATATAAAAAATTATGGATTTATTTCATTTATTCTTTCTCCGAAATTGTGTTTAATATGAGGATCGAATGAGGAGTTTAGAGAGGCTTTTGTGTAAATGCATGCTCAAATCATCTCATCAATTGGTTTGTGACAATCTTGATGCAAGTTCATGCTCCAATTATTTCATAAAATGATATTCAGTTATGAAAATTTATAACAACATCTATGCTTCAGCATTCGAATGAATAATAGTGGAAATGTATTGTATACGTTCATGCCTCAAATTAATATTAGTAAATAAGATGTGTTTGGTTTCATGCCTTAGTGTTTCATATGTGAAATTTGAAAGAATATACCATCACATACTAGTTGTGAATAAGTGTAAATTATGTAGTACTTTAAATTTTTATTTTCAATTAAAATTTGTTATTTTTATTTTTTTGTACGGGAAAAACTCAAAAATTACAAAAAATTTTAAAAAGCTTACAACGCTACTGCATCCGATGAAACAACGTCGCAGCTCCACCTTCAATATCACCGAGGCACCACAAATTGAACATTGCGGCGCCGAGCTCTTTGTTTGCAAGCGTTGCGGGGAACCACAGCCAGCACTGCAGCATTACTAGCGTTGTGGCATTAAAAAGTCAACTTGGTAGCACATGATGCTCTATTTCCAAATGCCGCGTCACCACAATTTCTGACGTGTTGGAGCCATTTTTTCCACTTGGGCGCCGCAATGCTCAAATGTCAACAGTGTCATGGCGTTGCAATTGCAACTTCTAAGGGCCACATTCTATCAGTGAAATACGCGACTATTCACTAAGTAACACATTCATGTCAGCAAGCACCCCGACGATGTAAAAGTTTCAATGCCAAGGAGTTAGTTCACTTCAAGGGTGTCACGGGGGAACTCTTCCAAGCGCCACAACAACATATATCTTATTTTGTTATCTTATAAATAGTTGTGATGTTATGTTTGTAAAGGAGATCAATCACTTATGTAAAATTAGTCCTTTTAGAGTACTTATCTAGTTCCCACTTAAAGTAAAATCTAAGGGAGGCCGGGAAAAAATAAGATACAATCATTTGGAGTGCTTAGCCTATATTTCTTGAAGCAACTCTGTAAGTTAAGGAAAGAGTGTAGAGGATATACTTTATCCTTTTTGGTGACATCACTCTCTTGTATTTTCATTTTTTCATGAGTTTAATAAAAATAAGTTTACTTATTATTTATTCTATTTCTGGCTAATTCTCTTATTTTAGATTGATGATGTAATGTGTATATTAAGTACTAATAAAGACTCTTATTCTTTAAATGTTAAACGATATTTTTAATATTATCACGTTCTTAATTTAATGCACATAGTGGTCATATGTATAGTTAAAATATAGTGTGATATATAACTTTGACAGAGAAATGTAAGAATAACAAAGAATATTGACATAGGATGTTTGCATGCCTTGACATGAGATATAAAATATTCTTAGTTCTTAAGGAGATACTATAATTGTAGAAGGTCAGCAGATATCCTTTTCACCCCTACAAGCTCGATAGAGATCTAGGGATGTATATGCTCTGAATCACATCTATAATTAAGAGTCTTATTAAGGAATATATTAAATTAACACTCATCAATCCAAAACACTTTATTAAATAATATATATAATATTTTTACTATTTTATTCAATGATAGAATCTACATAAATATTATTTTTATTTTATTAGGATAATTACAACTAGAGTAAACGGTAATAGTTTGTTTCAAGTAAGCATACTTTTTTGTGGGTTTGGCACTTTATTCTATCACTTTATTACTTAATTTGGCACGTATATTTATGTATATTATGTGAAATTTTATTAATTTTATATTAAAAAAACCTAAGCATTATTTAGGGATGATAAGCCTTACACTTTTATACAATTCAAAAGTCAGGCCCCATCAATTGTGTATAATTATTGGAAAAGTTTGACATGCATGTTTGAGATTATATGGTGTAGGGATTTACATCCTTGTGAGTAAGCTTTCATGTGCTTTATGTTCTAATGGTGGCTTGTGTGTACTTTATGTTCTCAAAGGTTGGATTGCTTGTTGACTTGAATTATATGCGTATGTTTTCCAATGTATTTGATCGGTATTCTTTAGAAAAACATGTAGTCTTCCTCCACGTTTCAGATTAGTAAGCTTTTATATGTTGCAAGTGTGACCCTCCTCCCCACTAACCTTGCTCCCTCATGTTAGCAAACCTTCAAGCATCCACTCCGCATAAGCATGCACACACACACACACACACACACACACACGTGTGTGTGTGTGTGTGTGTGTGTGTATATATATATATATATATATATATATATATATATATATATATATATATATAACTTTGATTGCGATTAACTTGAAGCAATATCAAATCCAATAATTGTTTCAGTTAATATATATATATATATATATATATATATATATATATAACTTTGATTGCGATTAACTTGAAGCAATATCAAATCCAATAATTGTTTCAGTTAGGAGTGTAAATGAGATAAGTCGAACTCGAATTATCCTTGGCTTTAGCTTGAGCTTGATTAACAAATAGAGCTCAAGTTGAAGCTTGAACTTAATTCTATTGTTTGAGTCCACTTACGAGCCAGCTCATTTATTATGAAAAAAGTAATTATGATTGAAATGCTTATTATTTAAGATAGAGTGATATAATTTTTACATGTTTAACAACTTTGTACTTAAGCTCATGATTGCTAACATATTTGGTATTAACATTTTTTAAACGAACTGAATCACGAGCTAATAAGTTGAGCTGGGGTTGGCTCAAGATGATCTCATTAGTTCATTAAACTTGACTCCCGAATATTTTTAAATGAGCAGGCTCATTAATCTGCTCAACTCACTGACACTCTTAATATCAATAGTTATTTTCATTGACTTGATTGTATTAATATATTTCTGTTAGTATTTTCCTTGATTTGGTTGCATTAATATATTTGGTTTTTAACAACTTTGTACTTAATTAAGCTCATGATTGCTAATATATTTTAAGTTTATTTGATATGAATGTTTTTATAACGAGTTGGCTCATGAGCTAATAAGGCGAGTCAGGGTTGCAAAATTGTCTCATTAAATTTAACTCACGAATATTTTTAAACAAGAGGACTCATTAATTAGCTTAACTCACCGATACTCTTAATATGGATAGTTATTTTCATTGACTTGATTGCATTAATATATTTCCATTAGTATTTCTGTTGACTTGATTGTGATAATATATTTGGTTTTAGAGGAATTGGTCGTTGTCCTCTGCTTTAGCTATGACTTGATGTTTACTCGAACAACTTCCCAATATTCTTTTACTTGTTCTACTCCACTTTTCCAATTATTTATATATTTTTAATACAGATTAATAATTGAAGAATTCAAAGTGATAATTACATTTTTGTCGAAGTGATAGCCTCGACATGAAATTCATTTCAATCAAAAGAATTCCATTAATTGTCTCCAACATATCAAGACATATCCAACTTATTTTTGGCCGAGAGTGCGATGAGCTATTTCAAGATTCAAAGTTTTCTCACATCAAGATTTACAAGACAATGGTGAGTCCAGTGTTATCAGAGTGATGGATGTTGAACTGGTTGAGAGGATCTTCGACTCTGACCTCAATGACATCCAATGAGATGCTTGAGTGCGCCATCAGAGACGATCTTCAAGAATTAGAGGTGGAAGTAATAACACTGCTCTCCACTACCACGACAAAACTATCTTACAACAATAAACATTCACACAACTACCGTTCACTTATAACAACCTCCAAGCACATCAGCCCTACATGTGTACCTATGCTTTCTATATATACTATGTACTATAATGAACAGGGCATGAAATGGAAAACTCTTACCAGGCTATATCTCTGCTATTCTATTCTTTCTCTTAGCTTTCTGCAGGTTTCCTGAAGCAGATCTCCATTCTCTTTATGGTATCGATCAAAGCAGACCTGAGGTAATGCATGTATTACTCCTTCACGTGATGGCGCATTCATCCTCTTCGCAAACAGTAGAGCAGGCTGCCGATCAGTTCACTAAACCTTCACACATTCCCTCCTCCCTAAAACTTGTTCTTTCAAATATCAAAACCATTGTACCTACCTCCATTTTTAATGATAACTACCCTATGTGGCAATCCTAGATTCTCAAGTTATTGAGAGCCAATGGATTTGCTGGACACCTTGACAATACTACCATTCGGCCCCCTCATCTTCTACAACAATCCAATGGAAGCACAGTCTCGAATCCCTGTTACACCTAATGGCTCCTCATTGATCAGAACTTAGCAGCTGCACTATGTTCCACCATTTCATCCTCAATCTTACCCTATGTTCTTCATCTAGATGGCTGCTCAAACATTTGGAATACACTTGAAAAACAACTTCAAGCTTACAATCGGTTAAGAGTTTTCCAATTAAAGAACGATCTCCAAAACATTTCAATGTGAAATCTCACTATGGCACAGTACCTCATGACTATTAAAACACTAGTGGACATCGCCGCAGCCAGATAGAATGTCGACTTCAAACACATCATTCTCTATATACTCAATAGATTACCTCATGCATATCAAGCATTCAATACCTCCATTCATACCAAATTAACCCTAGTCAGCCTCGACAATATGTATTTGTTACTTCTTAGCGAGGAGATTAACATTGCCACTAAATCGTCCAGAAAGCATCATTCAGCTAATCCTAACATTGCCTTATATGTATTTCGTGGTCAAGGGCGCAGAGGCAGAGGAAGATTCATTACCAACTCTAATACTATAGGTCTCTCTGGTTCTTCCTCTTCAACAATATGTCAAATTTGTTCAAAAGGTGGTCACGCGGCATAGCAATGCTGGCACCACCTAAACGTCCACTACACTCCCAACTCATAACAAATCTCCTCCAAAGATCTTGTCGCAGATTCTGCACCTCCATCATAGGATTGGTACATTGATTTTGGTGCTTCATCGCATCTTACATATTTCTTAAACAACATCGTGCAGCCGACCTCATATCAAGGAGTGGACAATATAACTATTGGCAACGGACATAACCTTCCCATCACTCATTCTGGTCTAGGTCTCCTTCCCACCCCAAACTATAATCTCTCTCTCTCTCTCTCTCTCTCTCTCTCTCTCTCTCTCTCTCTCTCTCTCTCTCTCAAATCTATCACGTTCCCAAACTTTTGCATATCTTATCCGTTTCTAACCTCACTCATGATAACAATGTCTCTATTGTCTTCTCTCCATCTGGCTTCTCTATTAAGGATTTGAAGACACAACAAATCCTTCTACAGGGACCATGTCACAATGGTTTGTACACAATTAAACATCCTCCCTCCGCCACCTCAGATCTCTATTGGCGCTATCGGCTACATCCTCATCCTCACTTCGCTGGCATTACAGACTCGGATACCCACACAGTCAAGTGCTCACCGTTATCTCTCATCAAAATAGAGATCTAGCTATCCATGCTTCTTTTAGTTTATGTTCTATTTGTAAGGCTACTAAATGCCATAAGTTAGCATTTCCTCAATCTACAAAATTTGTATCTTCTCCTTTAGCCTTGCTTCTTTTAGATGTATGGGGCGGGCCCATCCCCAGTTCTTTCCAATCAAGGTTATCGATATTATCTTATTATCATTGATGCTTGTTCTCACTTTACTTGGCTTTTCCCGATGTGTGATAAATCTGAAGTTAATCAACTACTTATTAACTTCAAAACATTCATTGAAAACCAATTATCCCATAAAATCAAGTGTCTAAGAATAGATGATGGTACTGAATTCCTAAACTCCGAGCTTCGCTCCTTTCTCCAATATAATGGCATCCATCATCAAATTTTTTGTCCCTACACTCCGAAGCAAAACAGGATAGCTTAGCACAAAAATAGGCACATCATTGAAACTACAAGAACATTATTACACACAGCCAGTCCCCATATAAATTCTGGCCTGATGCAACTCTCACTGCTACTCACCTCATCAATTGAATGCCCTCCCTAACCCTACAAAACAAATCTCTGCTCTAGCTCCTCTATAACCAAAAGCCAAACTATTCCCACCTCAAGACTTTTGGGTGTGCTTGCTACCTTTGGTTGCCACCTTCCCCCCAAAATAAGCTTGCCCCACGTGTTCCACAATGTATTTTTCTTGGTTACTCCGATTCATATAAATGCTATAAATTTCTCAATCTGTCCACCAATAAAATCATTATCTCCCGTCATGTCACATTTGACGAGGACTCCTTTCCTTTCTCCAACATAACCCAGCAATCTCCTATCACCACACAACCTCAGTTACAAACTCTCAACCTGTTACTACTCATACCAACATCCCAAATTCCAAGCAGCACTACCATTACAACACCTACATTACATGCTACTTCCTCATCTAGCTCTACTACTTTCAATAACTCACAACCATCCCCATCTCCCTCTCCTCTCTCCCCATCTCCTCCAACCCCTCCTACTGCTCAAGTATCTCATCCTATGGTCACACGAATAAAAACTAGTTCACTTAAACCACGAACCATGCTCAATCTCCTTCATAAACTTCAGCTCACTACAACCACACCAACATCTGATCCCACTACATATTCGGAGGCTACTAAATTTCCTCATTGGAGAGAAGCTATGGCTCTTGAATTCCTAGTATTGCAATAATAAGGGACATGGACACTGGTATCTCCCCCTACCGTATAAAATACCACTCGAACAACACTCTTGCTCGCTATAAAGCCCTCCTAGTTGCTCAAGGTCATTGTCAAGAATATGGCCTTGCCTATCACGACACATTTAGCCTAGTGGCCAAAATGCTGACCATTCGGGTCTTCCTCACTGTAGCCTTACATCACAAATGGCAAGTGCATTAAATGGATGTTGTCAACGCCTTTCTCCATGGTGATTTTCATGAAATCGTGTACATGTCCCAACCTCACTACTTCGAGGATAATCTATATCCTAACCATGTCTGTCTTCTAAACAAGGCCATCTATGGTATAAAGCAAGCCCCACTACAATGGTTCAATACTTTCTCCAAGTATCTTATCTCATTGGGTTTTCAACACAGCCAATCCTACCACTCCCTTCTAATCCTCTCCAAAGAACACATCCAAATATATCTTCTAATATATATTGATGATATTCTGCTTACAGGAAACAATCTCATAGCCATTCTACAATTCATTGATCAAATCAGTCATAAGTTCACCATGAAATACCTAGGCACATCTTACAATTTCCTAGGCATTCAAATCCAAACTTTCCCCAATGCATACTTCCTCTCTCAAGCTTAATATGCTACCTCAATCCTCCAACAGGTCGGCCTCAATCACTGTAATCCTATCTCTAATTCGACCTCCACAAAACCCACTATAGCTACATTCTCCGATCCAATCCTAACCAGTCCTCTCATATACAAACAACTCATTGGATCTCTTTAATATCTTACTATAACCAGACCTGACATTGCTTACTCAGTTTATATTCTAAGCCAACATATGCATGATCCACAACCGTCACACTTTCATCATTTAAAATGGCTACTACGTTATATCAAAGGTACCTCTAACTTTGGTTTACCCATTTCCTCAGACTCACTTTAGCTCATCTCCATGTCCGATGCAGATTGGGCAAGTGATCTTATCACTAGGCATTCTACCTCCAGCTGCTGTTCCTTTTGAGGATCTACACTTATTTCTTGGAGCATTAAAAAATAACATACGGTTGCTCACTCTTCTACAGAAGCTGAGTACAGGGCAATTGCAGCTGCCACAGCGGATTGACAACACTTTATTGTGACAACATGTCAGTTATTGCTCTTACGAATAATCCAATTTTTCATGCAAGGAGCAAGCATATTGAAATAGATCGCCATTTCATTCGTGATCATATCCAAGCCAAGCATATCAGCCTCACTCCCATCAGCACATTGAACCAATTAGCTGACATCTTTACTAAGCCACTCTCTACTAAACAATTTCAACAGCTTAGATGCAAGTTGACGGTTCAATCAGAACCGTCACTTTGCGGGGGAGTAATAACACAGCTCTCCACTACCACAACAAAATCATCTGACAACAACAAACTATTCACACAGTTATCGTTCACTTATAACAACCTCTAAGCACATCAGCCCTACACGTGTACCTATGCTTTCTATATATACCATGTACCGTAATGAATAGTGCAAGGAATGGAAAACTATTACCATACTTTATCTTTGATATTCTATTCTTTCTCTTAGCTTTCTATAGGTTTCCTGAAGCAGATCTCCATTCTCTTCAAGAAGACTATCCTGATACCATATCAGAAGAAACGAAACTCATG
The DNA here is from genome assembly GCA_019925795.1 of Dendrobium chrysotoxum. Taxonomy (NCBI): domain Eukaryota; kingdom Viridiplantae; phylum Streptophyta; class Magnoliopsida; order Asparagales; family Orchidaceae; genus Dendrobium; species Dendrobium chrysotoxum. The sequence continues at coordinate 20,225,474 of CM034312.1, read as the reverse complement.
GGAGAGAAAACCAGCGGGACTAATGGGATCATTGGTGTAATGGTGATCGCCTCTTAGATTTACAACATCATCAAACGCTTACTGCTTCTTTTCCTGACAAAGCCTTGCTCTCTCAATTATATGACTCTTCTGGCTGGATTTTACCCGTGGGTGTCATGCAGACGAGCAGAATGTTATCTGTAGCATTCAAATTTTAAGAGAGGATGGTGAGAGCTATCTTTTTTGGCACAACAGCAACAAGGCTAAGTTTAAATCTATTTTGCAAGATTATTATAAGCTGGATATTGAAGTTTTTTGGAATAAATCTGTCTGGCATAAGCACACTGCCTTACATTTTTCGGTCTTTGGTTGGTTATGATTTTCTGGAGGGCTTAAGACCGCAGATTCATTCATTAGGAGGACTATTGAGGTTGATCCTATTTGTTGTCTCTGCAATTCGAAACCTGAAAGCATTTCGCATCTTTTTTTCAATTGTGATTTCTCTTACAAAATCATTTTGGATCTTCTCCCAAACTTAAGAACTTTCATTTTAAGGCCGAATCTCAGTCAAGTGGTGGTTTTTATTAAGAATTTTAAATACTCTAAAAGGAGTAAGAAAAACTTTGATCTGTTAATTCTTTGGATGGCTATCTATTATATTTGGAGGGAGCAAAATGATAGAAAATTCTCTAAGAATTTTAAGAGCCATTCTTCGGTTCTACTGATCATCAAAAAGACGATAAGGCTCAAAATTGCTAAATGGAAAAATGGGGATGATCTTCTGCCTTTTCTTTAATGCTGATTAGTCTTTACTCTTGCTATTTATTTTTCTGGGAATTGTTGTTCTCTAGACTTAAGCTTAATGGTCTCTTTCTTGGTCCACTGGGCAATGATGTTGAGGTTGCATTATTTATCCCCTTTGGATGGCGGTTATTTTGCAACCTTTATTGGATGGCTTCTTCGCAACCGGGGGATGGCGCATAATTTTATAAATGCAATCTTCTATAACCTGAGCCCATCCCCTCTGGGCAGCCACGATGATCTACTTCTATTTTGATCTCTTTTTTGTCATGTGTAACTCATTTTTGTACCTTGTTGATAAGTTTTTTGCCTTAGCTGAGGGCTCCCGCTTTTTGATATTTTCCTCTTACACATGTAACTAGTTCTTTCTATTAATGGAATTTGGGCTTTGCCCTTAATTTTCCCAAAAAAAAGAAAACCAACGGGAAACGAGAAAGTAAAATATTATATATCTATAGTGAAGAGTACATGGGAAAAAATAGGGATACATCAATCAAAACGGTAAAGAAATAGCTTTTGGGACTCGATTCAATATAATCCAAATCAGAAAATATTAAATAAGAAATAAATGTATGCCTCGATAACCAAAGAAGAAGAAGAAAGAGGAAGTTATGAACTTTTTTAAATATCAAATTATTTTCCCGTAATTGCAAAGAGTTTATGCTCCATACACATTAAGCTTTGTTCTGAATGTAATTTTATCGATAAGATATGATAATGAAGATATTTTTCAATCACCAATGATATAAAACTAACAGTCATGAATATGCTATGATATAATTGAAGCATTATGGTGTGCAGCTCCCAACTGGAGGTTTACTGCAGCCAGCAACACGAGCCCATCCGATTTTCTTCACCTCATTGTCGTAAACAATTATCACATTTTGCATTGATATAGCTGCATAAAGCATGACGGTCTCAAACAAAACAAATTACAAAAGAAATTAAGTATGTTTTTAAGGCTTCGTTTGGGACGACTTTCTTATTGCTTCTAAAAATAGCTTTCTAGTGCAAAAAATTTAATTTTTGTACTTAAAAACTGCTTTAAGAAGCAGTAAGAAAGCCGTCCCAAACAGAGCCTAAATGTATTGGAGCCAAACTTTATTTCTTATCCATGTTATTTTTATTTTTCCATTTCAACCTATTTATTTATTATTATTATTATTTTATTTTTCTTTTTTCAATATTATAGTGTTTCTCAATCCCAATTTTAATGGTCGTCTTAAAATCAAACACAGGATTGGTCAAACAATGTAATTGATGATGAAAATTTTAATATTTTTTTTAAAAAAGTTTGATGGATCACGTTGGTCGACTCATTCAACAGACATTTATGGCTTAAGCACAATTAAATGTAAGAATTAATTTAGGACAATTTTTTCACTGTTTCGCTTTTCAAATATAGTAGCCACAATTTTATTTTGCTAAGTTTATTATTGTTGCGGACTCAAATATACGCGGCGATAGAGTTTAATATTTCCGTCTCAGCGTTGTACGTATATCCAGCACACAAACAGAAGAATGAAAGAATACCAGGATTTTTACGTGGAAAACCCTGGAAAGGGAAAAAACCACGGGGCCACGCCCAGTTGAAAGAGTTCCACTAGTGTCGTTTGAAGTACACGAGGCTGATCCGTCCTTTAAATTCAGGACGATCAGATTACAATGAGTATCAGTTACAAGGACAAGCAGAGTTCCGATGTCACTTGAGTGTCCGGCAGAATTCCGGCGTCACTTGGAAAGAAGTCCGGCGTCACTCGGGCGTTGGGTAGAATTCCGGCGTCGGGCAGAATTCTGACGTTGCTCCCGTGTCGGGCAGAGCTCCGGCGTCCCTCGGGCGCCTGGTGGTGCTTCGGTGGTGTTCCGGCGGTGTTCCGGTGGAGTTCCGGCGGTGTTCCGGCGGTGGTCGAGGAGGAGTTATTCCCTCCTAGACTTCTCTTCTCTTCTTCTTCTCTTCCTTCTCTTCTTGGCTTGGGTCCCCTCTTAAGAGAAATGAGGGGCTATTTATAGTTTTTCTGGAGTGGCATAGCCCGTAAATATGTGAGGGATCAGGGGCGAATAGGGAGTGATCCGGATGAACGGCCGATATTGAATCCCTTGATCGTGAACCGTTTATCAAGCATTTGAAGGTCTTAATGATATCAGAATTCTGCGATCGTGGGTTCGTTGGATTCGTCTCGTCGAGCCGCTCGATTCGAGTATAAGCTCGCCAAAATCGGAGACCGTTTGGTAACTCAAATTGCTGTTCGATGCTTCCAACAGCACTTCGGGTACTTGATTTGGACTCACTTGGGCTCGGATTGAGTCGAATTTGGTGTCGTTGGATTCGTATTTCTGAGACGCTCAGTTCGACTATAAGTTTGCTGAAATCGGAGTTTAAATGGTCTCCGAAATAATTTTTGAAGTTTCCAACTTGAGTTTTTCCTCGAGATTCGTGCCCGATCAAGATAATTTTTTGATGACGTATCAGTTGCCCCCCTATTTTCGGACATCGAAGCTCTAGAAGTCCGAAAATATGCGTTTCAATCTTTGGGAAAATTTTTTCGTGCAATTTGATATTTGCAAAAAACCAAATTTGGGTGTAGGGGTCTCGAATGGCCTTAAAAGTGCCATAATTGAGTCCGGAACGTCGAAAAACAGTTCCGGGGACCCCAAAAACGTCCAATTTGACCTTTCCGGGCCCGAAATTGGGCCCGGAAATGAGTTGGGGCAGCTCAGCCGCCGCCGGCGGCCGCCGGCCGCCGCTGCCGCTGCCGGATTCCCCGCGCCGCCGCCGCAGCTGCAGCGCGCCCGCCCCTGCCCGGCGCGCCTGCCCGCGCGCAAGCGGGCGCTGCCCGCGCTGCCCTGGCTCCTGCGCGGCTCTCCTGAGCCGCGGCTCTGGCGGCTGGCGGTTTAGCCGCGGCTGGCGGTTCAGCCAACCGCTGGCGGTTGGGTAACCGCCAGTTAACCGCCAGCTAACCGCTGGCGGTTAAGGCCGATTTTTTTTTTTTTTTTTTTTTTTTTTCAGCAACTTCCCTAACTTCCCCCTCTTGCTATAAATAGCCCCCTAGGGCCTATGAGTTTCTTGCACCTCTCTTCTCCCCTCTAGTTTCTGGCATTTTGAGGCCTTCCGCCGTTTTTGAGTAGGTGACTTTCCCTACTTGACTCGGCGCCCCTCCCTTTGCGCAGAGGTTAGAGTATTCCTCTTTTCTCCCCTCTAGTTTCTGGCATTTTGAGGCCTTCCGCCGTTTTTGAATAGGTGACTTTCCCTACTTGACTCGGCGCCCCTCCTTTTGCACAGAAGTTAGCGGTTTTCCCTCTTTTTTCTCTCATTCTGGCTTTCTGACAGTTGAGGCATTCCGTTGTTATTCAGTAGGTGATTTTCCCCACTTGAGACAACGCCCCTCCTCTTGTACAGGAGTTAGAAATTTCTTTTCTTTTTCATTCCTTCATGTGGAGGTGAGATGTTAGTCGGAGGGAGTCTGAAGATGGTCGGAAGTCAGGCGTCGGGAAGAAGTACAACGAGGGTCCGACGACGGGCATAAGTCCGGCGTCGGGTAGAAGTTCGACGAAAGTCACGCGACTGACAGAAGTCTTCAACGGGAGGAAGTTCGGTGTCAGACAGAAGTCTGACGAAAGTCCCGCGATTGGCAAAAGTCCTGCGTCGAGTGGAAGTACGGTGTCGGGCAGAAGTCCGACGAAAATATTGGGCAAAATTCCAACGAAAGTCCGGCGACGGGCAGAGACCCAGCAACGGGAAGAAGCTCGTCGTCGGGTAGAAGTCCGATGAAAGTCTGATGACGGGCAGAGGTCTGGTGCCAGGCAGAAGTTCGACGAATGTCCCGCGACGGGCAGAAGTCCTTCAACGGGAGGAAGCTCAGCATCGGGCAGGAGTCCGACGAATGTCCCGCGACTGGCAGAAGTCCTTCAACGAGAGGAAGCTTAGCGACGGGCAGGAGTCCGACGAATGTCCCGCGACGGGCAGAAGTCCTTCAACGGGAGGAAATTCGGCGAGGGTCTGGCGACAGGCAGATGATGGCCGGCGTCCAGTAACATTGTGTTAAGGCAATATTCATCTATACTGAAGTGTGCCAACATCAGATATTACTGAATCAAGAGGCCGAAGTAGTGTGACATGCCAATATTCTGGCAATACACTAACACTATCAACTGAGTGGAGGTCTGATGATGATCCAGTTATGTCCTTTCTTTAAAGGAGCAGTTGTAGGAGATGCTTGCGTGTAGTAAGGGAGAAGTCACTTAAATCCACCAAGGATATTTGACTGTGTTAAAGTTGTTTATTGCTTGATGATACTAGTTTGTACGGATGACGCCAATGTACTTTTCAATTTCAACTTCTAGTGAGAATAAATGTACACTTGAATCTGGATTTATGTAACTCCAATGATATTGTATATGAAATGAGGATTTGTCCCCTAGAGGGACCTGAATTATTATTGCATCTGTAAGACATGCTTTGTGCTTTTGATGTATTATTAGTCTGAACGAATGTGAGAGACATCCTTTTAGGATGTTTGACATATTTGAGACTGTAGGTCAAAGCCCTTGTTTGATGACGTTAACATGTATGAAAAAGGTTGAGAGAATCCACCAAGGATGTGAGACCTATTCGAGGTTGTATGTCGGAGCCTTTGCTCGGCGACGTTAACCTGTATGGAAGAGGTCGGGAGAATCCACTAAGGATGTGAGACCTATCCGAGGTTGTATGTCGGAGCCTTTGCTCGACGACGTTAACCTGTATGGAAGAGGTCGAGAGAATCCACCAAGGATGTGAGACCTATCCGAGGTTGTATGTCGGAGCCTTTGCTCGACGACGTTAACCTGTATGGAAGAGGTCGGGAGAATCCACCAAGGATGTGAGACCTATCCGAGGTTGTATGTCGGAGCCTTTGCTCGACGACGTTAACCTGTATGGAAGAGGTCGAGAGAATCCACCAAGGATGTGAGACCTATCCGAGGTTGTATGTCGGAGCCTTTGCTCGACGACGTTAACCTGTATGGAAGAGGTCGGGAGAATCCACCAAGGATGTGAGACCTGTCCGAGGTTGTATGTCGGAGCCTTTGCTCGACGACGTTAACCTGTATGGAAGAGGCCGGATCGAATCCCCCTGGGATCGATCTTCCAGTGATTGAGAAGTAATAAAGACTGCATATTTCTCGAATCAAGGATAAAGAGACTATATTTGTCAGTAGTTTTTCACTGTCATTTGTATTCTTTTTAAAGAAAGAGACAATATCAAAACTGGACGAACAACACATTATATTACTGTAAGACAATAATTCCCTTGTACAACAGAAGAGATACATATAGGGACAACCACATCATTTGACTTGGTAGAAATACTAAGGACATTAGAGTGACATCCTACTGATCATAGAAGAGATACATGGTGACACATGACAAGTAGTATTACTAACACAAAGGTTCAAGTTGCAGCATTACTCAATCTCACCAACCATTTGAATATTATTCAATGGTTGTCTTTGTTGTTGTTGATTTTGCCCCCCAGTGGGGCGAGCTTCTTCTCGGGTAGGTGGGTTCCCAATAAACTGTCGAAGATAGCCCTGGCGGATAAGTCTTTCAATCTCATCCTTAAGTTGCCGACACGCTTCAGTAGTGTGGCCACGACTACGATGAAAGTGACAGTACTGATCTTGATTTCCTGTATTTGGCTTCGAAGGATGCGGCCATTTCACTTTGTCCTGATCTTGAATCGCCATTAACACATTTGCTTGAGATGTGTTGAGCGGAGTGTATTCTTTCTCCTGCCGAGGTTCTCGTTGTGGTAATGGGGGCCTAGGAGGTAGATTGATATTCCCTTGCTTTTTCCGTTGTAAGGAAGAATTATCCATCCCAGGAGTACCTTTGCGCTTCCCATTTGTCTGCTCGAACTGCTTTCTGTGAGCATTTATGGCTTCATCTGCGGAGATTTGTGCCTCCACACGATGAATCAGGTCGGCGTATGAATGAACCGTATCTCGCATAAGAGCCGAATAAAAGGGGCCAGGACGGAGGCCTCCAAGGAAGACCCCTCGGAGCAATTCTGGGTTTAGTCCTGGAATTTGTCGAGCTTCAGTAGAAAATCTCTTGAAGTATTCCTTGAGGGACTCACTTTCATTCTGACGGATCCCCGAGAGGTGAGAAGAGTCCTTAGTAATTCTCCGATTGGCGACAAATTGTTCGACGAACACTTTTGCCAATTTGACGAACATTGGAATGGTTCCGGCTGGAAGCGAATAGAACCATGTTCGAGCTTGTCCTTTGAGGGTGGCAGGAAAGACCTGACAGAGGAGCGCGTCTGAGGCTCGCTGGATATGCATAATTGTTCGATAATGATCGATATGCTCGTACGGGTCAGTTGTCCCGTCATAGGGGTCGATGTTCGGTAGTTTGAATCCTGTCGGAATAGGGTGTTGAAGAATAGCTTCCGTCAGGGGTGACGAATCTTGGAAGTCCCACTGATGAAGAGGTTGCCTTACGCCTCCTATAGGGAACTCTTCTCGAACCAATCGTCGCAGTTCGTGGCGTAGGGTATTGCGAGGGAGCTCAGCAATGTGATGTTGGGCTAGCTCCTCAGGGAGGTCTTGAGGAAGGAGAGATTGCCGACCTGTGTGCGGAGGATGGGTAGAACTTGCTGTATCTGCCAGTTCGTTATCTTGATGTGACTGCGAACGCCTCCTGGGTGGAGGAAGAGGAATCTCAGCTTGAAGATGTTCGATTTGAACAGCTTCAACACGTGGCGGATCTCGAGGGAGAAGAACCTCCTCCTGAGGTGCTAGGGTCGGTTGTCGAGTCTCTCGCAGGAGGTGTAGGATCTCGTTTTGAGATTCTTCCATCTTTCGGATTCGCTCCTCCAAAGAAGGCCCTGAGGTTCCTTCTCCAGCAATGTGTTGCCCCCCAGGAAGAAAGGAGGCAGAAACTTGATGTCCACGATTTATAGACTGGTTTCTGGATTGGGGAGAGTGGGAGCGGGAGGCTCCTATGAGGCGATTGCTACGCCTATTGACCATCGTAGCAATACTTGAAGTTGTGGGATAAGTTTCCCACAGACGGCGCCAAACTGTTGCGGACTCAATTATACGCGGCGATAGAGTTTAATATTTCTGTCTCAGCGTTGTACGTATATCCAGCACACAAACAGAAGAATGAAAGAACACCAGGATTTTTACGTGGAAAACCCTGGAAAGGGAAAAAACCACGGGGCCACGCCCAGTTGAAAGAGTTCCACTAGTGTCGTTTGAAGTACACGAGGCTGATCCGTCCTTTAAATTCAGGACGATCAGATTACAATGAGTATCAGTTACAAGGACAAGCAGAGTTCCGATGTCACTTGAGTGTCCGGCAGAATTCCGGCGTCACTTGGAAAGAAGTCCGGCGTCACTCGGGCGTTGGGTAGAATTCCGGCGTCGGGCAGAATTCTGACGTTGCTCCCGTGTCGGGCAGAGCTCCGGCGTCCCTCGGGCGCCTGGTGGTGCTTCGGTGGTGTTCCGGCGGTGTTCCGGTGGAGTTCCGGCGGTGTTCCGGCGGTGGTCGAGGAGGAGTTATTCCCTCCTAGACTTCTCTTCTCTTCTTCTTCTCTTCCTTCTCTTCTTGGCTTGGGTCTCCTCTTAAGAGAAATGATGGGCTATTTATAGTTTTTCTGGAGTGGCATAGCCCGTAAATATGTGAGGGATCAGGGGCGAATAGGGAGTGATCCGGATGAACGGCCGATATTGAATCCCTTGATCGTGAACCGTTTATCAAGCATTTGAAGGTCTTAATGATATCAGAATTCTGCGATCGTGGGTTCGTTGGATTCGTCTCGTCGAGCCGCTCGATTCGAGTATAAGCTCGCCAAAATCGGAGACCGTTTGGTAACTCAAATTGCTGTTCGATGCTTCCAACAGCACTTCGGGTACTTGATTTGGACTCACTTGGGCTCGGATTGAGTTGAATTTGGTGTCGTTGGATTCGTATTTCCGAGACGCTCAGTTCGACTATAAGTTTGCTGAAATCGGAGTTTAAATGGTTTCCGAAATAATTTTTGAAGTTTCCAACTTGAGTTTTTCCTCGAGATTCGTGCCCGATCAAGATAATTTTTTGATGACGTATCAATTATTATTTTTTTAAAATTTCTGTGATGAATAGTAGCTTTTAGAAGCCAGCGTAGAAAATTTTTTCAGCTGCTGCTACATTGCTACTAGGTCTTCTTCTTCCCGTTTGGCTGCTAGTTTAATTAATTGTATTCCTTATTTAAAGCTTAATCACGTCCAATAAGGCTGAAGTTGTCCAAACCTTCATCGAGACCATCGAAGATGGCCAAGCAAGCATCGCCTGCTTCCTGAAATTAATTGGAACTCATTAATGAGAAATAAAGTTCGCCTTTGTACAGAACTCTGGACGCAAGTCAAGCGAAAGATGTCATGCTTACTATAATGATTAAGTAGTTTTCCGGTGGGATCTGAAGAGCTTTTCCATTTTGTAATCTGAGATATATGCTACTGAAGTGATTCCTGAGATTAAGGATGGTCTTCAAGGGCTAGTGCCTTTGGCGAGACTTTAGGAGTGAGTATTCAGGGCTAGCCTTTAGGAGTGAGTATCTAGAGAGAGTCTATAAAGTTGAGTCTTTTAGATTATATAGCAAATCCCTAAGAAAAATATGGCTACGAGTTAGGCATGAGCATAATAGATAGGGTCAAGATGATGGGTCATAGAGGTTTATAATTTTTGCAGCTTTGATTGTGTTATATCCTGACCCAGACTAGTTCGATCGGGATTTCTCCCATGCAAGCAAAAACCAAGCCGATTCCTTCCTCTCGATCACTTGAATCAAGCAGCAACCCTATTTTCACGCAAGCAGCATGGCACATGACCGACTGAGCAAGCAGCTATCATCTCTCCCTCCAATCGTGATTCTTTCCCTATTCGACTGAATCTCCCGCCTCGTTGCCTCCCTCTCGCTATTTAAACCGATTTGGAAGCTAGGGCATCAGTTATTCTCCTCTTTTTTCTTCCTCTCTCACCACCACCAAAAGCCCTCCTCCCTCTCGCAACCGCCAAACCAAAAATCAACAAGCATCTTCTTCAAAATCTTCTTTCTCTCCTTCAATAGTTTCCTTCATCTTCTCTTCTCTCCTCCCTCTCGTTTATTTTCTTCCGTATGTTTATCATATTATAGAATCATGTTTTATTCTATCGGTTGTTTTAGTTTTGTTGGGTGGGGGATGTTGTAGATAATCTTTCTTTGGGAAGAAACCCAAATCATGTATGATGCTTGATTTGATCTAACCCTATTTTATCTTTTAGGCTTGATCAAGGATATTCAATATATTCTTATATTGATATGTTTAAACTCAGGTTTGTAAACCTTATGTTTCAAGCATTGATCTATTCATCATGATTCTTATTCGTAGGATTGTCTCTTTGTGGAGTCGAGCGAGCTGCTTTCAAGGTCAGAGTTCGTGGCAACCACTATGAGTTACTGTTATTTATTTATAGGATAAACATACCTTTCTTAATTAGGAGCGTTATTCTTGGTTCTATTGCTAGATCTTTTGATGTTAAGTGGCCAGTTCTGTCATTGTGGATTCCTGTTACTATACACATTTGCTCATAATGAATTAGAAGCTTCATAAATAGAATATTCTTAGTTTATTACTGCAGAATATCTTATAAATCAAACTTATATTTTCATGCATGCTCTTGATTGAATGTAATAAATGTCATATTGTCAAATTACATTAGTTTTATTTATTACAGTACATGATACTCCTGTTATAAATCATGTTTATTATATAAATTATTATTGTCATGTTAAATTATATAACCCCTGTTAATTATTAACAACTCTAGCACTGTGTAATTATGTGTTTATCGATAGAACCCTATTAGTTTTTGGTTAGCCAGGATAAATGGGCCCCTAGAGTGACGACTCTACAGGAAATCACTTGATTTCCTTGGTTTGGTGTTTAGCTTCCTAGTATGAGTATATGATAAACTGACAATAGGTATGTATGCTTAATTGTAAGAAAATATAAGCCAATGCAAATTATAAATAATAAAAAATTATAGATCATTTTGAGGTATGATGATACCTAATGTGACTTCATTTTCAAGCATTAAAATAATTGCATTGATAGTGATTTGCACATACTTTAATGTTACTAGTATATTAGATTTCTTTTATAAGAAACATAGCATGTGCTAGTACACTACTTTATTTTGATGACTTTAGATTATTACTTCTACCATTTGGTTGTCCATATCACATGCCCCATTCCTTTACCGCTTATGCTTTGATAGATAGTAGTTACTTACTGAGTTTGATTTATCAAACTCACCCATTATCTTTTCGACAGGTGCTACAAGCATATTTGGTGGTCCGCCACCTCAAGAGCATGGTTACCAATAGTAAATTACTTTTAGTATTTATTATTTTGTAGTAATTTATTATGTTTATATGTTCTGAGGATTCGGTAGTTTCTTTCTTACTTTTGCTATATTTACATTCATGTTGTATCTCTTGTATATGCATATTATTTATATGAATATAAAATAGAATTTTTTATCCCTTAATCGCGCCCCGTCTTGCCAAGGTGTACCGACTTTCAGACCTGGGATGTGACAGAGTGGTATCACAGACGTTCTATTTTGTATTTGATATTCCGTGGCTCCTTAGGATGGGGTAGTGGGTTATCGTATCATAAGTTATCCTTGATGTTAAATAATATGTCTATTATGGTAGTCTATTTTGATATGTCTAATAATTTAGAATGGTGCCAAGGAACTGTCGTTGCTCATGGAACTAATGCCACGAGGACTACTAAGGAAGCCCCACCTATTCCCAGAGAACAACTCTCTCCTAGTTGTTGAGGTGCTGTTGCTCCAAATTCAGATATCATTGTGCTAATCACGATGATTACAGAGGTGACCGCTCAACTTACTTAAACAGCGTAAGGAATTAATCAAGCCACTCAGCAAGTACCACAAACAACTCAACAAGCACCCCATTAGTTCCTCAAGAAGACATAGGAGTACATGATGCTATTCCAGCTCAGGTAATTCAGTCAAAGTTGAAGAAATTAAGCGAAAGAATTAATATTAGTATATTTATTTATTTAATCTAACTTCTATGCTATAGGTCATTCCAACCAATGAAGGGGCGATAAATCGAGTGATGGATTAGTTCTTAAAGACTCGCCCTCTAACATTGAATGGGATAATCAGACCAATCGAATCTGATGCATAGCTTCAGGACATATAAAAGAGACTTCATGGAATTAAATGTCCAGATGATCGAAAAGTAGACATGACTCCATTACAACTGGGCGAACGTGTTGATCACTGATGGGAGCGCATCTGATGCAATAACTTTGGAGCAGATGCAATAATTCCTTGGGCAGAATTTGAAATATTTTTTCTTAAGCAATATTTTCCAATGGCAGACTAATCAAAACTGATGAATAATTTGAGGAAGCTCGAGTAAGGGTCAAATCAGTCTGAGAGTATGAGTCACAGTTAGCTAGAATTATTAGATTTGTATCATTATTGGGCAACACGAAGATCAAAAAATCTACAATTTCCTATTCAGCATGAGAGAACATATCAGAAGATCTTTATCTGTAGTGGAGTGCATCACATTCAGCAAACTAGTTGATTGAGCGATTCATGCAGAGATAGAGATAAATGCTTGTGAACAAAAGGCTGCTGGAAAGTGAAAGGGAACAGATAGTCAACCACCTGGAGATTAATAGAAGAATCAACATCAGAGCTATTAGGGGAAGAAGTCCAAAAGCAATCCTCATAGTGTGCACTACGGCAAATATCATTCAAAGACTTGCAACTTGGTTATAGGGAAGTGCTTCAACTGCTACAGCATCGAGCATAAAGCTAAAGATTGCCCGGTCAAAGCTCAAGATCAATCTAATCCATCAGCTACTTGAGATAACTTCAAGAATTCGCATCAGAACGGGTGGCGGAAATCACAAAGAGGATGCTACTACAAGTATAATGGCAAAGGCAAAATAAAATAGTATTACTCTTAGCACCAACAATAGTCCTAGCAAGTTCTGACATCTCAGTACTGCCAAAAGCACCCTGTTTCCCAATACTAATAGCATTTAATGCCATATATGCGACAACAACAAGCAATGTAGTATCAAACACTATGACCTCTAGTGTAGGAGCAACCTAGATAGGCGGTCCCTCCTTGTGTCTTCAGCATGACCCAACAAAAGGCTTCTGAATCTCCTAATGTGGTGACATGTATTATTTTTATTCATAAGCAACAGGCAAAAGTTTTGTTTGATTATGGGGCATCGTAGTTATTCATATTAAGCAAGTTTACTTCAAATGCATCAATACCTTAATTGCAACCTCATCTATCAATTAATATTCCATCTGGGGCATCTATGATAGTCACTTAGTGTGTTTATGATTATGACATTATAATCAACCATGTGCATATGCCTGCAACTCTTATTATATTTCCACTAGCTAAATTTAATAAAATATTGGGAATGGACTGGCTATTTAAGTATCATGTTATAATTGATTGTCATAACAGAAGGGTAATTTTTTATATACCCGATGCATCAGCCTTTAGCTTTAGCGATGTAAGATGAGTCTTTTCTTATCATATATATTTGTAATTAAAATATGTAAGATAATTTATTATGGGTGTGTTGGGTATCTTGCTCAGCATAGATAGTGTCACGATAGTTCAAGAGTTTACATATGAATTCCCTGATGATTTTACTTGCTTGACTCTTGATCATGAGATTAAGTTTACTATAGATCTGGTGATGGGTACTACTCCCATTTGAAAAGCATTGTATCGTATGACAACAATCAAGCTTCAAGAACTCAAAGTGCGGCTGCAAGAATTGCTTGATAAAGGATTCCTCAGACCTAGCGTTTCACCTTGGGGAGTACTGATCTTATTCATGAAGAAGAAAAATGGAAACATGAGACTTTGTATTGACTACAGAGAGCTAAATAAGGTCACAGTGAAGAATAAGTATCCTCTACCTCACATTAATGACCTATTTGACCAGTTGCAAGGCTCTTCTATATTTTCCAAGACTGGCCTTCATTCATAATACCATTAGTTGAAGATTAAGAGTGAAGATGTGCCGAAGATAACTTTTTGATCTTTATATGGCAACTATGAATTTTTAGTCATGCCCTTCAGGTTAACTAACGCCCTTACTACTTTGATGGATATGATTAATAAAGTTTTTAAGTCATGCTAAGATCAATTTGTAATAGTATTCATTGATGGTATTCTGATCTACTCCAAGAGTAATGAGGAGCATACCAGACATCTTCGAACTGCATTTACTATTCTTCGAGAGAATAAGCTTTTTGTTAAATTCTTGAAGTATGAGTTTTGGCTTTGAGAGGTGACTTTTCTTGGTCATATTGTTAGTGAAGCTAAATTTTTTATGGATCTTGCTAAGGTTAAGGCGATAATGGATTGGTTGAGGCCAAGCACCGTCACCTAGAAGTATATCTTTACTTATAAGGAGTTAAACTTAAAACAAAGGTGATGGCATGAGTTGATGAAGAACTATAATTTATAGATTTAGTACCATCCTAGCAAAGTTAATATAGTGGCCAATTCTTTAAGCAGGAAGTCTTCATCTTATGTAGCTTAGATGATCACTCAGGAGAGATAGTTAGTGCATATAATGGAGCAACTTTAGCTTGAGGTAATACTGTTGCAACTCGGGCTCCTACGTTTATGGTTTTGATGATAACAAATATTTCTTATTGCACCTTTATGTCTCCTAGTATTTATAGTGCATATTTGGTTTTATGTGTACTAACATTTCAAATACATCATGCACCACTCAATGAAGAATTAGGGCTTAAGATTGGATTGAATAGGATGTGTTGAAAGAGTTTGTAAAATTCATTTAAGTATTTTTTAATTTCTTGAGTCAAGTCCTATAAAGATGTATGCTAGCTTGGTGATCATGCACACACACACTTAGAGGAGTGAGATAGTGAGAAAAATTAGAAGAATAGTTTTCTGAACTAATCATATTATATGATAGGTATCATACTATACAATCATCTTATCAAAAAATTATTAAAATGATTAATTATATAGTTAAAGCTATTTAAACTAATCATATTAGATGATTAGGACCATATAGGACAATCAGTCAAAATTATCAATTTAGCCGTCAATCATAATTTAGGCAATATTTTGAAATATAAATTATGTAATAATCATACTATATGATATGTATCGTACTATATTGCAAGTTCGAGAGGAATGTTAAGCCCCTATGAACTAGTCCCAAGGCTAACCAAGAGGGAGGTAAATTGGATATTTAAAAACTTCTTTAAATGAAAAGAAAATTTTTTTTATATCTTGCAACGGAAATAAATTAAATCAATAATAAAAAGATCAATCAGAGATTTTACCCAAGCAGTTAATCACAGTAAAATAAAGTATGAAAAATAATTAGAAAGAACACACCAGATTTATAGTGGTTCGGTCCAACCTGACCTACATCCACTCCTCGGAGGCACCCTCCGAGTATTGCACTATACCTTTAGTGAAAGTTCGATAGGGATGTTAAGCGCTAGTGAACTAGTCCCGAGGCTAACCAAGAGGGGGGGGTGAATTGGTTATTTAAAAATTTCACGATAACAATGAAAAATCTTTTCGATACTTAGCAGCGGAAACAAGTAAACAAAAATGAAAAGATCAATCACAGATATTCACCCAAGCAGTTAATATCGGAAAAGTAAAGTGCAAAACTGAATCGGAAAAGCAAACCAGATTTTATAGTGGTTCGGTCAACTTGACCTACGTCCACTCCCCGGAGCCTCCCCTCCGAGTATTGCACTAAACAAAAAGTATCTCTCCTTTTGCTCCCACAGCAAGGCAGAGAAGCCTGTACAAACACCTCCTTTTTACCACACGGTGAGGCAGAGAACCCGACCTCCTTTTGCTTCCTCCTGAAGCAGGCAGAGAACCTTCGAACTCCTTTTTCTTCCACCTGAAGCGGGCAGAGAACCCCGGATCTTCTTACGAACGATCCTCCCACGGTGAACACCGACTAGACGAAAGACGACGAGCGGAGAAGACGACTCTGATCCGTGCTTGGAGCAACCTTAGTGAATCCCTCACTAACTCCCCCTCACAAGATCTTCTCTCTCTCTCTCAACTCTCTCTCTCTAGGGTTTCTCAGGGAAGGAAGGTGGCAAAAGATTTTTCTTGTTTCAAGAAAAAGTTCTTTTATAGGAGGGCTTAAAATTTGCCCTAAATCTCAACTGGTCGGCTAAGATCGTCCAGGACGATCGATAGATCGTCCTGTACGATCAGTTCAAATTCAGCTGTTCCAGCCTGGACGATCTGGCTCTTCTGGACGATCAGTAGAAAAAATTGTTCATATCGTCCCGTACGATCCTGCGATCGTCCGGGACGATTAGTGTAAATCGAGGAATATCGTCCAGAAGACAGTTCGGGTCGTCTAGAGAAATCTGTGCTGGACGACCAAAAAATGACTTGATCGTCCAGGATGATAGGGATATTGTCCTGTACGATTAGTTCAAAAAGGCCCTAAATCGTCCTGTACATAGTTCTGGACGTACAGCTTAAATGCACTAGACGATCTTGATCGTCTAGGATGATCCTGCGATCGTCCAGGACGATCATGCGATCGTCCAGGACGATCCTGCGATCGTCCAGGACGATCCTGCGATCGTCCAGGACGATATGATCGTATCAACCAAAAATAAATTGCTTTCCTTAATTACTAGATTAAATTAGGCATGATTGTATTGAATCGTCCGGGACGATCAGACCAAATAACTTAAAATAAAAACTTGCCTAACTTGATCTGGCGGTTGAGAATTTTTGATTTGGGCATATCGTCCCGTACGATCCAAAGATCATCCAGGACGATCTGCTTAATCAGACCCTCTTAACTTAGTCACCCTAATTAGGGTTTCTGTTTTGGCTGGATCGTCCAGGATGATGTGAATATCGTCCAAGACGATCTGAACAAAAAATGAACAGAAACTCTAATTCACTCAAGCTCTCCCCCTGATTGTGTGTGTGCAAGGTTACTTAGCTAGGGGATCAGTTACATTACAATTGACTCAATAAAAGGAAAAACTTACATTTGACACACTTGGACCCGATCTTGAGTTAGCTTGATTTGTTTGTGATCTTTTGTGCTTGAAACGGGTTAGCCAAGCAAAACACACTGGAAACATGTTTGTCATTATTAAAACCAGATTTGCAACAATCTCCCCCTTTTTGATGATGGCAAACATTTGTAAAGTAGTTTGAAAATAAAAGTAAACTAGGAGATCAAAACACAAATATTTTTTCAAATTTTCATTTAACAACTAAATCAATATAGGAAACATGACTCATAACAAAAATAGAAACGACTACAACTGACTCCCCCTTTTGACATCACAAAAAGGAGGAGGAGAAACAGAAACGGAAATACAAGTACAAACCATAAAAGAGAACAACTACAAAATAGAAAACTAAAACTGAGGCGGATCCTGATCGGAAGAAGGAGGTGGCGGTGGTGGATTGAAGTAGTGGTGAATGGCCTGAAAGTGGGCTCCAATCCAGGCAATGTCCTGGTCATGCTGCTGTTGCTGCTGCGCAGCATAGTCAGTGAAGCGCTGGATGTCCTCGGCGTGTCGCTGCTCCTGGGCAACCATATAGGAGTCAAATCTTGCCTCCCACTGGTCGAAGCGTTGCACCAGGTGGTCAAAGGGAGAGGCAATGCGAAGGGGTGCAGGTGCCTCTGGTGCAGCAGGAACTGGAACGGCCTCTTCCTCTTCCTCCTCAACATCCGGGGCGGGCTCCGGATGTAGTTGGGTGCTGTGTAGGACGTGGAATGAGTTCTTTGTGAAGAAGGAAGGAGGGACATTAGGAGGGACAGGATACTGAAGGTCATATTTCGTCTCTAAGGCATAATGAATAAGATGACCTAAAGCTAGATTTGGGCGACGCCTGTGGCCCGAATCTCTAATGGTGGTTAGGTGTTCTATGTATCGGATAATCAGATCAGAGGCATTAAATTCTCGACGGGCCATGATGTAGTAGGTGGTCAAGGACAGTAGCAGGGTAATGTGAATTCGATCCCCCGCCTTTGGAATGACGGAGGAACGAATGACGTGCTGAATGGTCCGTGCGTCCTTGAGAAGGGAAGTGCAAGCGTTGTCATGATAGGGTGCGTTGGTATTGCGAAGGAAGTGATTGGTGACACTCCAATCATAGTCAGGATCGGTGATAAGCGTGTGAAGTTTATCGCCAGTGACAGATAGGTTGAGAATATTGTGAAAATCATGGGTCGTGAGTTCCACGGGCGTTGATTTACGTATGATCGAAGAGTGGAATAGTCCGCGGAAATGCGCAAGTTGGCAAAGAAGATTTGAAGGAGTTCAAGATTAAAGGGAAAGGCTAAGGTCAGAATGAAGGTGAGGGAGGTGTGTGCGAACAGATCCATAATGGGATAAGTGAGAGTGCAGGGATTTACAATTTTAGAGTGCGTGATCCCCACATCACGATAGCATTCAAAAGCAGCCTGATCGGTGGCATTCGGGAAGCGAGGATCGACATGTCCCGGGAGGAACTGACACCCTTTTGACGAGACCTTTTTCCACCAGCCATTAGGAATCCACAGGGTAAGAAAGTAGAAGGAGAGTGGATGAAGAAAGGTGTGGAAAAATCTGAAGAAAAACTGCTGTTTATATAGAAAACGGCCTGATCGTCCCGTACGATCGCGATATCGTCCGGGATGATTTGGTCATTTATGACGTCCTGGACGATTGGTCAAAAAGGCGGTCCGATCGTCCAGGACGATTAGATACAGGCGATCGTCCCGAGGAGTCAGGCTGGACGATCGTTGACGAAAAGTATCGTCCAGGACGATTAGGTGGATCGTCCAGGTCGATATGCAATAAATATGTCAGACGGGCCGAATTCAAATTATCCAGCGGCTGACACGTGGATCGTCCAGGACGATGAGGTGGATCGTCCAGGACGATGGACAATAATTGGTGCAATGTCAGCCGTTTGATCAGATCATGATATGGATCATATCGTCCAGGACGATGTAAGGATCGTCCAGGACGATCACCAATAATTGGGATTTTTCAGCAGCAGGAGCAGTGTGGTGACGATTTTGAACGAATCGTCCAAAATGATGTTTGGATCATCCAGGACGAAGAGGATCATTCAGGACGAAGAGGATCGTCCAGGACGATTGTGGTATCGTCCAGGATGATGTGAAGAAAACAGAAAAAGATGAAGGATGAAGATGATCGATCAGGATCCCAAAAACACAACCATGAAATCAAAATAACACAAAAATGAATAAGACTTACAGCAAAACACGTAAATGCAACATTTTTTTTTATCAAGCTGCTCGAGTAAATCAGAATTTTTTCCATGATTTTAGATTCAAAAACTAATAACAGGACGATTGACAGCGCTGAAATCCAGAAAAGGTTGAAAATAATCAACTTTCATAACTCCGACCCCTGGGCACCTTATCGATGCAAACCTCTTTCAAAACAAAAATCTGATTCAGAAGAAAAGACATTAGATTCGAAAAGAGATCCTTTCAAGCCTCGTTCCAGAAAAATATCTGATATAATAGTGTTACAAAGTAAAAAATCAGAAATCATGATTTTCAAACTCAAGCTTTTGAAAATATTAAGTGGCGCACGGATTTCTCTAAGACATTTAACAATCTGAAAGGGAAGAAAGCTTGGTTTGGGCTCATTTTGTGCCTCTTTTTCAAATTGGTTGGCACTTTGCGCATCTTTTGATTTTTTGATACACTTTATGCATCCAATTTGGCAATTTCGCATCTTTTCAGTTTTGGGCTCATTTTATGCCTCTTTTTCAAATTATCTGGCGCACTGCGCATCTTTTATAAGCTTTCTCCTTTTCATAATCATTAAAGAGTCTCAGCTGTGAGATTATCTTCCAGACATAAGAGATGACTCTCCATAGTAAGGAAGAACGATTCACAAAATAAAAGCCATACAACATATGATAAATGCAATCACTTGGTTTAGAAAATTAAACTAATAACTCAAGACTTTGAAAAACACTATTGATATGAGGCAGATTACTGTAGGAAGATAAAATAATCTCTATTTCAAAAACTAACATTTTAATTTTAAAGAGGATTTTTTATTCAAAAGAAACCATACACCAGTAAAGGAGTTAGAGGAAGAGAAACAATCATCAATATTTCTTTCCTTTAACAGATTCAGTGGAATCAATCACTGCTTACCAGCTTTCAAACCAAAACAAGGTAAAAACTCCCAGTCAAAAATTCAGATCATCAGAAGTAGTGAGTGGTGATCAGATCTTCAAAAGCATAAAATAGTAAGTGCAAGATATGAACCAGTGAATAAAAACAGGTAGAAAAACACAGCAAAGTAAATACTCAAAACAAACTAACACTAAGGCTAAAACCGAAATCAGCAGAGGAAATAAAATCAACTGAAAGAAAATAATAAAAGTAGAAACTAACTAACGGAAAACAGAATACCAATCCGAACAATCAGAAATCAGCAGTCATCAGAATCAAGCATTTATATCAATCACTCCTAATCTGGTTCTCAAAATGCTGAATGAGTCAAAGCCCAGTGGTTTAGTGAATATATCAGCCAGCCGATTTTCAGTTGCTACATGATGTAGCTCAATGTCCCCTTTTGTAACATGGTCCCTAATAAAGTGATGCCTTATATCAATGTGTTTGGTCCTAGAATATTGGATTGGATTTTTAGAGATACAGATGGCACTAGTATTATCACACAGAACAGAAATTGTGCCAACAGGTACCCCTAAATCCAAAACTTGTTGCTTCAACCAAAGAACTTGAGCCACACAACTCCCTAAGGCAATGTACTCAGCTTCAGCAGTGGAAAGTGCAATTGAGTTCTATTTTCTACTGGACTAGGAGACTAACGACTGTCCTATGAATTGATAAGTCCCAGAAGTGCTTTTTCTATCCACCCTACACCCCGCAAAGTCAGAATCAGAATATCTAATGATCTCAAAAGAGGTGCTGTGCCTAGGGTACGAAATTCCTAGGTTTGGGGTCCCTAAAAGATATCTAAGAATTCTTTTAACAGCAGTCAGGTGGGACTCTTTAGGATTAGCCTGAAACCTAGCACAAAGACAGACACTAAATATGATATCAGGTCGGCTAGTAGTCAGGTAAAGCAGTGAACCTATTATCCCTCTATATTTCTTATGATCAACAGATTTTCCATTTGAATCTTTATCTAACTGAACTGAGGAGGGCATGGGAGTATTGATTGGCTTGGCTTTGTCCATTTCATATTTCTTCAAAATGTCCTTAGTGTATTTTGATTGATTGAGAAAGGTTCCATCATCCGTTTGTCTTATGTTAAACCCCAAAAAATAGGATAATTCTCCCATCATACTCATCTCAAACTCCTTACTCATTATTTTGGAAAACTCTTCACATAAATATTTATCAGAAGATCCAAAAATTATATCATCAACATAGATCTGGACAATGAGTAAGTCATCCCCTAATCTCCTCAGAAAAAGGGTGGTGTCTACGCTCCCCTTAACAAACTCTCTTTCTAACAGGAATGTGCTAAGCCTCTCATACCAAGCTCTGGGTGCCTGTTTCAATCCATAGAATGCCTTTTTTAATTTATAGACATGACTTGGATATTGGGAACTCTCAAAATCTGGGGGTTATTCTACAAAAACATCTTCTTTAATTACCCCATTTAAAAAGGCACTCTTGACATCCATTTGAAACAGCTTAAATCCCTTATAACAGGCAAAGGCTAGTAGCACTCTAATGGCTTCCAATCTAGCTACAGGGGCAAAAGTCTCCTCAAAATCAATCCCTTCTATCTGATTATACCCCTTAGCCACCAATCTTGCCTTATTTCTCACCACCACACCAGAATCATTCATCTTATTCTTAAAGACCCACTTGGTTCCCACAATACTTTGATTTTTAGGTCTTTCTACTAACTCCCAAACATCATTCCTTATAAATTGATTCAATTCTTCCAGCATAGCTAAAATCCAAAACTCATCCGACAAGGCTTGATTGATGTTGGTGGGTTCAGTCATTGAGATAAAGGCAGAATAGTTTACTTCCTTCCTAAGTCCATGCCTAGTCCTAACACCTTCAGAAGAGTCTCCTAAGATCAGTTCTTTAGGATGACTCGAAGAATATCTCCAATCTCTAGGCAACGTGGTTTGAGGTTCTACCCTTTCCTCCAAATTTATATTTCCAACTCCTTGGGTAACCTCAACGATCTCTTCATCTTCTACTTCAGATCTAGACTCCTTAGGATCAGATTCATCAAACACTACATGAGTTATTTCTTCCACCACCAAAGTCCTCCTATTGAACACCCTAAAGGATTTCCCCACACTTGAATATCCTAAGAACACTCCTTCATCAGATTTGGGGTCAAATTTTCCTAAGGGTGATTTCCCGTTGTTCATAATGAAAACCTTACAGCCAAAAACATAGAGGTGGGACAGATTTGGAGTTCTAACCTTAATGATCTCATAAGGTGTCTTGTTCATTTTGACTCTCACATTCACCCTATTTAGTACATAACAGGCAGTGTTCACCGCTTCAGCCCAAAAATATTTTGGAAGTGAATACTCGGCAAGCATGGCACTAGCGGCTTCCACTAAGGTCCTGTTCTTCCTTTCAGCTACCCCGTTCTGCTGAGGGGTCCTAGGAGCTGAAAAATTGTGACTAATCCCATGATCCTCACAAAAACTTTTAAATCTTTCATTTTCAAACTCCCCTCCATGATCACTATGGATGGTAATAATCTCACATCCTAACTTCTTCTGAATCCAAGTAGAAAAAGATCTAAACTCATCAAATGACTCAGATTTATGTGACAAAAACTTAACCCAAGTGAACCTCGAATAATCATCTAAAATCACAAACCCATAGACTCTCCCCCCTAAGCTGGCAGTGCTAAAGGGTCCAAAGAGGTCCATGTGAAGAACTTTTAAAGGTCTGGAGGTGCTAATGTCCTTAACAGAGTGAAAAGAGGACTGGACTTGCTTCCCCAATTGACAGGCATCACACAGGTGATCCTTAGTGAACTTAAGCTTGGGCACACCTCTAACTAAGTCCTTTTGGGTGACTCTCCTAAGGGTTTTCATACTGGCATGACACAATCTCCTATGCCATAACCAAGACTCATCAGCAGTAGTTTTTAAGCAAATTGAAATATCAGATTTAATACAACTTACATCCAGCTTGTAGACGTTGTTGATCCTTTGCCCCTGCAAAACAACTTCATCATTTAAGCTTAAAATGCAGCCAGTGGGCAAGAATTTGATGCTGTATCCCTTGTCACAGAGTTGACTGATGCTCAGCAAGTTGTGTTTCAGTCCATCTACAAGCAAAATATTATCAATCATAAAATTCTTTGAATCACCAATTATACCTGAGCCTACCACCTTCCTGGTGGTGTTATCTCCAAGTGTAACCTTGCCTCCAGCTCTGGCCTCCAGCGAAATGAGCTGATTTACATCTCAAGTCATATGTCTAGAACATCCGTTGTCCAGGTACCACATACTCTCACGAGGTCTTGTGTGAGAGCACACCTACAAAAATATCAAACGTCAGTCTTAGGAACCCAAACAGGTTTGGTTTCCTTCTTATGAAAAGAAGAATGCAATGCATACGTGCTGTGCTGTGAAACAGGCAATTTGGGTTTCCACACCCAATGTGTACTACGGTGAACAATGCAGGTGTGGGAAATGTGTCCTAACATGCCACATGAAAAGCATCTAACACCAGGAAAAGGGTTAACTAATCTACGTGGGTGATAGTGCCTCTTCCTAGATGTATATGAAACATGCTTTGTTGAACTTGCAACATATTTTTCAAAAGCTGGCGGTGCATAAAACTGTTCAAAAGTAGGCGGTGTTTTGTTCTTTTCAAAAGCACTGATTTTCACTTTCAAAAACTCATTTTCTTTCTTTAAACTTATAATTTTAAATTTTAAGGTTCCATTGCTACTTTCTACTTCACATGCCATTGTATCTAACTCTTTAAAAGCTCTTTCTAAGTCCACATGCGTGGTTTTCAATGAATCATGCTCAGAAACTAAATCAGAATATTTTTTATTCAACTCATCGAATTCATCAAGCAAGGACATGTGATTGGAATCAAGTGTGGAATGATATTTAACTACAGAATCATGCTCTTTTTGTAAAATCAAATAATCTAATTTCAGACTAGCATGAGTTCTCTTAAGCTTCCTATACGATGTATGAATTTTTTCAGAAACTTCAAATAATTGATTGTAAGTAAGCTCACATGCCTCTTCCTGGTCCGACTGACCAGGGTGATCATCAGCCATCAGACATAAGTTTATTTCCTCCTCTTCAGCTTCAGTCTCAGAAGAGTCGGATGCAGAGTCTGCCCAGAACGCCTTCTGAATCCGCTTCTTCTCCTTTCTGAACTTTGGTTTCTCCTCACCCTTCTCCTTGCTTGGGTGTACTTTAAGTGTAGGATAATCAGCCTTAATGTGTCCAGGCTTCCTGCATTCAAAACAAACAGATTCAGATGAACCCTTAAAATTTTTATTGGACTTACCCTTGTTCCACTTCTGATAGTTCTTATGTTTCTTCCTTAGAAAGCTTTTGAATTGCCTTGTGACTAAGGCAACATCATCGCTATCAGACTCGGAAGTGGTAGCATCTGAATCTTTGGCCTTTAGTGCCACTGTCTTCTCTTTCTTGCGTTCACCTGCATCAAGTTGCCTTTGGTTCACCCCTTGCTCGTAAGAAATGAGTGATCCAAGTAAGCTGTCAATAGAGTAAGTATTTAAATCTTTAGATTCAGTGATAGCAGTAATCTTAGCATCATAAGAAGCAGGCAAACATCTAAGAATTTTGTTCACTCTTTCGTAGTTAGTAAGTTCTCTACCTAGAGCATGCAAAGAGGTAACAATCTGAGTGAACCTTGTGTACATTTCTGAAATAGTCTCACTAGGTTTCATGCAAAAAAGTTTGTAATCATGTAACAAGATGTTTAACCTAGACTGTTTGACTTCAGTTGTACCTTCGTACGTTATACATAATCTATCTCAGATTTCCTTTCCCGTTGTACAAGTAGAAACCCGTATATAGTCTTCAGATTTTAAAGCACAAAAGAAACAGTTCAAGCATTTTGCATTTAACTGTGCTAAATCACGATCATCAAATGTCCAATCAGCAAAAGGCAATTCAGTTTTCACATTGTTAATCAATCTAAAAGGTGGTTCGTATCCGTCCTTAACTAACATCCACATGCGATAATCAATAGATTGCAGAAAAATAGACATTCGTGTTTTCCATAAATCAAAAGGAATATTGTCAAACAACGGTGGTCTTGTAATGGAATAGCCTTCAACAGTATTACGATTGTTACAGTTAACCATGGATCAAATTCAAAAGTTTTTAAACCTAAATTTTGAATCCCTCTCTGATACCACTTGAAAGTTCGATAGGGATGTTAAGCCCTAGTGAACTAGTCCCGAGGCTAACTAAGAGGGGGGGTGAATTGGTTATTTAAAAATTTCACGATAACAATGAAAATCTTTTCGATACTTAGCAGCGGAAACAAGTAAACAAGAATGAAAAGATCAATCACAGATATTCACCCAAGCAGTTAATATCGGAAAAGTAAAGTGCAAAACTGAATCGAAAAAGCAAACCAGATTTTATAGTGGTTCGGTCAACTTAACCTACGTCCACTCCCCGGAGCCTCCCCTCTGGGTATTGCACGAAACAAAAAGTGTCTCTCCTTTTGCTCCCACAGCAAGGCGGAGAAGCCTGTACAAACACCTCCTTTTCACCACACGGTGAGGCAGAGAACCCGACCTCCTTTTGCTTCCTCCTGAAGCAAGCAGAGAACCTTCGAACTCCTTTTGCTTCCACCTGAAGCGGGCAGAGAACCCCGGATCTTCTTGCGAACGATCCTCCCACGACGAACACCGACTAGACGAAAGACGACGAGCGGAGAAGACGACTCTGATCCGTGCTTGGAGCAACCTTAGTGAATCCCTCACTAACTCCCCCTCACAAGATCTTCTCTCTCTCTCCCAACTCTCTCTCTCTAGGGTTTCTCAGGGAAGGAAGGTGGCAAAAGATTTTTCTTGTTTCAAGAAAAAGTTCTTTTATAAAAGGGCTTAAAATTTGCCCTAAATCTCAACTGGTCGGCCAAGATAGTCCAAGATGATCGATAGATCGTCCTGTACGATCAGTTCAAATTCAGCTGTTCTAGCCTAGACGATCTGGCTCTTCTGGACGATCAGTAGAAAAAATTATTCATATCGTCCCGTACGATCCTGCGATCGTCCGGGACGATTAGTGCAAATTGAGGAATATCATCCAGAAGACAGTTCGGGTCGTCCAGAGAAATCTGTGCTGGACGACCAAAAAATGACTTGATCGTCCAGGACGATAGGGATATCGTCCTGTACGATTAGTTCAAAAGGGCCCTAAATCGTCCTGTATATAATTCTGGACGTACAGCTTAAATGCACTAGACGATCTTGATCGTCCGGGACGTTCCTGCGATCGTCCAGGACGATATGATCGTATCAACTAAAAATAAATTGCTTTCCTTAATTACCAGATTAAATTAGGCATGATTGTACTGAATCGTCCGGGACGATCATACCAAATAACTTAAAATAAAAACTTGCCTAACTTGATCTGGCGGTTGAGAATTTCTGATTTGGGTATATCGTCCCGTACGATCCAGAGATCATCCAGGACGATCTGCGTAATCAGACCCTCTTAACTTAGTCGCCCTAATTAGGGTTTTTGTTTTGGCTGGATCGTCCAGGACGATGTGAATATCGTCTAGGACGATCTGAACAAAAAATGAACAGAAACTCTAATTCACTCAAGCTCTCCCCCTGAGTGTGTGTGTGCAAGGTTACTTAGCTAGGGGATCAGTTACATTACAATTGACTCAATAAAAGGAAAAACATACATTTGACACACTTGGACCCGATCTTGAATTAGCTTGATTTGCTTGTGATCTTTTGTGCCTGAAACGGGTTAGCCAAGCAAAACACACTGGAATCATGTTTGTCATTGTCAAAACCAGATTTGCAACATTTAGTGACTCTTCTTCAGCCCCCACAGCTAGGCGGAGAAGCCCTTACAAAATCACTTACACCTTCCTCGGTGCGGGGAGTAGTCGGGTTCTTCGACACCAAAAAGATCTTCTTCTTCCCAAAACTTCCCTCAAGATAACCCTTGAATCCGATGGTACTTAGGTGCAAGCTTACCGGAGCAACTGTGTGAACCCCCTCACACTGCCTCGAAAATCCCCCTTCCAAGGCTCTTCTCCCTCTCAAACTCCACCCTTTCCTATCTCCCTTTCAAGCTCTTTCTTCAAGTTTTCTCCAGAAAAAATGAAGCCTCAATGGCTGCCAAAGATACATATCAAGTGCCTTGAGAAATCTTAAAAAGAGAGCTTCGAAAACTCTTCCAAATCAATCCTGGCGGCAAAGATCGTCCAGGACGATGTGCTCCAAAAGACAGCTTCAGAAAATCCTAAAAACTTAATTCTGCCGCCAAATATCGTCCAGGGCGATCGTAGGATCATTCAGGATGATGTGTAGAATTTGACCTGATAGTCCTGGACAATCCCAGGATAGTCCAAGATGATTAGTACAAATTTTGCACAAATCGTCCAGTACGATATATAGATCATCCGGGACAATCAGAATATCAAATTATGCATATTTGATTAAAAAATTAAAGGATTAATTTAGGCAACATTATCATAGATCGTCCAATATGATATGGATCGTCCTGGACGATTAGACCAAAAACTGAATCTTAAATCCTTGCCTAAATTATCATGGCGGCTAGGTTTTGAGATCATATTGGATCGTCCAGGATGATTAGTTCAATGAACAGATCATCCTGGATGATTTAAATCGTCCAGTATAATTTGTTCAAAAGTTAAACTTCTGGTTTTAACTAAATCTCACTCCCCCTGAGTGTATGTGTACATGATAACAAGCAAGCATACACGCTTACAGGACTTGACTTAAGAAATAAAAAAGTACATCAATAAAAATTACAAATATCATCACATCATAGCCTATTCTACTCATTCTTAAGCCTTAAATCTTTGTTGGAAGGTGCATGCTATTCTTGAAAGATTAGTATACACACAAATAAATATACATTACAAATACTAAGAGATGTGAGTCATAATGTTTGTTATCATCAAAATAAAAACTCGTGAGCCCGAGTCACAATATATATGATGTAATTAAATCTTGCCTAAATTAATCTTATAATTAGAGATCAAATTTAGATTAATTGGTTTAGTAAGATCGTACATACGATTGGATAAATCGTACTGTATGACCCGATCTTTGCATGGGTCAATATTTTATCGTTGCCAATCATACAGGACGATAATCCAATTTGATTGTACAAATCACAATGGATGATGATCATATTATACTGAATGACTAGCTCAAATACTTGAACTAATCGTATAGCTCCTTACACTTCGTATAATGCTAATAAGGATATATTCAACTAATCGTATTGTACAATCCAAGATCGTACTATATGACCAGAGATGACAGAATTGAATTTTTAGGATTTTTCTAAGCCCTCTATTTAATCTTTCTCATAAGATTTTATATGGTCCATTCAGTGAGTTATTTCTTTTAAAGAAAGCTTGAAGAGATAGCCTAGAACTTGAAAAGAAAGGGTGGAGTTTGTGAGAGAGGAAGAAGATCCTTATGGGTTTCAAGAGAGTGTGAGAGGGAGTTCAACACTGTTGCTTTGAAAAATGTGCACCTGAGTTCCTCCATGCTTAAAAGTTTATCGTGAGGGAGGTTTTGGGAAAAAGATCTCTTTTGTGACAAAGGAGCCAGCTACTCCGCCGCACCGAGGAAGGTGAAAGTGATTCTAAGATTCTCTTCCTTCATCAGGAGGGTGAAAAAGAATTCTAAGATTCTCTGCCTTCACTAGGAGGGTGAAAAAAGATTCTAAGGTTCTCTGCCTTCATAATGAGGGTGGAAAAGAATTCCAGGTCCTCTGCCTTCACCAAGAGGGTAAGAAAGGATTTCAAGTCCTCTGCCGTACTAGGTTGGTATAAGATATTTTGTAAGGGCTTATCTACCTAGTTGTAGGGGCTAAAGAAGAGTCACTAAAGGTTTAGTGTAATACTAAGAGAGAACTCCAAGGAGTGGACGTAGGTCATGATTTGACTGAACCATTATAAAATTCTTGTGTGTTTATTCTTATTTCTTATTTTCTGTATTAATTTTCTTGATAATTGCTTGGTGGAAATCTGTGATAGCTATTTTATTATGTTGATTAGAATATCATCATCATTATTGGATATTCTTACAAGTTAATTAGCTTCCATATCAAAGTGAAAATAATACTTTCACCTTAGTCTGCCTATGGACAAGTTCACTTAGGCTTAACATCCTATATCAAACTTTTAAGTACCAGTAGGAGGCAACTCTATTATTTATCATATGTCTATTCAGCCAATGATTATGGATCAAATTCATGAAGCTCATATGAAAGATATAGAGCTAGTGCAGATTAAAGATCAAGTTTAGAATTGATTGAAGCCAGATTTCACTGTTGATCATATGGGTGCCTTAAAATTTAAAGATCGACTATATGTTTCAGACCACGTCAAACTTTAGCAAAAGATACTTTGGTAGCACATACTACTCTGTATTCAGTTCAACCTGGGAGCACGAAAATGTATCAAGATCTTAAGAAGCTATTCTGGTGGCCTGGTATAAGAATAATATGTTAAAGTTTGTAGCCAAGTGCTTGATATGTCAGATGGTTAAGGTAGAACATTAGTGACCTAGTGGTTTATTGAAACCTCTCCCTATTCCAGAATAGAAGTG
Organism: Dendrobium chrysotoxum; assembly: GCA_019925795.1. NCBI lineage: Eukaryota > Viridiplantae > Streptophyta > Magnoliopsida > Asparagales > Orchidaceae > Dendrobium > Dendrobium chrysotoxum. The sequence continues at coordinate 20,195,767 of CM034312.1, read as the reverse complement.
GGAAGAGATTGTTATAGACTTGTAGTTGGCTTGCCAAGGTCAACGCAAGCTCATGATGCAATTTGGTTCATAGTTGATAGACTTACTAAGACAGTTCACTTTTTACCGATCAAGTAGAACTACTCAATAGAAAAGCTAGCAAGGATCTATGTGAATAATATCATTTGACTGTATGGGATTCCTCTTATCATTATGTTTGATAGGGATGGGAAATTTACTTTAAGGTTTTGGAAGAAAGTGTAAGAAGCTTTGGGCACAAGGTTTGATTTTAGCACCGCTTTTCACCTACAGGTAGACGGTTAGTTGGAGCGCATCATTCAAATGTTAGAAGATTTGTTGAGAGCCTGCATTCTTAATTTTTGGGGAAGCTGGGAGGACTACATTCCACTTGTGGAGTTTGCTTACAACAACAGCTTTCAAGCTAGTATCGGCATGGAACCTTATGAGGCTCTTTATACAGAAAGTGTAGCTCTCCTTTGCGTTGGTTCAAGGTTGGTGAGAGGAAGCTCTAGGGACCTCAATTGATTAATCAAACTGTCGAGAAGATTCATCAAATCTAAAAAAAATGCTTCATTCAGTTCAGGAGCATCCAAAAAGATATTTTGATCCTAAGTATAAAAGTGTTGAATTTAAGGTTGGTGATAATGTATTTCTCAAGGTTTCACCCATGTGTGGAGTTACCAGATTTGGAAAAAGTGGGAAGCTTCAGCCCCGCTTCATTTAACCATTTGAGGTAATCGAGAGAGTCGGTAGAGTTTCTTATAGATTGGTCATTCCTCTGAGGCTTGTAGGAGTACATTATGTCTTTCATGTCTCCCTTCTTTGACTCTACTTCCATGATAGTTCTCACATTATTCAGTTTGTGCCTTTGTTGATTCATGAAGATCTGAGCTATGAAGAGGTACCAGAGCGCATTTTGGAGCTTAAAGTTCAACAGCTTCGTCATCGATCTATTCCTTTTGTCAGAGTGCTTTGGAAGAACTAGTCAGAACGAGAAGCCACCTCGGAGATTGAAGAAGAGATGATTGCAAAGTACCCCCAATCTTTTTAGAACTAAGGTATGAATTTGGGGACCAAATTCTTTTTAAGGGGGGTAGTATGTTATATCCCGATCCAAATTGGTTCGGTCTGAGATTTCTCCCGCGCAAGCAAAAGCCGAGCCGACTCCTTCCTCTCGATTGCTCGAATCAAGCAGCAACCCTATTTGAACGCAAGCAGCATTTCATGCTATCAAACTAAGCAAGCCGTGATCCTTGTTGTAATTTAGTAATCAAGATTGAGCTTATGATTTTTGATGATAACAAAACTAATTATTGTGTTGATAATTTTAGTGTTTCTTCGAGTACATATTAGAAATTTCTATTTATTTTTGTGTACTAATATTTCAGGAAAATCATATACTACCCCAGATTGATGAAGACTTTAAGAAAAATTAGAACAAGATAGCATATAATAGAGTTTGTAAATCTCTATTTTTTTATTTTCTTGAGTCTAAGAGAATGTGATTATAATTGGGTAACCGTGTACACACATACAAGGGGAGAGAGATCAAACTTAAATTTTTAAAGCTAATCGTAATGTACAATCTATAATCGTACTGTACGACTTGCCTTGGCATTTTTTTCCAAAGTACAGTTAATCAAAACATGGCTTGAAATTTTGAACTGTTCGTACAATATGATGTTAGTTCGTACAGACGATTGATAGTGTACGAAATAGGGTTAGTACTAGATCGTACTAAACGAACACATCCAATTTTAAATTATTTGTATAGTATAATATCTATTCGTACAGACAACTAACAGCATACAAAACTACATTTGTTCCAGTTCATACAAAATGAACACATCCAATTTTAAACTGTTCGTATAGTATGATGGCAGTTCATACAGATGACTGACACTGTATGAAATAGGGTTCATACCAGATCGTACCAAATGAACACATCCAGTTTTAAATTATTCGTACAATATAATGTCCATTCGTACAGATGACTGACAGTATACGAAACTATGTTCGTTCAAGTTCGTACAAAAAGAAGCCAAGATTTCTTAAACTATTCATACCATACGATCTATGATCGTACAGTACAATTGTAGGACAGATCTCTCGTAAATTTTAATTTTTGGATGATTTTTCTTGATTTTTAATAAATTAAGTCCTAAAAATTGGCTGATAGACTCCTTTGCTCTAAACTTCTTTTGAGAGTGACCATTGAGAGTGTGTTTGGGAGAACTTGTGTGAGTGAAGAGTAAGAGATCTAGTGAAAAGAAATTGTAAGAGATTCACAAGATTGCCTAAAGTGAGGATCTCTTTTATCTTCTTCTTCAAGTTTCTGCCCGAATTTTTTGGAGGCTCTTGGGAGAAGATCTTCAATATTGGATCAAGATTCTCTGCCTTCACCAGGAGGGTGAAAAAGGATGACAGTTTTTTACCTTCACCAGGAGGGTGAAAAAGGATGATGGTTCTCTGCCTTCTTTAGTAGGGTAAAAAAGGATGTGACGATATGCTACCATCACTTGGAGAGTATAAAAGGAGACGATTCTTTGCCGCACCGGGTTGGTAGAAGAGAGTTTATAAAAGCTTTTCTGCTTTGCTGTGGGGGCTAAAGGAGTGTCACTTGTGTTTAGTGCAAAACCTGAAGAGGAGTCTCCAAGGAGTGGACGTAAGTCTAGTTGGACCGAACCACTATAAAATTTGGTATTCTTTTATTCTCTTTTATTTTCTGCATTTTTATTTTATGCACTTTAATATTTAGTAGTTGAAAAATCTTTTATGATAATCATATCCTAACAACTGTATATTTTAAGACTAGAGATTTAATTATTTAAAAGATTTTAAAAGGTTTTCAAAATTCAAGAATTTTTTAAAAGATAACCAATTCACCTCTACTCATGGTTAGCCTTAGGACAATTCTATAAGGTCTAACAACCTACTCAAACTTTCAATCCTCTCCCTCTAATCATGATTCTTTCACTATTCGACGTATTCTCCTACCTCGTTGCCTCCCTCTCGCCATTTAAACTGATTTGGAAGCTAGGGCATCAGTTATTTTCCTTTTTTTCCTTCCTCTCTCATAGCCACCAAAAGCCCTCTTCCCTTTGTAATGGCCAAACCAAAAATCAGTAAGTATCTTCTTTAAATTTTCTTCTCCTTAAATAATAAGCTCCTTCATCTTCTCTTCTCTCCTCCCTCTCATTTATTTTCTTCCTTATATGTATCAAATTATATAATCATATTTTCTTCCATCGATTGTTTTAGTTTTGTTGGGTGGGGGATGTGTAGGTGATCTTGATTTGGGAAGAAGCCCTAATCATATATGATGCTTGATTTGATCTAGCCCTATTTTATCTTTTAGGATTGATCATGGATATTTAATATATTCCTAGCTTTCTTACTATTTTTTAGAAAAAAAAGGATATTCAATATATTCCTATATTGATATGTTTAAGCTCAAGTGTGTAAACCTTATGTTTCAAGCATTGATGTGTTCAACATGATTCTTATTTGTAGTATTGCTGCTTGGTAAAGTCGAGCGAGCTGCTTTTGAGTTTGGAGTTTATGGCAACTACTATGAGTAACTGTTATTTATTTATAGGATAAACATACCTTTCTAAGTTGGGGATATTATTTTTTATTTTATTGCTAGATCTTTTGATGTTAATGTCATTATGAATTCATGTTATGATACACATTTGCTTATAATGAATTAAAAGCTTTATAAATAGAATATTCTTGATTTATTATTGCATAATATCCTGTAAATCAAATTTATAATTTCATTCATGCTCTTGATTGAATGCAATAAATGTCATATTGTCAAATCATTCTAATTTTATTTATTGCAGTACATGATACTCCTGTTATAAATCATGTTAATTATATAAGTTGTAATTGTCATGTTGAATTCCATAACCCCTGTTGATTATTGACAGCTCTTGCAATATGTGATTGTGTGTATGTGTTGACATCATTTCTGTATGAGGCCACTGGGAACTACTTGGGTTTCTTTATGGTGACATAATGATTAGATGGTGTCCACTTCTCAATCATATATGTCCCTGTCAAAACCAAATCCAAGTCTAGTCTAGTCTTCCACCAGCTTTCAATCAACTTTCAAATCATATCTAGTCAATCTCAATCATTTATAAGATTTCATTGATGTGGATAATCCAAACTCAATCATTCAAGTCCAAAATTCAATCCAAATCCAACATTCCAAACCAAATCCCAGGGTTAAGGACCTAGGTCCTGAAACCCTTTTTGGGTAAATTTTCTATCACCTTAAAACCTAGTCGAATGATCTCTGATTTGGGTTCTATCAATTACATATTGTTTAGATATGTCTCTAAGATCAACCCACCAAATTTGAGCTCATTTTGAGGTCCCTAACCCCAGAAACTAGATTGATTCCTAAAGGTTGCAAAACCTTCAAATATTTATAGCCTATACCACTAGATTTGCCATTCAGATAAAATTTGACCTTAGGACTCTTTCAAAACCTTCTAACAACATCCATGGCCTTTTTCATGACTTATGGAGAAGTACCCTACACTTTGCTGGACCCGGTTTGACCTAGGGTTGACAAGGGGTTAAAATGACCAAAATGTCCTTTAAGGGGATTTTTGGTCTTTTCCCCCAGATTCAATATGGCCTTCCCATATCAATCTTCAAAATCTACCCCGATGGATCCTAAATATCATTAGGAGCACATTGGATCCAAACCCACCCTTTGATTTGACCTGGTTGACCAAGTCAACTATGGTTGACCAAAATGGCCCTTAAGGGTTTAAACACCTATTTCCAACCAAATGCCCTCATCTTGATTTGAAACCACCTCCACTGAGTTCATATGATCAATTTGAACTCAATGAATCCAACCCTTGACCCTAGGTTAACTTGGTTGATCAAGTCAACCAAGTTTGACCAAATATATATACACCTTCAACCCATTCAAACCCCTTGACCAAGACTTCTCCAAACCCATTCAAGCTCATGGGGTGACCATTAGGTTCCTTAAGAGACTCCTCTTGAGAACCTAAGAATTGGGCCCACTTGGGTTAGCAATTTGGCTTATCCCATGTGTCCAAAGAGATGTTCCCCTTGAGCCAAGTTCTAACCCTAGCCAAATTGGATCAAAATAATGGTGGCATTGGGCCCCCCTTGACCCAACACACCTTCCCTAGTTGACCCAACCATTGGGTCAACTTGGGTTAGGAATTAGGCTAACCCAAAGTGGTCAAAACCATTATGAGTTGAGCCATTTCCCAACCTAGGCCTCACCAAATCAAATCAATACTTGCATTGGGTGACCCTTGACACAATACATCTTCCCCATCAACCCCTTGACCTGGCTTGACTAGGGTTCAACCCAAATGGACCCAAACCTCCCCAGAAATTGGTCAACCTGAGCCATGTTAGGGAATTTTGCCACCCCATGGCCAATTCAATACATGGTTGAGTTCACCATGACCCAACCTACCTCTCTCATCAAGCCAAGGCCCTGACTCAACCTAAGTTGAGCTCAAATTGATCGAAACCGTATAGGTTTGGGTCAACCCGAGCCTCTCTATCAATCCAATCTCCCTTATGGTCAATTGACCCTCTAGTCGAGCTCACCAGACCCCCAGCAAGCTTTCTACATAAGCTTGACCCATCCAGTAGCAAGCAGTGGCCAAAACAAATGACAAACCAGCTCCGATGGTCCCCCCTTCATTGGCTCTAGATGAAGCTTCCCTAAGGCCTAAGTTTCACTCCTTTGGGCTCAGACAACTTCCCAAGGATATCACCTATCACCTGGAGGTCATCCAACAGCCTCCCTGATCAATCTCGACCATCCAAGCTTGCAAAGATTGCTTGAGTAGGTCAGCTTGACCCAGACACTCCCATTTGATTCTAGCATCTCAAAAAGCCTCTCTAGAGCTCCCTAAGTAATCCCATAGCATTCCCCAGCTCCCAATACCTCTCTGACCAGTAGTTCGAGTGAACTCTGATGAAATCCTTCTACCTTCGACGATCCTTTGGCCTTAGTTTCTGAAGGAGAAGTCTTTGCTCTATCCCCTCAAGCTTCCTGATAGAAAAAACCATTCGTTGGGGTTTTCTATACGGTGAGAAGCCATTCCCTAGCTCCTAGTTAGGGGGTAGTGGTCAAGTGTGAAGTAAACCGTTAAACCGCTGAATTTTGACCATTGGATTGATGGTTTGTAACTTTTAGATCCTTCCTGTGAAGTTTGGTTGAGTTTCATCAGTGGGATCTTGTGGATCATGTCGGAGAAGGTTCACAACTGCGATTGCAAGCGGGAGGTAGAAGATACAATCCTAACTATTGATTTAGACCAATGGTTTGGATTAGATCTCGTAGTTCCCGAGCCTGTTTAATCACGGCCGCTCAATCAACGATCCAATAATAATAAATAATTTTGCGTTTACACAGTTAGTAGAAAATCATTGCCCCGCCAAGTGGACCGCGCCGTGTGGAAAAGCATAATCTTACTATGTAAATTTGGATTTAATTAATTTAAAAATCAAAGGAAACTTCAAAAAATCATATCTCCCTCCACACTTGACCAAATTAAGAGTTCTTAGGCTCATTGAAATGATCTTAGAGAGATCTTTAAAAGCCCTTTGGTCTCAAGCCCTAACTATTTCTGTGTTAATATTAATTTTAATTTAAACATTTATGGTATTATTATATTTATGTGTCCAATTGATGTCAACATGGCTTGGGAGTTTGGGGTAATGAATTTGGACATATCTCTGACATGTCCAAATTTTTTCTTCTCTGTTTGATGTGTTTAAGGTCCATTCAATGAGATTTAGGATATGTGATTTTATATGATAATTATGCTTAGGATAGGGAGTTTAGAGCCATTGATTGTACCTCCTCTCTTGCCCTAGTGGTGACTTAGGAATTTTCTAAGATAACCTAGTGGTTACCTTTGGTGGTTTGGCTAACCACTTTAGGAGATCCATCTTGGGCCTAAATTTAGTGGGCTTGGGCCTTGAGATCAAGTGATCTCATGACCCAAGTTTCACTAGAATTGGTACCCATTTGGTCCACCAACTAAGAACCCCAAAATCCTCTCCTAGATTTGGTCTAGAACCTTAATTAAATCATAATTAATTCATATTATATCCTAAAAATTCATATAATTCTATAATTGCTCATAATTGAATCCTTAATCAATGAAAATTAAAAGCCCCATGATCTGACCTCTAATTTAACTCCAATTTAATTTTTAAGGAAACTTAATAATTAATTCATTTAATTAATTAAAAATATTTAAAAACACCAAAAAAAATCCCTAAATGCTTAGAAACATCCCCTTAAGTCATTCTTAGCCTTTGGGGGTGATTCCAAGAGGTTTGGGACTAATTTGAATCAAAATATAAAAATCTCGTTAATTAGGTAATTTTTAAAAAACCCAAAAATACCTAAACTTTGAAAAATCATCAATAATTCTAAAAAAATTCAATTTAATCAAACTCAAAGCCATTCAAATCTAATTAAAATCTAGTATTTTTCAAAAATGTCAAATCTTCAAAATAAAGTTAAAGTCAAAGAGTCAACTTTCCCGTCAATTACAATTCAAAACTAGGTCAAGACTTCAAAAAATTATAACTTAATAAAAAAAATTCTAAGTTGAGCAAACTTGGATTCTAATTACTTTAATTAAGGTATAGTATTTAGGAAAAATACTAAAACTCTAAAAATCACTTTAATATTAAAAGTCAATTTTCGACCCTTTAATTAATACATTTAGATAATTCCAACAATTCCAAAAATTCAATAATATGTTAAAATTCTAAATAATTATAACTTGGTTAATAAAATCAGTCAACCAGCATTTTAATACACAACAAGCACTCCAAAGATGAAGTTTTTAGGAAAGACTACCTTGAGCTGTGGAGCTACATTTCCTAAGGAGACTTGGTTCTTCGAGCCCACTGTGACAATGTCACGACAGATTCAATAGAGTGTAAATTCTCAAACTAAGCAACTCTTAATTAATTAACTAAATTAAAATTCTTAACTCAATCACATCAACCTAGTTTATAAGTTGGACTACCTTGAGCTGTTGGGCTAAGTATCCTAAGGATGTTTGGTTCCTCGAGCCCACTAGACAACGCCACGAACTAGTTGGTGAAAATTTAAATTAATTTAATCCTTAAAATGAGCAACTAATTAATTAATTAAAATTTAACAGTCTTTTAATATCTAATCAATTAAATTTATTTAACCAGTCAACCTTTAAAGTACGTTCTAAAATAAACTTTAATACATTAATATCCAAACTCAAACATAAATCTTCCCTTCAACCTTTAACAAACCCGAACACTAGATAACTTTAATAAACTAGTCAATTAGGACATATCCAAGCCACATAGCCTACTTTACATACTTAGATGGTTTGCTATGACAACCAACTCTAGTCTAGGCTAGACCAGTTTTTACATTTTTACTACTATATACCCAATTGTTTGAGTTTTCATTGCATGCTATGATTGAAAATTGATTGATGTGAATATTTTCTTACTTTAATTACAATCTGTGAATTGATGTGATGGAAGATAATTTACTCTTATGTTAGGAACGATCTAGTTTCTCTTGAGTTTTTTACAGGTGGTCATGCTCATACATGGTAATAAAAATAGGGCTAAATTAATAATTATTATACTACTACAGGTGCTTCAGCTGCCTAACTCTCAAATAAATAGGAGCGTGGCCAAGTATGATTTACCTTTTTTATTGCACATATATGAATTGCTTGAGATACATTTTATTCTTTAAATACTTAGGATGACCCTGCAAGAGAGTCTAAATTCTTCATTTTAATACAGATGTAATTTGTTTAAAGTTAAAAGTTGTGAAAGTTAGATATTTGAGTCGGGATATAAGTATTCAAAATTGGATTCCAAAGAGGAAATGATCCCCCTTAAGGGGACAACCCTTTTCCATTTGGAAGCCCAAGTTTGAATCATTTTACTACCCAAAGTGAAAAGAATAATCTCCTATTCAAGGGGGAGAGTTTTCTTTTTTATTTGGGTACCCATATACGATGAATCCAAGGAGCCCGAAGAAGAGGAGGATGAGGAGTTAAAGACAAAGAGTATCCCCCTCAAAGTCAACTTGAGTCGATTCTAGGATTAGAATTCTTGTTTGTTGTTAGTAGTGTGGTCACTTTTAATTTATATAATTCTAGGTTGTAATAAACAGGTAATTTACCTATGGATATTTATTTAATTGATTTAATTTATTGATGTGTTTGATGTAATATGATTGCGTATAGGGTTGCCTTCTTTACTTAATTTTTTGACGATTTGCATGTCGATTTTATTTTAGCCTAGATACGTAGAGGCTCATGAGGGCACGTATAAAACTTTTTTTACTCAAATTTAAATAAAATTTTAAGATAATATAGAAACTTTAATGATCTAAGAAGTAAGCTTGGGACCACCAGGAGTCAGCATAAGCATATTTTACCTTCTCTTTCTTGTTAGGCACTTCCCTGCATGCGGGTTCTGGTAAGCCACCTGACCTATTAGGGTGTAGTCCTGTTAAGAGGATGTTATGCAATCTCTAGGATAAAAACTATTTTTAGGCCTTCTTAAAATTACTTCATATATAAATTTATATATTTAATTGAATTGATCAACATGCATTGCATTAAAAATAAATTTAAAAGTGTCTAAATATCTAATTGTATTTGAATTAAGCATTTTCACCACATATAAGTCAAGGGACCAATTAGGATCCGCTCTAAACGTCCGTCCCAATTCTCAAAAACTTTAATAACAATATCCCTACCACTTTCATAAATGACTGGACTCATGAATTTTAAATCAATTAGATGGTTAGCTGGCTCCCCAAACCAAGCTGGGATAATTCTAGATTTGTATTATATTAGCTAGGTTCGAATTACTGTGGTCCAGTGCCTAATTTAGATCTAAGATCTGGGATAAATTTTGAATCATAAAACCTCAACCTTTAGGAATATAATATCAAATTTCTAATAAAATAATCAACTAAAATTAAAAAGAATTCTCTTAATCTAAAATTTAGAGCTCAACACTTAGTTTAGGTTGGGACACTTTTGAATTATTCTAAAATCCCAAAGTGTCTCCTACCTCTCCTCCTTTGATTCCAAAAATAAGTATTCAAAATTTGATCCAATCCCAGTTGAAACTTCAAATTCACGTCCTTTGGTATCACTCATACAAATCTCTAAATAGAATTTCTACTGCTATTTTAACCAAAACTTAATCTATGACCATAAACATCACTTAAAAAAATTTCCACATGCCAATAAGTATTTCCAACGAATAATTTTAGCTAAAATATCGATGGGTTTACCTATCAAAGTATAACTTTGACTTATTATTTCTCAATAGTCCTTGGATGAGTCTGAAATTATTTGTCCATAACATATTGTTTATGGCGGTTGTGACTAGAAATACTTTCATCAAATTAACATTTCTATAGTTTGTTTCTTAGACTTGTTAAAGTATTTTGTTGTAAGGAAACAACATTTTCCTTTGTTTGGGCATTGGCTTGGCTAAACACTTCGAGAGCTGGAAGAAATATTCATTAAATAGTTGTTAAAGTGGTCATTTTCTTAGACTTATCTTCATGATTATATTTGTTCTGAAGGGCCTGTCCTTTTTTTTTTTTTTTTTGCAATGACTTGGCTAAAACGCTTTTTCTCAACCAATTTGCAACTATTATTTTGATTGTTCTACACTACTTACTAAATTGTGTCAATTCTTGATAAGGATTTAAACCTGGCAAATGCAAAGTGATAACTACGTTTATGTGTAATCAATAACAATAAACATGTTATGTCCAAAATAAAAGGGAGAAATTTTTGAAACTTCCTTTGTTTTTTGTTTAACAAACTGAAAAAAAAAATGAAAATGACTATGCCACTAGTTGAACCATTCTTTATGGGGAGGAGATTTTAAGAAAGTCAAAAAAAAAAAGTTATGTCATACTTTGGTCTTTTAACCATGACAACTCAACTATAATCCTCAAATCATTATCACACAAGTACATTAATCCTCCAATCACCTTTACCGGATTACGATTATCCAACCATCATTGGCTGGCTGCAGTACTCTGACCATCATCATCCTACTATGATCATCTAAACACCGTCACCTTACTTTGATCCTTGGACCACGGTGACTATGATCTTTGATCACCATCTCTCAACTATATTCCTACAATCATCATTGTTTGACTATAATCCCCTAACTATTATCGCTCGATTAATTGCGATCCCCTAACTGTCATCACCCAATATGATTCTCCAACCACATCATCCTGCTGGGGGTTTCCAAACACCACGTGCTTGTGATCCTCTAATCATTGACGTCGTTGCATTAATAAATTTCCGTTTGTATTTTCCTCGACTTGATTGCCGTTAATATATTTGATTTTGGAGGAATTGGTCGTTGTCCTTTTCTTTTGCAAGACTTAACGACTTGCAAATATTCTTTGCTTGTTCTGCTCCACTTTCCCAATTATATTATATATATATATATATATATATTCTTAATAAAGATTTTATAATTGAAGAATTCAAAGTGTTAATTACTTTTTTCAAAGGCTGTTTCCGCATCTGATGAACATTTAAAATATTTTTGTTATTTTTGCAATAGCAGTGAGCAACGCGGCTTCACCTGCTGCTACATTGCTACTATGTCTTGTTCTTCCAGTTTGGCTGTAGTTTAATTTATAGTATTCCTCATTTAAAGCTTAATTACCTCCAATAAGGTTGAAGTTGTTCAGACCATGAGCAAAGCCATTGAAGATCGCCAGGCAAGCAACGCCATCTTCCTGAAATTAATTGGAACTCATGAATGAGAAATAAAGCTCACCTTTGTATAGAAATATGGACACCAGCCAAGCGAAAGATGTCATGCTTACCGTAATGATTAAGTAGTTCTCCGGTGGGATCTCCAAAGCTCGTCCATTTCCTAATTTGAGATATAAGCTACTGAAACGGTTCCTGAGATCAGGGATGGACGTGAAGGGTCTCGTGTCCTCCCAGCAGTCAGGGTGCTCATCATCTCCGGGTACTTTTTGCAGCGGCATATCTGCAACCTACTAGTCATCGAAGAAATCCCCAGGTCAAAGGAACTTCAAATCAAGAAAGAAATTTTCTTTTAAAACTTTAAAAATACGTATGGATTTCGAAATAAAAGTACTCATTAAGCAAACATTTTAGAACAATTATGCTTGGTAAACCCCTTAAAATTATTTTAAATCAAATTAATTTTACTTAATATTTCAGTGGTGCTTCACCCGGGCAAGTATTTATCCTCGTACCTATCTATGCTAATATGATGGACACCATAGGAATGAAGAATGGAGGGTAACCTTGGTTAAAAGCTCCTGGTACAGCGGATCTACGAAGTACGTGTTAGTGGTTCCACTATCAAGAACGAAAGCTTGATTCCTCCCCAACAACGACTGCTCATGATCACCATACATTACTTCAGTCGTCGTCAGTGAGTAGCTGCACACAATATATAATCAATACAGAAACTATTATTGCGCATAACCTGCTTGATCTTCAAATCAGAACACGGGTACTAAAAACTCACCGCGAAACATCACTGGACATAGGCACCCAAGTGAGGCATCTGGAATAATCGAAATCTTGCCCAATGAACATAAACCCGGAAACTCGCGAATTGCTACTTAGGCAATGACCAAAGATGTTGGCGAAATGGTGATTTCGGCGCAGCTGCGAGAGTATGCTTATTTTACCTTTGCCAAGCCCAAGCATGCCGTGAGTTGTTGAGTGCCTATTGGGCCCGGTTGATGAGTAGTAGGCACCTCTACCGATGACAAGGGTAGGGCGGAACCACGAGCCTCCCTTCAACTGGAGTGCGAAGGTGTCGGCCACCAGGTGGCCCCTGGAGGTGACTCCGTCGAGGTAACTGATCTCATAGTCACATGGTAAAGTGTTCTTGCACTTTACATCAATGCAAAGGGGTTCATCGCATCGTATGTACCGGATGCTCTGTGATTCATACAGCCCCTGCAAATTTTGAATGGGAATTAATTTTGATTTGATTTTTAAATTAATCCAAACTATTCAGTTCAATCAATCTTTTAACCGCAACAATTATATTAATCGTAATGATTATCAAAATTAATAAAAAATATTCAGGGTTGGAACAAAAAAAAAAGGGCGAGAGATAAGATGGATTGATGTGTGCCTTTGGGAGCCACGTGAGATCGCTCCCGGTGTCGATGTTGAGGTAATAGTGTTTTGGTGGGTTACCGATTACGATCGGTACATAGTAGAATCTGCACGAATTCATCTAACAATCAGCAAACACCTCTTTGTCGATGTCAGACTAAAAGGATCTTACCCATTGGGATAAACGTTTCCGTAAACAGGAAAGTTAACGAAGTTAGATGGCCGGAGTTCGTCGGTGTTGCCCATAGTTTCTGCCACCAAGGGTGAAACAGGCTTCCCGGGAATAACGGAATGGGAGGAAGAGTTGATCAGGGCGGAGAATGAGGGAAGCTCGGAGAGGATGACGACAGCGATGAGAACTGCCATGGTTACTGGTTGCATAACTTGGTCCTTTTGCTTTTGCATTGTTTCTATTTTTCTTAGCAATGAAGAAACGGAAAGACGGGAGAGAATGCTCTGCAAATTTTTTCCCATCATCGATGTATAAATATTGATGAGAGGAAGGGCAGTTGCAAGGCAAAGCCACCATACCTGGAGGTACGAGTTCTACTATATTATATGTTATTCGTTAAAAATTATAATGAAATTTGCTCCACGTTCAACAAAAGTTAAGATCATTAAAATTATATATATATATATATATATATATATATATATATATATATATATATATATATATATATATATATTGACCGCCCATTGTTGACAAAGAAATTCGTAAATAATAGTTTAGTTTATATAAATTATTTAAAAACCATTCTATATAAAATTTAAGACTTTATTTATACATTACAAGACCATTCTATAAAAACAAATATTTCATATTTTCAGATTATATTATGGGCTAGTATCTTTGGCGAGTCTTTAGGAGTGAATATTCGGGATTAAATTTTAGAAGCAATTATCTATAGAGAGTCTATGAAGCTGAGTCTTTTGAGCTATATACCAAATCCTCAAGAAAATATGACTACGAGTCAGGAATGAGCATGGTCGATAGGGTCAGTGGGTCATATAGATTTGTAATTTTTATAGCTTTGATTGGGCTATACACAAAAGGCGAATGACCTTAAATGACGATGATTGTTGAGGCCATACACAAAAGGTGGATGACCTTAACTGACGATGATTGTTGAGGGGAGAGGAACCCTTTAGGGCAGGCGAAGTCTTGTTTGAGCGAGTTCTCTAGAAGAACTCATTGAGAATGAGCTCTTCCTTGATATAGCAATGCCCCTTGGGCTACCTATATGGGCATGTACCTATGTACACTAATAATCATATAGAAAATATTAAATAAATAATGTGCTGGAGATATAAGATGCAAAAAATATTTAGACTAAAAAAAGCTTTTATACTTATCTAATTTTGTTTTAATATAAATAACATAAAAATTTCTATGTAAAAGGTATCATAGAGAGTTCTAAATTCAATATCAAATGAGAGGCTTTAATCAACTAAAAAAATCTCAATCATGTAAAACAAAACAAAAAAATTTAAAACTACAATCAACAATTGATGTGTGATGGGAATGGTGGAGTAACCTAAAGAATTGTGAATATGATTTAGGACTCTATCAATCCCTAAACAATACTTAGATTTTCTTTGATATAAAAAATTATAAAAACTCCACTTAATATACGCAAGTATACGTATCGAATTAAGTAATATAGTGATAGAGTAGAGTATCGATCCGACGAGGAAAACTGTTTACTTACAAATACTAGTACTATTTTCTACAACTGTAATAATTATTCTACTCAATATAATTAAATTTTGGTGGAGATTCAATCACTTAATTTAAAATAAAAAAAATAAATAAAACACCATTTGAATAAAATATTTTGATTGATAGAATATAAATACAATATATTTTCTAATAATTCTCTTTTATAATGATACTATTTAGAGCATATACATCACCGATCGCTCAGTCGAGCGTGAAGAGATAAATGACAGATTATACCTTCCAATCTAAATACCACTCTACTGCTGCGAATATTCCAGATGCAACAATAATAAATCTTTTTTTTTCTTCAACATCATCACTGAAACTTAATCTATGATCATAAGCATCACTAAAAAAAAATTAGCACATGCCAATGAATAGTTCCAACGAATAGTTTTTAGTTAAAATACCTATGGGTTTACTTATCAAAGTATAACTTTGACTTATTATTTCTCAACATTCTTTGATGAGTCTGAAATTATTTGTCCATAACATATTGTTTATGGCGGTTGTGACTGGAATTCTTTCATCAAATCAACATTTCTATAGTTTATTTCTTAGACTTGTTAAAGTATTTTGTTGTGAGGAATCAGCATTTTCCTTTGTTTTGGCATTGGCTTGGCCAAACACTTTGAGAGCTAGAAGAAATATTCATTAAATAGTTGTTAATGTGGTCATTTTCTTAGACTTGTCTTCATTATTTTATTTTGTTCTGAAGGGCCTGTCCTTTTTTGTTTTTTTTTAATGACTTGGCTAAAACGCTTTTTCTCAACCAATTTGCAACTATTATTTTCATTGCTCTACACTACTTACTAAATTATGTCAATTCTTGATAAGGATTTAAACCTGACAAGTGCAAAGTGAAAACTACGTTTATGTGTAATATATAATAACTATGTTATGTCTAAAATAAGAGGGAGAAATTTTTGAAACTTCATTTGCTTATTGTTTAAGAAATTGGAAAAAAAAAATGAAAATTACTATGCGACTAGTTGAACCATTCGTTATGGGGAGGAGATTTTAAAAAAGTTAAAAAAAATAAAAATAAAAATTTATGTCATACTTTGATCTTTTAATGATCTAAACACCGTCACCTTACTTTGGTCCCTTGCCACGGTGACTATGATCTTTGATCACCATCTCTCAACTATGTTCTTACGATCATCCTTGTTCGACTATAATCCCATAACTATCATCGCTCGACTAATTGCGATCCCTAATCGTCATCACCCAATTGCAATTCTCCAACCACCATCATACTATTGCAATTCCAAACACCACAGCATGCTAGTGATCCTCTAATCATTAACTTGATTGCATTAATATATTTCCGTTAGTATTTTCCTCGACTTGATTGCGTTAATTTATTTGGTTTTGGAGGAATTGGTCGTTGTCCTTTTCTTTGCAAGACTTAATGACTTGCAAATATTCATTGCTTGTTCTGCTCCACTTTCCCAATTATATTATATATATTCTTGATATATCCTAAAAAATTAATCATGATCGGGCACGAATCTTGAGATAAAATTAAGTTGAAAACTTCAAAAATTAAATTTGGGACCATCAGAACTCTGATTTTTACAAACTTATAGTCAAACTGAACATCTCAAAAAGAGGAACCCAACGACACCAAATTCGACACAATTCGAGCCCAAATGAGTCTAAATCGAAGACCCGAAGCGCATTTGAAAGGTTCAAATCATAAATTGGATAACCAAACGGTTTCCAAACGTGACATACTTATAGTCGAATCGAGCGGCTTGACTAGACAAATCCAACGAGTCCAAGATCGCCTAATTCTAGCATCATTAAGACATTCCAATGCCCAGTAAACGGGTCCACGATCAAGGGGATCAACATCGACCGTCCATTCAAACCACTCCTAACTTACCTTGATCTCCCTTTTATTTACTTGCCATGCCACTCTCAAAAAACTATAAATAGACCTCTCATTCTTCATGTAAGGGGACCCCAAGCAAGGAAGAGAAGGAAGAGAGAGAAACTAGAGTTCTTTTACCATCAGACTCCTACTCGACCACCGACCGTCGCCAGACTATCGCCAAGCTTCTGCCCAGCTACCAACTGACGTTGTGTGAAACCCCAAAAGTAAAAGAAACTATAATCTTAATAATCAAGGTGCCTTTTGGTGTAATGGTTGGAATTTTATTAAGAAACTTCGTAGTTAAGTTTGCTCATCCCAGAGCAATTCTCGGATGGATGACCTACTGGGAAGTTATACCAACATGACAAAACCGTGAGGCTCTTAGGCCAAAGCGGACAATATCTTGATAGTTAAGAGTTTGGGTTGTTACACGCCAGACTTTTTCCTGACCACCAACTGACGTAGAACTTCCACTCGGCCACTGAATGACGCTCGACTTTCACCCGGCCACCGACTATGGTCTTTTTTGCATCTGTCACCAGACAATAGTCTTTCTGACCTCCATCGTCTACCGACTACAATCCTTTCAAACTCCATCGCCAGACAACGATCTTTCTGACCACTGTCGTCTGCTTAGTAAGGTCCTTCCGACTTTTGTCGCCAGACTACATTAATTCTGACCACTATCGCCTGCCGACTACGGTCCCCCCGATAAATGTTGCCATACAACGATCTTTATAACCACGGTCACCCGCCGACTACGATCCTTTAACCTCCATCGCTAGACAAATGTCTTTCTAACCATTGTCGTCTGCCGACTACGGTCTTTTCGACCTCTGTCGCCCGCTGACTACGGTATTTTTGACCTCCATCACCAGACCACGGTCTTTCAAACCATTGTCGCCTGCCAACTACGATCCTTCTGACCTCTGTCGCTAGACAACGGTCTTTCTAAACATTGTCGCCCGCCGACTACGGTCCTTCCGACCTCCATCGCTAAACAATGGTCTTTCTGACCACTTTCGCCAGCGAACAACAGTCCTTATAACCTTATAACCTTCGTCGCCATACTACAGTCCTCCCGACCTATGTCGCCAAACAACAGTCTTTCAGACCTCCATTGCCTGCCGAATACGGTCCTTCCGACCTTCATTGCCAAACAATGGTCATTCCGACCTCTGTCACCAGACTACAGCCTTTTCGACCTCCATCACACATCGACTACGACCCTACTGACCTCCAATGCAAGCCAACTATGGTCCTCCTGACCATCGTCACCTGACTACGGTCTTTTAGTCCTCCTTCACTCATTGACTATGGTCCTGCTGACTAAACAAACATTTTAATTCTGATTCTTCCAATTTCCATAATATAATGCACTTTGTATGATGTATATTTGCTACATCAAACTAAGGTCTTCCCTTAAGGAAGGACCTCATTTATAATTGACTGCAAATACTAGTGGATTCATTCAAACTGGGCCAGGCCCTATGGGGTTTCCCTCTTTTTAGATGTTTCCACGTAAAAACTTTGGTGTCTCTTATGAACATTACACGCTCTCTTTTATCTTATTGTGTGATGGATCTTCATACAAAGCTAAGACGTTAAACTTTATACTTCTATATCATCGTGAATATTCTAGGATGCAACAACTTAATGTCATCTGTGCGAATCGAACCCACGACCACCTGATTCTTGACTGGGATGGCAATTATTGCTCCAACCTCAAAAGGTCATTTATGTCAATGTCCTAACATCAGCCATTGCTGCATCAATTTTATGGGAATTAGATGCGGGGGGGGGGGGGGGGGGGGGGGCAACCTTAACTATAGTGTTGTCAAAAATATTCCTCCAATGCTTCCAACATTCAAGATGATATCTTGAGAAACTATTTTTCATAAAGCTTCTAGCAAATGCAAGATGCTTCTAAAAAATTGCAAGCTTTACACAATCCCTAGTTGGACTTTTACTCCTTGGGTAAGGCTTAATCTCAACCTTAAAAAGGTAGTAACAGTTTAAAGATAGACCATTCTTCACCTTTGATTCAACATACACGTGGTGGCATTCGCCCCTCCAAATTAAGGCATAATCAATCCCAAGGGTATTTGATTCAACCTCTTCTATATAGGTTAATATCATCGAGTAATGCTCTGATAAATAACCTCGGATAGGTTAAAGATCCTAGGAGAATGTCAATCAAATCTTAAAATCCTTGATTCAAAAAATACACAATCTTTATTATGTCTCAATCACTGGATGATCAATCGTAGGAGGATTCGATCCGACCTCTTCCATATAGGTTAACGTCATCGAGCAATGCTCTAACATACAACCTCGGATAGGTCATATATCCTTAGTGAATTCTCTCGACCTCTTCCACACAAGTTAACATCATCGAGCAATATTATGGCAGACAATCTCGGATAGGTTATACATCCTTGATAGATTCTCTCGACTTCTTCCATACAGGTTAACATTATCGAGTAATGATCTGACAAACAACCTCGGATAGGTCATACATCCTTACTGGATTCTCTCGATCTCTTCTACACATGTTAACATCATCAAGTAACGTTCCAACAAATAATCTTGGATAGGTCATACATCCTTGGTGGATTCTCTCGACCATTTTCACACAGGTTAACATCATTGAGCAATGCTCTAAAAAAATCTCAGATAGGTCATGCATCCTTGGCGGATTCTCTTAACGTCTTCCACACAAGTTAACGTCATCAAGCAACACTCTAACAAACACCCTCGGATAGCTCATATAACTTTAGTAGATTCTCTCAGCATATTCTATACATATTAATATCATCAAGCAATGCTCTGACAAATAACCTCGAATAGGTTTAAGGGGGCAACTGGGTCAAGCCAACTCGTGAGCCTACTCAAACTCGACTCGGTAACAGGCTCGATGAGTCGAGCTTATTGAGCTCGTGAGTCAAGCTTGAACATAATTTTGAGCTCGAAAGCTTATCGAGCTCGAGCTCGAACAGGCCTCAGACTCGATAAGTCGGCTCAACGAGTAGCTTAATGATGGATCTCGTGGGCAGGAAATCCTAATCTAAGGAGCTCGCGAGCTTGGAATTGAAAATAATGGAGCTCACGAGCAGGGAATCCAAATCGACAGAGCTCACATGTGGATCTCGACGGCGAATAAGCTCGGGATGATAATGGCAGACACGAGTTCGGGAAGATGACGGAGAAGATCTGGACGACGATGTCCGTCATTTTTGACTACAAGCTCGGGTCCTCGGGATGATATGTTGGAGTTCGAAAAGATGACAGAGAAGATCTGGACGATGATATCCATCATTTTTTACTATGAGCTCGGGTCCTCGGGATGACATCACCAGAGTTCGGGAAAATGACGAACATTATGATGAGCTCGGGATGAAGGATATCGAAGGCGAAGGTCGGGAAGACGAACACGAAGACGGACAGGGGATGACGGACGCGATGATGTGGAATAGAGTTCATCACAGGAGCTCGGGACTGAGCTTGATGAGCCGCTCGACATGAAGACGAGTCAAGCTCGAGCTTAGATTTTGAGCTCAACTCGAGTTCAAGCTCGAGCTCGGTATCAGATAGTCGAGCTTGACTCAAATAGCCCTTGGCTCAAGCTTGACTCGACTCGTTTGCACCCCTAAATAGGTCATATATCCTTTGTGGATTCTCTCGACCTCTTCCACACAGGTTAATATCATCGAGCAATGCTCTTACAAATAACCTCGGATAAGTTATATATCCTTGGTTGAATTCTCTCGACCTCCTCCATACATGTCAATGTCATCGAGCAATGCTCTAACAAATAACACTGGATAGGTCTTACATCCTAGGTGGATTCTCTCGACCTCTTCCATATAGATTAATGTCATTGAGAAATAATCTAATAAATAACCTTGGATAGGTTATATATCAATGGTGGATTCCTCTACCTCTTCTATACAAGTTAACGTCACTGAGCAACACTCTGACAAATAACCTCAGATAGGTCATGCATCTATGGTGTATTCTCTCAACCTCTTCCATACAGGTTAACGTCACCAAGCAACGCTCTTACAAATAACCTCAGATAAGTCATACATCTATGGTGCATTCTATTAACCTCTTCCTTATAGGTTAATATCAGTGAGTAATGCTTTAATAAATAATTTTAGATATCAAATATTCTTTGTGGATTCCTCTCAATTTATTAGCATTATCAAGCAATGCTCTCATAAATAATCCCAAAAGGCTCACCTATAAGGTAGCTTCAAAGGAAAGCTAGTAATGAATAAGGTCCTCACTAGAAAGACTCCATAATAGTAAGTGGTTGACATGGCCATCACTTATTCAAAAATTCTATAATGCTAAATAGCCTCAAAAGGCATAGGTTCGAGTGCACTTTCATTTTCATAAAAAGCTAAAATTAAAATTATATCAGTATCATTCATACAAGTTAATGTCATTAAGCAACAAATAACTTCAAAAAAGGTTAAATACCCTTGTCAGATTCTATTGGCCTCTTCTCTACTGCACATTGAAGCATCTTCTACAACTTTTTTATGAAAGAAAGATTATAATATTATCATCCTCAGGCCTCCACTCAATTAACACTATTAGTGTGTAGCCAAACTACTGGAAGGGTATACTACTTTGATCCCTTCCATTAGGGATATCTGATGTTCGCCCATGTCAATATGGATGAATATCACCTTTAATAGAGTGCAATAGGACCACCACCATCATCAGCCCTTCGCTTGATGTTTTCCATCTATCATTCACTTTATATCAACCATCATTGGCTTCTCATTCGACTTCTATTAGTAGCACACCCTCCAATTATCTCCTTCAGCTCTCCACTCAGACTTCAATCACCGTCGGACTTCCACCCGACTATCGATTGCCGCCGAACTTCCACCCGACCATCGATCACCATCAGACTTCCACCCGATTGTCGATCATCATCAGACCTCCACTAAAACATCATCAAAATTTTGCTCATCCACTAACAATTATTGGTTCTCCTCCCGGGCACTATTATCATTAGATCTTCTCAAATCACCCTTACATGTAAGAGGTAGTTGATCTTTTTCTGTCAAGGGTTATCTATTGAGAGAATAAACTCTCATCGTGACTTCTTCTACACAAAAGAGGGGTACTAAGCTTGATAGGGGATGCCATCTATCTCAGATAATGGAATGCTTCTAATATAAGAAGAAAATCAAAGGAAAAAAATGGAAGGAGAAGAAAGTTCCTATTACATAAAAGAGAGCCACAAAGGCCTGATAGGGGATGTCACCTATCTGAGACAGTGGAATGCCTCTAATGTAAGAAGAAATGAGAAAAAGTATAAAGAAGGCTAAAAACTCTAACTTCTATACAAGTGAGAGGCACTTGTACTTGATAGGGGATGCCACCTATTCAAGATAGTAGAAAGCCTAAATTATAAAAAAGTTAGTATAAGAAGGGAGAAGGGAGAAGGGAGAAGGAAGAGAAGAGCAAATTTTCTCCTATCACAAGGGGGTTATTTATAGAAGAAAATAGAAGGAGGAATATTCTGCACGAATAAGAATATTCTAAAAATATTCTAAGAATATTCTAAAAATAAGAATATTTTGAGAATATTCAAAAGAAATAAAGAATATTCTTTAAAAAAAGAGAAAAAAATTCTCTCTCTTAAAAAGAAAAAATTTCCTCTCTCTAAAAAAATGTATAACCAGCATTCAGTTATAACCGGCTGTACCAAGCAGTGCACTAGTGCGACGCTCCTCTAGCGGCGGCAACTGGCCGGTTCGGCCACTAATATGAGTCTAGGCCAAATTTTCAGCCCAGACAATCCAAATCAGATGTTTTTAGGGGTCCCTGGAACCATTTTCAAAGTTTTGAATACAATTTTGGAACATTCAGAGCTTAATGGAGCTTTTATAATCAACTTTGAGCAATTTTAAATATTTTAGAGCATGATTTTTTAATAATTTTTGCTCCAATCAATGCGCCAACTTTAGGACATCTTTAATTTATAATTAAGGCTATTTTATTTAATGCACAGCCCCGAGAGGAGGTCCACATTGACATCTAGGGAATAGTCGGCCATGAAATTATCTAAAAATTATAATCTTTGTGTTGAAATGATTCGAAGAGTTCTGACAAATATTTTTCGACTCTGCAAGCTTTATCATCCAAATATAGGGGGCAACTGATATATCCTCAAAATTAATCATGATCGGGCATGAATCTCGAGGCAAAATTAAGTTGGAAACTTTCAAAATTAAATTCGGGACCATCTGAACTCTGATTTTTGTGAACTTATAGTCAAACTGAACATCTCAAAAAGATTAACCCAACGACACCAAATTCGACCCAAACCAAGCCCAAATGGGTCCAAATCGAAGACTCAAAGCGCATTTGGAAGGTTTAAATCATAAATTAGATAACCAAATGGTATCCAAAAATTACATGCTTATAGTCGAATCGAGCGGCTTAACAAAACTTTTGATCTCATTTTTGTATGAGGTCACTAACACCAATCTAGACCCTAGGATCTATCTAGACCCTAGATCTATCCATACCCTAAGATCTATCCAGACCCAAGATAAACTTAGATCTTAGATCAATCCAGATCCAAATCAAGTTCAGATTTTAAACCTATCCAAGTCTCAATTCCAATTTAAACCTTAATCCTAACTCTAATCTAGCTTCAATCCTATACAAGCATTTATAATCATTCAAATGATTATCAATGATTTGGATAATTCAAATTGAAGAAATCAAATCTAAAATCTAGACCAAATCCTAAAATCCAAACCAAAATCCAAGTTTAAAGGCCTAAGTCCTGAAAACCTTTTTTAGTGAATTTTCAAATTTTTTAAATCTCAATCAAATGACCCCTAAATCATGATTTATCAATTGTATATTGATTAGGCATGTCTATAGGGTCTATTCTCTAAATTTTAACTCATTCTGAGACCTCTATCTCCAGAAACTAAATATATTTTTAAAGGCTGTAAAATCTTCAAATATTTACGGCCTATGCCACTAGACCTATCATCCAGTGAAATTTGACCTTAGAGCCTTCTCCAAATCCTATGACCACATCCAAACCCTTGATTATGATATATTGATCAATAAACTGTATTTTGGTGGATTCATTTTGACCCCAGTTGACTAGGGGTCAAAATGACCAAAATGCCCTTTAAGGGCAATTTTGGAGTTTTCTCTAAACTTTAACATAGCCTTTTCAAATCAAATCTCAAAACCTCTTTCAATGCATCCTAATCACCACTATGAGTGCAATGGACTCAAGCCCATATCCTAATCAAGCTTTTGAACTTTGTGGCGGGGTGGAAGGAGGTCAGGATTCTACTCTGCACCAGAGTAATTACTCGTATAAGTAATTATGCATATAAAGTAAAAGAAGAAATTCTTCAAAATGCGCCCATTAATAGGAGGTAATGGGTAAGTTCCCTCTTGATCTACTAAAAGATATGCACCTCCTTCATATCTTATGGACCTCACATAGGTCACATCTCTCACGACATCAGATTGAAAGATCCAAACCTTCAGAGCGAAAACGGATGTAACCAAAACATATAAGAAAAGATTGGCGTAGTTGCTCATAGGGACATATCTATCTGGATAGAGGATAGTATATATTAATTCATAGATCTATATCTCTCTATAGATAGGTATCTTCGTGGATAGAGATCAAGATAGAGATCCCCATGGATAAAAAAAGGCACATAGTGGTTTTTTACTACTACTAATCTTTCTTATACTTCAAGCAAGGTAATAGTTTCAATTTTGATTAAATTGGTCAAAGCATAGATGAGTGAGCAGAGCCACGAAAAGAGGTCATCATAGAGTAGTCGACTAGAAGTATAAGACTGCTTGTCTAAGAGAAGGTAGTATCTCTCGGGAAGCATGGCCCAATTTCTCTTATTTCTTTTTCTTTTCAGAAATATAAGGGAATAAAAAGACCATTAACATGAGTAAATTGACCAGGTCAACCAGTTTTAACTAAAATACCCTTAGGGTTTGAACAATCATTTCAAACCAAATGGTCTCCTCTTTATATGAGACCACTTCCAATAGATTTCAAACATCAAACCCAACCTGTTACACCCAAATCAAGGCCTTGGGTCAACCTGGCTAACCAAGTCAACTTAGGTTAACCAAACAGGCCTTTTTGGGTCAACACAATCATTTTCACTTAAATAACCTCCCCAGATCTTGGGACCACCATCAATAGACTCAAATTATCATTTCAAACCTGTTAAGCCCAGACCCAACCCCTAGATCAACCTAGGTTTTAAGGGCCTAAATAGTTAATTTGACCATTTAAACCATTCCAACTCCTAAAACCACCTCTACTAGACCCCAAATATCAAACCAAATATGTTCAGCCCAAACCCTGGCTCTAGGTCAACCTGGTTGACCAATTCAGCCTTCATGCCTTTTTTACATAAAATTAACCCATTCAAATCTTGTCAAGCCCCCTAAACTCTCAAACCCATCTTAATTAATAGTTTAAACATATTCAATTTCATTTAAAGTCAAACCACCATGGGCTTTGACTTAGTCAAACTCAATCAACATATGATCCTTTCACTGTATTGGGAATATTCAAGCCATTTGAACCTTATCAAATCTCAAAACTTTATCAAGCCTTCAAGATCAATTCATTTCATGGTTTAAACCTTTCCAAACCATGGGTGAGGCAAAGCTAAGTGGATTTGACCAAGTCAACTCACTTGAACTTAATCAAATCCTACCACATACTCACCAACTTGCTTGCACACTCAACCCATTCCTTTAAACTTCTTTAAATCTCTTCCAAGTCAACTCTCAAGAAACTCCCTATGCCACCTTACCATCCCATGGGACAAGTTTACTGGTCAAATAGTCAACATAGGCATTTAGAATGGTCAAAGTTGTTTAAATATTCAACCTATGAAATTTCATCCATGCATGCCCTCCCCATGCATGTGGATGGCTGTAAGGAGTACTTGGCAGCAACCCAAGGCCTCTCTCTCTCTCTCTCTCTCTCTCTCTCTCTCTCTCTCTCTCTCTCTCTCAATTAACGATATGTAATCATTAGAATGAAGGGATAATAGCATACTTAACTTAAAGCTTTAGCACTACTCTATCTCATCCAAAATCTCTAATTCCAGCAGCTTTAAACCCATCCCATTTATCATCCAGCCTCTTCAGATATAAGAAAAGCCTCCCCAAGCTTTTTCCCACATGTTATCAAGCTCAAAAACTCAATTTGAGAAGAGAGAGAGAGAAAGAATATTTGCTATAGCAAATTCCAATCCAGCCATCAAAAGCTCTTGGACCCTTTAGTAAAGCTGTAGAGGATTCTATTAGCTTTCTAACAAGTAAAAAAACATAAAAATCCATCAAATGGATTGTAAGTTATATCAACTTTCAGTTTAAATTTTAATTTGAAACTACAGAAAATATACAAAAATGAAGCCTTCAAACTTTAGGTGTTGGAAGATTATGTTCCCCTAAATATGTGTTTCAAATTTTATTGAATTTGATTGAGTATTTGAGAGTTATGGGCTTTTAAAATTTCAATTCATTTCTGAACTACTGATTCTGAACGAATCAGAACAGTCAGATCTTTTTTTCTGCGAGATCGGATGGTCTCAAATCAGCCTCGTCATCATGATCTAACTGCGGAAAACGGCGATATTCGAATGTGTGCCATGAGGTTCAATTTAGGGTTAACATGGCGTGCTCTCGGCCATTGATCTCGCACCATTCGATCCAATGGCGAGAATGGTTGCCACGTATATTATGACATCGGCGGCGCAATGCTGCGTTACGTGCAATCATTGCCAATGATTGTGCAGGCAGTTAAAATTATTTAAATTGAATTAAAAATTTAATTTAAGAGCTCAAAACTTCCAAAATTCACAGTAAATTTAAGTTTTCACCAAATTAAGTGTTCTTGAGCTCATTGGAAAGGGTTTGAGCTCTATTATTTAATTAAAATTAAAATCAAAGTGTTTTAATGACTAGATTGTGAGTTATTTAAGTTTATTTAAAATTTAATTTTCTTAATTTTCTCATAATCTAGTGGTCAAATCAAACACAAATTTTGATAAAATATTTTTGAGCATCTTAGGCATTCCCTGCATTTTTTCTAGGTCCAAATGCTCAAGGGGTTGATGTGGTGTGAATTTACAAAGTAATTGGTCCATTTTAAATCCAAAACTTTAGAAATTCATAATTCTCTAAATTAGTAGAATTATGCTATCTGATTATTGTGCTATGCTTGCATATATACCAGGGTTAGATGACCTGAGATTCAAACCTAATTGAATACTAGTGACCAAGAAAAAATAATAGAAGATAATATCTAGAAAACTTAGAAAAATCATAAGAAACTATACACATATCTAATATAAGTGAAACTTGAGAACATCAAACTTAGTGACATTTTATACTTTAGGTCTAAATTTTACTGAATTTGGAGCTCATTAGGTAAGAAAATTAAGCAAGTTAAAATTCAGTCTTTTTAAAGATCCAAAAAATTAAAAAAAATTTAATAAATCCAATTTAAATATAAAAAATACAAATAATATATAAAAGTGACCAAAATTTGATCCTCTATTTATGAAAAATAAAAACTCCATCACTCGATCTTTAATTTTACTTTAATTTAAGTTTTAGTGAAAATTAATATTTAATTAAATAAAATAATTAAAAATTATTAAACTTCCAAATAAATTCTAAACACCTAAAAAACACTCCCATGGGTCATCCCTGACATTTGGGAGTGATTCCATGCAGTTTAGAATGAGTTTGGATCCAAAAAAAAGATGAGTTTGGATCAAAATAATCAAAACATTCTTAATTCAATATTTTAAAAAAACCAATTAATTAATTAAATATTGAAAAATCATAACTAATTCTAAAAAATACAAATTAATCAAACTTAGTGTCATTCAACTCTATTTGAGGTATAGTATTTTTTAAAAATGATAAACCAACTGAAATAGGTCAAATTCAAAAAGTTAACTTTTTGGTCAATTGAAGTTCAAAATGTGGTCAAAACTTCAAAAATTTATAACTTAATTCAAAAAAATTCATATTGAGCAAACTCAAAGGCATTGTACTCCATTTAAGGTATAAATATTTATTAAAAATATCAAACCATGAAAAATCATTTAAATTCAAAAAGTCAACTTTTCTGTCAATTCTAATTCAAATTTTAACTCAAAACTTCAAAAATTCATAACTAAATGTAGAAAAATCTAATTCTAGCAAACTTATAGTCTAATTACTCATTTCAAGGTGTAGTATTTAAGAACATTATTAAAACTATAGAAATCAACTTTAATCAAAAAGTTAAAATTTGACCTTTTTAATTAATACTTTTAAATAATTTAAATAATTTCAAAAAATCTGTATTTAATTTAAAAATTTAGAAAACTTTAATCCAACATTATAATCAGCATCTAATCATTTTAATTAAAATTTATCAAACTTTAAGTCTTTAATCAACTATGCTACTAAATTTATACCAGTTACTACTAGGTAACTCAGGCCTACGAGACTATTGACTTAACCCTAATCAAGGTGAAATAAACTTCATAGCCCTGATTTAACAAAAGTAGGAATCATTTAACACTTAAATATACCTTAAAATTAATTTTAAAATATTAAGATTTAAACTTGAATCAAAATTCCCTCAAGCCTTCAACAAACCAGAACATCGAAATTGAAGAGGGAAAATAAATAAATTAAGCTTTTAAAAATTGACAATATTTTCTATAAGTGCTTAAGAATGCTAAGTCTCCCTTTTAAATTAAAAGAGCATGGCTAAGTGTGGCTGATTTGAGTATTTTAAATTTTATATATAACTGCTTGGGATTATTAAAATATTAATTACCTAGGATAACCCTGTAGGTTGTTCGAGTCTAGATTTTTAAATTTCATGTAATATAATTTGAATTCAATTGAGTTATAAATGTTTAAAGTATTTTGAGATGGGATATTAAATATCCAATCTGGAATTCAAAGAAAAGAGTGACATCCCCTAGGAGAGAGTCCATCTTTATTTGGATATTCAGATTAGGATACTTTCAAAATCCAAATGGAAAAGAAAACACTCCATCCAAGGGGGAGTATCTTTTCATTTAGATATATGAACCTGATGGATCCAAGAAGTTCACAAAAGGATGAAAAATTAAAGATTAAGAAGAATCACAATCTCAAAATCACTTGAGTCTTAGGAGCAGAATCTGGGCTGTTGTTAGTGGTACCCAGTCACTTTCCTTTCTGCAGACCCTAGGTTGTAATATTAAGTGGCACTTACCACATAGACCTTCAATTTGATAAATTTAATTGATTTATTTAATTTAATAATACAATAGAAATTACATGTCTTATCTAGCTTTTTTCGATTGTATGCCGCTTTTGATTTAGCCTGGAACTATTGGAGGCTTATGAGGGCACGTTAAAAATCTTTTCTACTTTAATTAAATTTAAAAATTTTAAGCTTAGATAAAAACTTTAACAATTTTAAGAAGTAAGCTCGGGCACATTGAGGGTCACATGCCTCATATTATAACTTCTCTTCCTTGTTAGGCACCTCCCCGCCTACGGGTTCTAGCAAACCACCTAACCTATTATGGTACAGTTCTATCAAGCGGATGTTGTGCAATCTCTAGGAAAAAAAACTTATTTTTAACCCTTTTTAAAATTGCTTCATATTTGATTTAGGCATCCATTGAGTTAATTTGCATCCATTGTATTAGAAACAAATTTAAATGAGTTTAAAAATTGAATTGTATTTTATTTTAAGCATCAAATTTATCCAACATAAGTCAAGCGGCCAATTAGGATTTGCTTTAGATTTCAACCCCATTTTCTCAAAATTAACTAAACAAGATCTCTACCACTCCTACCTAAAAGACCAAACTCATAGTTTTAAAATGATTAGGTAGTTAGTTAGCTCCCTAATCCAGATTGGGGTAAATCTAAATTTGCATTGCATTAGCTAGGTTCAGGCTACTAACTTTTAGTGCCTAATTTAGACTTAGGTTCTAAGGCAGGTTTAGACTATAAGACCTCAATCTCTGGGAATTGAATCTCAACTTTCTAATAAAATTGACAACTCAAATTAAATATCTTTCAATCCAAAATTTATGCCCAACACTTAAGATAATTTAGGGGTTTTTTAAGTATTTCAGAATCCCAAAACACCTCCTATTTTTATCTCTTGACCTCCAAAAATAAGTATTCAATTTTGATCTATTCCCATTTAAAATTTTAACTTCAATCCTTTGATATCAATCCTTAAGAAATTTCAGATAAAATTTCTATCATTATTTTAATCAAGAGTATTCGTAGAAAACTTAGGTTTCCTACGATGTAATTAACTACTAGGACTTGCGCTCCTAGGAGATTTAAAACCCAAATTTTAAAAATTAATTTTTCAAAATTCAATTAGTCTTCATTAGGAAAATCAAAGTCAATGATGATCATTATCATCATATTCAAATAATTAATAATAGGCGATATCTTCTTTCTTTGAAAAGATATATCATTTTATTATCTTAACTTTAATTATGAAATTAATGATCATTTACCAAGATAATCATAGTCAAATACTAGAACAAACACCATTTTGACCCTTTGGGGTCATATGTGGTCTTCCCTAAATTTGACTACAATAATCAGGGTAAACTCAATAATTTTTAATCTGTACCCATTATGGAATGATATCAATCAAGATGACGTGTTCAATTTCAAAATTAAAATCTGGTAATTAAATTCTTCTAAAGAAAATTAATCTTT
The DNA here is from genome assembly GCA_019925795.1 of Dendrobium chrysotoxum. Lineage (NCBI taxonomy): Eukaryota > Viridiplantae > Streptophyta > Magnoliopsida > Asparagales > Orchidaceae > Dendrobium > Dendrobium chrysotoxum. Next base: position 20,165,145 of record CM034312.1, on the reverse strand, counting down.
TTTAAAATAGAAACTTTTCAATCAAACAAAAAAATGGCAACTCAATTGGGGACTAATCTCTCTCTCCATCTTTAATAAAGATAGAAATTTTATTGCATCAGTAATTTTGACTACCCTTCCTTCCGTTGGTCTCTTTATCCATTTTTTCTTGGGTGAGTGTGGCTAATATCAATAAGAAATGTCAAAAGAGAGGTGAGCGAGGAAACCTCTGTCAAAGTCGGGCTTTGATATTTTGTCTCCAAGTTCACTGGTAGAGTAAAAGAGTCAAGCCAAACCTTTTAAAATTTTCCTATAAATGTTATAAACATGCATGCTCAAATCAATCCTAAGCATGTCAAGTTTCATAATTTATAGATGACTCGTTAATTCCCAAATTGAAATTTAATTTTTTTAATCAAATTTGGTTTTTGATATTTCATTCATAAGTTGTTCATCAGAGTGAAAGAGTCAAGGCAACTTTTTAGAATTTGCTCATCAATTTTGAAAACCCTTACGTTGAGGGTAAACTCAACTTACCGGGTTTCATAAATTCGAGAAGATCTATTGAATTTTCATCTATTGAATTTTCAAGTTTTTAAAATTCCCTTCCAAATTATTCAAATTCAATTATCATATGTTCTTCTACAACACTCTCTTATAGCATAGCATATGCAATGCATATTCAATCCTTTTCAAAGTCAACATCAATATTCAAATCCCTTTAGCAAAATTTAAATTTTGACATTTCACTCTACGCTAGTCAGTGTAGTTAAAGAGTCAAGTTAAGTTTCCTAGATTTTCTCTCCAATTTTGCAGACCTTTATGTTGAATACAAACTCAATGTATTGAGTCTCAAAATCTGAAAAAATTCTATCAAATTTTCAAACATTCGAAATCTTTTCAAAAATCACTTAAACCAAATTTGATCGTCGTTGCTATATGTTTACCACAACATCCACTTGTAGTTTAACATATGCAATGCAACTTCAAATCTAAACTCGAGCTCTGACATTTTACCCCTTAATCAATCGGTTGGATAAAAGAGTCGAGCCAAAATCTCCTGATTTCCCCCTTTCAATTTTTAAACCATCATATTAAATGCAAATTCAACATATTGAGTTCCAAAATTCAAAGTGAAATTTTTCAACTTTTGAAAATTCAAATCTCTCTTCAAGATCCACTCAGATCAAATCCAAATTATCATTGTAATATGTTTTTCTATAACATTCTCTTGTAGTCTAACATATACAATAAAAATTCAAATTTTCTTCAAATCAAATCAATCCATATATTTTATCATCGTATATTGAATTATAGCTCTCATGATCTGATATTGTGATAAAATATAAGATCCTTTTCAAGTTCAATTTCAAGATTCTAATTCAAATTCCTTTTTCAAATTTCAAATAATCAACTTTCTAAAATAATGGATGGCAAGTTAATCTTTTTAGTTGATCGTAACTTGTATGTCAAGGAACTCTGCACTAATAGTATGATTCAATTTGGGATGGGTTTCAAAACCCTTAAGTTATCAGTGAACAGTGGGACAATTATCAATCTCACCCCTGAGGGCGATAAGGAGGTCCCCCTAGTTGAGTTAGCACTAGGGGCAGGGACTGACTCCTCCATTCATAAAATGGAGGTAGTTGTCTCCCCCATACCTGCTGAACCCTCTAGAGAAGATAAGGAACATAAGTCTGTTGTATCTTCTAAGAAGGATAAGAAGTTGAAGTATGTAGTTATAGCTGAAGTTAAATTTGTGTTTGAGGAAGGATCTTCCAATTCTAAAACCCTCTTTGGTAGTAAGAATGCCAGGAAGAACTACCTGAGGAGGGTCAAGAAGAAAATAACAAAATCAAGAAGGATGATCAAACCGAAGACTCTGAGTCTAGTTGAGCATGAGGCTGCAGAAGAGCTACGGATTCCTGCCTCTTCTCCACTCCTCAAGGGGAGTCATTTCTTTCCCCTCATAGCTATTATAGGGGAGGAGAGAGTCTCCAGGATTGCCAGCTCTCTACCATGCCCGATGGACTACTCAATCCAGAAAACCCCAAAGGAGAAGTATACTCTGAGAACAAAGATGTTGAGGAACATCATTCATACCTGTGTAACTAAGACAGGTCAAACTAAAGAGTAATACATTAGACATCTAAAGGGGGTGATCTCACATAAATTTGAGGAGGAGATTTTAAAAGAAAAAAAGTTTGAAGCCATAAACTTGACTCCTCAGCCAGTGAGGAGAGATAAAAAGTTCATTAAGCAGCTTGTGACCTCGGTACTAGTGGATGGATATCATTGGGTGCCTCACCTCCCATCTGTAAAGATGGAGGAGATAGTTATAACTGGATCTGGCAAAGGCCGCCCTTTTAGTGGTAGGCCGCCAATTCCTCCTTCAAGGTTGTCTAAGCTGGCCCCTATGATAGCCAAGTCTAAAGAGATTGTTAAAGATTTGATACCAGTTAATATTAAGGGCAAGGGGCCCATGTCACCAAAAAAATAGTATATTCTGAGAAGGTTAAGCAGATCTATAGGAATTCAGATCATATATGGCCCAATTACACCACCAGATAATGTCCCCCAGCTCCCTGTTTAGGAATACGAAGATTCCACTCTTCCTGATGTTGGAGCTCTCACCATTCAAACTCCTCCATCACCAATCAAGGTGGATATCCCTCAACCTACTGAGGATGCTACCCTCATGACTACCAACCTTGAGACAGTCATAAGGGAGGGGATAGGTCTAGATTCAGATCAGAAAATGCTAGATTAACTAGCTACAGAGTTAGTCACTGAATGAAATCTTAAGATCCAGGAAATTCTCTCTAAGCTTGATAAGAGAGAATTTGAGGAGATGATAGAATGTAAAGGATACTTCCCAATAGATCCTCCTATAATTGATAGTAAACCAGCTGATGAAGTGGTCCATAAAATTCAGAAGATTCTAAAGAAGAAGGCTATAGAAGCCTTAGATCCATATTCAGATAACTTTTTAATGGATCAAGATTCAGCCAAGGATATTTATATGGTTGAGACTTGAGCGTCAACCAAAAACACTAAGTCTTCAAAACCCCGCTCTTACAAAGAAGAGAGCTCAGCAGTTGTTGGGTCAGATTCTGATGAATCAAAAAGGCCAGAGATGACGATCAACATATCAAGAATTTAGAAGCACATTTTACAGAGATGACACTGCAACTCAATGAATTACAAAATTATTTGGTTAAGACACAATAATTCATATCTGAGTCACCACAACCTGTAGAATAATCAGTGACCGATCAGGGCAGAAAGCTAGAGCTCAGCTTGAAATTTCCTGAGTTGGTACCACTAATTCCTTCTGTTCAACCAGTAATTCCTTTAGCCCAACCAGTGATCTAGCAAGTTAAACCAACCGTTCTCCCAATTCCTCCAGCACAACCCTAGATAAATATCAAATAAATGGTTGAGACATAGGTAAGGGAGGCCATAGCCCATTCTCAATGGAATGTGTCTATTCTGAAGGGTAGGCTCTACGCCGAAGAATATGACCTAGTTCCTTATCTAAAGGGCTTCATGTCACCTTCTTTTAAGGTTTTTAGTGGCTTATAAAACCCGAGACAGCATCTGGCCCATTTTCATATGAGCTGCTATAATGCAGGGGGTCGGATGCTTTGCTCTTTTGTCAATTCATTAGTAGTCATTCTAGTATTGCTTTCAAGTGGTACGCAGATCTGCCAAATGATTTAGTGAAAACTTTTACAGAGCTCGAGGGTCTATTCTTAAAGAGATTCTTAGGAGCTCAAAAGAGAATAATCATTGGTCATCTCATCATCGAGAAATAAAAATTGGGAGAGTCTCTAGTCGAATACATCTTGAGATGGAGAAGTCTCTCGATCAAGTGTGAACCTCAACTACAAGAGTAACATATTATGGAAATTCTTATAAAGAATATCCACGGGCTATTACTTTTCTGTTAAAGGGGTTCACCATCAAAACTTTTAAAAAACTTATCAACAAAGTTAATAATCTACAGGAAGAGGCTTCCAAAATATCATTCTTAAAGGATGCTTCAGAGGAGAAGAAAGCCAATAAGCCAGTAAAATCATTTGAAAAGAGAGCTGCTATAATGTCTACAGTTTATAAAGGGAAGAAACCAGTTAGTCCTCAGTCTAGTGGTCCTCCAACCTGGCAAATCTAGAAACCTTAACCCTTCTAGGTAATCCCTCAGCCCACTTGGGAACCTTACTAGATTTCTTTTAAAGAGAGATTGACCCGTCCATATCCATTTAAAAGGGAATCAATAAGAAAAATCTTCTAAAGCCTTCAGAAGAAGCCAGAGGAGGCAAATAAGAAGGATGATCCAAACTTTTACCCCTACCACCACATATTGGGCCACACAATTGAAGATTATATAGTCTTCAAGGACTGGCTTGAGAAAAACTTCCATCAAGTTAACACAATCATTCCAAAAAAGTACCTGGTCGATCCGGATCAGGGATCTGTCAAGTCCATCTAAGGTAAAAACTCAAATCTTTCTTTGTCCATTAAAGATGGTTGGGATATAGCACTATCTTGGGCATTTAAAAAGTCGATTAATAAATCTTTTTATTTTTCTTAACAATTATCGATGAGAGCCCGAGGCCCAATTTGGGAAGTTAACCTTAAGGCTTCGCAGGAGGATGTTGGGACAGTTTTCTCTCTAGTAATTATAGGAACTACTATAATTAATAAAAATAAAAAGAGAGACACTTTTATAGAGAGAAAATATATTGATGATAGATGTGTACAAGTTACAGATGGTGGCTCAAAACCACTATCCCCATTGATGTTATCTGACTTTTACTTTGCCCTATCTAATGTAAAGGGTCATAAATCACTAAAGCAAAATGAACCTTCTACAAAAATTTTGATGATTACTATTAAAAATAAATTTCTAAATGACACTTCTATTGATAACAAATAAAACTTAGCTGAGATTAATCAAGACATTCAAAAACTCAGCTCCCCAGATTTAACCTCTCAAGGGGGAAATGAATCTGAAATCTTATCAGATGGTCATACCCCTGAAATTAACCTTTAAGGGAGTCCCAACGTAATAGACTTTTAAGATTCAGATTCTCATTCAAAAAATAACAATCAATCACCTAAGTAGAGCGTAGACCCCATTATAATTTTTTCTTTTGAGGATATCATATAGGTACAACTGTGAGGTGGTAAGGTCTTACCCCTAGGCTTCTTCCTAAAGAAAAAGAAAAATAAGTTATTTCCGATGATCCCAATTCAAATCCCCACTCAACAATCAAATCCTCCTTCAAATCCATCAGGTCCTAATCTTCTCAAAGTTGAATATAATATCTTAGTTCATCTTAAGAAGTTACCTATTAAGTTGAGTATCTATGACGCCCTAGTCCTCTCTAAAGGGATGAGAGAATCCTTAATTAGAGCACTTTTTCGATCCAGAGATTTGTTTAACTCAACTAGCTTCAACTTCTAAAGAAGAAGCTTTATACTTCAAGAAAATCCCAAGAGTGACATTTTTCAATGAAGATCTACTCCTAGGAACTACTGATCACAATCGCCCACTATACATCACCAGAAATATGGGGAAATTTGAGTTATCCAGAGTTCTCGTTGATTTGGGTACATCAATCAACACGATGAATATAAAAACTCTCGCATACCTTAGAGTTGATACTAACAAGCTCTCAAGTGACAAGTTGGTGCTTCGTTGGTTCAATGAAAAGGGCGAGAAAGCTTTAGGTTTAATTACCCTCCTTCTAGAGATAGAAGAGTTGAAAACATAGGCTAAATTTTATGTAATTGATTCAGACACATCCTTCAATACGCTTTTAGGTAGGCCCTAGATCCATGAGTACAAGATGGTTAAATCTATCCTACACTAATACATTAAGTACCAACGAAATGGCATTAAGTATGAAATTAAGGGTGATCTCGAACCATTCTCTATTCATGATATATAAATCTACAAGGATATCACATACCATATACCAAAAGGGTCCATTGCCTGTTCTAAGATAGAGATCAATGTTAAAGAGGAGAAAGCAAAAAATCAAAGATCAAAAGTAATTTATAAAGTAGAAAAATTCAAAAATAAAAAAAAGATAAAAATTAAGTAGCGAAGACAACATCGAGTGCGTGGTCTTTAGGCCTCCAAACAGTTTACCTCAAAGATGTGGGAGGATGGCCCAAAGAGCACATGGTCGAGGTCGTACTTCAGTTGGAAAAAGAAATCTCCTAATATACATCAAACTAGAATCAAATTCTGATGAAAAATCAAGAAAGATGGGTGCCAAAATTGCTTTTGTTTATCAAAAAATAAATTCTCCTCCAAAATATGATCTCACCTTATAACTAGATAGTGACTAAGAGAGTGATAAGTTGAAAGTTCAAAGTGATGAGCCTGAATTAAATCTGTATGAAAAGCTCAATAGGTCAGTTGAATCATTAACCTTAACCCCACTCTGCTAATAGTGTCTCAGGATTAGTGACTAAAGACGCCCCTAATTTAGATGGAGAAGTAAGGGAAGTCTAGAAGTTTTTTTCTGACTCCTCCTCAAGGAATGAAGATGATGTAACCCTTGATGAGATAGATTTTAATGAATTAATGGAATTATATTTGGGCTACTTTTCTGTTGGTGTCAAAACTCTTATCTCTAAAGGTCTCATTTTGAGTAAATGGATTAAGGGTCAAGCTAGATACCATGAAAATATTTGGTATTCAAAAGTTAATAAAAATTAGATAAGTGGTATCGACTTTGGTACCGTTAGTTCGTTTGACAATAATGAATATTGTTTAATACTAACTATTCATCCTAAATCTGAAGATGTCCCTACTAAAGTTATTGATTTACTTAATAAACTTTGTTTGGAGACTTTAGATGATTCCAATGACCTTCAAGTTTGGGATACATCCCCTGAATTTGTAGAAGAAATCAAATCAACAGTTGATGAACTTAAGGAAATCAACCTTGGAACAAAAAATGACCCTCGCCCCACCTTCATAAGTTCTTTGTTGAGTAAGGATGAGTCTGAGGATCTAATTTAACTACTTTTTGAGTTTAAGGATTACTTTGTCTGGACATATGATAAAATATCAGGTTGGTCCATCGACGTGGCAGTTTATAAAATTGGAATTTGACACGATGTCATTCCTATCAAGCAAGCTCCTAGATGTATGCATCTGAAAATTGAACAACAAGTCATTTCTGAAGCTAAGAAACTGGTCGAGGTTAGATTTATTCGATAGGAACAATATTTCTCTTGGGTAGCCAGTGTCATACCAGTTAAAAAAAATGGTCAAATCCAAATCTATGTTGACTATAGAGACCTAAATAAGGTGTGTCCCAAGAAAGAATTTCCTTTACCCAAATCAGAACTTATGGTAGATATTTCCTCCTCACATATTATTTTCTATTTTATGGATGGCTCGTCTAGTTATAATCAAATCAAGATGGCTCCAAAAGATGAGAGAAACGCTGCATTCAGAAGTTCTATAGAAATCTTTTGTTATAAAGTGATGCCATTTGGCATTAAAAATGCTGGTGCACCCTACCAACGGGCACCGGTGGAGGGAGGGGGGCACATCCCCCCCTCCCACCCCCCCCCCCCCCCCCCCCATAAAAATGGTAGAGGATAATAAGGGAGCTCGGGCAATGATCGATTCCATCAAAGGATTCGATGGCGCTTAATGGGATTCTGAACTCTTTTAGATCTGTAATTGTCAGAGCTCCAATGTCGGCAGAAGAATCTCTATGAGAAAATGACTGAGCGTGAGAATAAGATGACAAAAATAGCTCAAAATTGTTATTTTTTATGCCAAAACCTCTTTTTTAATCTTTTTCCTACGCCTGTTCCCATTCCTTATTGTTTCGTCGACTGTTGCCCGTCAGATCTCTCTCGTGTCAATGGTGAAAGTAGCTATGAAGTAGATAAGGTTATAGATAAACAGAGAAATAGAGAGGTAAAAGAGATGAAGAAGAACGGTGTAGAAAAAATTCCTTTTGTTATTTATTACTGTAGCATCTTCTACACCTGTATTTGGGTACATGAGTGAGTAAGCTGTCGCGTTCCTGCTTATAGTATGTTGAGAGTGCTAACAAAAGCAGAAATCAAGTGATTTGATGATTTTTTTTATTTTATTATATTTATGAGAATATTAAGGAATTAATGTCTGTAAGGCCTTGATTTTCCTTCCATCTTACTTGCTTTAGCTTACAAGGCAAATTTCACTTGTGAAGTAAAAAAAATAAACTAATTCACTGTCAAAATTTTATCATTTCTAAATGGTCTATATCAGTCCCAAGTCCATATGTAAAAAGTTGAGGAAAATTTAAAAAAAAATTAATTTAGGCCCCCCTAAATACCTTTACTGGCACCGCCACTGCTAGAGGGCTATGACTCGAATCTTTGATAACTTAATCCATAATCAAGTTGTATGCTATATCGTTGATTTAGTTGTCAAGAAAAAAAGTTAAAGAGGCTCATCTTTATGACTTAAGAATTATCTTCGAGTGATTTCACCGTTACAAACTTAAGATGAATCCGCTAAAATGTGCGTTTGGTGTTACTTCAAGAAAATTCTTAAGGTTTTGTAGTAAGGCACAACGAAATTGAAATTGATCCTGTCAAAATTGAAGCCATTTTAAATATGCCGCCTCCCAAGAGCCTTACTCAACTAAGGTCTTTCCAAGATAAATTGGCATATATAAGAAGGTTCATTTCAAATCTATTTGGAAGATGTCAACAGTTCTCAGTCCTTGCTAAGAAGGACGGCAAGTTCATTTAGGATGAAAAATATTAATCTGCATTTGAAAATATCAAATAATACCTGACAAATCTGCTAGTCTTGGCAGCTCCTATTCCAGGAAGATCGTTAATCCTCTACACTGCAGCCCTTGATGAATCTCTCGGTGCCCTTCTAGCTCAAGTTAATGACAAAGGAAAAAAGAATGCTCTCTACTACCTATGGAAATCTGATACCCTATAATTGAAAAACACTATCTTGTCTTAATCTTTGCAGCACAAAAATGAAGGTATTATATGCTTTCTCATCAAGTCAATTTGATTTCCACTATCAATCCCCTGTAATATCTTATGACCCGGCCTACATTATCATGACGTTTAGATCGTTGGTCTATGATATTGCTTCAATTTGAAATCACTTTCATTCCCTTGCATGCTGTAAAGGATAGTTGTTGTCGACTTTCTTGTAGCACACCCACTACCGGCGAAGTCTTCTCTAAACGATGATTTACCTGACAAATAAATCATGAGCTTCAAGGAATCCAATAATCAAGTCTGGGAAATATATTTTGATGGTGCAGCTTCCTCCCAATGGGGTAATGCACATCAATCTATTATTCCTGAAAAAGTCAGAATTGGCCTGATTTTTATAACATCGGATAAGGAAATAATGCACTTTTCTTATCACTTATTAGATCATTGCATGAACAACAAGGCTAAATATGAAGCTATGATAACTGGCCTAAAACTTGTAATTCTGATAGAGATTAAAATTTTTGATGACTCTCAACCAGTGATCAACCAGATTGTAGGGACCTATGTGGTCCTCTGAAAGGACACTTCTCAATGGGGACAAAATGCAAAGGGTACAATCGCACTATCCCGTAGGACAAAATGGTCGTAGGCCTTTGCACTCTTTACAAGCGGGCCAATCGGAGGGCAGATTAGATCATATATATGACTAACCATTGAGGATAGTGGCTCTCACCTATATACCTCGATGGGTAATAATATGCATGACCTGATCAAAGTTACAGGGATTCCCCCATCCGATACATCAGCTCGAGTGGGGTTTATTTGATGTGGGATTCGGTTTCCCATGGGAGTAAGCCCCTATGGTTAATTAGATCTTAAGCTGGGGCCTAAGAAGACTCTCGATTAAGGATCCTACATTATTCTCTCAGATGGGAATAGCACATAGGGAAGAGACTAGGAAGTTCCTACTCAAAGGGAAGGGCAGGTTCAACTTGTCTTAGTCAACATACACGACTCACATCATCATCCATAAGGACTAAGGTAGTGAAAAAAAACTGGAGAAAAAAGTCAACACTCAACTCTAAGCATGAAAGAGAGAAGGATGGAGGTGGCATCATCCATGTGACATAGATAGGCATGATTTACAACCTCTGAAGGATAGAGGTCTTACCCACCGATGAGGCATATGACGGGGCACCGATAATAACAGCCTTGAACGCTAAATCTATAGTGAGTTTAGTGTTCTACACACAATACTAACACCCGTGTCCTAGCTAATGCATTCTGGAATTATATCCCACTTGAAAAGAAAAGCCAGCTAACCACCTAGTCGTATAAAATTCATGTTGTCCGATCTTTTCGAAAGATGGGTGGGTGGCTGAGTTTTTGGAAGTTAAGGCTGACATCTAAGGGGTTCCTAAGTGACCTTGTACTTATGTAGGGTATTATGCTTCCAAGACTAATGTAATTAAATTTTGATTTTTATTAATTTCTAATGTAATACATGCTAGTTGAAATCTCTAAATCATGAATACTTAAAATTTAAAAATATTTAAAAGTAATTTTTTAGAAGACTAGACTTTTCCAGGTTCAGCACCTCATCCTCATTGGTCGGATTATCTGAACTCTACCCGCAGGCAGGAAAGTGTCTTAAATAAGGGAGGAGAAAATATATTAATATGCATATGACCCTGGATGATCTCCAACTATTCCCTATATCGTTAGCTTTCTATGTTATTTAATCCTTAAAATTTTAAATTTGTAATTACGAGTAGAAAAAGTTTAATCCCTAAAGAGCCTAGCAAAATCAAGCTCACACACATACAAGAAAGAAATTTAGAAAAAAAACAGGCAATTTCTATTGCACAAGTAAAGTAAATACATCAATAAAAATATCCAGCGAGTAAAGAAAAGAGTCTAAAAGTCCATGACAAGTTCCATATAATACACAACTTAGGGTCTGCAGAAAAATAATGGTGGCCAAGCTCCACTGACAACATCCTGGATTCTATTCCTATAGAATGATGCAAGTCTTAAAAATAAGGCATTTCATCTTGATCTTCATCTTTGGGTCCTTCTACGGATCATCTTCCTTTGGTCTTCTTACGGTTCATCCTTCAAAAGGATTTCCAAATGAAAGAAATTCCCCGTAAGAGGTTTTCTTTTCCCTTTAGATCCCTTAAATTTTAAATGCCTTATTTTTAGAGACTTTCATAACTTCATACATCAAATACAAATTAAATCATGAAAAGAAAAAAATTTAGACTCTCCTGTATGATTATCCTAAGCAATTAAAATAAAACATCCCAAGAAGTTATATAAATAGCAAATAAAACTACTCATGCCAGTTACACTTGGCCATGCTCTTATTTATTTGGGGACTAAGCAACTGAAGCATCTGCAGCAGTTATACATGCATGATTTATTTATTATTTCAGCTCCCTTTATTAGCATTGTATAAGCATGACCACTTGTAGAAGACATCGTTAGTATCGAGAATGCCTCTAATCTATGGTTAATCTATCATGCATTATATCATAAAGATAATATAAAATAAAATAAAGCTCATTATTACAGTAATCATCACAATAAACTAAAACAACCAGCACACGTACCACATGCAAAGTGTCACACCACAGAAATAAAAACAAAACACCAGCCTAACCTAGAGCTGAAATTTGTGCCCTAACAAATAATTCTATGTGTGTGCAATAGGCTGTGTAGCTTTGGATGTGTCCTATATCAGGTAATTAGTTCAAGTTGTTTCTGATACGATTTATTGAAGGATAAAGGAGAAAGTTTAATTAAAGTTTAAATATTAGTGTCTTGGGGTTAGTTTTAATTAATTTAGTTAGTTGGTATATTTTAATGCTTAGGGTAATGTTCTTTGAAGTTTAAGTTGAGTTAGCGGATTTTAGAAGGTCCAGGGTCATCCTATCCGCTAAGTTAAAGGGGTCCAAAAGGTGACTTTTAGAAATAGGCTAGGTTTTGGGGTTCTAACATTTTTATTAAATATTAGACCTTACAAGGAGTAATTAGACTTTGAGTTTGCTGGATTTGGAGTTTTCGACGTAAAGTTATGATTTTTAGAAGTTTTGGGCCCTAGTTATCGAACTACGGTTGACCGAAGAGTTGACTTTTTAATTTAGGCTGATTTTTGGAAAGTTCATATTTTTAATAAATAATATATTTTAAGTTTACCCAATTTGAATTTTTATGGAGTTAGTTATAATTTTTTAAAGTTCAGGTATTTAATGAATTATCAAAATTATTTAATTAAGGGCTATTTTAGAGATTTTGATCCAAATCAGCTCCAAACATCTTGGAATCACCTCCAAAGGTCAGGAATGACCCAAGAAAGAGTTCCCAAGTGTTTGGGAAGAATTTTAAATTTTTTAATTATTTTTAATTAGTTAATTTAATTAAAAGGGTGATTTTTAATCGAAGTAAATTACTGTTCAAATTAAGGTCCAATTAAGGGGCTTTTAATTTTTTGAAATTAAAAGTTAAATTTTGAAGAGTTTGATTTATTATGGATAATTTTTGGACTTAATTTACATTTATTAGAATTTTTTGAGGTTATCGGGGTTTAATTTAAGGGTGAATTAGGGTTTGTTAATTAAGTAACTTAAAGAGTTCTAAAATTTTCTAAAAAATTCTAGGAAGTTTGAAATGTCACTAAGTTTATGTGTTTCAAGTTTCAATTCATTCGGAGGTGTACCCTAGTCCCTAAAATTTCTCTAAGTTTGCTAGACGGGTCCTTAGTTATTATCCTTAAGGTGTCACAAGGTTAAGTAGGTTTAAATCAAGTGTTAAGGACTAACCCATGGGGGAACATAAAAGAAAATGCAACACATCATAGCACACCATGTCCTTGGAACTAGGAGAGCTTAAACTAACTGCTCGTGCATCCTACATATGCAAAAGAAGACTAAATAATAATTAAACAAGATTAGCGATGTGATTATTGAATGATTAGGGCCCAAACATTCACGAATCCTTCCCCATGAACTCAATCCACATGCTTGATCTATGCTTCAAAATTTTAAGAGAATCTCTCAAAATTAGAGGGTTTAATATATATAATTTTAAACTATTTTAATATATATATATATATATATATATATATATATATATATGAGAGATCCACTGGTTAGCTAAGGTGATTTTGAAAATAATTTCAAAATAAAATTTTAATTTAAAACTACTTAATATATTATTTAATTAAAGAGTATTTAAACATTTAAGTAATTAAATAATAGAGAAATAATTAAGAAAAATTAAGTTTTGATATCTAAAAATAATTTTAAATAAAAATACTTAATTTTCTAAAAATAAATAAGGTATTTTATGAATTTTTCTGATTTAAAATAAGTGTATTATGAATTTTTAAAGTTTAATGTAAATATAAGGTATTTAGAATAATTTAAAAATAATTATTAAATTAAATTAAATTAAATATTTAAAGCTCTCACATTTTTTAAAATAATTAAAAAAATGATATTTCTAAAATTATTAGAAAATAATTTGAATTTAAATTTAATTAATTATTAATTAAGTATTTAAGTAATTAATTAATTAAGAAAAATACTTAAAATAAAAAGAATTCCTATATTACACCTAATTTAATAATTAAATAAGAAAACTGATCCTTTAATTTAAAAATAAAAAATATATACATATGTATATTATTAAAAATAATTAATATTAATGTATATTAAGTAATTATTTAAGGGTTTAAATAATTAAAACACATTTAAAATATAAAATATATATCCTAAATTAAATTAATTTTTAGTTATTATATTTTAAAATATTTATTTAATAATTTAAAGCATTTTAATGTAAAATTTTACATTTTAAAATATATTTAACATAATATTTATTTAAATATCAATTAAATGTTTAAAAATAAGGGTTTTTAAAATTATTTAAAATATATAATTCATTTAAAAATAATTTTAATTTTAAATTAAAGGAAATTAAATTCTAAAAATTTTGGTATAATATATGTAATTTTTGGAGTTTGAAATAATTTTAAATTAGTTTTTAAACAAATCTGAATTAAAAAAGGATTTAAAAATAATATTTAAATTAATATTTAATGCCCAGCGTCGATCAGACACGCGGCATTGTCTGATTGGTGAATTCAAACTGCGGACGTGGATTATAATTATTGCTAAGGATTGCACCGTCGCACAATCATTAGCAATGATTACAGCGGCGTGGGAATTCGAGCCGTAGATTTTAACCATATCGGACGCAGTGCGGAGTTGTCCGATTGCCCACAGTTTTAAATCAACAGCCCAGATCTCGTCGGACAGAGGATGGAGCCGCTGGATCGAGTTTCGTGGTTGATCTGAACAGCAGAACGGCGAGATCATGACCGTTGATTCCAAGATCAACAGCCCTAATCCCCCCCCCCAGCAGGCGGAAACGTAACCCGAGCCCTAGAATGCATTTTTCATCTCGTTTGATCGATCGGCTCAATCAAATCACATGAAATTTTAAGCATAGGCTCCATGTATGAAAAGTATTTGTGGGGGACTAAGCTTGCAGTCTAAAACGCATTTTACAGAAAGTTTTTTAACCTAGGGTGTCCTAGACTAGGGTTAGAGATTTGGGAGATCTTGGGCTTGTTGCACTTGTAGATTGTCCACGCTCTTATTTGTAGAAGGAATCATGTTTCAAAACGTGATGGATCGATGGCAATCTTCCTTGGAATGTTTAGAGCCTTGGGTCGCCGGAAGTTCACTACTGGCGGGGTCTCGACAGTGGATTTTGAAAGTGCGAAAAGGTTGTTAGACATATTTCTCACGTCCCTAGGCTAACCAAAAGGGGGGGTGAATTGGTCCTTTTAAAAATTACTCTTAGAATTTTGGAAAATCTTAACCTAATCGTACAGTACGAACACACTTCATACAGTACGAACAGAGTTAATTTTTTGCTCTCTTCAAAACACAGAATGTCAACCACAGAAAAAAAATAAAATGCGTAATAAAAACAGTGCAGAAAAGTAAACAGTCAGAGTAGAAAACAACAAAATTTATAGTGGTTCGGTCAAACACGACCTAAATTCACTCCCTAGAGACTCCTTCTCTAGGTATTGCACTAAACTCAAGTGACTCTCCTTTTGCCCCCACAGCAAGGCGAAGAAGCCCTTTACAAACTATCTTCAACCAACCTGATGTGGCAGAGAACAGTTGTACTTTTTCACCCTCCTGGTGAAAACAGAGAACCAAACGTCCTTTTACACTCTCCAAGTGCGGCAGAGAACCGTCGTCCTTTTTCACCCTCCAAGTGACGAGAGAGAACCGAAATCCTCTCGAACAAAAACTCTTGCAAAAGTCTCCAAGGAAGCTAGGAAGATGCTAGAAGAACAAGTAAAGAAATCATCACAATTGGATAACCTTGTGAATCCTTTCACAATTTTCTCTTCAAAGATTTCTCAACACTCACTCCCAAACACTCTCCCAATCACTCTCCCTTTCACTCTCCAAAAGTATTTTCACAGAAAGATTTTTCCTTCAGTCAGTTTAAAGTCATTTATATACTTGGGACAAGAAAAATCGTCCAAAAACTAAAAATTTCAAGTTTAATTCGTGACGATCATCCCATACGATCGACGATCGTACTGTATGAATAGTTCAAAATATTGAACGATCCGTCCTGTACGAACCATGAGATGAACAAGTCAGAGCTTTTCATACGAACATTTCGTCCCGTACAAATCTCTGGACGATCAAGTCAGAGTGCTTCGTACGAACATTTCATCCCGGACGAACCCTTGGACGATCAAGTCAGAGCGCTTTTTACGAACATCTCATCCCGGACGATCAAGACAGAGCGCTTCGGACGAACATCTCGTCCTGAACGAACCCTTGGACGATCAAGTCAGAGCGCTTTGTACGAACATCTTGTCCCGTACGAACCCTTGGACGATCAAGTCAGAGCGCTTCGTATGATAAGTTCGTCCCGTACGAACCCTTGGAAGAACCCAAGTTAGAGTCGTTCGTACAGAAAAACTCATGTACGAATAGTAATTCGTACTGTACGAACTTAACTTAGAAAAATTTCTTGCCATATGGGTTCGATATGGAGAACATATACTACAGATCGTCCAGTACGATATACAAATGGTACTGTACAATCAGTTTTAAAAATTAAGTTTTTACTCCCTCATTGTGTGTGTGTGCATAGTTATCCAACTTACAATCACACTCTCTCAGACTCAAGAAAAATAAAATTTACAGACTTCATTTACAGTGAACAAATAAACTTAAAGTCTTCAGCAATCTGGAGTGTGAATTTTTTGAAAAATACTTTAGTACACACAACAACTCAAACATTTATTAGGAGAAGAATAAAATAAACAATAAGCTTTTGTAATCATCAAAATATAACTTGGATTAGAATTCACTTGAATGAACAGATTTACTCAAATCATAATAATCTCCCCCTTTTTTATGATGACAAAATAATTATTATTTAAATGAACAACTTAAGTCATATTTCTCCTAAGATTTCACTAAATGTACACTCCCCCTAAGTAAATGAAGTCCAAGGCTCCCTCTAAGGCCTGAGCTCCCCCTAAAGAAATGACCTATCCTACACAAGGGATAAAAGGGAACATATTGAATAAGCGAAGGAAAAGGTACCAAAAGGGTAAGAAGAATAAGAATTTAACATGTAATACAAGCATTACAAACACTACACACTATACACAAGCAAAGTACATTCCTACATACACAAGCAACTAAAAACTTAAATGCAACAAGCCAAAACAAATCAAGCACATAAAGTCAAACAATAAAACTATCAAGCAAACAAAGTCAGACAATTTTAGTCAAACAATAAAACTCTCCCCTTTTTATCAACAATAACAAGGGACACTCAAATTAGTTGAGAAGTGGAATAATATTAAATGAAGTTTAACTACAATATTCAAGTCAGATACAAAAATAAAGACTTAAAAGTGTTAGATTGCATATTATGTTAAGGAGAAGAAAAGTTTATCTAATGTAGTAATGTATTAGGCAGATTAGTAGCCTCAACTTTTGCACAAAAGATGAAATAACATTACCAAAATTCTAAGTCAAAAGTGACAATCATTGATTAGTGAACTTGGAGAAAAATGCTAAAGGAAAGAACAACTGGCGACATTACGCATCTTTTCAAAATGTAGGCTAATTTTGTGCCTTTTTTTAGATTTGGCGACATTGCGCATCTTTTATTGAATGACACACTTTGTGTCTTTTTACATTTGGCGACATTGTGCATCTTTTATTGTATGGCACATTTTGTGCATCTTTTCAAGCTTTGCTTTGAATGTAAGATTCTTTCCAACAACACTATCTCTGGGTCACAAATACAATAATGAACACATTGATATAGAATGTAAGAGTAATATTAAGACATCAAATATACATTAATTTAGACTAAATAATACATGTCTAAATAGGATAAAGTAAGATCTTCTAATCACAACCAATCATAACGAAATCTAAATATTTTTTAGAATTTAATGTTATGCATAGAATTTTCTATTGTTATATAAATTCAATTAACATTGAAGAACATTAATCAACTACAGTCGAGTATTTTAAGATTAGAATATTTTCAGTCAATAACACAAAATGATATGCACATAAACACTTAAATATTTCATTTCTGATCATTTTTAAAACATACACAATAGCAAGCTTTACTTTGTAGCATAACATCATATGATAAACTTGTTAACTTTCTCATAAAATAAATCAACAACAAACACAAATCTAAGAAACAACAAAGAAAACTACAATCACATCCATGCCAAGCCAAACACAAGGAATACTAATAATCGGAGGGACCCTGATCTAGAGGAGGTGGCTGATTGCCAAACAAAGCAAAATAGCTATTTAGTGTAGCAATATTAGTGCTCATAGAATCAAATTGATCCCTAATTCATACTCTATCTTCCTTGTACTTATCATCTTGCTGCTTCAAATGTGCCTCCATATGATCAAATCTTCGATCCATTCTTTCAAAACGCTGGACCATATTCTGATAGAAATCTTGAGATGGTCCAGGTGCAGCTGTAGGTGCAGTTGAAGGAGCAGAAGCAGGTTCATCATCAGAGCTATCAGCAATTCCTTCTTTCCCAAATAACGCTAAAAAAGAAGCGTCAGTGAAGTAAAGTGGGAGTTCAGAAGGTCCAGAAGGATGGACCAAATTGTACTTCTTCTCAAGGATATAGCAAACAATGTATCCTAAAGCAATATTCTTCTTTCTTTTTACACTAGCCAGACCTATATCGGAGAGATAGTAAATGTAATCTAGGATTAACTGTACTTCATCAATAGGTTGGCTAGTCATAATCAGATAGGTTGTAGAAGAAAGAAGTGGTGTCATATTTATTCGATCTCCCGCCTTAGGAATGATAGATGTCCTAAGCACGTGCTAGATTATTCGTGCATTCTGGTTTAAGGAGTCAACCCAGGAAACATGAGTGGGTGTGCTTATACCTCTAAGGACTTGGTTCACCTCGGACCAACCATTCTCCGGTCTAGTAGAAAAGGTGTGTGCCCGTGTCCCATAGGTTCTTAAGTGAATATATTCCCCTAAATCCTCCTTAGTTATCACAACTTTCTGCTTAAGGACATATGAAGAAATGACAGAGTGATCCTGGTTGAATGTCATATTGGCCAGGAACACATGAAAAAGGTCCTTGTTAAATGCATAGATCAGAGTCAAAAGAAAAGTAAATTGGGTGGAATCAAACAAAGGCATTACTGCAAAATGAATGTTTTCTTGCAGCAGAATGTGGGAAGAGGTGACCTTAGAAGCAGCATACCTAAGGTATGCTTCCTCATTTTGCTCACTCAGAAAGTTATCATCCCAGTCCCTCTTAGAAGCAGGACCCCTAGCAAAACGTGCTCTCTTTCCACTGCCCGACATCTTCTATTCTAAGCTCTAAAGGGTTTTAGAATGAAAGTGAAATGAAAGAAAATGACCCTCCTTTATATAAAAAAAACCTAAAATTGATTTCGTCAGGGATGAATAAAAGTTCATCCGGGATGAACGAAAGTAGTCAAAATGAAACAGTTTTTCATAAACTGCTCATCACGAGGCATCCTTTCGTGCAGGCTTTTTGACTTCCTCATCGTACAGACGATGACGTATTCGTCCGGGACGATCAGAAAATTAAAGGATCGTTCAGGCGATGGTTAGAGTCGTCCTCATGTGAAATGACACTTTCGTACAGAAGAATGATGTATTCGTACGTACGATCATCAATAATAACTGACACTAACCGTGATTCCTCCCCCATTCATACAGACGAAGTTCATGCAATCGTACAGTACAATGATGTCATCGTACAGTACAAATAGATAAAATAAAATAAACTTTCATCTCTCTAATCTTACAGGTTTCCAACACTCAATTACAGAACAATTTAAACAAAAATTTTAATTATTTTATTTTTTAAAAAATGATAACACAAAGGATACCAATAAAATATAAAATACTAGAAAATAAATCACTTGCAATGAACATACCAATAAACACATATAAACATACATTTGCTGAATTTTCAATTAAGCATCTAAATCAATCACACCTAACCTTGTCCTTAACATGCTAAAAGTGTCAAAAGCTAAGGGTTTTGTGAAAATATTTGTAAGCTGATCTTTAGTAGCGACATGATGTTGTTCAATTTCCCCTTTCGCTATATGATCTCTTATAAAATGATGTCTTATATCAATATGCTTGGTTCTAGAATGTTAAATAAGATTTTTTAAAATATAAATGACACTAGTGTTATCACAAAAGATTAAAATAGTGCCAATTGAAAATTCTAAGTCACTCAATTATTGTTTCAACCAAAGCACATGAGCTACACAACTCCCTAAGGTAATAAATTTTGCTTCAGCTGTAGAAAGTGCTACTGAATTTTATTTTCTACTGAACCAAGATACTAATGAATTTCTAATGATATGACATGTCCCAGAAGTACTTTTTCTATCCACCCTACAGCCTACAAAATTAGAATCTGAGTATCCAATAATATCAAAAGAAAAACTATTCTTAAGATACCAAATCCCTAAATTTTGAGTTCCTAGAAGATATCTTAAAATCCTTTTCACTGCTGTCAAATGTGATTCCTTTGGATCAGCTTGAAATCTAGCACATAAGCAAACACTAAACATGATGTCAGGTCTGCTAGCAGTCAAATAAAGCAAAGATCTAATTATTCCTCTACACTTCTTTTGATCAATAGATTTTCCCTTAGGATCCTTATCTAATAGTACTGAGAAACTCATGGGTGTAGTTACTAGTTTAGTATTATCCATTTCATACTTTTTGAGGATATCCTTAACATACTTAGATTGACAAAGAAAAGTTCCTTCCTCATTTTGTTTTATACTAAAACTAAGAAAATAACTCAAATCACCCATCAAACTCATCTCAAATTCACTACTCATTGTCTTTGAAAATTCATCTCATAGATTTTTATCAGTTGATCCAAAAATGATGTCATCCACATATATTTGTACAATGAGTATTTCATTTTTAATTCTTTTCAAAAATAGAGTGGTGTCCACACTTCCTTTAACAAATGATCTGTTTAATAAGAAAGTGCTTAACCTCTCATATCATGCTCTAGGTGCCTGTTTTAGTCCATATAATGCCTTTTTCAATTTGAAAATATGATTAGAAAATTTAGAATTTTCAAAACCTGAAGGTTGCTCAACATAAACATCATTTTCTATCACCCCATTCAGAAAGGCACTCTTAATATCCATTTGGTACAATTTAAAATCTTTAAAACAGGCAAAGGCTAACAAAACTCTAATTGCTTCAAGTCTTGCTACAGGGGCAAATGTCTCCTCAAAATCAATTCCTTCAATTTGATTATACCCCTTAGCTGCCAATCTAGCCTTATTTCTCACAACTCCTGAATCATTCATTTTGTTTTTAAACACCCACTTAGTTCCAACTACACTTTGATCTATTGGCCTTTCAATTAGCTCCCAAACATTATTTCTCTTGAATTAATTTAACTCTTCTTGCATAGCCATAATCTAAAATTCATCTAAAAGTGCTTGTTCTATTTTAGTGGGTTTAATCATTGAAATAAATGCTGAATGATTTACCTCTTTCCTCAAACTATGCCTAGTCCTAACTCCTTCACTTGGTTCTCCTAAAATCAATTCTTTAGGATGACTTCTGACAAATTTCTATTCTCTAGGCAATTAGTTTTCTTCTTCCTTTTCAACCCTTTCTTCAACTTTTTGATCTTCAAGTTTTTGGGTCACTACCTCAACCTCATCTTCATCCAACTTAGACTCTTTACTATCATAAAATTCATCAAAAATAATATGTGTGGTCTCCTCAACTATCAATGTGCTCTTATTAAAAACTCTATAGGATTTTCAAACACTTGAATAACCTAGAAAGATTACTTCATCAGATTTTGGATCAAATTTTCCTAAGAGAGTTTTATCATTATTATGAATGAACACTTTACATCCAAAAATATGTAGATGTGAGAGGTTGGGACTCCTACCTTTAAGAAGTTTATAGGGTGTCTTATTTAATTTAAACCTTATGTACACCCTATTCAACACATAGCACGCTGTGCTAACTACTTCAGCCCAAAAATATTTAGGAAGTGAATACTCTGCCAACATGGCCCTAGCAGTTTCAACTAATATAATATTCTTTCTTTCTACAACACCATTCTGTTGAGGCGTCCTAGAAGCTGAGAAGTTGTGTTCAATCCCATGAGATTTGTAAAAATTATTAAACATTTCATTTTCAAATTCGCCCTCATGATCACTTTAGATGGTAACTATTTCAAAACCTAGTTTCCTCTGAATCCAAGTGGCAAAATCTCTAAACTCTTTAAATGATTCACTCTTATGATTCAAAAATATAATCCATGTGAATCTAGAATAGTCATCCACAATATTATACCCAAATCTTTTTCCTCCTAGACTTAAGGTACTAACAGGTACAAATAAATCCATGTGAAGAATTTCTAAGGGCTTGCTAGTCCTAATTTTCTTGATTGAATTGAAAGAGGATCTCACTTATTTTTTTAATTGACATACATCACACAAGTGATCTTTAGTGAAGTCTAATTTGGGTACACCTCTAACTAGTTACTTCTTAGTGATTTTCCTAAGATTTCTCATACTAGCATGACAAAGCCTTCTATGCCATAACCATGATTCATCAGAAACAGTTTTCAAACATAGAGCAGTAGAAGGTTTAATAGAATTCAAATCTAGCATGTAAATATTATTAACTCTATCACCATTTAAAACAACAGTTCCATTCAGACTAATAACACAACTAGTAGGCAAAAACTTTATATGATAGCCCTTGTCACATAATTGACTTATACTCAACAGATTATATTTCAAACCTTCAACCAATAGCACATTTTCAATCACAAAGTTTTTAGAGTTTCCAATTATATATGTACCTACCACTCTCTTGGTAGTATTATCTCCAAGTGTAACCTTGTCTCCATTCCTGACTTTCAGTGATATAAATTAATTCGTATCTCCAGTCATATACTTTGAACAGTAGTTGTCCAAGTACCAAATACTCTCACGAGGTCTTGTGTGAGAGCACCCCTGTAAAATGATCAAATGTTAGTCTTGAGAACCCAACTCCTCTTGATAATTTTAAACAGATGCATGTGTGATATGCTGTGATTTATGCACCTTATATCTCCACACTAAATGTGTTCTATATTTAAGTGTACAAGTGTGGGAAATATATCCTAAACTATCACAAGAGAAACACTTTATTCCTGGAAAAGGATTCACCAATCTATTCTTCCTAAAAATTTTCTTCTTAGATTTTGAACCAGTGGTCTTATAGTAGGATTCATGAAAATCTTCAAGTTTAGGTGGATTTCTATTTTCTTTGAGTTCTTTTAACTGAACTTAAGATAAATATTAGCACTTTCTAAAATTGAATTATCAATCTTCAAATCATGCTCTCTAGTATCCGATTCATCCATATAAGTCTTTAAATTATTTTTAAGTTCAGTGTGAGATGATTTTAAAAAATTATGCTATTTTTTTAAATCATCAAACTCATCTAAAAAAGTTATGTGGTTGCTATCAATTAATGCATGATCTTTCCTAAGGATCTCATATTCTTTCTGCAGCTCTAAATAATCCAAATTTAATTTAGCATGCAGTTTTTTCACTTTCCTATATGCTATATGTATGCGTTCAGAAACTTCAAACAATTCTTCATAACTTAAGTCACATACCTCTTCTTGATCTGATTGATCAAGATTGTCAGCCATTAAGCACAAACTTGTGACTTCCTCTTCTGGTGCAATTTCTGAGAAATCTGAAGCTGAGTCCGCCAAAAATGCTCGTTGAAGTCTCTTTTTACCCCTTCTTTCCTTTGGTTTCTCCTCGGCCTTCTCCTTGCTAGGATTTCCTTTGAGATTGGGGCAATCTGTCTTTATGTGTCATGGCTTCCTGCACTCATAGCAAATAACTTCATTAGAAGCTTTAACATTCTTTTGGAACTTACCTTTGTTCCACTGTTGGCATCTTCTCTGCTTCCTTTTTAGGAAACTTCTAAATTGCCTTGTCATCAAGGCAATATCCTCTTCATCCTCAGGTAGTGACTGATCACTTTCTGAATCGTCCACCTTTAAAGCTATATTCTTCTCCTTTTGCTTCTCACATGCATCAATCTGTCTTTAAGTCACAGATTGCTCGTAAGTAATTAGTGATCCAAGAAGATTGTCAATAGAATAAACATTTAAATCTTTAGATTCTATTATTGCAGTTATCTTTGCATCATATGTGGTAGGTAAGCAACGAAGTATCTTGTTAACTTTTTCTGCATTAGTTAACTCTCTACCTAAAGCATGCAATGAAGTGACTATATGAGTAAAACGTGTGTACATGTCTGAGATTGATTCATTCGATTTCATGCGAAATAGTTCATAGTCATGCAAGAGAATGTTCAATCTAGTTTGCTTCACTTCATTTGTACCTTCATAAGTAATACAAAGCATATCCCAAATTTCTTTTCCTGATTTACAAGTCAAAACACGCATGTAATCTTCTAATTTTAAAGCACAAAAGAAACAATTCAAACACTTAGCATTTAATTGAGCTAGCTCATATTCTTCAACAGTCCATTCAGCAAAAGGTGTTTGAACTCTAATTCCTTCTACAATTCTAGTAGGTTCAGTAAAACCTTCCTGTACTAACATCCACATGTGATAATCAAGAGATTGTAGAAAAGTAGACATGCGAGTTTTCCAAAAATCAAAAGGGATATTGTCAAACAAAGGTGGTCTAGTGATCGAGTAACCTTCTAAAGTATTTCTATTTCCAAAATTAGCCATAATTGAATTTCAAAAAGTATTTTAAATAGTGATTTTTTAAATTAGCTCTGATACCACTTGAAAGTGCGAATAGGTTGTTAGACCTATTTGTCACATCCCTGGGCTAACCAAGAGGGGGGGTGAATTGGTCCTTTTAAAAATTACTCTTGGAATTTTGAAAAATCTTAACCTAATTATATAGTACGAACACACTTCGTACAGTACGAATATAGTTAATTTTTTGCTCTCTTCAAAACATAGAATTTTAACCATAGAAAGAAAATAAAAGCGTAATAAAAATAGTACAGAAAAGTAAACAGTCAGAACAGAAAATACCAGAATTTATAGTGGTTCGGTCAAACACGACCTACATCCACTCCCTAGAGACTCCTTCTCTAAGTATTGGACTAAACTCAAGTGACTCTCCTTTTTCCCCCACAGTAAGGCGGAGAAGCCTTTACAAACTCTCTTCCACCAACCCAGTGCGGTAGAGAACCGTCATCCTTTTTCACACTCCTGGTGAAGGCAGAGAACTAAACGTCCCTTTACACTCTCCAAGTGCGGTAGAAAACCGTCGTCCTTTTTTACCCTCCAAGTGACGGCAGAGAACCATCGTCCTTTTTCACCCTCCAAGTGACGGCAAAGAACCAAAATTCTCTCGAACAAAAACTCTTACAAACATCTCCAAGGAAGGTAGGAAGATGCTAGAAGAACAAATAAAGAAATCCTCATAATTAGATAACCTTATGAATCCCTTCACAATTTTCTCTTCAAAGATTTCTCAACACTCACTCCCAAACACTCTCCCAATCACTCTCCCTTTCACTCTCCAAAAGTATTTTCACAGAAGAATTTTTCTTTCAGTCAGTTTTAAGTCATTTATATACTTGGGACAAGAAAAACCATCCAAAAACTGAAAATTTCAAGTTTAATCCATGTCGATCGTCCCATACGATCGACGATCGTATTGTACGAATAGTTCAAAACATTGAACGATCCGTCCTGTACGAACCATGAGATGAACAAGTCAGAGCCATTGGTACGAACATTTCATCCCGTACAAACCTCTAGACGATCAAGTCAGAGCGCTTCATACGAACATTTCATCCCGGATGAACCCTTGGATGATCAAGTCAGAGCGCTTCGTACAAATATCTCGTTCCGGATGAACCCTTGGACGATCAAGACAGAGCGCTTCGTACGAACATCTCATCCCGGACGAACCCTTGGACGATCAAGTCAGAGCGCTTCATACAAACATCTCGTCCCGTACGAACCCTTGGACGATCAAGTCAGAGCGCTTCGTACGATAAGTTCGTCCCGTACGAACCCTTGGACGAACCCAAGTCAGAGTCGTTCGTACAGCAAAAACTCATGTATGAATAGTAATTCATACTATACGAACTTAACTTAGAAAAATTTCTTGCCATATGGGTTCGATATAGAGAACATATACTACAGATCGTCCCGTACGATATACAATTCGTATTGTACGATCAGTTTAAAAAATTAAGTTTTTACTCCCCCATTGTGTGTGTGCACAGTTATCCAACTTACAATCACACTCTCTCAGACTCAAGAAAAATAAAATTTAAAGACTTCATTTATAGTGAACAAATGGACTTGAAGTCTTCAGCAATCTGGAGTGTGAATTTCCTGAAAAATAGTTTAGTACACACAATAACTACTCAAATATTTATTAGGAGAAGAATAAAATAAACAATAAGCTTTTATAATCATCAAAATATAATTTGGATTAGAATTCACTTGAATGAACAGATTTACTCAAATCATAATAGATTTAGCTTGGGAAACGTGGAGAGAGGTTAGGGGAGTTCACACACAAGAGTTCTAGGAATTTGGGAGTCTAGGGTGATAGCAAAAGCAAGATCCCCAAAAGAAGCCCTAATACTCCTCTTTATAGTCCTAGTCTCATGATGGACAACTAGGATTGCTTTTAGGTTCAATTAGGAGGGCTCTAAGCCTACTTTTGCCCTGGTTTGGGTCAAAGGGAAGCTTGGATGGGTTTAAAATGCATTAAAAGGAGGGAATTTTACCCAAATAGGTCAAATTTGACCATGTGAGGCTTGGGTTGACAAAGCTAAGGGTTGACCCAGTCAACATGGTCAAATAGACCTAAATGGGTGAGGGGTTGAGCCAAGGAAGGATTGAAATTGATTAGAATTCAAAATGGGGAAATTTGGGCTAGTTGGGTCAACCTAGATTGATCTGGTCAACTAGGTTGACCTAGGGCCTGGGTCTGGGCTCCATAGACTTGGTTTGACCTACTAAACCCAAGGGAAGTGGTCTTGGGGTCTGGCTTGGTCAATTTGACCAAGTCAACCCCCCTTGACCAAGGGTTTAGGTGAAAACAGGGTCAATAACCTATAAGGTTTTGAATCATAAACTCCTAAAGTACCACTAATACACTACTTATTTACTCAAGCAAACTCCTATTATAACTATGTATAGGATTTTCCATGGAAGTAATTCCTTGGCGAATGCCTTAGCAAAGCTTGCAAAGGAATTTTTTTATCCAGAAGAAGACTTTATTCCTATAGAAGTTCATGGTCGTTAAGTCTGATCTCCTATAGATTTGGAGCACATCAATAAATAATCTCTCCAGGTCCTTTCTGCCTCTTCAGTAGTTAATGAAGAACGTGATTGGAGGAGACCATTGATCAATTACCTTCAAGAAGGTAAGCTTCCCCATGACAGTTCACTTTATGATCAAATCAAGAAACGTGCCTTATCATATGCACTAGTCAATAATATATTGTACGGTCGATCATTCGATGAGATGTGGCTCCATTGTTTAGACAAATGAGAGGCCTTGAAGATTGTTAATAAGGTTTCCACTGGACTATACAGTGCTCATCAATTGGGTCCTAAGATGAAGTTAAAAATCAAAGTACTTGATACTACTGGCCTATGATGATTGACGATTACATGAAAATTACAAAATATTATCATCAGTGCCAAGAACATGGTGTGGTTTTACCTCAGCCGTCTAACATGTTGCATCCCACGATAACTTCATGGCCCTTCAAAAGTTGGGGCACAAATGTTATCGGGCCTATTGACTCTTATTCTTCAAATGGTCATCGCTTCATTTTCGCAGCGATTGATTATTTTTCACAGTAGGCAGAAGTAATTCCCCTGTGAAAGGTAATAGCACCCCATATTATGAAATTCTTTCGAGATCATATTGTATATCAATTTGGCGTACCTCACATAATTATATCCGATAATAGGTCTGCTTTCAAGTCTACAAAAATCAATAATTTTGTAAGGTGTCATAGTATTGATTGGAGATACTCAACAATCTATTATCCCTGAGCTAATAGTTTGGATTAGGCCTTCAATAAAACTCTTGTGCAAATCATCAAAAAGACCCTTAATAATAATAAACATCACTGGGATGAGAGGTTATGGAAGCCTTATGGGCCTACCGGACCACTTACAGAACCCCGACCCAATCCACACCGTTCACACTAGTGTATGGGTCCAAGGTGGTACTCTCTCTGGAAGTTTAAATCCCTTCACTCAGAATTATAATCCAGAACCAGATAATAATAGAACAAAATGTACAACTCTGTTTAGAAGAGCTTGAAGGCCTTGAAGAATGTCGTCTTCAAGCTCAACAAAACTTAGAATTATATAAAGCCTAAATGGTTCAAGCTCACGCTAAATTAGTGCGACCTAGAACCTTCCAAGTAAGAGACTTAGTCTTGGTTCTTCGGAGGCCTATCTTAGCTTATCGAAAGATCGGTGGGAAGTTTGAACTAGCTTGGGAAGGACCCTTCGTTCTAGAAATAGCGTACGAAGGAGGCTCGTATCAGCTAGTGGATTGTAAGGAAAATCGCCCAATGTTGCTAATCAATGGGTAATTCCTTAAGAAATACTGTGCTTGATGTAGCTCGATCTTTGAATCAATAAAATTTTAAATTTTTAATCAAGTTGACTCAATTTTGTTTAAGTATCTAAATTCCAGAATCCTATTTTTCATTTCCTTAAGATTAGATGTGAGTCATCGTGCTTTCTTGCCTTAAGATTAGATCTTTTAGTGATGGAGCACGCCCACTATGGCACCATCCTAAATTTTAAATCCCAGTCTCGATCTTATATGAAGCAAGCTTCCTCCTCATTTGATCATTTATTAGTGGTGGAGAATGCCCTTCATGGCACCATCCAAATTTTTAAATTTCAGACCCAATCTTCTGTGGGAAGTAATGCTTCCTTCCCACAAGATTTTTCAGTTTTCTTTTCCTTAAGGCTAGATGTGAGTCATCACGCTTTCTTTTCTTAGGATTAGATCTACTAGTGATAGAGTACATCCTCTATAGCATCATTCTAGTTTCAAAATTCAAATTTGATCTTTCATATAGAGAAAGTTTCTCTCTACAAGATTATCTATTAGTGGTGAAGCACACCCTCTGTGGCACCATCCTAATTTTGAAATCCATATAACATCCTCTATGGGAAGCAATGCTTTCTTCCCACATGATTTTCAAGTTTTCTTCTCATTAAAGGTTAGATATAAGTCATCATGCTTTCTTGCCTTAAGATAAGACGTTCTAGTAATGGAGTACACCCTTTGTGGCACCATCCAAATTTCAAACCCAAACTCGATCCTCTACAGTTAGGAGTTATTCCTTCCTATACGATCACTCAATCTCCTTTTTCTTAAGGTTAGGCCCTTTCCTTCTTTAGGATTAGATCAACTAGTGGTGGAGAATGCCCTTAGTGACACCACCCTAGTTTAAATTTTAATTTCAAATCCCAAAATCAAGCTTTCTTTTCCTCAGGGTTTAGGTATTCCCTTTGCTTAGGACCAGATCTACTAGTGGTAAAGTACGCCTTTCCTGGTAATACCTTAGTATCAATTTAAACTTGATTCTTTAAGGCTAGATTTCTACCCTTCCTCAAAATCAAAATCCCAGTCTTGACTTTTCAATTCGGGTAATATCATTATGTGCAATAGAACTTCATTCTATTACACATATTGGGGGTCCATTTATTGACCTCATTTTTGTATGAGGTAACTAGGACCAACATAAACCTTATAATCTATCTAAACCCTAGGATCTATCTAGACCCTAGATCTATCCAGACCCTAGATTAACCTAGATCTTAGATCAATTCAGATCCAAATTAAGTCGAGATTTCAAAACTATCCATATCTCAATTCCAGTTTAAACCTTGATCATGCCTCTGATCTAGCTTCAATCCTATCCAATCATTTATGATCATTCAGATAATTTTCAATGATTTGGATAATTCAAATTCAAGAAATCAAATCCTAAATCTAGATCAAATCTTGAAATATATACCAAAATCTAAGTTCAAAGGCCTAGGTCTTGAAGGTCTTTTCAATAAATTTTCAAACATTTCAAATCCCAATCAAATGACCTCCAAATTATGATCTATTAATTGCATATTAATTAGGCATGTCTTTAAGGTCTACCCTCCAAATTTAAACTCATTCTGAGATCTCTAGCCCTAGAAACCAAATCTATTTTCAAAGGCTATAAAACTTTTAAATATTTATGACCTATGCCACTGGACCTACCATCCAACAAAATTTGACCTTAGAGCCTTCTCCAAAGCCTATAACCACATCCAAACCCTTGACTGTGATATATTAAGAAGTAAACTATATTTTGGTGGATTCATTTCGACCCTCAGTTGACCAGGGGTCAAAATGACCAAAAAGACCCTTAAGGGTAACTTTGGAGTTTACTCTAAACTTCAACATTGCCTTTTTAAATCAAATCTCAGAACCTCTTCCAATGCATCCTAATCACCATTAGGAGTGCAATGGACTCAAGCCAAGATCCAGTCAAGCTTGGTTGACCAGGTCAACCAGTTTTGACCAAAATACCCCTTAGGGGTTTTAACAGTCATTTCAAACCAAATGGCCTCCACTTTGCATGAGACCACTTCCAATAGATTTCAAATATCAAACCAAATTTATTGGACCCAAACCCATGCCCTAGCTCAACCTGATTGACTAAGTCAACCTAGGTTGACCAAACAGGCCCTTTTGGGTCCAAACAGGCCCTTTCACTTAAATGATATCCCCAGACCTTGGGACCATCATCAATAGACTCAAAATACCATTTCATATATATTAAGCCAAGACCTAGCCCCTGGGCCAACCTGGTTGACAAGGTCAATATAAGTTGATCTAATGACCCTTTAAGGGCCTAAATAGTCAATTTGACCATTTAGACCATTCCAACTCCTAAAATGACCTCTACTAGACCCCAAATATCAAACCAAACATATTCAGCCCAAACCTTGGCCCTATGTCAACCTAGGTTGACCAATTCAGCATTCATGCCTTTTTTTACAAAAAATCAACCCATTCAAATCTTGTCAAGCCCTCCAAACTCTCAAACCCATCTCAATGAATAGTTCAAACATATTCTAGTTCATTTGAAGTCAAACCACCATGGGATTTGACTTAGTCAAACTCAGTCAACATATGATCCTTTCATTACATTGGGACAATTCAAGCCATTTGAACCTTATCAAATCTCCAAACTTTATCAAGCCTTCAAGATCTATTCATTTCATGGTTTGAACCTTTTCAAATCATGGGTGAGGCAAAGCCAAGTGGATTTGACCAAGTCAACTCACTTGAACTTGGTCAAATCCTACTATATACTCACCAACTTGCTTGCACAGTCAACCTATTCCTTTAAACTTCTCAAAATCTCTTCCAATTAAACTCTCAAGAAACTACCTATGCCACCTCACCATCCCATGTGGCAAGTTGACTGGTCAAATAGTCAACATAGTCATTTGGAATAGTCAAAGTTGGTCAAATATTCAACCTATGGAATTTTCATCCATACATGCCCTTCCCATGCATGTGGATGGCTATGAGGAGTACTTGGAAACAACCCAAGGCCTCTTTCTCTCTCTTAATTAAGGATATGCAATTATTAGAATGAAGGGATAGTAGCACACTTAACTCAAAGCTTTGACACTACTCTATCTCATATAAAATCTCTAATTCTAGCAACTTTAAACCCATCCCATTTATCATCCAACCTCTTCAGATATAATAAAAGCCTCCCAAAGCTTTACCCCACCTGTTGTCAAGCTCAAAAACTTAATTTGACAAGAGAGAGAGATATATATATATATAAAGAATATTTATTGTAGTAGATTCCAATCTAGCCATCAAAAGCTCCTGGACCCTTCAATAAAGTTATAGAGGATTTCATTAGCTTTCCAACAAGCCTAAAAATATCAAAATTCATCCACTAGATTATAAGTTATCTGAACTTTTAGTATAAACTTTAATTTAAAACTATAGAAAATCTACAACACATGAAGCCTTCAAACTTCATGTGTTAGAAGATTATGTTACCCTAAATCTGTGTTTCAAATTTTATTTAATTTGCTTGAGTATTTTGAGAGTTATGGGCTTTTAAAATTTCAATTCATTTCTGAATTGCTAATTATGGACGAATCAGAACTGTTAGATATTTCCTTCTCCGAGATCAGACGGTCTCAAATCAGTCGTGTCATTTTGATCTAACTACAAAGGATGGCAGGGTTCGAACGCGTCGTACGGTTCAATTTTGGGTCAATGTGGCGAGTTCTCGGCCGTCAATCTCGTGCCATTCGATTGTTTAATTGAAAAAGTAGTATCTAGTTTGAGTTTTAAAAAAGGTTAATTTTCTTTAGGAAATGTTGGATTTCTGGAATTTTAATATTTGAAATCGAACGCTTATTATGAATGATATATCACCTCGAAAGGTGAACATATTGTTCCCTAATAGGTTTAGATTACAAACCTTTGGATTTACCCTGATTAACATAGTCAAACTCAAGGAGAAATGACATATGATTCTGAAAGATCAAAATGATGTTTAATACAATGTTCAACAACAATAATCTAGTAAAAAAATCATTAAATTCATAAACAAAGTTATGATAATAGTATGATATATCTTCCTAAGAAAAGAGGATATCGTCTGTTATCGATCATTTGAAAATGATGATAATGATCATTGACTTTTGAATTTCCCAAAGAAAGTTAATTAAAATTTTGAAATTTTTGATTTTGAAATTTGGTCCGGGTTTATAAATCTCCTACAAGCTCAAGCCCTCGTAGTTAATTACATCGTAAGGAAACTAGAAATTTTTCTACGAATACTCTCGATTAAAATAATAATACAAATTTTATTTAAGATTTCAAAGCATGATGTCAAAGGAGGTAGGGGCTGGAATTTTAAATGGGACTGGTTCAAGGTTGAACAATTCTTTCTAGAGGTCAAAGAAAGAGGGGTAGGAGGTGCTTAGGATTTTGAATCACTTCAGAAGCACCTCAGCCTATCTTAAGTGTTGGGCTTGAATTTGATGGAAAGAGGTTTAATGTTTAAATGATTGATTTTATTAGAAAGTTGGGATCCAAATCCCAGAGGTTGAGATCTTAAGATTAAAAATCTGCCTCAAAACCTAAGTCTAAAATTGGGTAATGAAAATCAATGACATGGATCCTAGCTAATGCAATGTAATCCTGGACTTACCCCGGCCTAGATTGGGGAGCCAACTAAACCACCTAAATGCTTCAAAATCATGAGTCTAAAATCATGCAATCCTAATATCGCAATCAACATAATAATTAAATTAATTAAATAATCAAATCAATTAAATTTAAAATTCAAACTGAATGTTCATGTGGTAAGTGTCACTTAATATTACAACCCAGGGTCTGCAAGAAATGTAAAGTGGCCAGGTACCACTGACCACAACCCGGATTCTACTCCTAAGACTCAAGTGACTTTGAGATTTGGGATTCTTCTCATTCTTCACTTCTTCCTCTTCTTGGAACTCCTTGGATCGTCGGGTCCGGATATCCAAGTGAAAAGAAAACTCCCTCTCAAAAGAGGTGTCACCTTTTCTCCTTGGATACTTTGAAAGTATCCTAACTTAGGCTTCTAAATGGAGGAGAACTCTCCCCTAAGGGATGTCCTCTCCTCTTTGAAATCTAAGTAGGATATATATATCTCATTCTCAAGTCACTTAACACATTGCAACTCAACATTGAATCAAATTACATTTAAATTTAAAAGAAAAATCTAGACTCGATCCTGTAGGATTATCCTAATAATCAACAGTTATATAAATATCCCAAGCGATTAATATTTTAAGAATTTAAAATGCTCAAACCAGCCATACTTGGCCATGCTCTCTTAACTTTAAATGGGGTCTTAGCATATTCTGAAGCACCTGCAGAAAATAGTGTTAATTTTAAAACTTAATTATGTTGCCCCCTTTAATTTAATTATCTTATACGAGCATAGCCACCTGCATGAGATTGAATTAGTATAAATCATGCCTAACCTAAGGATAGATCTAATGCATAATCAATCACATCATATAGTGCAGTAAATAAATAAACAATCATATCAATTCTAATACTAGCAAACAGCATGCAGAGAAAGCTCGAAAACCTAGCACACAACAGAAAAGTAAATACCAGTCTAGCCTAAGACTAGAGTTGGTTGTCCTAGCAAATCATCTAAAGTGTGTGTAGGAGGCTGTGTGGCTTTGATATGTCTTACATAGGGCAATTGATTGAAGTTGCTTGATATTTTAGTTGGTTGAAAGGCTTAAGGGGTTTAAGTTTGAGTTTAAGTATTAATGGCTTAAAATTGATTTTAAAATATATTTTAAAAGATTATTAATTACCATCTTTATTTCACACCAAGGCCGTGGAGTTTATTTCACCTTCCTTTGGGCTAAGTCAACACATTAATTATCCATTGATTATCCATCACTCCATAATAATCCTGTTCAAAAATCCTTAACCTAGGTTTAAAATTTCAAGGGATCTCTTCATGTAAATATATATATATATATATATATAATCTTGAAATAAGATTTTAAAATGCATATATTTGAAAATGGAAGTCTTAATATTAATATTTCAAAAATATTAAAATAATTTCAAAAATATCATTGAATAATTTTAAAATATTTTGAGAAATCCACTGATTTCAAAGTCTTATTTAAAATTAATTTTTAAAATTTTAAAACATTTAATAAAATATTTAATTAAATATTAATTAAATATTAAAACATTTAAATAATTCAAATTATTTAAAATAAATTAAGTTTTAGATTTTAAAAATAATTTTAAATTTAAATATTTAAAATATCAGAGATTTTTAATAAATTACTTAAAGTTTTTTTTGAATTAATTTGAATTTAATTTGAATTATTAAAGTTTAAGATTAATTAAAGTAATTAAATTAGTTTAAAAATCAATTGATTCTTAAAATAATCATTAAATTAAATTAAATTAAGTCTTAATTATATTCTGGAATTTTAAATTATTTTAAAAAAATTATATATATATATATATATATATATATATATATATATATATATACTTATATATTATTTGAATTTAATTTCAATTAAGTATTAAATAAATATTTGAGAAGTTAATTAAACAATTAAAATTATTTAAAAAAATTTTAAATACTTTAAATTAAACTCAATTTTAAAATGTTTGAATTATATATTCTGATTAATTAAAATATTTTAAAATGAAATTTGAATTTTTTAAAATGTTTAAACCAATATTAATTAAATATTAATGAAATATTTATATGTTAAAATCACTTAAGATATTTAAATAAAAATAAAATACCTTAAATTAAATTGATTCTTAAAACAAAATATTTAAATACTATATATGAATATTTAAAGTATTTTAAAATAGAATTTTAAATTATAGAAAAAAATTTAATTAAATATTCAATTTAAAATATTAATTAAAGATTTTAATATTTAATTATTTAAGATAATTTAAAATTATATGAATTTTTTTAAAATGAATTCAATTTTAAATTAAAGAGAATTAAAATACAATTAATTTGATATATTATAATTATTTTTTGGATTTAGATTTAATTTTATATGAATTTTTGTAATTTTCTGCATTTAAAATTAATTTTAAAATAATTTTAAATCAATTTTTAAAAGGTTGCGGCGCCGACATTACTTGGCAATCTCCCATTCGTCTGATCAAAACGCGACAGCGGCACAGGACACATGGCTCAACGGTATTGGCCACTCAGACCGCGGTCGCGTATTGCCAAATGATTGCATGGCAGCGCATTTCAAATCTTGTGTTACTTATCCACCTAAGCATGGAATGATGGTCGTTTGATCCTCCGTTATTTGGATTGAACAGCCAGGATTTTGCCAGACGGAGAGATTGATCACCGAATCGAATGCGTAGTTAACCAGAACAGTGGAACAATGGGATCTTAGCCGTTGATCAAAAGATCAACGGCGGAGATCCTGTATAATTAACTGGCGCTACATAAAATGCCCTAGAACTATTGTTTTGCTTCGTTCTCTCAATTTATTCAATAAAACTGCTTGAAATTTAAAACCTAGATTAAGATAATGAATAGAATTCATGTGGAGGCATTTGTATTACTTGAAAAGTGCTTTTGGAAATGCTATTTGACTTTGTGTACAATCGATAGGGTTTGAGTTTTAAGAAGATCTAACTGATGGATTTGGAAACTTTTTGAATATCTGAGCTTGTTGACTGTCCACGCAACATTTTCCTTTTGAACTCGAGGTCTGAGAAGCTACGGACTGACTGGAAGGAGCCTTGGATGGATTTAGCCCTTTGCTTGCCGGAAACCTCACCGGCGGTGGCTTTGACTGGTCGGGTTTGGCTAGAAATGTGTGGAGAGGATTGAGGGAAGCTCAAATGAGCTGAGAGATGGACTGAAGAATGCTGGAATGGAGAGAGAATAGAGCTTGAGAGAATGACCTTGATTTTGCCTATTTTCCCCCTATTCAAATGTTCTGAGTTTCTTGAATGGTTGGGATTGATTTGGCAGCATCTCCTGATGCTTGCCAAGTGTCCCAAAGTAGTTAAGGTGGCAGGGAATAAAAGGACACAAGGACAAGCTATGTGGAGGGCTCTTTTGTACTTGTAAGCACATGGGGGTGATTTGGATTTGATATAAACATAATCTAGGGATTAGGATTAGCTTAAGAACACTCTAGAAGCTATTTAAAACTGTTGGAGTATTGTGGGTTTGAGGTGGCATGTTTATTAAGGCTACATTGACCACTTAAAGCCCATTTGCTCACTTGTTGACTATGTTGACCAGTCAACTAGTCAACAATAGGTGAGGTGGCAAGGAGGAGACTTCAGAGCTGATTTGGAAGGAATACCAAGCCATGGGTTGGAAATTAGAATTAGAGCAAGGAGTTTAAATGATTTTGACCAAGCATGTTAAGTTGACTTGATCAAATTGGTCAAGACTTGACTTATACTAGATTTAAAATGATTTGGATATATTTGAAACATTCATTTGAATTAGATTGAAAAGTTTTGGAGTTTGTGTTGATTAGGTTCAAGGGATTAAACCAAGTTGGCTTGAGTTGATCAAACTTGGGTCTAGTTGACGAAATCAACTAATGGTTGAGTAAAAGGTTCAATCAAGTCTATACTACTAGGAGAATTAATCAGGGGAGATTGAAGGAGTTTGAAATTGATCTGAAGCTTGATTGGGTTTAAATGGGCTTAAGGGTTTAAATTGGTCAACCAGGTTGACCCAAGGCCAGGGTCTGGACTGAATCAATTTCAAATGATATTTGAAGTCTGGTAGAAGTGTTTTCAGGTAATAGGTCATTTGGGTTAAATGACCTGTTTGGGCCCTTAATGGGTCATTGGGTCAACCTAGGTTGACTTGGTCAACCAGGTTGACCCAGGGGCTACACGTGGGTCCAATAGATTGGGTTTGATATTTGAAATTTGCTGGAAGTTGTTGCATTTGATTTGGAGCTCATTTGGTCCAAAGTGAGTAAGTGACTATTCACACCCCCCCCCCCCCCATTAGGGTATTTTGATCATTTTGGACTCTAGTCAACTAGAGGTTAAAATGAGTCCAATAAAATGTAGCTTACTGCTCAATGAGTCATAATAAAGGGTCTGAAAGTGATTGGATGCTTTGGAGAAAGCTCTAGGGTCAAAATCCACGAGGTGTAAGGTCTAGTGGCATAGGCTGTAAATATTTGAAGGTTTTACAGCCTTTGGGTTTCAATCAAATTTATGGGGTTAGAGACCTCAGAATGAGCTCAAATTTGGAGAGTTGCCTCTAGAGATATGTCACATCATTATATAACTGACAGACTCTGAATCAGAAGTCATTTGACTAGATTTTGAAAGGTTTGAGAATTCATTAGAAAAGGCTTTCAGGACCTAAACCTTTAGCCTTAGATTTAAATCTGGAAATCTGAGTTTAAACTGGATTTTGAATTTGGACAATTGGATTTGAATTACCCAAATCAATAATAATTAATTAAATGATTTTATTGATTAGATAAGATTAGTACATAATAGAAGGTTGGATCAAGATTCAAGCTAGGGTTTGGATTTTACAATGGATTGAAGT
Source organism: Dendrobium chrysotoxum (assembly GCA_019925795.1). Lineage (NCBI taxonomy): Eukaryota > Viridiplantae > Streptophyta > Magnoliopsida > Asparagales > Orchidaceae > Dendrobium > Dendrobium chrysotoxum. The sequence continues at coordinate 20,127,354 of CM034312.1, read as the reverse complement.
CTAGATTTGAATTGAATATGGATTGATCTAGAGTTTGGGTGGATTTGGGACATGGGTAGATCCTAGGATCTGAAATATAGATAGATCTTGGAGTCTAAATATCCTAGGGTTTGGATTCTAGAATAATCCTAGGATCTAGGCAGATCTAAGGTCTAGAGTCTATGAAGAATCCTAGGGTCTAGAGTAGATCCTAGGATCTGAAGTCTAGGAAGAATTATAGAGTTTAGAAGTCTTAGGATTTGGGGTTTAAAATGATCCTAAGATCTAGATAGATCTAAGGGTCTGGATTAAATCTAGAGGCTAGATTAATCTGAGTACAGGATTGATTCTAGAATTTAGATGGGGTCCCTAGTGACCTCATACAAAAGTGAGGTCAATATCGATCCAACGGCCGGATTAATTGCCACGTGATTATGACGCCGGCGGTGTGGCATCGCATCGTACACAATCATTGCTAATGATTGTCAATGATTGTGCTGGCAGTTAAAATTATTAAAATTAAATTAAAATTTTATTTTAATAGCCCAAAACTTGCAAAATTCATAGTAAATACAACTTTTCACCAAATTGAGTGTTCTTGGGCTCATTAGAAGGAGCTTGAGTCCTATTATTTATTAAAATTAAAATTAAGGTATTTTAATGACTAGATTATGAGTTATTTAAGTTGTTTAAAATTTAATTTTCTCAATTTTCTCACTATTCAATGGTCAAGTTATACATAATTTTTGGTGAAATATTTTTTAGCATCTTAGCCATTCCCTGCATTTTTCCTAAATCCAGATGCTCAAGAGATTGATGTAGTGTGAATTACAAAGTAATGGGTCCATTTTGGACCCAAAATTTGGAAATTCATAATTCTCTAAATTGAAATAATTAGGCTATTTGATTATTATGGTGTGCTTGCATATATCTCAGGGTTAGATGATAAGAGATTCAAATCTAATTGAATACTAGTAACACCAAGAAAAAATAATTAAGGACAAGGTCTAGCCAGCTTAAAAAAATCTTAGAAAATTCTACACAAACCCAATAGGAGTGAAACTTGAGAACATCAAACTTAGTGACATTTTACCATTAATTTTAAATTTCACTGAATTTGAAGCTTATTAGGTCAAAAAATTAAGCAAGCCAAAATTTAGCCTTTTTAAGGACCCAAAAAATTCAAAAAATTATAATAAATTCAATTTAAATACAAAAAATACAAATAATATACCAAACTTACCAATATTTGATCCTCTATTTAGGACAAATAAAATCCCCATCACTGGACCTTTAATTTGGCTTTAATTTAAGTTTTATTGAAAATTAATATTTAATTAAATAAAATAATTAAAAATTATTAAAAATTCTAAATAAATTCTAAAAACCTAAAAACACTCCCATTGTCATCCTTGACATTTGAGATTGATTTTATGCAATTTAGGATGAGTTTAAATCAAAACAATCAAAACCTTCTTAATTAAATAATTTTCAAAATATCAATTAATTAACCAAATTTTGAAAAATCATAACTAATTCTAGAAAAATTCAAATTGACCAAACTTAGTGTCATTTAATTTCATTTGATATCTAGTATTTTATAAAAAATGGTAAACCAATAGAAATAAGTCAAAGTCAAAAAGTCAACTTTTCGGTCGATTATAGTTCAAAATTAGGTCAAAATTTCAAAAATTTATAATTTAATGCAAAAAATTCCAAAGCGAGCAAACTCAAAGGCATTGTACTCCACATAAGGTCTAATATTTATTAAAAATATCAAACCATCAAAAATTATTTAAAATCAAAAAGTTAACTTTTGAGGCAACTCTAATTCAAATTTTAACTCAAACTTCAAAAATTCATAACTAAATGTAAAAAAAATTCAATTTCAGCAAACTTAGAGTCTAATTACTTATTTCAAGGTCTAGTATTTAAAAAAAAATTAAACTCCAAAAATCAACTTTAATCAAAAAGTTAAAATTTAACCCCTTTAATTAATGCATTTAAATAATTCAAATAATTTCAAAAAATCAATATTTAATTTAAAAATTCAAAAATACTTTAATCCAACATTATAATCAGCATCTAATCATTTTAATTAAAATTTATCCAACTTTAAATCTTTAATCAACTAAGCTACTTAATTTATACCAGTTACGCTAACCTAGGCCTACGAGGCTATTGACTTAGCCTCAAGTAAGGTGAAATAAACTTCATGGCTCTGGTTTAGCAAAAGTAGTAATCATTTAACACTTAAATATACCTTTAAATTAATTTTAAAATATTAAGATTTAAACTTGAATCAAAATTCTCTTAAGCCTTCAAAAAATCAGAACATCAAATAACTTTAATCAATTAACCTATATAGGATATATACAAACCACACAGCCTACCTCACACACTTTAGATGATTTACTAGGACAACTAACTCTAATCTTAGGCTAGGCTGGTGTTTTACTTTCCTACTATTATGTGACGGGCTTTTCGAGTTTTCACTACATGCTGTTTGAAAATTATTTAATCGATATGAGTGTTTACTTAATTTCTGCAATCTGTGTATTGATGTTATGGGCATTAGATTTATCCTTAGGTTATGGGCGATTTAAATGCTGACATAATCTTATACAAGTGGCCATGTTCATATAAGGCATCAAAATTAAATAGGGCAAATAAATAAATTAAACTTTTAAAAATTAATAATATTTTCTACAAGTGCTTTAAAATGTTAAGTCCCCCTTTTAAATTAAAAGACCATGGCCAATTGTGACTGGTTTGAGCATTTTAATTTTTATATATAACTGTTTGGGATTATTTAAATGTTAATTGCCCAGGATAACCCTGCAGGTTGTTAGAGTCTAGATTTTTTAATTTTATATAATGTAATTTGAATTTAATTGAGTTATAAATGTTTAAAGTAAAACAAAAAACAAAAAAAAAATGTTCAAAGTATTTTAAGATGGGATATTAAATATCCAATTTGGAATCCAAAGAGAAGGGTGACATCCCCTAGAGGAGAGGCCCTCTTCATTTGGATATCTAAATTATGATACTTTGAGAATCCAAAAGGAAAAGAAAACACCCCATCGAAGGGGAGTTTCTTTTCATTTGGATATCCGGACCCAACAGATCCAAGAAGTTTGCAGAAGGACGAAGAAGTGAAGATCGAAAAGAATCTCATTCTCAAAATCACTTGAGCCTTAGGAGTAAAATTCGGGCTGTTGTTAGTGGTACCCGGCCACTTTCCTTTCTATAGACCCTTGATTGTAATATTACGTGGCACTTGTCACATGGACATTCAATTTGATAAATTTAATTGATTTGTTTAATTTGATTGTGTAGTAAAAATTGCATGTCTTTTCTAGCTTTTTTGATTGCATGATGCTTGTGATTTAGCCTCGAACTATTGCTGGCTCGTGAGGGCACGTTAAAAATCTTTTCTACTTTAATTAAATTTAAAAATTTTAAGCTCATATAGAAACTTTAATAATGTTAAGAAGTAAGCTCAGGCTTGCTAAGGGTCACATGCATCATATAATTACATCTCTTCCTTGTTAAGCACCTCCCCGCCTGTGGATTCTAGCAAACCACCTGATCTATTAGGGTATAGTTCTGTTAATGAGATGTTATAAAATCTCTAGGAAAAAACCTAATTTTAAGCCTTTTTAAAAATACTTCATATTTAATTCAAGCATTCATTGAGTCAATTTGCATCCGTTATATTAGAAACTAATTTAAGTAAGGCTAAAAATTAAATTGCATTTTATTTCAAGCATCAATTTACCCAACATAAGTCAATGGGCAAATTAGGATCTGCTTGAGATGCCGGCCCCATTTCCTCAAATTTAACTAAACAACATTCCTACCACTCTTACATAAAAAACTGGACTCATAGTTTTAAAATGGTTAGGTAGTTAGCTGGCTCCCCAATCTAGGTCGGGGTAAGTCTAGATTTGCACTGCATTAGCTAAGTTCGGGCTACTAGTTTTTAGTGCCCAATTTAGACTCAGGTTCTGAGGCAGGTTTAGACTATAAGACCTCAACCTCCGGGAATTGAATCCAACTTTCTAATAAAATTGACAACTTAAATTAAATATCTTTCAATTCAAAATTTATGCCTAACACTTAGGATCCAAAATTCAAGCCCAACACTTAGGATAATCTGGGTATTTTTTAAGTGTTTTATAATCCCAAAACACCTCATACTTTTCATCTCTTGACCTCCAAAAATAAGTGTTCAATTTTGATCCATTCCCATTTGAAATTCTAACATCAATCCTTGAGAAATTCTAGATAAAATTTCTACCATTATTTTAATTGAGAGTATTTGTAGGAAACTTAGGTTTCCTATGACGTAATTAACTACGATGGCTTGCACTCATAGGAGATTTAGAACCCGGATCAAATTTTCAAATTTTAATTTTTCAAAACCCATTTAATCTTCTTTGGAAAAATTAAAGTCAATGACGATCATTATTGTCATATTTAAATGATTGATAACATGTGATATCTTCTTTCTTCAGGAAGATATATCATTTTATTATCTTAACTTTGATTATGAAATTAATGATCATTTACCCAGATCATCACCGTCAAATACTAGAATGAACACCATTTTGACCCTTTGGGGTCATATGTGGTTCTTCCCTAAATTTGATTACGATAATCAAGGTAAACTCAACAGTTTTCAATCTGAACCCATTAGGGAATGGTATCTTCGTCTTCCGATGCGATATATCATTCATGATGATGTGTTCAATTTTAAAATTAAAATTCAGTAATTAAATTCTCCTAAAGAAAATTAATCTTTTTCAAAATAACAACTTTTCAATCAAACAAAAATAAATCCTATGAGTCCAAGATTGTCTAATTCTGGCATCATTAAGGCATTCAAATGCCTAATAAACGGTCCACGATCAAGGGGATCAACATTGGGCGTCCATTCAAACTACTCCAAACTTACCCTTGATCTCCCTCTTATTTACTGGCCATGCCATTCAACAAAAAATATAAATAAACCCCTCATTCCATATGAAAGGAAACCCTAACCATGAAAGAAAAGGAAGAGAGAGAAACTGTAGTTCTTTTGCCACCAGACTCCTCCTCGACCACTGACCGTCGCCGGACTATCATCGGGCTTCTGCCCGGCCACCAACTGGCGTCGTGTGAAACCCCTTAAGTAAAAGAAGCTAAACTCTTAAACATCGAAGCCCTTTTGGTGTAATGGTTGGAATTTCACTAAGAAACTCAGCAGTTAATCATACTCATCTCAGAGTAATTCTGGGATGGGTGACCTATTGGGAAGTTACACCAACAGGAAAAAACCATGAGGCTCTTAATCCAAAGCAGACAATATCTCGATAGTTAAGAGTTTGGGTTGTTACACGCCAGACTTTTACCCGGCAATCAACTAACGTCGGACTTCCAGCCGGCCACCGACTAACGCCCGACTTTCACCTAGCCATCGACTATGATTTTTTTGACATCCTTCACTAGATAATGGTCTTTCTGACCTCCATCACCTGCCGACTACAGTCCTTCCAAACTCTGTCGCCAGATAACGATCTTTTTTACCACTGTCGCCTGCCTACTATGGTTCTTTCGACCTTCATTGCCAAACTATGGTCCTTCCAAACTTCGTCACCAGACAATGGTCATTTTAACTACTGTCGCTCGTCGACTATGGTCCTCTCGACAACGGTCTTTCTAACCATTGTCACCAGTTGAATACGATCCTTCCGACCTCCGTCGACAGACAAATGTCTTTCTGACCACTGTCGCCCGCCGACTACGATCTTTTTGACCTCTATCGCCCACCGACTGCAGTCTTTCCGACAATACCAAAGACAAAACAATCGAGAAAAAAAAGATGCAAACAATACAGAGATCAAAATTGGCAATAGATGCAAAAAAATACATGATGGTAATGGAATTGGTGTCTGCAAAATGGATTTGACAGAGTTCTGGATTGGTTTGGTTTATGTAGAGGAATGTGGATTTAGGGATTTTTGCTGGTGTATCAATTAAAGCACCAACGTTAAGATCCTAAATCTTATTCGAACATTTTGAGTTGTTCATCACTCAAAATTCTGAGGGAGAAAGAACAAAAGGTAAAACTTATTCATTTCATTCCTACATTCACCCTCCATAAATGGAGAAATCATTACGTGCGGTCACCGGATGGTCTAAAGGTAAATCAGGATGCGTCACGTCACCTCGGTACACAGCACCGTTACACAGCAAAAAGTGACGTGGCGCGTCCTGATTCGCCATTGGACAACATTTGATGACCGCACGTAATAATTTTACCCATAAATGAGGGTATGAATAATACATGCTAACTAACATACATTCCAACTAACTAAATTCTCAAAACGGGGCCTTGATTAATAGACTTTTGGATTCACAACAACATATTTCGAAGAAAAGAAGGTATCATCTTACAAGTAGATTCCACACAATTACACAAAGTCTATGCTCCATAAACACTTCCCTATTGGACAGCTTCTTTACTTGTAAAATGAACTTTTACTATGAATTTTATTCAATGTATATCTACAAAGGCAACATATAACATAATTCTAATTTTATTTAATGTACATGAAATTTTATCTACAACATATGATATATAGTTGGTATTAATCTCCATTTCGCCAATAACAGTTAGCTGGTAGCCCAATTTCTAATTAAATAAATGAGGCATCGTCGGTGAGGATCTTGTCCTGGAACAAGCCTTACTCAACTTCTTCAGTACTGTTTGAATAAATTAATAGGGCAAAGGGATGGAATTCATACAAACCACCGTGGATATGCTAAGAATACCATTAAAGCATCACAGAGGAGTGTTTGCAAACTTGGGAAGCCGACCACAGCCTGCAACACGAGCCCATCCGATCCTCTGCCTCTCATTGTCGTAAACAACCATCACATCCTGCATTGATATGTCTGCAAAAAGCATAGCAGCCCCAAGCAAATCAAATAACACAGGAAATTAAGTAATTTTATCCCAAAAATGTCTCAAATGAACTCGTGTAATTTTTTTAATGAGCAACTTAATCAATCCGTTTACATCAACGAAACGAATGTGATATGTGATGCCCAATGCCCAATTTACTTCCAGAATATCATATTATTCTAATTTAGTTTCTCGGCTATAGAAAATTGATCAAAATGAACATGTTGAAATTGTGATATTAAACTTATACCAATTTAGCCTTTTAATTATATAAAATTATTCTAATTTAATCCAAAAAAATTTATTTTTGATCAATTTTATATAATCAAGACATTAAATTGAAATAATTTGATACTCTGAACTAGATTAATCATATACGAATAATGATTGATATACTATTTTAAAGTTTACCCCCAAAACATTATATCATTATAGCAGTAGCATTGCCCTCACATGGCCTACTTCCGCCCACGCCTGTGGTTCATCCGGATAGGTGTGGGCAAGCGCAGGCTTCACCTGCTGCTACAGTGAAGCCAAGGAATTGTTCTCCTAGTTTGTTTGGTAGTTCAGTAGAATTCTTTGTTTAAATCTTACCTCCAATAACATTCAAGCCGCCCAGGCCTACTTCGTCGCCATTAAGGATACCCAAGCAAGCATTGCCTTGTCTCTGCAATGAATTGGAACGCATGAATAAGAATTAAAGCTCCCTTCTGAGTAGAAATCTAGAGGCCAAGAGAATGATGACAAGCTTACAGTGACGATGAAATAGTTCTCCGGTGGGATCTCCATTAGAGCCGGAGCTTTCCCAATTCCGAAGCTAAGAGTTAAGGGGCGAAAGTACTTCCTGAGATCAAGGACGGACTTGAAGGGTCTCGAGCCCTTCCAGCAATGAGGGAGCGCCTTATCTTCAGGTGCTTCTTTCAGAGGCGTCTTTGATTTGGAGATATCGATACTGACCTGGTTGCCATTGAAGCAATTTCCCATATCATTATTCTTCTCTGAAAATAAGCATTCGCACCCCCCCCCCCCCCCCCCCCCCCCCGATCATGAGTTGCCATTTCAAATCTAAAAATTATATAGCCTAACATCAACATCTATGGATTTAATTTCCCACAAAAAAAAAGCATTTATGGATTTTCGGAATGGATAGAATTGGCATAAAAAGTATAATTATGATTATTCATGTCGATCTACATGACAGATTGACATGAATAATCAGGTCCGGCGTTAAAAATAGCATTTTTCTCTAAAGTTGAGCTATTAAGATCATAATTACTATAAAAAAGAGCTAATAATACATAAATTTAACTCAGAACATTATGTTTTCCAACAGAGAAGTAGCATTTTTTTAGCACTGTTTCATATTTTCTAAGATAATATTTCATATAAAAAGTATTATTTATAATGTATTAATTATTATTGACTTAATAAAAGAGAACAACTCAATAAAACAATTTCTTACACCTAGAAAATATAATGTAATATTTTGGTTTCATCTTTTTCAAACAGATTTAGGCTTCATTCAAGACAGTTTTTTTATTTTTTTTTTAATTAATTTTTTAATACAAAAATTTTTTAAGCTATACTAGAAAGACGATTTAAAAAGCAGTAAAGAAGCTATCCCATATAAAGCTTGCTTTCTTTCGACTTTGTTTTTCAAGCTGCAATCACAAATTTTTTGGTTGCTGCTTTGATGAAATTTTTATACTAAAAAATTGATTTCTCTAATAACTTTTAAGAAAATTATTTTCTTGATAATAAATTTATAACTATCTTTATAAAATAATGCATTAGTTCCCAACAAAATCTTAAGCTTCATTTAGGATTTTGGTGTCCATGAATGTATTTTTTTATAAATACAGTTATAAAGATGCTGTGGAGAAAATAATTTAAAATTTGTTGTACAAATTAAATTAAACTTTTAGCATAAGTTTTTTTTTAATTAATAAAAATATAGTTATCAAATAGAAATTATAATTAAAATTTGAAAAATAAAATAATAAAAAGATTGTCTCAAACGATGCCTGCCTTCAATTTTCATTAATCCTATTACACGAGATAGCTAGGAATAGAGAGGTACCGCAGAAAGCAAGGACTGGTACAGCTGATCATTGAAGTACGTGTAAGAGCTCCCACTATCAAAGACCACAGCTTGCCTCACCCCCAGCTGCTGCTTTCCAGAGTATACTCCAGCTACACCCGGCGAGTAATATCCACTGCACACAATATACAATCAACACAAAATCAAAAAAACGTACTCAACAGCAGTCAGAGAGAAAAAAACTCACTGCGCAGCATTGCGAGACATAGGTATCCAAGTAACACTCCGAGGAGGAACCACGTTTTCCCCAAAGAACATAAACCCGACGTTCTGCCTACTTAGGCAATGACCAACGACGCTCCGGCAGATGCCCAGTTCGCTCAGCTGAGATAGTATGCTCACTTTCCCGTTGCCAAGACCAAGCACACCGTCAGTTGCCGAGCGCCCATTGGCACCTGACGACGGCCCAGCTTGTTGGTCGTAGCCACAGCCGAAGGCGAGGGTAGGCTGGGTTAGAGAGCTGTTGGTTAAACGGAGTGCAAAGGAGTCGGAAAGCAGGACGCCGATGGAGGAGCCATGATCTTGGTACTCGATCTCGTAGTCGCATTGTTCGGGGATCTCACATCCACCTTCGTGGTTGGTTGATTCATGTAACGCAGTGCAAAGGGGATCCTCGCATGGCACGAGGCGTTTCTTCGCTGGACGGTACAGAGGATGGGGTCCCTGCAATGTTAAAGCTTGAGAGGGAATTATGGTTGATTGGTTTAAAGCAGAGGGAGAAGGGGCATCTTTGGATGGTGTGGGATTTAGAAACTGGATTCTAATTCGGTTTTTCATTTTTTTTTTTTTTTTTCATATTTTTAAATCCAGGCAAATCAGTGGAGTGCCTGATTGTACGTTAAGAGATGTAAGGTTGGATTGGGATAATTTTTTGTCAGTATTTTTATGTTGTTTTAAAATAAAAATCCTAAAAAATTATTATAAACAATAATAAGAAAATTATTTTAAATATAGTCTTAAAATTAAGTGGTTATTTGGTATGTGAAAAAGTAATTCATAATAAAATAATATAAATGAAAATAATGTATTTTTAATATTTTGAATTTTGTATATGAATATAAAATAGCTATAAATTTTTTTTTTAAATGAATAGAGTGTAAAGCTCAATGATGGTGATGATTGGTGGCTGATGATAACAATAACGATGGCTATCAGTGGCAGGTGGCAGATGGTGGTCGACAATAGGTGGCAATGTCAGTTAGTGATGGCAATAGGTGGCAGGTTGGGCTAATGACAACAACAACAATAGCAAAAAATTTACAGTGAATTTAGAAATTAACAAATTCTAATGATTTTAAATACAACAAAATTGATATATATGATAAACTTCAAATACTTTAAAATGTTAATCTTTATATTTTTTAATTCAAAAACAAATATTAATATTTATAAAATCCCTTTTTTTTTCAAATCAAACAGCCCCTAAAAAGATTTCAGAAGATTGAATTTTCCTTATTTTGAATTGGACATTGGACAAAATTAAATGTTGGTAATAAGAAAATTATTTTTACGTGATTAATTATAATATCCATATAAAAATAATAGAAGAGAACAATAAAAAAATCATGATAAAAATATATCATAACTAGTAATAAATACTATACATTTTTACAATAATATTCATCATATACAATATTATGAATATGATAACATTTTTAAACATATTAATTCTAATAATTCTAACCCTTATAACATTTGGAGTCCCATTTCATTTATGTCACATTCGTTTTCTACCCCTCGAAAGAAAAAACAGGCCAACGTAGACCACTTCAATCAATTATTTAATCACATTATATTAATTTTTCTGATTAGAAAATTTAGAGAGAAACACATTATATTAACAGTTATCCAAAACTCTAAAAACAAGAAACAGAGAAGTTTCTTTGAAATTTCCACTTGACCAGGGAGAAAGATCATAAAGATGTTTGAATAACAGGTCGAGTGGAAATTGTCAAAGACCAGTAACATAAGATATGAGGGAAGGTATTTAAATTGTTTTGACCAGCTAGAATCGACCCAGTTAAGCACGGAAATCGGCAGAAGTAGAAATCACGGAAGAGGAAATGAAGAAGGAAGACTGAATTCGATGAAGCTCATAATATAATAACCGAATTCGGATTTCAGGGCGGATTTGATCAATAGAATAAAAATCAGGAAAAGTAAGCGGGACCAGGTATTGCGCGTGGCGGGATTTGGTGGGGCAAATCCTTGACTTCCCCTAATCGAAAAAAAAAAAAAATCAAAGAAAAGGAAAGGGATAGGTTGGATTAATGAATGCCTGGGAGCATCTGATGCAGGGAGCATCGCATTGGAGCCAAGTGACATCGCTCCCGGTGTCGATGTCGAGGAAATAGGGCTTCGGAGGGTCTCCGATGTTGATCGATACATAGTAGAATCTGCACGAATTCAACCAACTATCAGCAAACCTAATCGTCAAAGATCCAAAGCCGGTAAATCTCGGACTAAAAGAATCTTACCCGTCGGGATAAACGTTTCCATAAACGGGAAAGACGACGGAGGAGGGAGGGACGGAGGAGGGAGGTGGCCGACGGGCGCCAGCGATGCCATTAGGTACCGCAGTCGAGGGAAAATCAGGCGGGGAAGGTTGCTGCCACGGCAAGGACCTAGGCTTCCGGGGCGAAACCGAACGCGGCGAGGGCGTGATGTCGGCTGAGCAGAACGGAAGCCCGGCGAGGAAGACAGCGGCGAGCAGCACAGCCATGGCGATTGCTTGCCTCAGCGGGCTATTTCGCCGTCCCATTGCGTCTATTTTTCTTCGAATTGGTGAACTGAAAAGACTGAAGAATGCTCTAAATTTTTTTTCGAGTCCTGATGATTATATAGAGGAGGGGAAGGGAAGCTTCTGCAACCTGAAAATCGCCATTCCTGCAGACTATACTTTTAAAAAATTTAGTTATAAAAGAAAAAAAATTGGTATAAGATATCCTCATATAAATAAGATTAAGATAAATTTAAATATTATTAAATTTATTTTCAATTTAATATTATATACAAAATTTATATTACACTAATTTAATATAAATGTAAAAATTCTTAAAATAAATATCATATAAATTTTATTTTATTTTCAAAGAAATCTGATAAATTAAAATGGCCTATTGAGAATTTGATGTTTGGAGGCAAAAATATTAAGGTCTTTGCATTGCATTGTATCACTTGGCCATATAAAAATATTGAAAATTCTATGAAAATTCAAATGAAAAAAAAATTAATATGAAATAAAATATAGCAATTTTACAAACTTATGTCAATATATTCTTATATAATTTATATTATGATAGGCTTAAAAATTATTGCATTTATTTTAAAATTATTGTTGCATATGAATAATCTACATTGAATTAATCTTAAAGTAAATCTAATGATTTTTATATTTATTTTAACACAAATTTTATTTAGAATATCCTAACAAAATTTTCCCCTCATAACTTCGTAAGAGATATATAATACTAATAGGGGTGTAAGTGAGTCTAGCCGACTCATGAGCTGGCTCAAGTCCAGCTCGATAAATGGCTCGTGAGTCGATCTCAATGGCATAAGGAGTCAAGCTTGAGCCAGCCCTAACTCAACTCGTTAGCTCGTGAGTTGGTTCATTTAAAAAATATTAACATAAAATATACTTAAAATATATTGGGATTCAAGATTTTAAATGCAAAATAGTTAAAAATATTTAAAATTTATATCTCACTTTCTTATACAAATTAATTCTTTATTATTTTTCTTATAATTTCTCTTTTTTTACCATTTTATTATAATAATGCTTAAATCATAATCATTTTTTCTCTGGCTCACGAGCCGGCTCAAACTCATACAATAAAGCTCGAGCTCGAACTCAATAAATTAATCAAGCTCAAGCTCCAGTCGGGGGTGACTCGAGCTCGGCTCGACTCGTTTACCCCCCTAATATGTAATGTATAATATTTTTCATATATTCTCTCTAAAAATAAAAAATATGATATTAAAATAACGAGTTCATAAATTGCCTTAGGAAGAAAGAGATAGCTTTCATTCTTCCTCAAAAGTTTTCATTATTGTTCTCTATAGAACACTTCAAGCAATTGTTTGATTTTCAGAAAAGAAATTTATTAAAAATTAATATAAGAAAAATTCTTCCATGGAACTAATTAGAGAATGTGAAGGGAGAATGGCAAAGAAAATAAGGGATTATGATGCGAGAGGCAAAGCACAACTCTTTATTCCAATCCTAAACTTAGCCATGTCTTTTATTCTTAGGCTTTAAAGGAAAACCTTTTTAAGATGGCAACACTCTACCTTTGGGAAATACTCTTAAACTTGCTAAGGATCCTTCTCGCCAAAATTTGATATTCTTCGAAGCTTTAAAAAGCCTATTTTTCTTTTTGTAATTATATATCTATGATACATGCTTACTACGAAGTCCTTTATGGGGGTTAGTAATCATATAATTATATAAATATAAAATATGGATATATCACACATTAGTTTTCTTTTAACTTGGGCTTCGTTTGAGTCAGCTTTCTTATTGCTTTCTAAAGTAGTTTTTTAGTAAAAAATTTCTAGCTTAAAAAATTTTTATACTAAAAAACTGCTTTATAAAACAACATGAAAGTTGTCACATGCTTCGTTTGGGACGGCTTTCTTACTATTTTCTAAAATAACTTTCTAGTTTAAAAATTTCTAGTTCAAGAAACTTTTATACTAAAAAGTTGCTTTAAAATGTTGTAAAAAAGTCATCCCAAACGAAGCCTTAGTTCTCAATTAACTAAGTTTTTATCAATGCATAACTAATCTAAGCAAGCTTAATGGTCTATTTAAAAATTGAATGAATTTTTATCTTAAAATATGATTGGAAATTAATTTTGTAAATGATATGAAGTTCATATTTTAGACATTCATTTTGTTTTAGCTTGAACTTCACCTATAGTTTGTAAACTTTGTGATTCCTACTGAAATGAAAATCATGGTAAGATTAGAAAGGTAAAATCTTCAAATTTTATATTCTTTGGTTATCAAAATATATTAACTCACTCTGTACATTCTCTAATCATAATTAAGATAAGCCTTTAAATTTGAGGACCAAGTGATTCACAAACTTTTATAGTTATATATTTATACTTGGTTTGGCCTCTTGAGTATGTCCTCTTCAATTCAATTATAATTATTACTAGTATAAAAAAGATAATCAAATTTATTAAAAATATGCTAGATAATCACTAGTTTAGTATACTTGGGCCTGTTTGGGATAATTTGTTTATTAATTTCCATTTTAGACCACTACCACGCATTCGTTTGGTCACTACTTTCCTACCTTCTTTTAAAAAATTTCTATGATTAAAAGCTGCTTTCAAGAACTAGTTTTATTAGAGTACGAGCTATAATAAACTATCATCTGATTTCTTATAAAAATATATATATTTATAATGGTCAAATTAGCTTTCAAAAAGATTATTTTTCTCACAACAGTTTTAAAACCACAATAATGAAACACTATAGCCACCTCAAATAAACCCGTTAATTTAAAACCCTTTTTAATTTGTATAGCTAAAGATTATTAGCCTACTTTGGATCAAACTAAGAAAAAGAATTTGGAAAATTGCAAGGTTTATACTACTAACCCGATTGAAAAAGAGCTTTCTAAAATCATACTACAATTTATTGAAATGAAATGTTTAATAAATGAAAGTGCCTCTTAATTAATTATTTATTTAATAGAAATATATTATTTACTTATTAGTCTAGAGCATTTTCTCAACTCCACTCTTTTTTATTTTTTTATTTCATGAACATTCATGTTGGTGTTTAACTCCTCTCTTATTTCTACAGTTTTACCTCTCATTCCACACTTCGAATTCCGCACTTTTAAAGTTCCACAGTAGCATGAGTGCGCTTGCCTGAGTGAGCGTCTACTGAGATTGCGACTGGCATGAGCGCATCTCTACATGATATGAGCACACCTTATAATTTTTCTCCTACTCAAAAGCCCCTGTAGCTGACATGCTGAGGAGCAATCTTTGAGCACATCAACTTAGCCCTATGATTTATTATATAAGATTAGGGTAGAGATTTTCCATCCTACAAACTTAATTAAAAGCTTAATGAGACCAACTCTAAGCCAATCACATTATAAATAAATAAACATAGAAAAAATTATGCAATTGCTAAAACGCAATTGTGTAAAACAAACAAAACAAATTGCATAAATAAAATTGTGAATTATGGCGGCACATAAACCAAACGTTTGATATGTTACTCATGACTCAGCTCAATTAGAACTCATTTATGATTGTTTGATTAACTAAACAAATAAGTTTGGACACCTATATAAATCTCAGTTGTAAAATGAATAAATTTGAACAGCTAGTTACTCAACTTAATTATGATCATGAATAATATCATTTAAAGATAAATAAAAAACTCGATTAAAACTCATTTGAATCTAACATAATTAGCATAAATTAATATCCTAATTTATAGACATACTTCGTGTTTGTTTGTTTGTGTATTGTGTGCGAGTGTTAGTGAGTCAAGCCGATTGGTGAACTGGCTCGTGCTCAGCTTAATAAATAGCTCGTGAGCCGAGCTCAATGAGCTTACGAGCTCAGCTTGAGCTAAACCTGACTTGACTCGTTAGCTCATGAGTCGGCTCGTTTAAAAAAATATTATAATAAAATATACTTGAAATAGATTATTATTTAGGATTTTAAATACAAAATTGTTAAAAATATTTAAAAATTATATCCCAATTTATTATATTAAGTAATTCTTCATTATTTTTCTTATAATTTCTCATTCTTTTTAGAATTTTATTATAATAATTGTTAAAATCATAATCATTTTTTCTCTTTCATAATAAACAAGTCGGCTCAAACTCGATTAATTATTAAGCTCAAGAGATGGCTCAAACTCAACTGGACTCCTTTACACCCGGTGTGAGCATCACATCGCAACATCAGGCTTAATAATTATAGCCTGTCAGGCCCAGATAACCTGTCAGGGTGTTTTTTTATAACTATTTAGTCTCAAACCATTTGGGTGTAACTTAGTACTACATAAATTGTAATGCAAACCTCAACTGAGCTTGTAACAAACGTGGGGATATGCAGATGGTTTAGATGAATGCTCATAAGATTTGAGTTGGCAAGATCTAATGAGCAGATACACTATAAAGGATTTTAAGGGACATCAAAGCTCAATTTAAAAGCTCCTTAAATTGAAGTCTTATTTTTTAAGGTCAATAAACCCAGCTCGATAATGCACGTTTACATTTACAAACGAGCAGCTTGCTTAACACTCAATAGTCAAAATGAATCCAAGCTGGTGCCACAAGCTCAAATCAAATTTGAACAAGTAATAATTTAAACAAATCACGCTTGAATACTATCACAAAAGCTTGAATCCAGGTTGAGACATGCTCAAACAAGCTTGTCGGAAACAAGTTTGAACTTGAATAGCCTCACGATTGTTAGCTTTTCAGCTTTTTTTGCATGGTATCAGAGCAACTAATACCTCACGATATATAGAACATGGTGCAATCCGATACATCTCAGGTTGAGTCCTTTCTCAATCCTCAAATCTCATCTTCTCTCAAATTCATTATTTCTAATATCAAGGTCATCGTTCCCACTCTACTGTCCAACGACACCTACTCCACCTAGAAATCGTAGATTCTCAAACTCTTCTCCGCCAATAACTTCTCCGGCTTCCTCTATGGCACAAACCCCATACCTCCTCCCAATATCACTAATGCAGACTCCACAATAAGTGAGATCCCCGCCTACAAACAATGGCAACTCATAAATCAAAACCTTGCCGCCGCCCTTTGCTCCACCCTCACTGCTTTCGTCCTCCCCTATGTCCATAACCTTAACACTAGGCCTGTCAATTTCTAACACGACCCGAAAACCCGACCCAAAAAATTCGGGTTAGGGTCAACCCGTGAAATAAACGGGTTGGGTTCGGGTCAAATTTTTGGACCCATTTATATTTCCGGTCGGGTTCGGGTTCGGGTCAACCCATCAACCCACTGGCGACCCGACTAACCCACGACCTCTCTATTTAATCATTATAACTCCGAGACGCTGAGTTCAATTGTTCGAGTCTTTGCCTCTTCCGTCTTATTCTGTTTTAGGGTTTCTACTCCTCGCTCTCTCTGAGCCTTCAGGAGCACTGGATTAGTGGAGTTCTCTTGCTATCTTCTTCTCTCAACCTATCGACTCTCGTGATTCCCCCGGCTTCTGAATTTCTCCTCGAATCCTCCTCCTTTCTGACTTTCTCGGTCGCGACGGTTGATAATATCTTGAATAACTCTTGACCTCTTGCTGTTTTGGTCCTTTTAGACTGTCAGTGTGACTTTCATATGGTGTTTCTGATTTTTATTTAGTTTTTCTATGGAAGATTTGTTCTTTCATTTTATAACAATTTTCGAGTTTCGAGTGTCGGCGTTTAAGCGTAGACTGCAATGCTATTTGGGTAGTTAGGCACTTGGGCTCTGAGGTTCTATTCTATTTTTCCTACTAGCTAGTAGCTGCCCGCTACAGCTGCTGCCTGCTGTTGGTTTTGTTGCTATTGTTGTAGTTCTGCATTGCTGTTGTTGGATTGGTCGGTTTTTATGATTATGATGAAGAACTTGGTGAAATTATACACTAGTAACAACACACATTTAGATGCAACCAGGTTATAAATTGGTAAAAGAGATTTTTATGGCTGAGCAGATACTATTTAATTGAATAGAAATTAAATTGATTAAAATCATATTACCAATTTGTAACTTTGGAGGGCTTAGTTTTTGGAGTTGTTGCAGCTGATGTATTTTTGCTAGGTTCACCCTGAGCCTAAGGCTTTGGCCTTTGGTTGCTAGCAATCAATGAATTATTTCTTCTTTTTTTTTTTTGGCAACATTGTAGGTTCTTAATTGTTGAACAATTGATGATTATGCATGAAGCCATGAACTGAAAGAGTGAAAGGAAAAAACTTAAGCAAAAAGGCTTTATACTTGTTTAGTAACTTTAGTTAAGTTGTATTTGGCTATTTGTAAATTGCAATATGTTTTTGTAACTTATAAGTTGTAAGAATTTATGAATAAAATTTAAATTTTATTGTTTACTGATCTATTGCATTTTGATTGTTTATTGTTTCTTATTTTCAATAATTTGCTTAAAAAATAGTAAAAATTCATTTTCAAAAAAAATTTATGGCGTGTTGGAGGGTCGTGTCGACCCGGATTGGGTTCGGGTTCGCAAACCCGTTTAGTTAAATAGGTCGGGTTCGGGTCGACCCGTTTACACCCGGGTCAAGTCGGGTTCAACCCGAACCCGACCCGTTGACCCAAATTAACACTCCTACTTAACACCTATTATGAAATTTGGACCACCCTCGAGCATCATCTCTAGGCGACCAACAAGTCCCGTGTTATCCAGCTCAAGAATGAGCTGCATAATGTCTCCATGAAGAATTCCTCCATGAGTCAATATCTTACTGAGATCAAAACTCTAGTGGATCACATTTCTGCTGTAGGATCCATAGTAGATCATGAGGATATTATCCTCTATACCCTTAATGGTCTACCGCCTCAATACCAATCTTTTAAAACTTCAATCCGCACTCAACTCAATCTGATAAGTCTTGATGACTTCTACTCGCTTCTTATCAGCAAAGAAATCAACCTATTGGCTAATTCTACCAAAGCCCATCTAACCACAAACCCATCCTAGGCCCTCTACAGCAATCACGAACGTGCCCCTCGCGGCCGCGAACAATTCTCATACAACACCCCACCTCGGAATCCATCACCCAACTCATCCAACTCCACCCCACTCATCTGCCAAATTTGTAACAAATGCGGTCACTCCGCATTCAAGTGCTGGCACTGCATGAATGCCAACTATATTCCTCAACCTGCTGCTCCTTCAACTAATCCTGCTCCTTCTGTGCTGGTTGCTTCCTCCTCTCTCCCAACAGAACGGATCCTAGACTCTGGTGCCACCTCTCACCTTACACCTCATTTCGCAAACTTGCAGCAACCAACCGACTACTCAAGCCCTGATCAAGTCACAGTGGGCAACGGCAGGAGCACAACTATCACTCATACCGGACAAGGACTGCTTCCACTTCCAACTGGTAATCTACTACTCTCCCAAATCCTTCACACTCCACAGATTTTTCATAATCTCCTCTATATTCATAAACTCACTCAAGATAATAACATCTCTATTCATTTCGATGCTCTTGGATACAAAATCCTAGACCAGTCTCGCAACTACATCCACCAAGGTCCTGCTCGTAATGGACTTTATCCGCTGCATCTATCATCCCAATCCACTCCCACGGTTCTCACTTCATTCGTCTCCTCCAAGACGTGCTGGCATTGACGCGTTGGACACCCTCACCACAGCATTGCCGCCACCATCTCACGCCAGCATCTGAACCTTCATAGTCCACTTAAGATATCTTCCAGTTTTTCCTGTATGACTTCTAAGAGCCACAAGTTAGCTTCCTCCACTTCTACTAATCACAAATGTACTCCACTTGCTTTATCACATTCAGATGTATGGGGGCCTTCCCCCACACTATCATCTCAAGGTTTTAGTTATCACTTGTTGCTTGACGGCAATTTTTCGCACTGTGTGGTTATTTCCTATGAGAGCAAAATCTGAAGTAACTTCATTAATTATCAATTTCAAACCGTTTATTGAAAACCAATTATCCACTAAAATCAAATACATTCGTACTAACTGTGGCAAGGAGTACATCAACCATTCCCTCCAATCTTTTCTTCAAACCAATGGCATACTACATCAAACAAGCTGTCCATACACACCCAAGCAAAACGGCCTTGCCTAGCGCAAGCACCGTCAAATTCTTGAAACCTCTCGCACATTACTCGCTGAAGCCAATTTACCTCACTCCTTCTAGCCAGATGCAGCCCTTACCGCAATATACCTCATCAATCGCATGCCCTCGCCAGTCACCAATCACAAATCTCCCATCAACTCCTATTCAATCAGCCCCCCACCTACGACCATCTCAGAATTTTTGGATGCACATGTTTTCCCTGGTTTCCCCCATCAACTCGCACCAAACTACAACTGAAATCCACAATATGTGTGTTTCTCGGTTACTCCGACACCCAGAAAGGATACAAGTGCCTCGAACAATCAACCGGCAAAGTCTTCATCTCTCGCCACGTTCACTTCGACAAATATGTATTTCCCTATCACCCATACCCTCATCTCTACCATCTGACTCCCCCCCACCTAATCCACTTCTCCTCATACCCACATCTAGCCTACCTCAACCTGATATATCCATCGTCTCTAATACCTCTATTGTCCCAACAAACTTCTCCCCACCATCTCCTATCCACTCACCTCAACTTTCATCATCCCTATCCCCTGCACAACAAACAACCCCCATCACCACCTCTCCTCAACCCACTCACCATATGCTCACCAGTCTTAAAACAGGCCACCTTAAGCCTCGTCAACCACTTAACCTTCTATCCTCCATCAACTCCCCAACTGAACCCACTTCATTTCATGAAGCATTCAACCACCCCGACTGGAAGAAAGCCATGGAAGCTGAATTCAACGCCCTTCAACGCAATGGCACATGGATACTAGTTCCCAAACCCATCTCCACTCAAATACTGGGATGTAAATGGACCTTTCGTCTTAAACCTCAACCCACCACTCATCCTATCGCTACAAAGCCCGACTAGTTGCCCTCAGCAATCACCAAGAACTTGGTCTTCATTTTGCCGAGTCATTCAATCCCGTTGCCAAGATGCCCTCCATTCGTATTCTCCTAACCCTCGCTCTCCACCATGACTGGTCAATCCACCAACTAGATGTATCTAACGCCTTCCTACATGGCTCCCTTGACAACACCATCTATATGACTCAACCTAAAGGATTTGAAGATCATCATCATCCTCATCACATCTATCTACTCAAAAAGGTCATATATGACCTCAAACAAGCTCCAAGGCAATGGTTCACTACCTTCTCCCAACACCTCTCTCTTGGGTTTCAACCATGCAAAATCGATCCATCCCTGTTCACCATCACCACACCCAACCACTCCACCTTTCTTCTCATATACGTTGACGATATTCTCCTCACCGGCTCCTCATCTCATCTCGATCAAATCATTCAAAGTCTTCATTCGACATTTTCCATGAAACACGTTGGTACTCCCTGTACCTTTTTTGGCATTCAAATACTTCACCAACCAAATACTCTCTTTCTCTCACAAGCCAACTACACCCTCTCAATCTTACATAAAGCTGGCTTTACCTCTTGCAATCCACCCTCAACCCAACTTTCCCCACCAGACCATCAAACTCTACCTCCACTACAGCTCCCTTCTCTTCTGAGATGTACCGCCATCTCACCGGTTCGCTCCAATATCTTACCATAACCCGTCCGGATATCGCTTATGCCACCAACCAACTGTGCCAAAACATGCACAATCCCTCAGTGGAACACTCTCAATGGTTAAAGCACTTGCTTAGCTATCTCAAGAGAACGGTCTACTACGGATTACCCATTACCAAAAGCTCCCTTCATCTACGCTCCTTCGCTGATTCAGACTGGGCCAGCGACACCTCTACTCGTCAATCCACCACCAGTCATTGCTCCTATCTTGGATCCACCCTCATCTCTTGGACGGTCAAGAAACAGCCCACAGTAGCTCACTCGTCCACAGAAGCAGAATATCGCGCCCTAGCTACAACAGCCTCGGACATAGTTTGGCTTCAACGACTACTTCAGGACTTCAGCATTCTAGTCACTCTCCCAACCCTGCTTCACTGTGACAACCTATCCTCCATTGCACTCGCTAGCAATTCGGTCTTTCACGCCAGGACCAAACACATTGAGATCGACTACCACTTCATCCGGGAACAAGTTCAAGCTCACTACATTCGTCTGCTAACCATCACCTCTCAGGATCAACCAGCAGATATTCTCACCAAACATCTCTCCACCACCCGATTTCAGCAGCTCCGCACCAAACTCACCGTTCAGCCATCATGAGTTTGAGGGGGGATAATAACAACCACAGCACTCTATAAGCTAGCAGGAACGTCTCAGGCCAAACCATTAATCCCTTAACAAACCACTGCATCACCACACCACACGTGTAAAGCTAAAAGTGGCACACTGCACTCACAGTACAACACTCACCTTTATACACATTAGTCTTATTTGTAAACAGCAGGCTTTTCTTTCCATTCGTTATTTCATCCTATGGATAATACAGATTCTTCTACATTTGTTCTGCCTTTACAGTAGAAGCAAATACTTTACACTGCTAGCTTTTCAGCCTTTTTGCACTTATCATTAAGGCATTTCAATCCTATGAAGATTTGCGCAACATATATGATCAATCATCGAATCAGACCAGGGATAAAAGTGGATGCGAGGTTAGGGTCAAATATAACACTCTAAGAGGTCTCTTTCTTGTTCAGTAACAAAATGGAAACCTACAGCAGAACCGAGAGTGGATGCTCAGTATGATTTAGTAGCCCCTTTTCAAATGTTCACCTCAATTTTAGGCGTTAAGGGGAGCTCCCTAGAGGTTGACCCTATTATATTATAGATGTAATGAAGCTGCAAAGTGAACTATTAATCCATAACTCATAAGATAAGGAGAAAAGAGAACTCAATCAGGCAAGAAAACAATTTGGATATTTAAGTGTTTTAGGGGGTGTCTTGACCTAAGCACTGAATGTAAACTAGTTAAGTCTAGGAAAGGTAAATTAAGGATTCGTTTGAGACGCATTTCTTACTATTTTTTTAAAAAAAAATTTAATAAAAAAAAATTAAACTAAAAAATTTTGTACTAAAAAATTACTTCAGAAAGTAGTAAGAAAGCCATCTCAAAGCCTAAATGAGATCAAGTTTTGGCCAAAGGCTAGCTAATGAGAGTTTTAGGCCACACCAATGTGGACTTGGCTTGGTACAATTTGGCTCAATTTGGCAATTTAGTTAAATTGGTCTTAAACTGGGCTAACCTGGCAAATGGACCAAACCTAAGAAGTCTCTTAATTTCCTACGGATTTTTAGGGTAAACTACAGTCCAAAGGCAATCACTCCAAGGTTGGGTCAACCCAAGTCAAGTTAATTGGCTAATTATGACTCATTTGGGCAATTGGGCTAATTTGGGTTTAGCTTGGGTTAAATTAGCCAAGTTGGACTAAATGAGCTCCTAAGCTTCCAAGGTACACTAAGGTGGCTGGCGGTTAAGGTTGCCAAAAAAGCTCATTCAGTTCACCACAATAATTAGCTTGTTTAATTAATTTTTATAAGCTTATATATTCAATAAGCCAAACACAAATAAAATCTTATTCGATCATATTCAGCTCGATAGCTTGATTATGCATATATACTTATGTATTGTGTGTTTGTATATTATGTATATTCATTCATATTCATACATCAATATTTGTATGGAAATATGTAAATATAGTAATATACATGATGATAAGTTTATTCTATAATTCTTATGACTTGAGTAGATTTTATGATCATGAACAGCTCATGTTATGCTCAATATTTTAACAAACAAGCCAAATACAAACAAAAATTTTTGACTTGTTCCCCTAACGAGCAAGCTAAAGAAAATTTAGCAAGGTCAAGCTCTGCTCATTTACACCCCTACATAATTGAGAAGAACACCGGCTAAAAGGAAAACCGAGCTAACAATCCAAAATGATCTTGAAATTTGAAACTATACCCCAATCACCTAGAAAATGATATAATAACTCAAACATTGGCCTTGCTATCAAATGGGCAATTTCTAGCATCCTGAATATTTGATTTATCAATTTTTATTCAGTACTTACAACAAAAGGAAAGTGAGAAATGCGATAAATTACATTGTCAAATACTTCCATTTTGAATAATTTTAACTCAACCAATGTTTGAATTATTACCAGAAGATGATCTAGAGAGGGTATGATGAGTGGATGTGTTTGTCATACCAGAATTGAATATTGTATTTTGAGAAGATCCTGATGAGGGTGGATGGATAGCAGAGAGAGGAAGCCTCGGTCCAAAAGGATACATTTGCTGTCGTTGCATAAACTGTGAGTGAGGATGGGGCAAACTGTTCCCATAAGCAGGAGTAAGGTTTCCCTGCCCACTGGTGACCGGCATTGCTGTTGGTCTGAGGTTTAAATTCCCAGTTGATGCTGCTACTGAACCTGCCATCCCAGTGGATCCTGCTAATGAACCTGCCAGTGTAGAAGCACCCGGCGGTGCAAAGCAGGCGGACATGAGCCGCACACGCTCTGCTGAAATCCTTTGCCTCGTTCTCTCCGCCTGTTCACATTCCTTCAATAAAAATGTTTCCACCTCTGCAAATTGTTTTAGCTTCAGCTCCAATCTCTTTAACTGCTACAGGAAAATAAGTTGGTTTGGAATGTTTTCAAATTTTTGCAAGTTGATGGATCATACCGAAGCTCCTGACAGCAATAAACAGCATGCACGTCTAAAAACATTCCAAACTATAATGTTTATGTATCAAAGATGGCTGAAGTCAATAGAAGATCATGATAAACATTAAGCTGAGGAATCTTTAATCTATTATTGAATGGGTCTATTCCACTGTTAGAAGCATGTAAAGAACTGCTTCAACATATAATTAACACGAAAGAAAAACTTTAGACAGATTCATAAATGCCCCAGATAGTTGGAAAAAGGCCAATGACAGTGATGTTGAGCATGATTATTACAATGAATTTTCCAACAACTAACAAAAAACAAAAAGAGGCTGATGAGGATATTGGAGATCAGCGGCTACGATCTGAAGTTTAATTTTTTATTTTTTTGTGTGTTTTATATACTAGTTTATTTTATATTTCTGTTTTTCTCATTTTACCCCTAGGGGTGGTCATAAGGTGTTGTAGCCCGAAGGGCATTTTAGTCATTGTTTCTTTTCTTTTCATGAAGCCTATTTATAGGCTAGTTCTCTTGTATTTTGGGTTAATGATGATGATGAATAAAATTTCAGCGTTTTACTCTTATGAGAGTTTGAGGGTTCTTGGAGAGAACTTGGAGAAAGTCCCTTGGTGAAGGGCAACGCAATACCCACCAACCTTGGAAGCGTCCGGATTCATGGCTCATTACCTGTTCTTTCTTCCCCTTCCCTTCCTCTCCCTCCACCTTTCAGCCGTTCCCTGGATCCCACACCACCGGCCACCTTCAAGCTCCACCACCGCCGGCCATCCCTAAGCCCACATCCCTTACTCTCGGCCAACTACTACATCCCTCCACCTTTCCTACATAACCATCCTCACCACCACACCACCTCATCTCCAAACCCTAGCCCACCCCATAACCGCCGACCACCCCTAGTTCCCAATCCCCTTAAATCCACCGGCCTCCCCTAGCCTCCATTAGCCGGCCGCCCCTCCACCCTATTCCTCTTGAATTTTGAATTTCAAAATTCAAATCTACTTTAATTACTTTCCTAATTTATCTCGCCATTAATTTAGAAAGTTACATCATGTGAATTCAAATTTATATTTGAATTTCAAAGCTTTCCCTATTAATAAACTCAAATTAGGAAACCACCCAAATCTAGTAAATTTGAATTCAACCTCAGATTTAATGATAATCTCTAATTAAATTCCCCCGAGCCCACATACATTGAACCTAGACATTTTACCTCCCTTCCCTATGGCCGGCCCTCTCTCTCTCTCCAATCTAGTCACTAACTCCTAATTAAATTCCCCCACTAATTCCCTTAGCAGCCGCCCCCCCCCACCCATTAACCATATTTGGGATTTTTTGAATGTCAAAATTCAAATCTCCCTCCCTCCAAAATCTCTCCCTTGATTAGGAATTCAAAATCTGAGTTCTCCCTAATTTCAGATTTTTAATTTCTCTCTTTTCCCTCCACCCAAACCCTAAGAACCCAAAGCCAAGTATCATCTCCCCTTACCTTGGCCGCCCCCTATCCCTTGCTTTCTGCGATCCCTATTTGATGGCCAGTGATTCCAGCAAGATCAGCTTGCTTCCAGGTGACTCCAGAAGATCGTTTGTGATTGTCCAAGGCATCCGGTAGTGCATAGCTGCTATCCGACCTTCCCAGGACTCTGTTAAACTGCTGCCAAGCAGATTCCTGTAATTCCACACCTGCTGTCCAGCCCCGGAGTCACCCTATCGCTGTCCAGATTTTTCCTGGTTGCTGTTTGGAGTTTCCAGCACCTAAAACCTGCTGTCCAGATAACCGGGAAGGTGCATTTGCTGTCCAAAACTTGCAAGGATCTGTCCAAGACCAAAACTGCTGCTGTCCTGAAGTTCTGCACCTCTTCCCAGCTGTTCCTTGGTGCGCGAAAGGCTCTTGGTTGCTGTCCACCTCTTTCCCAGCATTCAAACGACCTTGCCGGAGTGCGTATCTCTCTTGTCTTTGGGTAAACTCGACATCCGACTCTCTATCTTCATATTTGCATCCTTAATTGTGGTTTTATTACATTCATGAAGATCATGTTAATGCTCATCCGCTAAAGCTTAGTAAATTATAGAGTTGTGTGAGGGATCCTTCATAGTACTAATCTCATTTTTAGTCTAGGGATTTCTTGTTGAAACTTTCCATGTATGCAATGTTAGATTAATTGATTGTTTTACGGTCTTAACTCCTATGCATGTGATTTAGCCTAAGCTTGTGTCACCGCTCTTTATGTTTTATTTTGTCATTCGAAATCACTATAAAGATATAATTATTATGCTCTAAATATTAAACGTGCAAATTCTTTAATCTAATTATCCTTGCATGTACGTTCTACATTAGAGGCTCCCCTCATTAGAAACTCCCCTGAAAATTTTGGCATCATCATTGAAAATGAGTCCAAGAATTTATTTTTCAAAGAAGTTGCAACTTAACAAAAACCAAAAAGAATTTAAATCGGTTAACACCAACTAGAACTTAGATCACTTAAAACGAGCAAGAACTTCAGATTGGTTAACTCATTTAATGCAAACAAAATGTAGGGTTCAATCTTGACAGCCATGGCATAAGCAAAAAACTATCAATGCCAACTCTGAGAAAAAGTGAAACATTGCTGAATTTCTAAATCCCCCTAGCTTAATAAACCTCTGAAACTATTAAGATTATTCTGACCCCTTCTTTGAAAAAGATTACTCGAAAGCATAAATGTTACATTTTTCGAGCCAATCTCTTCAAAAAGTCCAAATTAAAAGAATGATGAATTGCCCATGGGTTTTTATGTTGGGGTGAAAGTAAACCACATAACAAAACAAACAAGAAAATAGATTTGCAGCAAAAAGTAAACAACACCAGGATTTAACGTGAAAAATTCAAAACCGAGAAAAAATCACGGAGCCGCATCACACCAAGAAATCTACTATGAAAATGGGAAAAAATTTATACAAATCTCTCTTCTCTATCGCTCTCTCCTTGATGCTCTTCTCTCTCACTCTCTCCTTGCTTCTCCTCTCTTAACACCATTCTTACACAAGAACAAACAAAGATATACAATACATATCACCAAGGGATGTCACCCTTAAGAAAAAAGAGAAAGAAAAATTGTCCAACCGGCCTCACAGTGCTGCAGTGCCTGTTTGGAGTGCTGTGGCACTCAATGCTCTGTATCCAGTCTGCCTGACTGCACTGCTGCGCTAGATCTTGAGAGCTGTAACGCTCTGCTCTTTGTGTTTTCTCCAAGTAAACTATGCAATATCAGGGCACTCAGGTACATAATGCTTGGGCACTCAGATACGAGCACAGGGGCGTTGTACGAAAAAAATTTGCACCTGAACCCAAGAAGGGGGAGGACCTCCCACACCCCCCAACGAGCACGACAAACTGAGTTAAGGTTCGTGGCAACAGTACAACCAGACTGATCGACACAATTAGATTCCACACAAACCAACAATCTCCCACTTAAAACTGATTGCAATCAATCAATCTCCCGATCTGCAACACCAATCATAATACATGTAATGTGGCTCACCCCTACTCTCACTGTCATAAAGATCAACTAAAGCTACACATAACTTCAATTTATCAACTGTCACCGTCTTCATCAGCATGTCTGCAAGATTCTAGGTCGTGTGTATCTTCTCCGAAGATAACTAACCATCTTCCAAAAGCGATCTGATGAAATGATACCGAAGCTGTATGTGCTTCATCCTGGCATACAATGCAAAATTCTTAGTGTTGAAGGTAGAAGTAACCACACAACGAAACAAACAAAAAAATAGAAATGCAGCGGAAAGTAAAGAATACCAAAATTTATCGTAAAAAAATCCAAATAAAAAAAAAACCCACAGAGCTACACCACACCAAGAAATCCACTATAAAAATTGGGAGAATTTTGTATAGATCTCTCTTCTCGCCCGCTCTCTCGTTGCATCTCTTCTCTCTTACACCGTTCTTACACAAGAACAAACAAAGAGATGCAATGCATACCACCAAAGGATGCCACCCTTTAGAAAAATAAGAAAGAAAAACTATCCAACTAGCCTCGCAGTGTTACGGTACCAATTTGGAGCGTCACGACACTCAACGCTCTGTCTCTAGTCTATTGATACCCCTGGAAAATAAAAACAGCAAATAAAAGAGAAGAACGTATGAACACAAAGATAGGGTTGAATTATTTTTCCTTCAATAATAAAGCAAGATACAATTGATCTACTATTTGAGAGGTAGATCAGCTCTCCCACAAATCCTAGACACCATTAGGAACTCACAACAAACATTGGAAAAATAAACTTAGCAATCTCCTCCTTAAACTATAGACAAACTCCCCCTTAAATAGCCCTAGAACACTATAACATAATTAGAACCTTCCTAATCAGCATAAACATAATTTAGGAAACCTTTCTAAATAAATAAAACCTTAGTAATCAACATAAACATAATTTAGGAAACGTTCCTAAATAATTAAACATGATTTATGAAACCTTCCTAAACAATTAAACATGATTTAGGAAACCTTCCTAAATAACTAAACACTTCCTAAATAGCATAAACACAATTAGGAAACTTTTCTAAATAACTCCCCCTTGATTAGGAACCTTCCAAAATAATATTCTTTAATTATAAACTTTTCTAAACAATTCCCTCTTGATTATGAACCTTCCTAAACAGCTACCCCTTCTAGTCGTGGGCCCCCCAGTGTATCAATACTCCCTCCCCAAAAATACACCTTGTCCTTAAGGTGGAACAAAGGTATTGTCCATATGAGAGTTTGGATTGCTAAAGTGTTCTTGTTATGTCTGCTAGAGTTTTGCCATACGATTTCTTAGCAGCCTGTGCTTGCATAAATCTTAGATATTCTTGCTGGACCTTCTTTATTGCTATTTTTTTCTTTGTTTCTTCCCCAAGCTTAGTGTCATTCAGAATTCTCCTGATCTTTTTCTTCCGGCTCTTGCTTATTGATACATTGATTTCACCATCTGAAAATGCTAAATCACTATCAGCACTAGCATCCACATCTGAAGTATGAGATTCAAACTGTTTAAATTCAAAAAAAAGATAAGAAGCATTTCGAATGGCAGGTTCATCAAATCTCTCACAGGTACACTCATCATAAGGAAGGCCACACCATTTAACCAAAGCTTTTCCTCCATCATTTTCCAGTTTACTCAAAGAAATAATGCGTTGTGGCCGGAACTATTATTCTTCACATCAATTTATGATAGTCACTCCATACTTTCCTTTATAATTCTCAAGTTCTCTATGCTATAACTTTTAACTGGTCTTCCGAAACCCAGCTGTTATACATGTTTGATTTACCTGCCCATTTAACAAAAAATTCGTAAGTAGCACAACCAGTGTCCTTAGGCCTCAATTCTAGCTTTGATTCCTTTGGTAACAATATTTTCAAAACTATGATAAGTTCAAATTCTATGGTACAAGCAAGAGCATCTTGTGACACACAATTGGTTGGCATTTCAAAAGACCTAGGTGTATGAACCTCATTGTGGTTTTCTACATGAAGAAATTCAACATGTATACTCTCCTCCAAATACTTCTTAATGATCAAGTCTCCAAAATTTCTATCATCACTAAGTTTAAACCCTTTGCTAGCCATGCAATGATCTAGTGAGGGCTGACAATTTAATAACTTGTCCTCTGCCTTGCCCATGAATTCCCTAGCTCCACATGTTTTCCCATTAACATCTTTACCCGAGTCAACGAAATTCGCAGCAATTTTAAAAGCAATCAAATTTGCATCACCTTGGAACTCCTTATCCATGGCATTCTCCAACTTCCTATCTACAACTTTACTTCCTTTAAAACAATCTATTTGATCATGATTTTGCTGACTAGTTGAATCACAAGATGGAAACTCGATTTGCAGCATTGCAATATCTGCATTCATTTCTGCTTGAGAAGTGGCCTTGCCAATTGCTTGACTAATACATGACGACTCCGTCTGAACTCAACGAGAATGCGGACAACCTAAGGTGTGTTATGAAAAAATCCTCATGAAAAGTCATTGTCATCTCAGAATTTTCATCTATCAGTGTTCGTATGTACCGTCATCCCCAAATATAGAAGGATGAGATCAAGATATTGATTAGGGAGATGCTAGAGAAAGTGACTATTCGATCTACAGTCAATCCATTTTTCAGTCCAGTGCTATTAGTCAAGTGCTTCAATAACAGTTTTCTTTGTTCACCTTGAGGACAAGGTGGTACTTTAGGAGAGAAGTATTGATGGATTGGCCGATTTGAATGAGAGGGAATCAAAAAGTTTCCTAATCAAGAGAGTTATTTAGGCAAGTTCTTAATCAAAGTGAAATTATTTAGGAATGTTTAAATTATAAATGGGAGGGAATTATTTAAGCAAGAGATCTAATTTGAATTCAAAATCTAAGAGGAAAATATTTAGAGAAAAGGAGGATGAATTAAGGGGGGATTGTTTAGGAAAGTTTTAATTACAATTGAGAGGGAATTAATTAGGGAAATAAATTTAATTTAAATTCAAATCTGAAAGGGAATTAGTTAGGGAAAGGGGGCTAATTTGGGAGGGAATTATGCGAGCCTATTTAAGGCTAACAATAGGGTGATTTCAGATTATGTTTTGGGAGTTTGTTGAATTTAATTTATTCTTAGATTATTTGGGCTCTAGCCCGTGGCTAGGGATTTTGGAGAGCCGGATCTTCCTCTCCAATTGGAGATTCAACTATATCTTGCTATTTTCTTTCATATATTTTGTAATAAAAATAATTTTGGTGTGTTTTTCTTTCTAATTTCTTATTATCGTTCGTTGATTTCGAGAAAATTACATCCACTTCCTATCAGAAACCTTCCTACACTTCCTAAATAGCATAAACACAATTAGGAAACTTTTCTAAATAACACCCCCTTTAATTAGGAACCTTCCCAAATAATATTCCTTAATTAGGAACCTTTCTAAGCAACCCCCTCTTGATTATAAATCTTACTAAACAACTCCCCTTTCCTGGCTGTGCCACACCCCCCCCCCACCCAACGCACGCGCACAAGCTTATCATTTTCCTGACAACAATGCAATGCTAGATCTTGAGAACTGCAACGC
This sequence comes from Dendrobium chrysotoxum, assembly GCA_019925795.1. Taxonomy (NCBI): domain Eukaryota; kingdom Viridiplantae; phylum Streptophyta; class Magnoliopsida; order Asparagales; family Orchidaceae; genus Dendrobium; species Dendrobium chrysotoxum. The sequence continues at coordinate 20,095,786 of CM034312.1, read as the reverse complement.
TCTACTCTGTCTTTTCTTCAAACAAACTATGTAGTGTCGGGGCACTCGGGTACGCAATGTTGGTGTCGAGGCATTGTACCAAAAAAAATTTGCACCCGACCCAAGCAGGGGGAGGACCCCCCAGCAAGCACGACAAACTGAGTTGAGGTTCGTGGCAACAGTACAGTCTGATTGATCAACACAATCAAATTCCACACAAACTAACACTTGGCCAGATGAATAGCATTCATGCTATCACTATGCAACTTTTCATCCCTTTGCCTCTTGCCAAGTTCTGTCAAGAAACTTTGCGACTATATCATCTTCTTGTTAGCCTCAATGATAGCAATGTAATTAGTTTCTATGGTTGAAAGGGCAACAATATTTTGTAACTTGAAAACCCAACTCACTGTAGTCTTACCCAAGGTGAAGATATAACCTTTTGTGCTCCTACCATCAAGATCTCCAACAAAATCAGAATCTAGAAACTCCAGTAAATTAATCCATGCACCTCCAAAGCAAAGAACTATGTCACCTGATCCTCTCAAGTACCTAAGAATCCAGTTAACTGCCTCCCAATAAAGTTTTTTTCTAGGTTGCTCATAAATCTGGTGACTACTCCAAATATATATGCTATATATGGTCTTATACATATAATAAAATACATTAAACTTTCAACTGCTAAAGCATATGGAGTCTCTCCATTTGCTCTAGAGATTTAGGTGATTTTTTTCTTAAATAGTTAAAAATGACTACCTATGGGAGTCTAAATTAGCTTTATCTCTCTCATATTGAATCTCTATAGCACCTTTTTAACATACTCAACTTGAGACAACTTCAGTATGCATGTAATTTTATCCCTACTGATTCTCATACTGAGAATTTTCTTTGCTGGACTCAGATCTTTCATTTCAATCTCCAATGATAACTACTCATTCAGACATTATTTTCTTTATATATGACCCCGCAATCATCATGTCATCCATATACAAAAGCAGAAAAATATAATAGCTATCAAAATATTTGAAAAAAATAATAGTGATCTGTCTGGCACTTCGTGACCACATACTACTGTCTGACATAAACCTATCAAATCTCCTATACCACTGCCTTGGTGTCTGCTTCAACCCATATAGACTTCTTTTAAGCCTACACACCATATTTTCTTTACTTGTGGTCACATACCCTTGAGATTGCACCATATATAACTCTTCTTTAAGGTCATTATGAAGAAATATTATCTTTACATCCATCTGCTCTAGATGTAAATCTTTCACTGCTACTATGCTCAGTACAACCCTGATTGCAGTCATCTTCATCACTTGAGAGAATTTCAGTGAAGTCCACTCCTTCCTTCTGCTGAAAATCTTTTAACTACAAGCATGGCCTTATTACACTTGCTACTATCAGGTTCTTCTTTCAGCCTGTAAAAACCAACTTATTTTGCAGTGCTCTCTTGTCTTCTAGTAGTTGTATCAAATCCCAAGTTTGATTCAACTCAAGTGAATGCATCTCATCATCCATGACTTGCTCCCACTTTTTAAAAAATTAACTTGAATGGTCTCATCATAGCACTCTCATTCACCATTATTTGTCAGCAATATATAGTATAAAGAAAAAGAATACCTTTATATTGTCTTAAAGATTCTGGTGAATCTCCTAACTTTAGTAGCAGATGTCTAAGAAACCCTCTGTGCTTCATCAACTTTATCTTCTTGATCATCATCATTCTCTATATCAACATATTTGGAGAATCTTCAGGAATCTCATTTCTGTCCTTGTACATTTCCTTTTCATTGAATTTAACATTCATGTTCCTAATAAATTTCTAATTCTGATAATTCGAGAATTTGTAGCTAAATTCATCTAAGCCATATCAAATAAATGTACATTTTATAAATTTTGGATCAAGCTTACTCTTAAATCCTGCATCAATATGAACATAGGATGAACAACCAAAAACTTTGAGGTGAGATACACTTACCTCTTTGACACTCCAGGCTTCCTCAGGTAACCCCTCATTTAGAGGAACTGATGGACCACGATTGATCAAATAAACAACAGTATTTACTCGCTCTGCTAAAATTGTTTGGATAGATCTGCATGCAACCTCATGCTCCTGACATACTCAGTAATAGTTCAATTCATGCACTCTACAACACTATTTTGTTATGTTCATGAAACAGTAAATTCATGCCTAATCCCATTCAAAATATAATACTCCTTAAACTTCTTATCACGATACTCACCACAATTATCTGATCTGAGACTCTTGAGCTTTAAACTTGTCTCATTCTCAACCATGACCTTCCACTTCTTAAAAATATCAAACACATCGTACTTGTATTTTAAGAAGTGCACTTATACATCTATGTTGTGATCATCAATAAAAGTGAGAAAATACAAATATCTTCTTATAGAAGTAAATGGAGCAAGAAATTATACATAATTATGCACTAACTCCAACTTATTTGACTTAACACAAAATAAAAATAAAAAAAAAACTTCTTTGACTTAACATTTGAATCAATATTTGAAAAACTCACCCTATATTGCTTGTCATATACATAGTCTTCACAAAAATCTAAATTTATAGATTTTACACTAGGAAGATTTCCTCTAGTAAGAAGTAAATGCATACCTTTCTTACTTATATGGCCAAGCCTTTGATATCAAAGACCTCCATCAACATCAGAATCAGAATCAGCTACTCCAATAAAATCTGATCTTTTGTTGATAACATAAAGGGTGCTTTCAATACTGCTACGAGCTATAACCATAGTCCCTTTTGTCACCTTCCACGAATCTCATGTGAATAATATCATATGGCCTGAGTTTACAAGCTGACTCACAGAAACTAAACTCCTCTTCAGACAAGAAACATGCCTAACATTTTTAAGTCTCCAAATTGACCCATCAAACATTTTGATATTAACATCTCCCTATCCAACAATGCTGTAAGGCTTGTTGTCCCCCAAATACACTTTACCCAAATCATCTTGAGTGTAATTCTTGAATGCCTCCTTGTTATAATTTGCATGAAATGAAGCACATAATTCTATAATCCAAGATTCAAAATTATCAAGAGATAAAAATTAGATAATCTGATTGAAACTCTTCTACAGATATATTTACAAAGTATTTTTTATTTTGACCTCCACCATTAGCCTTCTTTGGAGCTGTATAGTCCTTCAAGTAACTCTTCTTTCCACAACTCCAACACAACTTTTTCTCTACCTGAAATAGACTTCTCTCTTTGATTTAGATCTTCTTCTATTTGGATTTCTCTCTAAACCCCTTCCTTTTGCTTCAATATTTATAGTAGAATTTGAAAATTCACCGTTTACCCTCCCACGAACCTCTTCATTAAGCATTAACCCCACAATGTCCTCAAAGTTCAGCTTTGAACTTCCTAAATATTTACTCACAATCTTCTCAACTATTTGACAAAAAAAATAATAACAACACTCTCACCTCTGTTGCAAATCTGGGCCCAAGTATAATGATTTTGATGATAACAAATATTATTGGTTCTTTACTTCTGCTATTCTTGGATATCTATTTTTGTTTGCCTTGCTTACTAAGCTGTGAGGTCCACAGGTTCACTTGAAATGTCAATCAGCTCAAGATCAGATAGACTAGGATTGAGTCAGTCTGTAATTTCTATTCCAATGCATCTTTTACCTTTTCTTGAGTCAAATGTACTGTGATGAATCCTGAAGTTAAGTAACCTCGCACACATACACTCAGGGGGAGAAATTTTGTGAGTCAGAGAGTTTTCTGATTTTTTATCATATCTTACAGAACGATTCTAAATCATTCTGGACGATCAGTTAAAAATAGAAACCCTAATTAGAACATCCCTGAGTATTAAGTTTGCTTAACTAATCATCATGGATGATTTATATCGTACAGAACGATCAGTACATATTGAAACAAATAGTCATCAATCATCAATCACAATTTAGGTAAAGATTTCATAATTCAAAATTTGTTTTAATCGTACAGGACGATCCATATCGTCCTGAACGATTCATGACAATCATGTCTAAAATAATCTCTTGATTAGGGGATTAATTATAGTTAAATTAATCGGTCAAATTGTACAGGACGATCGGAGACCATCGTCCTGGATGATCCGGGCACTACATGGTACAATAATTAATCGCCACTTATCGTACAGGACGAAAACTTTAACTTTTCAACTATCGTCCTGGACGATAAATCTGCATGTATTGGATGAACCGTGTGCTGCATGGGACGATAATTGATCGTCATCCATCGTACTGGACGATCAATAGCCACTCGTGAACTAATCGTCCCGGACGATAGAAATATCATACGGGATGATTCTTTCAAATACTTGAACTGATCGTACAGTGCAATGCTGATCATACTGGCTGAAAGGGTTGTTTTGTACTAATCGTACAGGATGATATTTAAATCATCCTGGACGATCTTTGCTGCCAAATTGAAATTAAAGCTATTTTTAAAGCCTCCTATTTAAGTTTTCTTAATTGCTGCTAAGTAGTCTTTTGCTGCTGTTCTAACCTGAGAGAGCTTAGAGAAGGAGAAGGAGAGTTTGGGAGAGAGAGAGAGAGAATCTTGTGAGGGAGAGTTTGTGAGGGGATTCACAAAAATTACTCCAAGCAAGGATTCGATCGTCTTCTTCCTTTTTTGTCCTTGGTTCCTTGGTGGCTCTGAGGAGACGATCATCAGTATCAGATCGAAGTTCTCTATCTACTCCAAGAGGGAGTAAAAGGATTGTCAGATTCTCTGCCTACTCCAGGAGGGAGTAAAAGGATTCCCGTGGTTCTCTGCCAACTCCAGGTGGAAGTAGAAGGATTCCAGGTTCTTTGCCTTCATCAGGAGGGTTAAAAAGGATTCAAGATTCACTACCTCACCGGGTCGGTGGAAAGATTTTGTAAGGGCTTTTCCACATTGCTGTGGGAGCAAAAGGAGAGACACTAATTGATTAGTGCAATACCTGGAACGGGTGGTTCTGGGGAGTGGACGTAGGTCAGATTTGACGAACCATTATAAAATTCCGTGTGCTCCTTATTAGTTTTTTCGCGTTTTATTTCCGCACTTTTATGTGATTTGTTCTGTGGTTGAAATATTTGATTTTGATATCTGCTTCAGTTTAAGATTGTTTAGTTTTTAAATATTTAAAAAGACAAAAAGATTTTTCATTTTTGTTTAAGAATTTTTAAAACAATAATCTACCCCCCATCTTGGTTAGCCTCGGGCTAGTTCTATAGGATTTAACCACCCTCATGAACTTTCAAGTGGTATCAGAGCGGGATTCATAAAATTAAATTTTAAAAAAAATTTGAATCTCGATCAATGGCTAACTTTGGTAATCACAACACTACGGAAGGTTATTCAATTACTCGACCACCTCTATTTGATAATATTCCTTTTGATTTTTGAAAAACTCGCATATCCATCTTTTTACAATCAATTGATTATCGCATGTGGATGTTAGTTAATGATGGATATTCTGCACCTTCTCATCTTATTAATGACATAAAAACTGAAATCACTTTTGCTGAATGGACAACTGATGATAGAGATTTAGCACAACTGAATGCTAAGTGTTTGAACTATTTTTTCTGTGCCTTAAAATCTGAAGATTACATGCGTGTATCTACTTGTTCTACTGGAAAAGAAATTTGGGACAAATTATGCATAGCATATGAAGAAACAACTGAAGTTAAACAATCTAGGTTGAACATTTTGCTTCATGACTACGAACTCTTTCGCATGAAACCTAATGAATCAATTTCTGAAATATACACTAAGTTTACACAAATTGTTATATCCCTACATGCCTAAGGAAGAGAACTCACAGACTATGAAAAAGTGAACAAGATTCTGAGATGTTTATCGTCTTCCTTTGATGCAAAAATTACTGCCACTATTGAATCTAAGGACTTGAATGTTTATTCAATTGATAACTTACGTGGATCGCTAATTGTTTACGAGCAAGGAGTAAACAAAAGGCAGCTTGATTCAGGTGATAAGAAAAAGGAGAAAACTGTAGCCTTAAAGGCTAATGATTTTGACACTAATCCTTCTGATTCTGATGATGACATTACAATTTAAAAGCTTCTTAAGGAAAAAATAAAAGCATCATCAGAAGTGGAATAAAGGTAAGAACAATAAACGTTCTAAAGTTTCTTCTGATGTTATTTATTTTGAATATAGGAAGCTAAGGCATCTGAAGTCTGATTGCCCAACTCTGAAAACTCACCCAAGTAAGGAGAAGGATGAAGAAAAAAAACCTAAGTTCAAGAAGGACAAGCAAAGGACCCAAAAGACTTTCTGGGTGGACTCAACATCAGACTCCTTTGAAACTGAAACTGAAAAAGAGGTAACAAACCTGTGCTTAATGGCTGATGATCATCTTGATCACTCTGATCAAGAGGAGGTATGTGAGCTTGCCTATGAACAATTGTTTGAAGTTTCTGAAAAAAATCATTCTTCATATAGGAAGCTTAAAAAATTACATGCAAGCCTCAAATTTGATTTTTTAATTCTGCAGAAAGAGCATGAATGCTTAAGGAAAGATCACTCTACTCTGGATAACAATCACATGGCCTTATTAGATGAATTTGATGAATTAAATAAAAAACATTCAGATTTAACTACTAAGCATGATTCATTAAAAATATCGCATGTTGATTTAGAAAAAGATTTCAAAGAATTAGAAACTATTGCATGCAATTTAGACAATAGTGAGCATAAATTAAAACTGGAAGTGTCAAGCTATGAAAAGACTAATGAGTTTCTAAGGAAAAAAATCATTGCATTAGAACAAAATAAAACACCACCTTTACTTGAAAAATTTTATAAACCATCAACAAAGCATGCATCATTCAAATATAAAAAGGGGCATCAAAACCCAAATAGATTAATAAACCATTTTCCTGGTATTAGATGTTTTCTTGTGGCATGCTAGGACACATCTCCCACACTTGCACCATTCACCGTAAAACACATTTGGTGTGGAGACCAAAATTGTAAAATTCACAGCATAACATGCATGCATCTCATTCTTCTTTCCATAAAATGAGACCCAAACTTGTTTGGGTTCCCAAATCTGACATCTGATAATTTTATAGGTGTGCTCTGACATAAGGCCTCGTGAGAGCATGTGGTACCTGAACAATAGATATTCAAGGCATATGACTGGAGATGCAAATCAATTCATTTTGCTGGAGGTCAGGGCATAAGGCAAGGTAACACTTGGAGATAACACCATCAGGAGAGTGATGGGCTCAGGTATAATTGGTGATTCAAAAAATTTCATCATTGAAAATATTTTGCTTGTAAATGAACTTAAACATAACCTGCTCAACATCAACCAGCTCTGTGGCAAAGGCTTCAGTATAAAATTTATGCTAACTAACTGTATTATAAGCTTAAATGACAAAATTATTTTAGAAGGAGATCAACAATATTTACATGCTGGATTTAAATTGCTTTAAAACAGATATTGCTCTTTGCTTAAAAATAATTGTTGATGAATTATGGCTGTGGCATAGGAGATTGTGTCATGCAAAGCCTTAGAAAAATCACCCAAAAATACTTAATGAGAGATGTCTCCAAACTAGAGTTCACTAAGAACCACCTGTGTGATGCCTGTCAGTTAGGAAAGTAAGTCAAATCCTCCTTCCACTCAATCAAAGACATTAACACTAGCAAACCCTTAGAAATCTTTCACATGGATCTCTTTGGACCTATCAACACTTCAAGCCTAGGAGGGAAAATCTTTGGGTATGTGATAGTTGATGATTATTCGATATTCACTTAGGTTAGATTTCTATCTCATAGAGTGAATCATTCTCGAGGAGTTTTGATCTTTTTCCACTTGAATTCAGAGGAAACTAGGTTGTGAAATATTAACCATTCCTAGTAACCATAGTAGAGAATTTGAAAATGAAAAAATTGAGTCTTTTTATAAGGAGCAAGGGATAGATCATAATTTTTCAGCTCCTAGGAGCCCTCAGCAGAACGAGATAGCTGAAAGGAAGAACAGGACCCTGATAGAAGCCGCTAGAGCCATATTAGCTGTATACTCACTTTCTAAATACTTCTGGGCAGAAGCGGTGAATGCAGCATGTTATGTTCTGAATAGAGTAAATCTTATATCTAAGCTGAACAAGATACCCTATAAAATTCTGGAGGAAAAGGTAGAACCTGAAGTTTCACTGCCTAGAGAATGGAGATACTCTTCAAGTCATCCTAAGGAACAGATCTTAGGAGACCCATCTGAAGGTATCAGAACTAGGCATGGGCTTAAAAAAAAAAATAAACCACTCTGTCTTCATTTTAATGACTGAACCCACTAACCTAAATCAAGCCTTATCTGATGAATTATGAATCCTAGCCATGCAAGAAGAATTGAATCAATTTGTAAATAATGATGTTTGGGAATTAGTTGAAAGACCTACGGGTCAAAATGTTGTTGGAACTAAATTTGTGTTCAAAAATAAAATGAATTATTCTGGTGTGGTGATTAGAAATAAGGTAAGATTGGTGGTTAAGGGGTACAATCAGATATAAGGGATTGACTTTGAGGAGACTTTTGCCCTTATAGCTAGATTAGAAGTCATTAGGGTGGTACTAACCTTTGTCTGTTTTAAGGGATTCAAACTATTTCAAATAGATGTTAAGAGTGCCTTTCTGAATGGAGTGATAAAAGAAGATGTGTATGTTGAACAACCCCCAGGCTTTGAAAATTCACAATTTCCTAATCATGTGTTCAAATTAAAAAAAGACTTTATATGAACTAAAACAAGCACCCAGGATATGATATGAAAGACTTAACATATTCCTACTAGAAAGAACATTTGTTAAGAGGAGCGTAGACACCACCCTATCTCTAAAAAAGGTAGGAGATGAATTATTGATTGTTCAAATTTATGTTGACAATATTCTGTTTGGATCTTCTGATGAAAAACTGTGATGATTTTTTAAAAACAATGAGTAAAGAGTTTGAAATGAGTATGATGAAAGAACTGACTTACTTTTTTGGATTTAGCATAAGGCAGAAGGATGATGAAACTTTCCTTAGTCAAAATACATTGAGGATATCCTTAAGAAACATGAGATGGATAAAGCCAAATCAATCAACACTCCCATGAGTTTCAGTGTTCAGTTAGACAAGAATTCAAATTAAAAATCTGTTGATCAATAAAATACAGAGGAATAATTGGATCACTTCTTTACTTGACTGCTAGCAGACCTAATATTATGTTTAGTGTTTGTCTCTGTGCTAGATTTCAGGCTTATCCAAAAGAGTCTCACCTGACTGTTATTAAGAGAATCCTTAGATATCTCTTAGGGGCCTAAGACTTAGGAATTTGGTATCCTAGGCATAGCACTTCTTTTAAAATCATAGAATATTCTGATTCAAATTTTGCAGGATGTCGAGTTAATAGAAAAAGCACTTCTGAGATATATCAATTCATAGGACAATCCTTAGTCTCCTGATCCAGTAGAAAATAGAACTCAGTTGCCCTGTCCACTGCTGAAGTTGAGTACATAGCCTTAGAAAGTTGTATGGTCCAGGTCCTTCGCTCAAAGCAGCAAATTCTGGATTTAGGACTGCCTGGCACAATTTCAGTCCTATGTAATAACATTAGTGCCATCTGCATTTCAAAGAACCCAATCCAACACTCCAAGACCAAACATATAGACATCAAGCACCACTTCATTAGGAATCATGTTACCAAAGGAGGCATAGAGCTACACCATGTAGCCACTGAAAACTAACTTGCAGATATCTTCACAAAACTACTGGCCTTTGAAACTTTTACCACATTAAGAACCAGATTAGATGTAACATATATTCATACTTGAAAATGATGCTTTCTGTTTATGTTTTTGCTCTTAGTTTTTTTTGTTATTTGATTTGTTTGTTTATTTCTTTTTATTTCTTTTTATGTGTTTTTGTTTTATATTTTTTATTTCCTGTTATTTTTTCTTCAGTACTTTTTAAATTAGATCGCTGCTCACTTCTGCTGATGAACTTACTTTTTAAATGAGATTTTTTTTGTTTTGTTTAGAAGCCTGTAAGTAGTGATTGACTCCTCTAAAAAGTTAAAGAAAGAAACATTGATAATTATTTCTCTTCCTCTAACTCTTTTAATAGTTTTTTTTAATCAAAATCTATTTCAAAATTAAAAAATTAGACTTTGAAATAGAGATCTATTTTATCTTCCTATAGTAATCTGTCTCATATGAATAGTGTTCCAAATCATTGAATCACCTTCGTGTTTTTTTAATCAGGTGGTTGCATTTATCATATGGGTATTATTCTGTTTTTGTGGTTTTCTCTTTCTTTTCTAAGAGAGTGAGTTTTTCTTCTCTTATATCTGGAAGATAATCTCACAACTGAGAGTTTTTAAAAGTTATGAAAGAAAGCAAGCTCGCAAAAGAAATGAAAAAAGACACAAAATGAGCCCAACACTAAAAAGATGTGCAATGTTCGCCAATTAATTACAGGATATACAAAGTGTATCAAAAATTAAAAAATATGGAAAGTGCGCCAAATAATTGAAAAAAAAGGCACAAAATGAGCCCACAAAGAAATAAGCTTCATTCTATTTCTAATCTTTAAAGATCTTAGAAGAATTCATGTGCCACTTAATATCTTCAAACACTTGAGATTGAAAATTATGATTCCTGATTCTTTATTTTGCAAATACTATTTTATCAGATATTTTTTCTAAAACGAAGTTTGAAAGGATCACTTATCTAATTTCTTGTTTCTGAATTAGATTTTTTGTTTAAAAGAAATTTTAACCTGTAAGGTATATAAGATAGGATTTACAAAATCAATTTTCTAACATTTTTATGGATTTCAGCATGTCAATTCATTCTTATTGATTTTTAAATCTAAAATTAAGAGAAATTTGTCATTTACTCGAGATTGATGAATTCAAAAAATAAAAATAAATAAAATAAAATAAAAAAGGGGTTTAGTGTTTTTTTTTTCTTTCCTCTTTTTGTGATGTCAAAAGGGGGTGTAGTATGTTGGTTGCTTAGTTTGTTGCTTAATATGTCATTTGCTTGTGTTTTAGTGAAACTTGTTTTATTCTATTTATATTCTTCTTTTTATGTCTTTGAACAAAAACAATTTTCCTAGCTTCGAAATTTATTACAGCAATATTTGACATCATCAAAAAGGTGAAGATTGTTGTAAATATGAACCCAAGTACAGTGATTTTGATGATAACAAACATTACTGATTCTTTACTTCTGCTATTCTTGGATATCTGTTTTTGTTTGCCTTGCTTACTAACCTGTCAGGTCCACAGGTTCACTTGGAACGTCAATCGGCTCAAGATCATATAGACTAGGATTGAGTCAGTCTGTAATTTCTATTCCAATACATCTTTTACCTTTTCTTGAGTCAAATGTACTGTGATGGATCCTGAAGCTAAGTAACCTTGCACACACACTCAGGAGGAGAAATTTTGTGAGTTAGAGAGTTTTCTGGTTTTTGATCATATCGTACAGGACGATTCTAAATCATCCTGAACGATTAGTTAAAAATAGAAACTCTAATTAGGGCATCCCTGATTAAGTTTGCTTAACTAATCATCCTGGACGATTTATATCGTACAAGAAGATCAGTACATATTGAAACAAACAGTCGCCAATCATAATTTAGGCAAGATTTTATAATTTAAAATTTGTCCATATCATCCTGGACGATTAATGACAATCATGCCTAAAATAATCTCTTTATTAGGGGATTAATTATAGTTAAATTGATCAATCAAATCATACAGGACGATCGAAGACCATCGTCCTGGACGATCTGAGCACTGCATGGTACGATAACTAATCGCCACCTATCGTACAGGACGAAAACTTTAACTTTTCAACTAATCGTCCTGGACGATACCTCTACATCGTACTGGACGAACCGTGTGCTGCATGGGACGATAATTAATTGTCATCCATCGTACTGGACGATCAATAGCCACTCATAAACTAATCGTCCAGGAAGATAGAAATATCATACGGGACAATTCTTTCAAATACTTGAACTAATCGTATAGGGAAATGCTAATCATACTGGCTGAAAAGGTTGTTTTATACTAATCGTACAGGATAATATTTAAATCGTCCTGGACGATCTTTGCCGCCAAATTAAAATTAGGGCTGTTTTTGAAGCCTCCTATTTAAGTTCTCTTAATTGTTGCTAAGTAGTCTTTTGCTGCTGTTCTAACCTGAGAGAGCTTAGAGTAGGAGAAGGAGAGTTTGGGGGAGAGAGAGGATCTTATAAGGGGGAGTTTGTGAGGGGATTCACAAAAGTTGCTCCAAGCAAGGATTCGATCGTCTTCTTCCTTCTTCGTCCTTAATTCCTTGGTGGCTCTGGAGAGACGATCATCAGCATCAAATCCAGGTTCTCTGCCTACTCCAGGAGGAAGTAAAAGGATTGTCAGGTTCTCTGCCTACTCCAGAAGGGAGTAAAATGATTCCCATGGTTCTCTGCCAACTCCATGTGGGAGTAAAAGGATTCCAGATTCTCTGCCTTCACCAGGAGGGTGAAAAAGGATTCAAGGTTCTCTGCCTTACAGGATCGGTGAAAAGATTTTGTAAGGACTTCTCCGTCTTGCTGTGGGAGAAAAAGGAGAGACACTAACTGATTAGTGCAATACCTGAAACGGGTGATTTTGGGGAGTGGACGTAGGTCAGATTTGACAGAACCACTATAAAATTCTGTGTACTCTTTCTTATTACTTTTTCTGCATTTTATTTCCGCACTTCTATGTGATTTGTTCTGTGGTTGAAATCTTTGATTTTGATATCTCCTTTCGCTTAAGATTGTTTAGTTTTTAAAATAGATAAAAAGATTTTTCATTTTTGTTTAAGAATTTTTAAAACACCAATTCACGCCCCCCCCCCTCTTGATTAGCATCAGGCTAGTTCTTTAAGGTTTAACCACCCTCACAAACTTTCAACCTCATCATTAAACTTGATGCCAACTAAACGCAACTGACTCTTACTAGTGTTCAGATTATTCAGGTGTTCTGCCATTGAAATGTTATCCAAAATCTTCATATTAAATAACTTCTTCATCAAGAATACTTTGTTTAAGGCCAATGGCTTCTCATACATCTTAGTCAATACAGCCACGAGATGGACTATAGTCTTCTCATTTATAATGTTGAACGCAACAAATGAGAAAAGTGAAAGTTGATCAAACATAGGGCAGTCCGGTCAAGAACCTCTCACTCCTCCATAGTCATAGAATCTGACTTCTTGGTGATTCTTTCCAACGGTAAATACAACTTCTGATATAACAAATCTTCAATTTGCATCCTCCAGAATGCGAAGTTGAATCGTTGTCCGTTGAACTTCTCAATCTTGTATCTTGCTTTGTCCTCCTACTCAAATTGATGAATGTGGCTCTAATACCAGTTATTGGGGGTGGAAGTAAACCACGCAACGAAAAAAACAAACAAAAATAGAAATACAACCAAAAGTAAAGAACATCAGAATTTAACATAGAAAAACCCGAAAAAACCACGAAGCCACACCACACCAAGAAATCCACTATAAAAATTGAAAAAAAAATTGTATAGATCTCTTTTCTCTCTCGTTCTCTCCTTCTCTTCTCTCTTACACCATTCTTACATAAGAACAAATAAAGAGATACAATACATACGAAAAAAAGACGCCACCCTTAAGAAAAACAAGAAGAAACATTATGCAGCAAGCCTAGCAACTCTGCGATGCTAGTTTGGAGCGCCGAGTCGCTCAACGCTCTGTCTCCACTCTACTGATAGGAAACACTTGAAGATCTCAAGTAATTCCTATCGATCTTCGGAAAACAGCGAGAAATCTCCACAAAAATCCACACAAAACACGAAAACAGTAGATAATTTGTATTATTTAATGAAAGGGAAATGGAAAACAGCAAGATACAATTGATCCTCTATTCGAGAGGAGGATCTTTCTCTCCCAAATCTCTAGACGCCGCTAGAGCCCAAAAGACCTAAGAGATCTCAAATTTCAGCCAAATTCAAGATGCCCTAACCCTAGGAAAACAAAGTATTTAATGCATACAAATCAAAAAGAAATCCCTAAATAGTCCCTACATTCAAATTTCCCTCCCAAATCCCTCAAAAATCCTTCCTATTCGGCTCCCGCAAGGTTGCGGCTCGCGTGCGGCTGTAGCGAGAGGCGGACAATGTCCGCCTCGTTCCGCCTGGGCCGGTCCCGGCTGGACCGGTCCAATTGGACCGGTCTAACAACACTCCCCTCCCAAAGATCCACCTTGTCCGCAAGGTGGAAAGACGACACCATCCTCCCATCCTTCTTCATCACGAACAACAAGAACCTGAAGAGTTCGGTCCTTACATCTGTGCCCCGGCGTATACCTCTCATCACATCTGAAACAGATCCCCTTCGCCCTCCTCCTGTAATTCTGTTTCTGTGAGCTTCTTGAAGTTGTCCCCAGGTCTTCCGCCGGCAGTCTTCTCCTTCGGAGTCTCCCGAAAGGTACCCGGTGTCGGCTCCTTAGGTGTCAAAAAGGTGGTGGCCATCCTGTACGTGCCTTTTGAGTTGCTGCCTTCCACCCCTTTCTCTAGGTGCCTCTGATCCTCCACCAACTGAGCTAGTTCCATAGCCTCTCCTAAGTCACGAGGTCTCATTACTCTAACCGCTGCCCGGATCTCTGGTGTCAGCCCCTTCATGAAATTTCCCTCGAGCACTGTCTCAGGAAGGCGGTCCAATCGGCTAGCAAGGTACTCGAATCTCTCCCGGTACTCCGTCACTAAACCCTCCTGTGTCAAGGCGAAGAACTGCTCGTAGAAGTCTCCTCCCCTGCCAGTTCAGAAACGTTCTACCAAACAATCCTTGAACTCTCTCCAACTCCGTATGGGTCGTCGCATGTCCCTCCACTGATACCAAGACAAAGCCTTCCCTTCCAAACATAGGCCCGCCGCCGTCAGTCTCTCCTCTTCTGTCAACCCATTGACGACGAAATATCTTTCTACCTTGTAGATCCACCCGTGCGCATCCTCCCCCTCAAAGATTGACATCTTCAATTTTCTCACCCTCGGGTCACACCAATTTCCCCTAAATCCTCCATAACCTCCCATTCCTTGAAGAGGAGGTGCTCCCCAATTGTCACGATCTTCCCTCCGGCGATCATAACAAAACCCTTCATCAAAATCCCCTCTTCTTCTTTCAAAATCAGCACCCCGGCGATCAAAATCATCCCCTCTCCTTTCAAATTCAGCACCCCTTCTTGCGTAGTCACTGCTCCTCTCCTCTCTAGAAAGTGGTTGTAGCGGAGGCATTCCATCTTCTCCCTCCAGGATCTCCACTTCTGGATTTTCCCTTCCCCTAAATGTGTTAGGGTTCCCATCTCTTCCATGGCCGCCGATAGTTTCCTTTGCTTCCGATGTCACTGGTTTGATTTTGGCTTCAAGCAATTTCTTCAACATCTCTTCCATCACGGCGAACTTCTCTTCCATCCTTTTATTATTGGATGAAATCTGATTTTGAAAATCAGACCATTTTTCCTCCAACTCTGATTTAAGTTGCGCAATTTCTCCTTCCAAAACTTCAACCTTCTTCCCGGTCATATTTCTTCCCAAGAACCACGAGAAGATCTTCTTCCGGATGAGATTTCACCGCTAAAATTTTATAATTTCAGCCGCCGATGGTCCCAAGACAACGCTCTGATACCAATTTGATAGGAAACACTCGAAGATCTCAAGTATTTCCGATCAATCTTTAGAGAACAGCGAGAAAACTCCATAAAAGTCCACACAAAACACGAAAACAGTAGATAATTTGTATTATTTGATGAAAGTGAAATGGAAAACAGCAAGATATAATTGATCCTCTATTCGAGAGGAGGATCTTTCTCTCCCAAATCTCTAGACGCCGCTAGAGCCCAAAAGACCTAAGAGATCTCAAATTTCAGCCAAATTCAAGATGCCCTAACCCTAGGAAAACAAAGTATTTAATGCATACAAATCAAAAGGAAATCCCTAAACAGTCCCTACATTCAAATTTCCCTCCCAAATCCCTCAAAAATCCTTCCTATTCGGCTCCCGCAAGGTTGCGGCTCGCGTGCGGCTGTAGCGGGAGGCGGACAATGTCCGCCTCGTTCCGCCTGGGCCGGTCCCGGCTGGACCAGCTGGACCGGTCCAATTGGACCGGTCTAACATCTACCTGACAGCGTCAAAATGCCAGATCTTGAACGTTGCAGCACTCTGCTATGTGTCTTTTTCTCCAAGCGAAATATGCAGTGTCGAAGCGCTCGGGTACACAACATCGGGGCACTCAGATACACAACGTCGTAGTGCTCAGGTACACAGCACCGGGGCATTATACAAAAAAAAAATTTTAGTGGCAGGGGGAGGACCCCCACACCTCCGAGCGAGCATGAAAAATTGAGTTAAGGCTTGTGGCAAAAATATAATCCGATTGATCGACATAATCAGATTCCACGCAGACTAATATTTTAAAATACTTTCCCCAGAGCATTCGGAAAAAAATAATAATAGCACAAGGCATATACTTGCTCAATATTTCCAAGAAGATAAACCTGGTGACTAATAATATTTGCAGCCAGCCGCTGCACTTCACGTTCCTCTTGATCTGAAAATAGTTTTGTCTTCATTGCCGCAGCAGAAAGGCCACACAAAGCAGCATACCTCACATGCTCGCGAGAAAGAGAATTTGAAGCTTGATCTTCAATATTATCATCTACATAACAATTACCACAGCTGTCATAAAAGAGATTATTTAGATTAGGAAAAGAAAGCAAGCATGGAAGTAAATTACCCTTTTGGTTAACTGAGTTTATACTCGCTCCCTGTGAACCAACTATATCACGAACACTCTCTGAATTCAGCCTACAAATTTAAAGGTCAGTCGGCATACAAACAAAAAAGTCCAAATACATCAAGTTCTCATGCAGACATTAGCAGAACTAACAAGAAGAACATCCATTTTAAAAGATCTATGGTAACTGCAGAAGTTCAAATATGCATGAATTGTAGGAGCAATAGTCCTTGTGCGCACCACGGCCTAACCTGGAATCTTCTTTAGTAATGACTGACAATGCTGCACTAGCACAGGAAGCGGCAACCCTTGGTCCAATCGCTGAAGCCAAAAATGCAACCTAAAAAGAGTCATAAAACATAGAGATAAGAAGATCATTGAAATTTAAAGACTGTGCTGAACACAATAAAAATGTCGAACAAAATTTGCCACATTATGAAGAAAAGAAAAAAAAAGCACTTTCACTTTTGTCTCATCCTCTTGAGCTTGAAATGAGCCTACCAACACGAACCAAACAAATTGTACTACATTTTCTCAAGAACAGTATGCATTAAACAAGCAACACAAAAATAAGTGATGAATGTTTAAATTCCACATTAAGCGGTGGTTAGGAATTATTTGTTTGGTTTAAGTTAATTGATAATACAAATACAGGAGTTATGTAACATTATTTTTATCTAGAAAAATTCAAGTGGAGATGATCATCATCATTAGTCTTATCCCAACTATTTGTGAACAGCTTTATGAATTCCAATTGAGTGCTTCTTAATGTGTTAATTCCCTTTTTATTTATATATTTTTGACAATATCTACCCAAGAGACCTTCCATCTACCTATTTTCTTTCCTAGTTGGTGTAGAATAGGTTCACAGAACAATTATCAGATCTAATAGCTACTAGTAGCTATTAATTCTCTTACATTTTATTATATTTTATTATTCTCTTTTATGATATTTTAATTTGAACTCAAGGAGAACATCATTTGTAATTTAAGAATGTCAAAATTGAAAAATGTAATATGAACTAGAATTTTGTTCAAGTGGGGTCCATGGTGCCACATCACAATTGTTCCCTAACTTTGCCAAGTCATCTGTTGAAATCAAGGATTTGAGAGGGAAAAACCATATATTATTACACAATTGCATCCCTATTTATAGGTCTATATGAGATATATTAATAAAGAAACAAATAACTATAAAATCAGGCATTATTGCCCTCATATATTCCTTCCTAAATCAGCTACCTAACTATGAAAGGAAATCATCGTGATTTAGGCGTGATCCAGGCGGGCTTCCCACGGATCCTGATCTGTGGCCTTGGGATCTCTTCTTAGAGAGAGCAGCTGAGATTTAACACTCCCCCTCAAGCTGGGGAATATGAATCTATCATCACAACTTGGCAATCATTCTGAGAAAGGCATAATTATCCAATCCTTTGGTAAGGATATCGATAAGTTGATCTTTTGATGATACATGGTTGATACATAAAGGACCACTGTCTAATTTTTCTGTTATAAAATATCTGTCCACTTCTATGTGCTTAGTCTGTCATGCTGGACTAGATTGTAAGTTATGTTGATTGCAGATTTGTTGTCATAATGCAATTTCATAGGTTCATCCCATTTGATCCTTAGATCTTCTAGAATCTTCTTGATCCATAGTATCTCACATATTCCCAAGGTCATAGCTCTATATTCTGCTTCTGCACTAGATCTTTCCACCACATTGTTTCTTGCTTCTCCATGTAACTAGATTTCCTCCAAGGAAAATGCAGTACCCATAAGTGGATCTTCTATCCATTGGTGATCCTGCATAATCAACATCGGTATACTTCTAGGGTTATTCCGTGATCTCTTATAAAAAGAATCTCTTTCCCTGGGTTTCCCTTAAGGAAGTGTAGTATTATATCTACCGCTTGCATATGTGTGTTTTGAATTTTGCATAATCTGACTGACCATACTTACAATAAATGCTATTTCTGGTCTGGTGAGGGAAAGGTAGATCATTTTTCTCACAAGTCTCTAGTAAGCACCCTTGTCTACATCTATATCTTCTTTACTTTCTCCCAATTTGAGATTTGGTTCAACTTGTGTTGGTGTTGTGGCTTACATGCTAGTTTTCCTATCTCCTTCAGAAGATCTTTAATATATTTTTATTGTGAGTTGAAGATTCTTTTATTGGAGTGAGCTACTTCAATTCTAAGAAAGTACTTTAGTCTACCAAGTTCTTTGATATCAAATTCCTTGGTAAGATTTTTCCTTAGACTTGCCTTCTTTTCATTATTCTCAGTCAAGATCATATCATTCACATGGACTAATAGTATTGTGACTTCTCCTGAATCTGAGTGTTTAAAAAATAATGTATGATCCCCTTGACTCTGTTGATATCCATTAAGAAGCATGAATTTTGAAAATCTTTCAAACCAATCCCTTTATGATTATTTGAGCCCATACAGA
The DNA here is from genome assembly GCA_019925795.1 of Dendrobium chrysotoxum. NCBI lineage: Eukaryota > Viridiplantae > Streptophyta > Magnoliopsida > Asparagales > Orchidaceae > Dendrobium > Dendrobium chrysotoxum. Next base: position 20,076,523 of record CM034312.1, on the reverse strand, counting down.
GTCTTTTTTAACCTGCACACCTTATTACCTCCAGATTTTTCTTAAATCTCAATGGTATTTCCATAAATATCTCTTCTTCCAGATCCCCATGTAGGAATGTATTTTTTACATCCAATTATTTTAGATGCCAGTTGTACTTAGCTGCTAGTGAGAGTAGGATTCTGACAGTGTTCATCTTGGCTACGGGTGCAAAAATTTCCTGGTAATTAATGCCATATGTCTGAGAATACCCGTTTGCCACTAGTCTTGCCTTGTATCTTTCCAGTGTAACAGAGAACACCCATTTGCAGCCGACTGGTTTTTTTCCTATCGATAGGTTGATGATCTCCCATGTATTGTTCTTTTCTAGGGCCTGTATTTCATCTTTCATAATATTTTTTCGATTTTCATCAGATAAGGCCTCAGAAATATCATTAGGAATATGAATTTCTAGTGTAACCAGAAAATTTTTATGTGAGCATGAAAAGTTATTGAAGAATATAGAGTTGGTTATAGGGTATAAGGGAGGTGGTGAACTTACCTTAATTTTAGGAGATGGTTCAGATTCTTGAATCTGCTTCATAGCACAATTTGAACATGTATGCCTAGAATATACATTCCTAAATCTAATGATAGCTTTGTCTTCAGTTTCCCTATTTTGGATTTTAGGTGGATTGAGTTGAGGTGGAGGAAGGTCAAGAGGGGCATGCATACTTACCTCATCTTCCTATGTTTCAGTCTCCCCCTGAAGATGAGGTTTGGTAAAATAGAAATTTTGTTCATCAAAAGTGATATCAATGGATACAAGGGTTTTCTTTGTAGGGGGTGATAACACTTGTAACATTTTTGGGTGACTGAATATCCAATAAAGATACATTTGAGTGCCCCTGGATCTAATTTTCCTTTATTCTGGTTGTGGATGTGAACATAGGCAGAGCACCCAAAGATTCTAGGTGTAAAGTTATTATGGGTTCGAAACTCGGGGTAAAAGGAGGACAGAATATCAATTGGAGTTTTCAGTCCCAAAGTTTTTTAAGGTAGTCGGTTTATGAGGTAAGTGAAAGTTAGAAGGGCTTCCCCCCAATAGGATTTGGGTATATTGTGGTGGAGTAGGAAGGCACGAGTGGAGGTTAGAAGGTAATCGTTCTTCTTTTCTGCAACCCCATTTTGTTGTGGGGGTGAACATAGGAAGACTCGTGGATGATACCTTCACTTTGAAAATAGGAGTATAGGGTTTGGTTGAAGTAGTTTTTAGCCTTGTCAGTAAGAAATTTCTTTATTTTTATCCCAAATTGATTATGGATCATGGCGTGAAAAATATGAAGAATGGTGCTAACATCATATTTGTTTTTTAGAAGATAAATCGAAGATACTCGAGTACAGTCATCAATGAAAGATACAAAACAGTGAACCCTAGAGATGTTGGGGATTTTTTAGGGTCCCCATATGTCACTATGAATAAGATAGAAAGGAGTATCGCATCTCTCATATTTGTTTGGAAAAGAAGCTCTTTTATGTTTGGCTAATTCACATGTTTCACACTGAAAATGTTCATTTTCCAATTTATGAAAAAGTTTTGGATACAAATATTTTAAGACATAAAAGGATGTCCTAATCATAAATGATGAAGCCAGATAGTAGATTTCTTGTCGAGTAGGGATAACATAGAGTTGTTATTCTTAGATTTGCTAAGCTCTTCCAGAAAGTACAGTCCAGCTCTCTCCTTAGCAAGTCCAATCTTCTTTCCCAATCCCTGATCCTGAAATAAGCAATAGGTAGGGTTAAATAATGCTTGACAATTATGATCACTGGTAAATTTCTATATGGATATGAGGTTTGTGGATAATTGAGGTACATGGAGCATATTTTTTAGAGTGAGGGAATGAGATAAGGGTATGTCTCCTTGGCCTTCTACTATGGCAAGAGAATCATCAACAGCGATGATTTTCTTGTCACTTGAGCATGGATTATAGTTGATGAAGTGGGTAGTGGAGTTTGTCATGTGATTTGTGGCTGCTAAGCAATGATCAATAATCCTTTCAAATGATTTCTAGATGTGCTTAATCTAGTGAATATAGGAAAATTACCTGAAAGTGCAAGAGATGAAAATGCAGGTGGCTTTTCAAGGGATACTAGGAATTGTCTTAGTTTATCAATATCTTCTTTATTGAGTTCTTTGCAGCCGGTCGATGTTTCTGTGTTAGGCTTATTTATTGTAGTGTTGGGCCTGTTGGCATATGATGTGTCCCTTTTCTCATTTTTTTGGTTCCACTCCTTGGGGTCTTTCCGTGCATTTTCTAACATGTCTCCTTCGTATGTCTTGATTTCTTGCAATAACTAAATCAAAGAGAGTCTTTGTCTTTAAATTTTGTAGACTTTATCTTTTTCCTTCCATGGTGTTTCTCTGGTCATTATTGTTAAGCTTTCAACAACCTTTGGCTCCAACATACACCTCATCGGCTTTCTTCAGTTCGGATGAGAGAAATGATTTCATTTAATGATGGTGTCTCCTCTTTGACAAGGATATGGATTCTTACTTGATCAAATTCTGCATTCAATCCTGCAAGAAAATCATAAACGCTATCTTTTTCAATAAAGATTTCAGGATAGCAACATCTTCTAGACATCTGATTTCTATGCATCTGTAGTGATCAAGTTCTTGCCATAGGTTTTATAGAAGAGTGACATACTCTGTTACGGTCTAATTTCCTTGTTTTATGCTTCCTATTTTGATCGTAATTTCAAAGATTTGAGCAGCATCCCGAGCTTTTGAAAAAGTTTATCTAGCGGCATCCCATATGTCCTTTGCAGTGGAAAGGAGCATAAACGTATCACTAATTTTTTGAATCATGGAATTCCACAACCATGACATAATCTTGGAGTCCGCTTCATCCCATGCCTCAAAATTAGGATCTCTTCCTTTTGGTCCTCCTTCGAAGAGGTGGTGTATTTTTCCTTTTCCTTTTAAGCAGATCTTCACAAATTGAGACCACTTTATATAATTCTTCTCATTTAGGCAATAGGAAGGTTGCATGCTTTGGAGACCACCTCGTTCTTGGCATACCATAGAATCTTCAAATTGATCAAAACTTTGGGATGAATTTTCTTCAGACATTGTGGTGTCACAACAATAGATAGTAATAAAGACTCTCTAATTATATCAGCAATGAAGGCCGATTTTATGTGAGAGAATAGGATTATCTTATAATTATATTAGCAATGAAGGCTGATATATCAGCAATGAAGCGATGAAGGCCTATTTAAGTGAGTAAATAAGGATTTAGTAGATTAGTTCGCAAGCCCGATTCGGTCTCACGACCTCATCTCGCGTGAATAAGAAGGGGGGCTTCGGCCTCTTCTTCCGTACGCGTGAGTTGGATTGCAAGCAGGAGGATCCGTCCCGTAAGGCTCCATCCGCAAGACTTCCGGCTCCGTCCCGTAAGGCTCCATCCGCAAGGCTTCCAACTCCGTCCCGTACACATACGCAGGAGGTTTGCTCATCCTGTCCCGTCGGCTTCGTCCCGCCCTAAGGAGGTTGCTTGGCTCCATCCTTCCCACAAGGCTTCCTTCCCGATGGTTTCCTCTTCACTTCCTTCGTGTCTCTAATACTATGTTGCAATCAGGGATTTGAGAGAAAAAAATCATATATTAGTACACAATATTATCCCTATTTATAGATCTATACAATATATCTTAATAAAGAAACAAATAACTACAAAATCAGGCATTGTTAGCCTCATATATTCCTTCCTAAATCAGCTACCTAACTATGGAAGGAAAAAATCGTGATTTAGGCGTGATCCAGGCGGGCTTCCCACGGATCCTGATCTGTGGCCGTGGGATCTTTTCTTAGAGAGAGCGGCTGAGATTTAACATCATCAAAGTCCAAGTCAAAACAAACATGAACATCAATCAATGAAAACTTATGAAGGGTTATGTCATCTTCAAATAACTTCACTCAATGGAATTAAAGATCTTTGAATTTTCAAAATGAAGTAATTAAATTAAAAATAAGTTCCAAAGTGAATTTATTATACTTTGACTATCATTTGGATTCTTCTTCCTATTTATATATAATGCTTATTAATAGCACGAGATCCTTATTTGGGAAGTAAAAGTAGTCTTATCTTCCTCCTTACGGAAAAGCTTCGCGGTTAGCCAATTATTCTTAGTTTGGTGAGCTTGGAGATCCCTATTTGGTGAGAAATTTTATACTCATTATTTTTATTTTCTTTGTATGTGTTATTTCTGTATTTTTCATCTTTAAATCTCATTTGAGTGTTCTGAAGCTTTTCTCAATATTCTCACATTCTTATACCAAATTAACCACAAAACACCAACGCTGCCCAAAATCTATCAAAACTGAGCAACCGACCTTTTTACTCTGCACACCAAAACATCTACAGACACATCTCAAATAACTCTACATTCTTACGCCAAACAACCTTAATTTTCTAAAAATTGCTCATTTCTCTCATAAATCCAAACCTAAATTCACCTTAAGCTCCTCAAAAAATAAATCAACAAAGAAAACCTAGATCCAAACCTTCTGCTTATAGATCTCGACCACCCTTTGATCTTCTACCTCCCAAAATCGACAAGCCATAAAATTACTTGCATTCTCCTACATCTCTTAACATCAATAAAAATAATCACATCCACACTCCACCTCAAAGACCACTATATCCATTGCATCATTTGGTAGGATGATGAGGGGCCTTCTCCCAATGGTGTGCTTCGATGCCCAACAATTAAAATCATTATCCATCCTCCATCACTAATACTTCGACAACTTTATCTATTTTTCTTATTAGAGCACTACCCTCCATTATACCAAGTCACCTAGGTTAATTTTTCACTATCTCATCTTTGAAGGTTGTTACTCCTACAATCTCTCTTATATAATTGCTTATAAACTATTACTTCCTACTTTTGTCATCAATCTATTTTAAAATTTGTATTTCTGGCAAATGCAGCATGGCTTTCACTAATTTCTTTATTGCCAATCCTCTAATCCAAAGATTCATACGATATTGCCCTTCTAATTTTAATTCTACAGGCTTCTCTTGCAAGCCTCCATGATATTTCCTTATCACATAGTACGCCCGAGAAATTGCTTTATATAATAGATCGAATCTAAGAACATATATGTGATCATCTGCTAAAACTATATATTATATACTCAATTGTTATTTGAATAATCTTAAGCCCCTTATCCTCAGAAATACATATTATACTCCAAATTTATGGCATATGTTGGAATCTAACTAAAAATCATCAAATTTTCAATAAGATCAAATTGTGGTTATGCAAAGAACAAGATTAAGGTAATCCTCAAGGGACATAAATTAGGGATCTAAGCATGCAAAGAAAATTGCATAAGAACAACACAACATCAAGTCTTTATCCCACTACTTGGGTCCACTATATGAATCTTTTTTCTCCATTGTGGCTTGTTAAGAGTCAAATAAAAGAAAGAACTATTATATACCAAAAGGTCATCAAGAAAAGAAAACAATCAATGGATGTAATAAGCATTTAATGTAGTTAAGATGACAAATGAAAGAAAGAACACTGGTGGTAATCTAAAGCATAACCACCAAAGAGAAGTCTAAAAATAGCCAAAGAACTATTATATATTAATTCTCCCCTAAAAGTCAACCCCAACATTAATTAATATGGAAGAAGAGAACTACCTCAGAGATCAATTTTTTTGGGGTGATGATACACGTCACAAAGAAGCCTCTAGGTTTCATTTGTGGAAGGGGATTAGAGGTGGGAGAAAGTCAAGAATTTTTTCAAATAAAAAAACTTCTGCTAATCCATAATAAATTCGCTGCCTATATACCTCACCTTAAATCTAGGCTACTAATGTAAATTACTTTGCATGTAAAAAAAGACTAATGAAATTTACCCAAGAGTCTGTTAAATCAATCAAAAATAACCCTAGTCAATTGTAGAAGTGTAAAACATAATCAAATCAAACTCAAATTATACCCAAATTTGTTATGGATATTCGATGTGGGACATCACATTTTACTTGCATCAATTGATAATAATTCTAATCACATGCTTGCAAATATAACAAAACAACATTTTAGGCAAAGTTAAAAGCTTTCTTCCTGCGTTTGGGATGAATTCATATGTTATATTTTCACCCAAGCATCTCTACATGGAATATATCAAAATAGAAACAATGAGGATGAAAGTGAAGAGACAACTTCCCCCTTATTTTTCTATTAATTTATAGTTAATCAAATTGGAATTTGAATAGAGTTTGAATAATTAGACTAAATCAAGTCTGAAATATTCCAAAATTAACTCAACCACCTTGGAAAGATCTCAGCAAACGAAAAAGCTTTCCATTCACATCCAATTAGCATGGTAACTGGCACACCGAACCTAATTGAATAAATTAAGCTTGTACAAGGCCAGTCAGCTTGTCCCTACAAGGTAGTACCCTTCTCCAAGCTAGGGCAGCTGTGGACAAGCTCAACAACCAAAGATGACATGCTAGCAACTTGGACACTAGTGCAACATCTCCACCTGGTGCTACCAACATAAAAAACCTGCAGTCGAGTTGACGAGCAACAAACTTGCCCGTTGCGGGTCCACGATTTAAGAAAACAGGGGTTGTCCTAGGACAACCTAAACCTTGTTTGGTAATTCCAAATTAAATCAAGCCAAATAAGCCTTATTTAAGTTATAACAATTTGAACCAGAAAAAACATATTAAGTACTTACTAAAAATTGAAATTTATGTGAACTAGATAAAATCTAGCAAAGCCAAAACAAAACAGTATTATCCAAATTCTAGAAATAAATTGAGCGAATCAGTTTCAAATAGTTCAGTTTAATTCAGTTGGTTTGGTTTTTTTGTTTGAACTTTGTAAATTGGTTCAATTAAATTTCCAGCTATGTTATGCTTGTAACTGTTACGACTCGGGCTCACGAGTTCTTGTTTTCATGATAACAAACATTATGCCTCACATCTCCTAATATTTGGAATGTATATTTGTTTGTGTGTATACTAACATTTCAGGAACAGCATGCACCTTCCAACAAAGATTCAAGGCTCAAGAATAGGTAGAGTAGGCTATGATGTGATGATATTTGTAATTTTTATTGATGTATTTTTTTATTTCTTGAGTCAAGTCATGTAAGGGTGTATGCTTGTTTGTTACCATATACACACACACTCAGGGGGAATGAGATCTAATCAAAACCAGAAGTTTAACTTTTGAACAAATCGTACTTGATGGTTTAGATCGTCCAGGACGATCTGTTCATTGAACTAATCATCCTGGACGATATTTATATCATCCTGGACAATCCAATATGATCTCAAAACCCTAGCCGCTATGATAATTTAGGCAAGGATTTAATATTCAGTTTTTGGTCTAATCGTCCAGGACGATCAATATCGTACTGGACGATCTATGATAATGTTGCCTAAATTAAGCCTTTGATTTTTCAATTAAATATGCATAATTTGATATTCTTATCATCCTGGACGATCTGTATATCGTACTGAATGATTTGTGCAAAATTTGTACTAATCGTCCTGGACTATCCTAGGATCGTCCAGGACTATCAGGTCAAATTCTGCACATCGTCCTGGACGATCCTGCAATCGTCCTGGATGATCTTTGGTGGCAGAATTGAGTTTTTAGGGTTTTCTGAAGCCGTCTTTTGGAGCACATCGTCCTGGACAATCCTGCGATCGTCCTGGACGATCTTTGCCGCCAGAATTAATTTGGAAGGGTTTTTGGGGCTCTTTAAGCTTTCTCAAGGCACTTGATAGGTGTCTTTGGCAGCCATTGAGGCTTCGTTTCTTCTGGAGAAAACTTGAAGAGAGAGCTTGAAAGGGAGAGAGGGAAGGGTGGAGTTTGAGAGGGAGAAGAGCCTTGGAAGGGGGATTTTCGAGGGAGTGTGAAGGGGTTCACACGGTTGCTCCGGCAACCTTGCACCTAAGTATCATCGGATTCAAGGGTCGTCTCGAGGGAAGTTTTGGGAAGAAGAAGATCTCTTTGGTGTCGAAGGACCCAGCTACTCCATCGCACCGGGGAAGGTGGAAGTGATTTTGTAAGCGCTTCTCCGCCTAGTTATGGGGGCTAAAAGGAGAGTCACTAAAGGTGTAGTGCAATACTCGGAGGGTGTCTCCGAGGAGTGGACGTATAATCATTGGTTCAGTGATGAGGACATCGGAGATCAGCGGCTACGATCTGGAGTTTAATTTTTTTTTATGTATTTTATGTACTAGTTTATTTTATATTTCTATTTTTCACATTTTACCCCTAGGCGTGGTCATGTGGTGTTGTAACCCGAAGGACATTTTAGTCATTATTTCTTTTCTTTTCATGAGGCCTATTTATAGGCTAGTTCTCTTGTATTTTGGGTTAATGATGATGATGAATAAAATTTCTGCGTTTTACTCTTGTGAGAGTTTGAGGGTTCTTAGAGAGAACTTGGAGAAAGTCCCTTAGTGAAGGGCAACGCGATACCCACCAACCTTGGAAGCGTCCGGATTCGTGACTCGTTACCTTGTTCTTTCTTCCCCTTCCCTTCCTCTCCCTCCACCTTTTAGCCCCTCCCTGGATCCCACACCGCCGGCCACCTTCAAGCTCCACCACTGCCGGCCATCCCGAAGCCCACATCCCTTACTCTCGGCCAACTACTACATCCCTCCACCTTTCCTACATAACCATCCTCACCACCACACCACCTCATCTCCAAACCCTAGCCCACCCCATAACTGCAGGCCACCCCTAGTTCAGTAGTTCCCAATCCCTTTAAATCCGCCGACCTCCCCTAGCCTCCACTAGCCGGCCGCCCCTCCACCCTATTCCTCTTGAATTTTGAATTTCAAAATTCAAATCTAACTTAATTACTTTCCTAATTTATCTCACCATTAATTTGGAAAGTTACATCATATGAATTCAAATTTATATTTGAATTTCAAAGCTTTCCCTATTAATAAACTCAAATTAGGAAACCTCCCAAATGTAGTAAATCTGAATTCAATCTCAGATTTAATGATAATCTCTAATTAAATTCCCCCGGGCCCACATACATTGAACCTAGACGTTTTCCCTCCCTTCCCTATAGCCGGCCCTCTCTCTCTCTCCCTATTCTCTCTCCAATCTAGTCACTAACTCCTAATTAAATTCCCCCACTAATTCCCTTAGCAGCCACCCCCCTACTAACCATATTTGGGATTGTTTTGAATATCAAAATTCAAATCTCCCTCCCTCCAAAATCTCTCTCTTGATTAGGAATTCAAAATCTAAATTCTCCCTAATTTCATATTTTTAATTTCTCTCTTTTCCCTCCACCCAAACCCTAAGAACCCAAAGCCAAGTATCATCTCCCCTTACCTTGGCCGCCCCCTATCCCTTGCTTTCTGCGATCCCTATTTGCTGGCCAGTGATTCCAGCAAGATCAGCTTGCTTCCAGGTGACTCCAGAAGATTGTTTGTGATTGTCCAAGGCATCCGGTAGTGCATAGCTGCTATCCGACCTTCCCAGGACTCTGTTAAACTGCTGCCCAGCAGATTCCTATAATTCCACACCTGCTGTCCAGCCCCAGACTCGCCCTATCGCTGTCCAGATTTTTCCTGGTTGCTGTTAGGAGTTTCCAGCACCTGAAACCTGCTGTCCAGATAACCAAGAAGGTGCATTTGCTGTCCAAAACTTGCAAGGATCTGTCCAAGACCAAAACTGCTGCTGTCCTGAAGTTCTGCACCTCTTCCCGGCTATTCCTTGGTGCGAGAAGGCTCTTGGTTGCTGTCCACCTCTTTCCCAGCATTCAAACGACCTTGCCGAAGTGCGTATCTCTCTTGTCTTTGGGTAAACTCGACATCCGACTCTCTATCTTCATAGTTGCATCATTGATTATGGTTTTATTACATTCATGAAGATCATGTTAATGCTCCTCCGCTAAAACTTAGTAAATTATAGAGTTGTGTGAGGGATCCTTCATAGTACTAATCTCATTGTTAGTCTAGGGATTTCTTGTTGAAACTTTCCATGTATGCAATGTTAGATTAATTAATTGTTTTACGGTCTTAACTCCTATGCATGTGATTTAGCCTAAGCTTGTGTCACCGCTCTTTGTGTTTTATTTTGTCGTTCGAAATCACTATAAAGATATAATTATTGTGCTCTAAATATTAAGCGTGCAAATTCCTTAATCTAATCATCCTTGCATGTACGTTCTACATCATTCGGTCTATGTCAAAAATTGCTTCAACATAGAACTGATAGTTGAACCAGAGAACCAATGAACTGGTCTGACTTTGATGAACAAGCAAATTCTAATATAAATCAATTTCTTGCCTTCAAATTTTGAACATATGGCTATAATAAAAGGTTTAAAAAGTTTTGACACTGATTCATGTTTTTTAACTTTTCAGTTGAATAATATTGCTATTTGAATTGGAATTTCTTAAAGATAATCAAAATATCATGCCCAAAAACTTTGATTTATAATCATAGTCAAAATTTTTAATGGTAAAATATCCTGATTTAAAATATTTTATATTAAATTGGTGAAAATAACATTATTATATCATTTAAGTCATAATAAAATAATTTTAATATTTATTATGCCATCCAGTTTAACTCTTAATTCAACCTTGATTGAACCTTTGAAGATTGAATAGCTCATTCCTCCAGTTCAATGTCTACTACAATTTTCAAAACCTTGCTAAAAAGCATTGCATCTTGGTTTTCCAATAAGTGAAACTATGTTTATAGACCATGAAACATTTAGTTACTTAAGAGTATCTACTTAGTTAATAATCACGCCCAACTTCCATGCTTGAGAGATCTTAATTTTAATTGGTAGTTTTATCTAGCCCTCGCATTGAGAAAAAAGCTAAATAAGCATATGCAAGAACAACACCATCATTACCCTTATAAGAGCAATTAGATCATTCGTATGGAGCTATTTTTGCCTTTTCTATATATGGATTAAAATAGTGTAAGCATATATGTGAAGATCAGAACGATTACTCACCAGGGACATAACAGGGTTTGCAGAATTAAGAAAGGGAAGTTGATCTCCAGAATCGGGTTCTTGACAACAAATAAAGAAAATCAGGGATATAAATGAAACAATTGATACTCCAGAAAGATATTAACTTGTAATGAACCCACTTAGAAAACGTGAGCACCTGAAGATGCCGCATTACTTTTAGAAGTTGAACTGGAGAATCCATTATTCTGTAACTCCGATGAAACAGTAGAAACATCTACTCTTGGAACATCAATATTTTCAAGCAATCCATACTCCATAGGAAGAGCAATAAAATGAAGAATGCATTGTGCTTTTGACTTGGTACCAACATGCTTGGCAATTTCATTCCAGTTATCATTATATTTCTCTATAGCCTCAAGGAGCAATAAAGTTTCTTGATCTGTCCAACTATCCCCATCTACATCTGTAAAATCATTCTTGGAGTCCATTCTTACAAAATCTAAGCTTGAGTGACCCGTGATAAATTTTGCATCACTGAAGCAATCTAAGCATAGGATTGATTCTGCCTGTAAGTAATCAATGGACAGATAAGCAACAAAAAAAAGAAATTCAGCAGAGTGACTAATTGGTTACATTAACAATAACTTTTGTATCACGTGCTGAGGTAGCCTTGCACATAGGCGGAGGCCTAGTCCGCTATAATTTAATGTGCATAGATCAGCATGGTAGATCAATAGAAGTATAACCCTAATATTAACAATACCATATCGAGGGTGATTTCAAGGCGCCAGCAAATTCAAAAAAAGGTTCCCAATTAAAGTGCAACCAAGAAAACTTCTACATCCAGATCTACTAGTTCCAACGCAGAGCTGAAAAAATTTACACCATGGTTTGACCGAAATCACAAGAGCATACCAAAGATTTGAGTAGACTAGTCAAAAAAGATGAAAGAGAGAGCACAACTTCATGCCTATTTAAGAGAGTATTGGTAAGGCTAACAAAATCCACTCCTTTTAAAGTTTGATTGTAGTATGAAAATAGCGCAGTTAGCTTTTCTTTTACCGCAACCCATTCTATTTAGTTGAGCATTTTAATTCATTCTTATGGATATTAGAATAGTAATTTTACCAATTTTGCACTAGCATCGTGATTCCAATCTATATCACCACAACATTTTCCAGAATAGGCCGAACAAAAGCAATGAACAAATTTTCATTGTTTTCTTTCAACAAAACCAACACAATAAGAATATTTGAATTGCAACCATGGCTTGTAGCAAGCTTCAAGCCAATAGATTCAATTTTTGCCTGCCAATTGAAGCTTTAAAAACAAAATTAATGAAATGAAAAAAGCGATGGTAACACTTTTATCATAGGATAGCTATTTCTATCAATTGTTGCCACAAAATTTTAGTGGATGGATATAAATATGCATTAATATCTTTTCATTTTGCTTTCATTCAAGAAAAACTTCATAGCACATTAATAAATGAATGTTATAATGATATGCTATAAAATCAAAGAGAATCATATTACCTCCTCGCAACAGATGAGAAAAAATATTATCCACAAAAAGAATTTAAAGAGAGATTAAACCACAATTCAAGTTGACAAAACATTTGAAACTCAGATAATGTGTATCAGATAGAAAATTTAAGCATATGGTCATCGTTTATTACAATGAAAAGTTCAATTTAAATCATTATCACAAAAATATTAAAACATGCAACTCAAAATTTCTTGAAAAAAAATCCCTCTTAATGGTAGTTTTAAGCAAGTTAAGCAAGTACCAGTTTATTTTTATAAATCTTTTGCAATCCCAAAAAATCAAAGCTTAAGCTAGTAAATTGAAGTTTAAGTTTTCAATGTTTCAGAGCACATCAAGAAGTATACGTTTCACATCAAGAAACGTATGTTTCATGCCACGAATGCTTTGATACTCACACTTTAAAGCACTTTGGGACAGCTTAGCTTGAAGTGTGCTTTTTTAAATATTGTCTGGGTTACATTCTAGCAGGCTTGCAGGATATACTGCCGAGACAAGAAAATTGGTGTCATTAAAACAAATTCTATTGACCATCCATCAAGTACAATGTTGCTCATATCATATCATCAAACAATATCACACTTGTCAACATAGCAAGGTCATCAAATAACCTGTTTGATTACATACACATATGTGATACAGGACTACGATGCTTTTAGATGAAAATAACAAGGATCAGCACGACTTAATAAAGAGAGCAATTATTGACTAAGTTACTAGTAATTGAGACGACAAAACAAAACAAGAGAGGGATGCTTGTGCTTAAGCTAAATCGCTTGCAAAATGCTTGAACCAACAAATAATTTAAAAACTCAAAATTATGCTAACATAATAGGCATTCAATCATTATCCCTCAATTAACAATGAAATAAGTAACAAAGAAAGTGCACTCAAAAACCCTGCATTTATTAAGCTTTTAGCAAATTAAGCGGAGTTGATCCTTCGCGATTCCGTCATCACTTACAAGATTAGGGAATGAAGAAGCAATTGAATAGGGAAGAAAAGTTCACCCTTATTTGGAAAGGAATCACCGCCGGATGATGTCCGTTTGATTGCTAATAGTACCGGTAATGAGTTGTAGAAGATGAATGATGTAGTCTTTGATTGAGTATGATGAAGTAGCCGGAGTGATGGAGGTCGTGGCTCGGCCGAAGATGGTCCACCGTCCTTTTGCCCTTTGATTGTCAATCACATCAACCAAGGTGATGTGGATCCGGTTGATGTATTCTTCGACGGTGTTGTCGAAGTCAAAGCCTACGTCGAAGAATAGAGAACGGAGTATGTCGATATTGTCTTGATCGTCAAGCACCAAACCATAATCCCATTCGGGGACTTCCATTCATGTTGATTGTGAAGAAGAGGGGTTGATGAAGATGATGCTTGCTGTCCTTGAAGTTTCTTCACAAGAGATGGGAGATTTCCTTTGAGAAATAAAGGGAGAAAGGGTGGAAGAGGTGGCCGGCTAAGGTGTGGCTAGGGAGGGGATGTTAGCTTTGAGTTGGGAGGAGCTAGGGTTAGGAAAAGAATTCTAAAATCTGAATTTGATTTTAGAGTAGGATGTGGAGGGAATTAGGGATTTAAAATTTGAATTAATTCCTAAGGGGGTGGGGTTTTAATGTGGAGAGAGGGAGATTGGAGAGAGAGGGGGCGGAATAGGGTAGGGAGGGGCCGGCGGCAATAGAGAGGGGGAGGAGATTTAGGGATTTGATGTGGGGTTACTTACTTTAAGATATGAGTAATTGGAAAGGTATAAATTAATCCTATTCAAAGTAAATTCAAATAGGAGTTATTTTAGGCAACCTTCCAAAAATATATTTAGTAAATTAGGAAGGTATTAAATGTTGAATTCAAATTGAATTCAAATTTAAAGGCTTTCCAAATATACATCAAAGTAAATTAGGAAACCAAATTAGAGGAGGAGGGATGAGGGGGGCTGGCAGCTTGGTGAGGTGTGAGGGGAATTGAGTGGCCGGCGGTGGAGGGAGAGGGGCGGTTGGGCCGTGGGTGGGGAGTAGGGGACTTGGGCCGTGGGTGGGGGGAATAGGGGACTTGAGCCGTGGGGTTGGGGGTTAGGCCGTGGGGTGGTGGAGGGAGGAGGCCGGCGGTGAGAAGTGGAGAGGGGAAGAGAAGAACACTAAATAAACCACAAACCCGACACGTCTAGGTTGGTGGGTGATGCACAATTCTCCCTCTTCTAGGGATCTTCTTCCAAAGCTCTCAACACTCAAACTCTCAAAACAAGATTGCAGGAATTTTTCTTAATAATTATTCATTAAGCAAAAACGATACAACAAGGGCCTTTAAATAGCCACAAACAAGGACTAGAAGAAAAGACTACAATGCCCTCTTGGGCTTACAAACAAACCATCCTTAAGTAAGGGCAAAACAGTAAAAGAAATAACATTATCAGATAAAAGAAACAACAATACAATAAGACTCAAAAATACAAAGACTCGATCGTGGCCGTAGATCGACGACCCCGCCTACGATAAACCTTCCATGTAGTGATGTCCTCATCAATATGCCTGTTTCTTATGTCCCATATTAAGATAAGCATAAATTTTATTCTAGGCTTACCTCTAGCAACTCATAGTCAATATTTCATCTTTGTAGCTGTCGATCAATTTTCAAAAATTTCATTTCATGCTGTATTATGAAGCTGCAAAATATCTTATAATGCATGATTTTTCTTTAAAGAGATCATTTGGTTGTGAGGTTTGCCATCTTCCATAGGTAAAGATATTAGGATTGCAATATAAGGTGCATTGTTGTTGATAATTTGTGTAATCGGTACTTTGTTCACCGTCAAATTTGCCTAAAACAACTCAATTAATCATAATTCTGGTAAATCACCTTTCAATTAATGACGATACAGGTCCTAAACTCCATAAATTAATGATGCTTCCACAAAAGTCATCATACTCATTTTTTGCTGCATTGTTTACTGAACACAAGAAACAACTTCAAGCTAATATTTGCATACATATTACTACGCTGTATAAGCATACTAACAAGTACAAAGTAATAGCATATGCTCATAGAGTTCCCAAAAATTAAACAAACGATATTATGTTCATATGTACATCAGTTTTTAATGCTTCCCATGCAACAACTTAAGAAAATTTCATGCTAAATTTTGTAGCCCTTATGAAATCCTAGGAAAAAGGAGCTAATGTATATTTAATTGAATTGCCACTAAATAATATTAGTCATATTTACAATATAAAAGACTAATATATCGAGGGAGATTCGAACCTCGAATATTTCCATGAATATGTCAACATATGGAGCGACCACTACGATAAATGCTTCTCTTGTTCCTTTATTCCTCAAAATTCTTGTTTCTTTTACATATATTGTCAAGCAAATCCTCAAGAATAAGATTACCATTGACACTACAGGATGCCATTGCTACTTTATTCAATGGCAAAATTAGCCATTTGAGAATGAAATATGGATCTCACAAGACAAGCTACCATATTGCATCAGATCTCTAAATAGACTACCATCACATAAACTCTCTATAGGTGAGTTTTTCATAGAACAAGGAAGATAATGCAAGACATAGACAAGCCCATTTCCATTACTCGTATTTTGTTTCATTCATATTTGTCGATGTCACTTTCTCCTCATATGTATTTTTTATGTTTTATGTAATTTCAGTTCATACTGGATTCATTTGAATTTGAATGTAATTTAATTCAGTATTAAATTGCTTGGGAAATCTTAGATCTCATTCAAGGATACCCCTCCTCTTTCATTCTATAAAAAATAACCCTTTGTATGAAGAAACAGACAAGCTAAAAATGAAATTACTTCTGCAAAGAATGCTCTCCTCTTCCATTCCCTCGCTCATCTTCTTCATTGATCAGATAGCCTATTCCCCTTTTCTATAGTCTTTCTCCTCTTCCTTCTTTTCTTCATTCATTGCAACCCCTCTTCTATGTCTCGTCATCTTTGTGGATGTTTCAAATCATGAAACTGGAAACAAGGTGCAGTTGAGTGATTTGTCGTCTCTTTGATTGCATCAATGAGAAGTGAACAATTGATTAAAAAGCTTAGCATTCATACTGCATGTGGTAGAACATAAATATATAGATTCATCATTATAGGATCGTGTAACACATTGCATTTAGATTGAAGCAAATGTGTTTACAGCATGAAGAAATATTTGAAATTAATTAGGTATAAGTTACATTGAATGGAAGATGTTTACCATTGCTCAAGCATGAAGCGTATCATTTTAAGCCAAAAATTTCTAGCAAGCAACTCTACAGTGAAAGAGTATAACTGACCTCCTTCTGGGATTGATAGAATAAGTTAAGCAATGGCTTGGAGCAGTTGCTACAGACATGTTCAGACAACCTTTCACGAATCCTAACATCCAGATCACCGAAACAAGAAACTGATTCTATGGAAGATGAAGAAGTTCGCAAAAAGGCTATATCATCTAGTTTGAGGCTACATTTAGGCCTGTCAAATAAAATCAAACTATCAATGGATCTCAATGGTGTAATGTGTGCAATGAGCTCACCATTGGCATTCTCTGTAAGAAGAGACCCAGCCATCCTAAGTCCTCGATGAACTGAGGAAGCAGAGAGGTAATTGATTATCCCCCAGTGATCCAGGAACCTCACTATCCTGCTAAGATCATATAGCTCGTTACTTGCGACAAGCCCCTGGCAATCTGCAAGTGAAAGCCTCCGACTAGGATTCTCCATATACTTAGCAATTATCTTATTTCTTAAAGCCAGGTACTTTTCAGGCGTGTGCTCTACTGACTTCCCGTTGAAGAAGTGAGGTATCACTTGTCTCTCAAGCCGATGTGCAGTGGTTGAAGAGAACCAATCTTTTGTTCACCGTAAGAACAAAATTCCATCAGGAAATTAAACATGGTAAGCTGAGTGTATAACCTGAGAAAGAGCAGCAAACTAACCTGAATGCATAGGGACAATGAGGACTTGATCGTTCCCAAACCGCTTCATGACCCCTTTGCCTTCCATTAAAACGGGAGGCGTGCAAACATAAGATGAGGGTTTGTCAGTGTCCGGTGGATGGAGAGAAGGGTGGTCCGGAAGAACCGAAGAGAGGACCTGAAGTTGGCCATGAGAGATATTCTCAAGAAAGGCAACGTTGGCCGCACCACCACAAGATAAAGCGCCCGAGGATTGCAGCCTTTCTGCAACCACAAGAGAGACAACGGCGGCGTGCGGCCGGCTGACAGGACGGCGGATGACGACGGGGAAGTCGCAGATCCGCTGACCAGCATCGGAGAGAATCTCGCTATGTCGCGGATCGAAGGCACTGTCGGCATTGCGGTTGGGGCCGCGTGAGTCTTTATCAAACTCGTCGTCCTCATCGCCGGCCGCCGCAGGCTCAGCGTCCTCATCGTCTTCCTGATCCTCGTCATGGCGCTTCTGCTGGCGCTTAGGATTTCTATCTCGTTTCCGCTTCCTCCACGTAAGCTGGGAATCTGCAGTTAGAGTGATACTCGGGTCAAAACCTCGGAATAAGAGTGACAGATCAGGAAACGAAACCCTACGAATGAAATGGATTGAAATCAATAAGTAGAAAGATAAGTAAGAAGAATAAGGTGGGTTTACGGAGCGACTACCAGTAGCAGGGAGAGATGGAGAAGCTGGTGACATGGCGGAAGGGCGAAGAGAAGGTATGTGGAGGGTTTTCCCAAGTGGTGCAGGCACTAAAGCGCACAGTGGAACGGGGCAACTATAGCTGCGCACGGCCCGATAGACTAATGCCAACCGCCTGATTTAATTCCTTTTTATAAACCACATTACGTCCCCGTAATGTTCAGTAGCGCAACCAATTCTCTTACATGCTTCAAGCAGCTTAACTCTTCGTCTTCTTCATTTTTGACCTCGGCATCCAATGGGGTGACCGCAGGCTGAAGCTAATCAAGATACCTCACATCATTAATATGTTATATATTATTATTATTATGTACCGCTCTATATAGGGGTGCAAATGAGCCAAGCCTACTCGCGAGCCGGCTCGAACTCGACTCGTTAACAAGCTCACGAGTCGAGCTTATCGAGTATCGAGCTCGAGTTCGAACAAAATTTCTAGCTCGGCTCATTATCGAGCTCGAGTTCAACAGTGAGTCCGTCCGACTCGAGTGCTCGATGAGCGGCTCGAGTAACAGTAAGTGCAGTCCGCGGAAGTGCGAAATGTTGAATTGCGGAAGTCGGGAACGGAAGGAATCAAGGAACTGCGGAAGCGAACCGCGTCCGCATGGGCTACAGCCAAACTGGCAAACCGAAACCCAAATAGAGAAATAAAGTTTTGAAAGAACAAAAGATCCATTAGGTTTTTTTTTATGGGTCATGAGGAGTGTTGGCGTGCCGTTTGTGACCTAGCCTTCTCCCCTCTTCGGCTCTTCGTCGTCTTCCGTTCTTCATGCGAGAGGCGAATCGGCGGGTAGAGAGACAACAGTTTATCAATCGTTTGATAGTCAGGAGTCTCGTCACGATAGTCGCCTGCTAGCTTGGTGCTCCAGCCTCCAATCATTTGGCAGTTGGGATTTCTTATCTCAGTTGTATGCTCTTATTTCTATTCAACATTTCTTGTTTTGTTTGTCTTTCTTCCGTTCTTCATGTGAGCCTGTGAGGTGACTCTTTATTCAACTTTTTTTTTTTCTTCAGATCTATAACTCTGTTTAGGAGAACTGATCTTGAAAGTTCAGATTTAATTTCAAAAGAAGAGATATATTTATCAGTACTTAAATGAAATGATTATTCTTTTTTTTTTTTTTTTTTTTTTTGTCCAGAACTCTAGATCTGTTAATCGATTTTTTTTTTTTTGGTTAGTAACGTTAGTTGATCTTTTTTTAGTTTTTTTTTCTTTCTTCAATTGAAAAGTCCACCTAAGCTAAAATTTATTTTCTTTGAATCTGTTCCAACTTGAATTAATCTGTAATCGACATCTTTGAACTTAGAACCGAACCTGGCATAATCTAACTCGAGATGTTACTGTCGCTAAGAACGAGTGATTTGTATTTTTTTTTTTTTTTTTGCCCATAATTCTCATGCAACCATTTACTGATAGAAGAATTAATTTTACAAAATACCATTTATTATGCATTGTTTTGGCCAAAATCCTGGAATTTGTATACATCGTGCTTCTTGCCAGTAGAACTTAGTAAATTTCCTAGAATCTTTTCTTCATTTTTAGAAGATTTTTTGAATTAGTGCTGTTAGCGTCTTCAAAGGTTCCATCCTTTTTATTTGGAGGAATTAATGTTGTTGATCATGCTTAGTAGGCCAGGTCTTGCATTTGGCTTTCTGGAATAAATCTTATTGGGCAAAGTTATGTTTCTAGGGAAAGAGAGAGATACTTCAATTTTGTAATTGTAGGCTTTTGGTATTGATGATCCTTAGCAAGGTTTCTAATTAGATTTTATCAATTGCAGCTGTGCAGGCAGACGAAATTGAAGAAGACATGAGAAACTTGTAATTTGATCGCATTATATTGTTTTAAGAGCTGTTTGAAGCATATTATTTATGATTATGCATTGAGGAATTTGTAATTTGATCCTACAGTATTGACTATTTCAAATCTTTCATTTTATTATTATTGTCTCGATAGTCATGAATGATGGCTAGACTATTGGACCATGCTAACCTTTGTGGATTCATAACTTTTATGTTATTATTTTTATTAATATGAGATCCTTGTGGTTTGCTATTGTCAAGAGAATGTAAAAGTTTTTAATTGTTTTATATTAGATATTATTTAAATGGCATCATATTTTTTGAGTAACTTATAACAAGCTTTTTTTATGGTGAAAAATTGAAAAATTTATTAAAAACATCATTTTTTTAATGTAAAAAATTCATAAAAAATATTAAATTCGAGCTTGTAATCGAGCTTTTAATCGAATCGAGCTCGAGCTCACTATTTGAGCTCGAGCTAACGAGCTCAATACGAGCCTGGGATTCGGACACACAAGTCAAGCTCGAGCTCGAGTTTTTGACTCGAGTCGAGCTCAAGCTCGAGTTCGAGCCTCCTGGACAATTAACGAGCTAGGCTCGAACAGCCTTCGGCTCGAGCTCGACTCGACTCGACTCGTTTGCACCCTTAGCTCTATATCAAATGAAATAAGCCTCCGAACAAACTAGTGACGCACATAATAATATCTCTCCAATGTAAGAAAATAAATAAGCCTGGTCAACATCCAATCTATAAATTTGGCTTTAAAGCTGCATTTATAATCCCTAGAGTTGTCACGTTTCACTTCTTTTAAACCTCATTGGAAATAGCTACATGCACTATACAAGTGAATGTTGGAGGCTCAACTTATTTAGGAGTTATTTTGTTGGTTGAAAAAAAAATGTAATATAAAAGAGATAGAGTGTAAATATAGTTTAAAAAGAATACTTCGATGTGTTTGGATGTGTATAAAATAAATGCTGGTGAATATTTTTTTAAGATTTAATGTAAAATAAATATAGTGCAAAGTACAAAATGATGGTGGTGGTGAGTGATAGTGTTGGCGGGTGGTGACAGCCATCGATAGTGGTGGGTGGTGGTTGCTAGAGGCGGTGGGTGATGGTGGTGGCTAATGATGATGGGTGGCCAAGGGAGCGATACGAGCAGCGGTAGCTGACAGAGGTGATGGGTGGCAACGGTTGTTGGTGGGTAGCTGTGACCAACAATAGGTTGTGGTGGTGGACGACAGCAAATGGTGATGGGTGGTGGCAGTAGAGCTTATTTGTGGTGATAATACTTTTCGTTCAAAATTGAGTGACTTTACTTTATCTCAATAATAAACTAAAATATTTTATATTGTACTTATTTTATTTTACTCTACATTCTTTTTTCATTTAATCAAATATCAATATTTTTAAAATCCGTGTAAAAAAAATTACTTGAAATCAAACAACCCTCTAGAGAAACCTCATTGCCCTCTTCCTAGAAAGCTATAATTTAGAAATGAAATGAAGTAAACGCAAGTACCCATAATATCTATGGAAACTTTAAGAAATCTTATTAGTGCTTACCTCATATTTCTTGCATGAGCATACAATAATGTGAATCTTATTATTGAATATTTAGAGTTGAGTTTCAATGTAAATCATTCCATAACAAACATCAAGTAACATCAAATGAAGTTAATGAACTCATATACTCTCTCTCTCTCTCTCTCTCTCTCTCTCTCTCTCTCTCTCTCTCTCTCTCTCTCTCTCTCTCTCATGTGTGAATTTCAAATTAATGTTCAAATTTGTAACTTGAGGATTAACTTCTAAGAAATTTAAAAGATTGTAAACTTTGTGATTAATTCTTATAAATCTTGAGAGTTTATAATCGATGAGATTAAAGTTCTGTTTGGGAAAACTTTTCTATTGCTTTCTTAAGCGGCTTTCAAATACAATAATTTATAGTTTAAATTTTTTTTAATAAAAAATTGCTTTAGAAAGTAGTAAGAAAGTTATCTCAAATGAAACATAAATTCTCAACTATTTCACATTTTGTACCATCCCTTGGAATAGTCACTAAAAAGAGGTTTTCTCTAATATTTTCTAAGCATAAAATAAAAAGCTATATTTATGCCCTTTTTTATTTATAACATTCATATTGTTCTCTTGAGTTGCAGGTGTTCAAGTTATCAAATGAATACATAGATTCAAGTTCATCGGACAAGCCCTTATGGTGTGCAAGTCAAGCTCGATCATCAATATATTCTAGGAAATAGATCCTCGCATCCTCCTCATACACTAATAGAGGGAGCAATCTAATATAAGAAAATTATGTAGAATGGAGAGACTATTTCGTGAGGAGTTCAGGCCGAAGTTGCGTCTAGTTTTTGTGAGTGTGTGCAGTAAAAGTACAGTAATGAACAGTAACTGCACTTTTACAGCGCACACTCACAAAAACTGAATGATTCTTCGATCCAAACTCTGCACGTAATAATCTCTCGTGTAGAATGAATGCCTCAAATTTGTTTCAAATTTAATTTAAAATTTTGGCTAAAAGATAAGACTTTTTATCCACAACTTGGCACCAAATTCATTGGTGGATAATCAATGGAAAAAGCTACCGAAATTTTCAGACGGGAAAATATGGCAGTCGTAGTCTCCGATAAGTCTTGGAAGTTCTTGTGAGTTATATAATCGGTAATAAATTTTGATGGCCCATTTTCATGGATAAGTTACTGAAATTTTGTTTATCATAATTTCCTAAGAAAAATTTGCTAGAAACCAGCACGTAAAAGAGAAAAACAACATTATTATCATGTGATTATCCATTAAAAAAAATGAAGTAATGCAAGCGATTTTTTATACTTACAAACAAGAGAAATTATTACGTGCAGAGTCCGAACGTAATTCTACATCAGGACTGTGAGTGTACACAATGTGTACATATCATGTATAAAAGTATAAAGTATACTTTTGTACACACTGTGCATTGTGTATACTCACATGTCCAGATGTAACTCTAGGTCCGGACTCCACACATAATAATTTCTCTATAAACAGGCCATCCAAGGCATCACAACATAATATTAATATAAAATGAGTCATTATAATCACATAAATTTCCTGCAGTAAAATATGCAAATAGTTACAACATTTAAATATCATCACAATCTTATATACTTACATAAGTTTTTTTTATATTTGAGTTCAACCCATTATTGATCCTCTTGTCGTTGATGGGTATGCTACGAAGCTCCTATAAAGTCTATTATTTTTCCAATGCTTCCTTCTACAAATACAAATAAAACATTAAAAAAAATTACAAATAAAGAAAATAAATTTGATTGGTAAAATTAAAAAAAAAACTTTACGAATAAAAAAAATAGATTGGTAAAATATTTACGCTAAATAAGCATTTTTAAATTTAGAAGCCCTTACTCTATGTGGAAAACATGCTTTTGATTTTAGTTTGCTAATTTTTTTAGAATCTATCTAATCTCTCAAAAGGCTAGTTATCATGAATACTTATAAATTAAAGAAAAATGGAGAAAGAGAATGCACAATATATTTTTTAATATTTTCTATTAGATTTCATTAGTATTTTGAGTTAATGTCATTTTTACGTTTTATGTGTTCTCATATATTTACATCATTATTATATTATTTTAATTATTTTGAAATAATTTTAATATTTATTATGTCGTCACATTCAACTCCAAATTTAGCCCCAGTTCAATATTTCTTTCGATTCAATGCCTGATCTAATTTTTAAACCTTGATCATAATAAGAGGAACCCGATAAGTTTAAGGTTGCTCGATTTTGATAGCATTGAGTTATTAAGTTTCTTAAAGAACTTTTTATGATTAAGAGAATCAGCATAGACCATTGAATAGAGTATTCTGATTTCTAGTTGAAATGATTGAAATGCCCCTTCCAAAAAAAAATTTTAATAAACCTAGCTTTAACACAATGTTAGAGGCCGAGGTAAGCCAATAAGAAAGTTCTAGAGGGGCTACTCTAGATATTGTCTATCAACACTTGACGCCTTCCATTACCAATAAGCATGATGCATGATGTCAACACAAACGATGAATTATGTCATATCCAACCAAATTGAGACACTTACTTGAAATCAAATCCAATGCACATTATTATCAATAAGGCCAACATATGTCATTGAAATGAAGATCGATGCCTATAACCATTAGTAACAAGGTTCATTAAAGTTAACAAGGTCAACATCCACTATCGAAACCAACAAGAATGCCAACAAGGTTGGCGTTTGTTATTAACACCATTGTTGATGTTTGCCGTTCTCAACAAGATCAAGGCCAATGTCCATCGTAGACTTCAGCTATTATTTCCCTCATCATTGGTAGGGTTAATTTTTGTTATAAATACGAATGTCGATGCCCACAATTACCAACAAATTCAATATTAAACATGGACACCAATGTTGACATCCATCATTGATATTAAGGTTGAAGCACGTCATCAATACCAACACGGACATCGACCATCTTTGCCAAGGTCGTTGCTAACATTTTTTATCATCATTCACCCCTTTTATTAGAAGAACAACCAGATAGCCCACTGACAATATTCTAGATAAAATTTCTAATGTCGTAATGCTCATCTGCTTCCATTATAAAAGTCATCTTTCACAACTTATGTTGCCAAAAAAGTCATTTTTAGTAACCTATGATCAACTTAGTGATTTTTTTTCAACAGGATCAAGTCTCTAATTTTTTTGCATTTATTTCAAAACAAATAATTAGATAGTCTATCCTAACGAAATTTGAGTCAAATTTTTTTGATCTAAATACTTTTCATTGCAGTTAAGTTGGTTGCCCAAGAAATCACCATAACGAAGCAATAGTTTGTGCTCTTGATATTAAAATTGATGATAACAGCGAAGGGGAGAACCAAAAATTAGAAGAAGATGAATAACAAGAGGGAGAATGATACGCCAGAGAGATCGCTAAGCTTATGCAAATTCATCCTGCAAGGCTGCAACTGTATCGGAATACTATAATTTTGTAAACTTTTACTTTGGCCATCAACCTCTAACCCTTCATTTTCCTGTTTGGTAACCAGTTTGTGAATATGGATGCTCGCATGCTTCCACTTTTGATGAAGCTACACTTTTAAACGACAGCTGACATACATAATGGGAACAATTTACTGATATTTAATTCTCAGACTTTTTACAGAAGAAAGAAAGAAAGAAAAAAAGATTCCTGCTGGCATTCACATTACTGAGTTGGAGTTTGAAATGGAAGCTGCAACCATATGATTCAAGCTCAACCAACAGAATCAATAAAACCACAAAGTAGAAGTTAGAATTAAAGTCATAATCAGCAAATCAGAAGTTTATAAATCTAAAACCTGGAAAGTCTAAATGACACCATTTCCATCATACGTTTTTCAAGGAGAAAGAGTATACTGTGTTATCTACAGGATAGTCGTTTGAACTATAAGCAAAGCAGCCTATACTGACCTGTGCAACAACAAAAACAAGAAGATCCAAACCTAATCTGAAGCTCAACAAGCAATTAATTCGAGAGAGCGCAAAAGGGGCGCAGGTGTGACGAAAAAGGGTATAGGTAAATTTCAATAATTATTTTATACAAGGATTGACTGATTGACACTTGAGGAAAATGCTGAAGATGTGTAAATTGATGCTGCAGCGGTCAAATATCAAAGCCCGGCATGGCAAACTGCATGGCAAAAGCTTCTACTTGGTTGCGTAACTCCATGACATCCCTGTTGTTCTGCAGACCCTTCAAAAACTCATTTTGCATTTTACCGAGTTCCCTTTGTAGATTGCTGGCGATATAAGCAGCCCTAACAAGAAATTCAGAAATAAGCTCAAAGTCTTCCTCCAAGCAACCTCTTGTTGTCATTGCAGGTGAACCTGAAGTTAGAGGCATCAGCAAGTCAGGTTTGAAAAAATATTTGGATTACTACACAAATCAAGAAAGAACATTGCAGAAAGTAATACCTATCCTGACTCCTGCAGAACAGATAGCACCATTATCGCCAAAAATAGGAGTTTTGTTCAGGCTGATATGGCATGCCTCACATACTTTTTCGAAAGTTTTGCCTGCACAATATCAAACTTTGAGTCAAGAAATGCCTCAGGTTTTAATAACACTACTTCAAGTAGCTTAAGAATTCATTCAGTTTTGATCAAAGGAAAAAAAATGCAGAAAAACCTAATAAATAAGCATACAGAGGAGATTGGGGGACTAACCAATTAAAAGCAAGCTTTGAGTTTTTTTGTAGAGAATCATAATTCATTAAAAAAGAAAAGCTAAAAATGCCTATAGCTTAGGATTTTCTTGCATTTTTAGCAGTTTAATACCGCTTACTAAAGCTTAGAAGAACAATTTTCTTCGAGGTTTTATAGATATTCTCATTAGTTATTACAAAATCTTCCTGGTTATTATTAGCAAACCAATACTGAGAATATACAGAACAGAAAACACCCAATTCATTATAGTAATGCAAGTAATCTTATTGATAGGCAGCATGCTAGCAATCATTTCTTCAATCTGTTTAAAATAAAGTATTTGAGATAGTTAGGTATCATAATTTTTTGTTTCTAGGAAAAATGGACCATAATTTCAAAGATGCGAGGACAATATGAAAAGCATGTACAACAATAATTTTTCCAATGGTGATTCACCCATTAAAGCACATATATCATTTGACAACTTTGCACTTCACTTGCAGCCATGATCATAACGATTCAAAACCCATAATAATATTGGATGGATAGTGAAGAATTATCCGCTTATTTTCCATCCATAACTATTTTTATGCTCCTTTCATCCTAATATTTCTAAAAAAGACACCATCCCTCAATTATAGATTGATGTGTAGCGTCAAAGGGGAAGCATGTTTCCTTTTATAGAAACACTTTTTGATTTACTGGAATGTAGAAATGAGGGAACTTTTCACCTATCAAAATCCCAAAATAGTTTTACCCCTGCTTGGGCTCGGGTGCTTTGCACCCAAATTTTTCCCCCGTACAACGCCCCGGCGCTGCGTACCCGAGCGCCCCGGCGCTGTGTTCCTGAACACCCCAGTGCTGAACGATAGAGAGCAGAGCACCGTAGCGGTCGAGATATGGCGCCGCAGTGGGTCAAGACAAAGCCTGAGCGCCGTAGCATTGAGTGTTTGAGCACTGCAGCATCAAATAGAGAGTGGGCGCCGCAACGTCCCAAATTGGCACCCCAGCACTGCGAGACAAACTGAACAGCTATTTTTCTCGTTTTTCTCACGGGTTGCGTCCCATGGGGGTTACAAATGTGAGAAGAGAAGCAAGGAAAGAGTGAGAGAAGAGAGATTTGTACTTATTTCTCCCAATTTTCAGAGTGGATTTCTTGGTGTGGTGTGGCTCCGTGGTTTTTTCCC
Organism: Dendrobium chrysotoxum; assembly: GCA_019925795.1. Taxonomy (NCBI): domain Eukaryota; kingdom Viridiplantae; phylum Streptophyta; class Magnoliopsida; order Asparagales; family Orchidaceae; genus Dendrobium; species Dendrobium chrysotoxum. The sequence continues at coordinate 20,049,160 of CM034312.1, read as the reverse complement.
TAGTTTGGGTTTTACACATTAAATCCTGGTGTCCTTTACTTTTTTGCTGCTTTTACTTTCTTGCTTGTTTTGTCATTGTGGTGTTTACTCAATCTATATCATCCCCCAACACATTCAACAGTATGTATTGCTTGCAGAATGCAAACAATCTTTGCTTATTAGAGATACAAGCCCTCCCAAAAAAAATTTTCCAACAATTGAGCCACAAGGATTTATATCCATATACCTATTAATTCTATTCCCGTTAAAACGAGTCAAACGCCCCATAGGTGAACGTCATTATCTATAAAACCTTGGATGCACCTTTTCTATCATTTTACACTTATGGAGTAGTTTTATACCAAATGGTGCTATACAGCAAGATGCCATGGTGGGTAAGGAAATCAAAAAAATGCTTTTGAGTTTAGCAACAACAGCCATCTGCAAGGCTGACAAACTATAATGTGGGCACATGGTTTCCACCCGGACACCTTGCAACCGACACAGCCAACGGCCAACCAAGCTCTTAAAAAAATAAGAATTGCAATCAGAGCTCGTTTGCTTGGTTTAATTTCAAAATTTAAGAGCAGAAAGTTCTTGTTGCCACAACAGGTTTGTCTTGCTCAGTAAAAACAAACCTGAGCTGCTTTGAAGTTTCATCAAACATGGTCAAAGATTGTCTGAGGCTAGGTGGCATTTCACCAAAATCTAGTTCAGCTCTCGATGAGGCTCCATTAGATCCTCTAAGCCTAACTGAAGGTTGACTTAGCATCATCAGAGCTCATTGATGGTCAAGTAAAGGCTGCCAATGTTTTGCCAGTATAAGAAGCTTGAGCATTAGTAAAGTAAGGAGGCTTGGGTGGTAATTTTATAGAGTTCAAAATTCATGTTATTTGTAATTTCATCTAGATGGCATGAGTTTAATAAATTTCATCATTTTCAAAAACATTATTTCTATTGACAAGCAAACAACTAAGCAATGAGTTAGGACTTCAATCAAACATCTTTTCAATTATTCTATAATAGCAAATGAAACGCCTATATAACCCCTTAGAAGCACTTCCTACAATTTTAAAAGTAATCGATTTGACAATTAGAGATAGTACACATCCTTATATCCACACCTCATCTCCATAAGACAAAAAGCGATAAAATGCCTCATTTTCTTCATTGTGAGTTCTATTGCAGAGTTACTATGCATCAGGAAAGTATATCAAATATCCCTACAAATGTACATATAAAAATACAGTTCATGCTGAACTCATTCTTCAACACCCAATTACTAGCATTTTAAGCTTACATGTCCTATAAAAGCTATCGTGCTGTTCATAAAATAGAACAATATAAAAGCTATCGTGCTGTTCAACACCCATGACATGCATTTCCTACATTTATGGCGACAGTTTAAACATAACTGCTAAATATACAATCAGCACCTTTAAAAGTAACATTGAAATAGAGTTAAAAGACTGAATTAGGAAAAAAGTGAAAATAAAGGAAAACAAGGTGATCATAACTTCTTTTCTTTTGCAAGAGTTTGAACCATGGACCTCTACTTTAGAGATCAAAATCAATATAAACTCATAATTGGGAGTGCTTTAACCAACATGGTGAGCATGGACAGAAAATAAAAAATAAAATATTCTACGGAGCTAATAGGAGTGCTTTAGGCATCCAAGCTGGTAATATAGACCTTCAAGATTGAGAGTATGGACATTAGCAAGTTTATGTGAAATGATTGAATTCCTTACAAAGGTTTTGAGACTGTGATTGATTTGTTGTCCCATTGAAATACTACTCTTATACAAGTTAAAAATCAAAGAAAACGTCTACACACCAGGCAGATTATGACTTACAGTAGATATGAAAACTTATATAGTAACAATATAGCTAATGTTATTTTCAACAACTACGAAACAAGTAAATAAGAATTCAAATTAAAAACCTGCAGTTTGGGAAAAAGCCATTTTCTAGGACGTAGATTTCAGTTTTGGTGTTCCATCAAGGTATGAATGGTAGCAATGGCCTATACCTTTTACTTTCCTAATCAGAAAAAAGGTAGAATGAGAGAAAACATAGAGTGACTGGTTGCAGAGCCATGCAAGTTTTATGGCAGAAACTTCACAGAACTTCAGGACATATCTCCCCGTACCGGTTCCCAAAAATCAATCTACATGTCATAACCCCCACTTCTCTCCCTCCCAATGAAACCTAATTTTTGTATTCCCTCTTGCATGAGGCTTATCCATGCCATTGGGTCCCTTAAATACATCAAATGCTTCTCAAAATTCCATCATATATATCTTTAATAACATCAACCTTTGACACAACCTTTTCCAAAATACATATCAAACACATTCTCTTTAATCAAATGCTTCGAACATCAATAAAAATCAAATGAAAAACTTATTTTTACTCTACATTTTTTTCATTAATTATCTTAGCACAAAAACCACCTCCATAGTAGATGTGCCCGATATAAAATAAATTTAATTTTCCAAAATCGCTGTCAAATTTCTAAACCAAAGTTCCATTCATTATTCTCCTCCAAAATATCTTTGTATGACTTCTAAGTTTGGTTCACCTATATTTACTAGAACCCTTACCAATTAGGAATCATTAAAATGATTCCAAAGTAATTGGGTCAAAGCTAATCATGATCATGATGAGAGAAAAAAGTGCATCAATAAGGAGGAATATAGGCTCAGTTGTTTGCATATATAAAATAGAGAAATTTTTTTCAAAAAGTTAAATCGAACAATGTATAAGGAATGAAAGGGGGAGGAGGTAGACCAACGTCATGACTAGAAGTTGAGCAGAATAACTGGATAAACTAAAGCCAACAGCAACATGATAAACTTCAAAAGAAATACTGTTGAAGAAAAATTCAAAAGCTAAGATAAAATAGCCAATAATAATGATGCTGATGATGCAGATGTGTTATGTATTATTTCAAATTCTTAACATGAACTTTAATCTTTGTCTTTTTTAATTAAAAAAACTACATAATTTCTTCACGTGGTTTTTAGAATTGTTAATCAACAACACTCTACAAATTTAAGACTTGATCATAAACTGCAGCTGAGTTTCCGAAAAAGAAAAAGGTCACCCCTCATAGTTCCAAGCCGCCAAACAAACTGATTAGAGATTTAGAGCAATTAAATTGAGATCTGATTTCTCCTTGTACTTAACAATTCCAATTCGAATAAGATAAGCACATAATATACTAGCTTTATGAAAAAATTTGATGCCTTAACTCAAATTCTTTTGCTTTAGTTTTGCCAAAAATAATCCCAGTAATACCTTGAAATCAACATAATTTCAAGTAACTAATTATGTTGGTTAGGTCATACCCTGGCCTAAAATCTCAAGCTTGGTTTTGACAATACTAGATCAGGCAAGCCACAACCACTCCAGTCTGAAATGTTTTTATCACACCAACTATATGCAAATTAATTCAGACGCATTGAAAATGCAAAATTACTTTGGAAAGGTTTGCATCAAACCTACTTTTCCCGATAGCCTAATAAACAAAATATTTTCCTTAAAATTCTTTTCTATTTTCAACAATATTAGGATTAATTAAGTATATAGAATGAAAATGTAAACAGGCTGGATGCAATTAGGAAGAATTAAGAAAACAATCAAAATATGCCATAATGTACAAGTACTGAAAGAAACACTAAGGCTAGGAGCTAGAATTAATGAAAAAGACTACTAAGCATAAGCATTAAAATAAATCAAATATGGCTCGAAATTCAGAAAGTTATAACCGAAAGCAATATTGGACCTTTGATGCAGGCAAAAAAGGAATTGCGGGAAAAGAAAGATGCAGCAAGTTGAGGACGGCATTGAGGATGGGGATGATATTGTTGCTGCTGGTGATGATTAGCAATACTTTTTAGAAATTGACAGATCTCTAATCCAACTGATTAGATTCAATGGGACATATGTTAATTAGTATATCATTTAATATATACACTACTAATTGATCATACAAAGTTATGCCTACCACTCACATAGTGAGGTATATGGATAAAATATAATAGACAAATGACAGCCAAAAGGCACCATGTTGGCTAGACTACTAAGGAAGATAGCATATTCCTCTAATGCACATGATAGCATGAGGCCATTTGAACAAGCGCGCATGGACCATTTTATGATGCAATTCAGGGAGATTTAGAAACTTGATCTTCCATATCAAGAGAGGGAGTTCATAAATCTTCATAAAAAAATAATTTGGGTAGGAATATCCCAAAATAATTAACAGATGCAAATTTACATAAATGAACATGACAACTGTACGAAACCTGCACACTATATTTGGGAGAGCGAAGCAAGAAAAAGGTATAGGCAAGCCTTAAACATATGTAAAAAAGTTAAGCATTTGGAAAATGAATCCACAACACATCTGTGTAAATCAACTGAATAATTATATCAATCTTCTTAATTCTATGATGTAAATGAAAAAAAAAAAAACATTCAATTTTCATATATCAAGAAATCTGGGAAGATAGTTTCACACAAAAATTGATATCAAAATAACAGCTAAAATCATTTAAAGAAAGATAAGAATTTGAAGAAATTTAGATGATAACTACCTGCCAACCCAAAGGTTCTTAGATCCCAAAGTAACATATGGTTATCAGTGCCCCCAGTGACCAATCTGCATTTTCGTCTCAGCAAAGCAGCTGCTAATGCCTGTATATTTTTCTTGACTTGCTGGATATATGCTTTATACTCAGGAGTAGCCACCTGCTTCAGAGCGATAGCCAAAGCAGCAATATGGTTATTATGAGGCCCTCCTTGCATTGATGGGAAAACAGCAAAGTTTATTTTATCCTCAAAATCATATTGATCCACTTCATCTGCTTGGCATGGAGGAAATCCACGTTTCCTAGGCTTTTTCCCTTTCCTAATAAATATCATACCTCCTCTCGGTCCACGGAGGCTTTTGTGTGTCGTTGAAGTAACAATATCACAATAATCAAATGGACTTAGACATTCCTACAAAACAACAAAAGTATTATATGCATCATCATGTTAGTTTCTACAATCATTTTGAAAGCGATAACTATAAACAATGTGAAAGAACCAAATTAATTTATACTAAACCTTATCATTCCAATCTCCAATATGTAACAAAATAAAAACACTTCATAAGTTGGGCACAAGAAAACATCTCTAGTTGATATAAAGGATAATTCATCAAGTTCGAGAATAAAACACCAAAAAGATAATAATTCAAGGACATCGTGTAAAATCAACACAATTAAAGGAGGCAAAAATATGTAAAGAAAAGTTAAATTATAAGAAAATGTTATGAACAAAGGCCCATAGGGTGATAGTTGTCAACAACTTTATAATAGTATTGCACTATACACCGTTCAAGCCTATAACTTCCTTCTTAAGACAAATAACACATTTTTATAAGCATCATAGTTTCCATTCAAAAAAATTAGCTTACACATATGGCAATGGAATTAATATAAACTTTAATAAGAGAAATGGAATCAATCCACAGGACTGATCTGCTCCTGGTTCCAAAAGAAAACAAATGAAAGATTTAAAACTACTTCCGAAAGCAACATGAGTGAATGCTACCAATTTGTTGCTACAAAAAACGTGATTAGCAGTCACATGACTCCTATCCTTCTATAAAGCTAAGTAAGAAAGCATTGTGAACTCCATCTGCCAAATTAAAAGTGAGATTAATGGGCCTAGCTAATCCAATTAACATGTAAGAAAGCGTTTCCCTTGGCGCTTGTGTTACATGTATTTCAAATAAGCATTTAAAACCATCAAATAAAACTCCAAAGAATATGCTAGAATCTTTTTTTTTACTGAATTATCTACAAAAAGCCATAGGAAATCGGTTCTTATTTGTGACTGCACTACATTCTAATAACTAATAAATTACATATGGGTCCTAATTGGATTTTAAATTTTAATAATAAAGTTTAACAGGTAAGACTGACAAAAAATACAGCCATTGACTCAAAAATGGATTGTTTAGCAGCACTATACATCATAGTTAATGTAAAGTTCTGCCGCCTAACCTAATGTCATATCAACATTTAATTACATGTAAACATCTTCTCAAGAGATAGCATATCTAGGTCTAGTCTTTTAAATTCTTTCAAATAAGCCATATTCTAACCAACAAAATATGCAATTTCTTTTTGTGAACAATCCAATTACAATCATTGACATCAAAAATAATTTCAAGAACTGATCATCAAGATGATTCTCTATATAAGCCCGATTCTCTCTTTGCTTTTGCAATGATATTAGCTTGCTGGTATTGTGAAACCTCCCAAAAGGAAAATTGGAGGCATCTGTAGGAAATAAATGTTTTTATTTTAATTCATGTTTCACATGCAAAGGTTATTAATAGTTGACATAACTTAGAAATTCAGATGATAACCAACTATGAATATATGGAAAATGAGAAAACATAAATTTAGGCAGTGAGAAACCAAATGGGGCCAAAGTTGCGCCTCATGCATCAATGGTCAACCCATATTCAACTTAGAAGCTTAAGCTTATGGGCTAGTCCAAACCACTTGGTATTTCTATATCAACATATTTTTTTAATTATTCTATATAGAACTAACCAAATGCTCTCATGTGCCTTAATAATCTCCCACACACATAAGAGCTGTCCAAATTGACCATCCCTTCCACTGAAACGAAATCTTCTTGAATACCATGCACCAAAAGCACACTCAACTATGTCGAGGCATCATGTGAGTCACCTTCTTTTGAAGGTTATTCACCATGGTGGAAAAGTTACCCATGGGAACCACAAATCGCATGAAACACCTAATCTAAGCCAAACCATTGACTCCAATACCACTTGATAGAGAATGAAAAACAAAAAGAGGGCCAAGCTTAGGTCTAATATGCAAATGATTAAACTTATAGTCAACATAGATTCTTAAATCTATAGTTGAGTGCTAACCAGTTAACATTTCAATGCCAACCTATATTAAAACTATCTAACGTGGAACTAAATCTCACATGATTTAACAATAAATCCAACTACAAATAGTTGAGATGATGCTCTCAACTATGACTTGTTACAGCTTTAAGCTTTGTAAATACAGTTGAATAACTAAATCTAAGCAACTCAGTGTTCAGCATAGGAGTTCTTTATAGACTCTTTCCATTTGAAGAAAAAAAAAGGATCGGTTATAAAATAATTTCCTAAAGACAAAAAAAAAACTATGTAGCAAGCAGATCATAACATCCTGGCCACAAATATTTGAATACAAGTTGACAACTCCATCCAGCTAGAACAGAAAAAATTAACATACTATTTCAGGAGAAGAAACCAAACCTTGGCTGCAACAAGACCACTTATTTGGGCCATGTCACACATCAGTACAGCACCACATTTATCAGCAATCTGCCTAAACTTGGCATAGTCCCACTCCCTTGGGTATGAGCTACCCCCACAAATCAGTATCTTTGGATGAAAATCCATTGCCCTCTCCTCAACTTTATCATAATCAATATACCCTGTTTGTGGATTAACCTTATAAGACAGGCTTTCAAAGAATATTGAAGCCCCTGATATCCTCTTACCACCTGGTGTCAAATACCCATGGCTCACATGCCCGCCTGACAGAGAATCCAACCCCATGATCCTATCCTTCGGCTGCAAAAGCCCTGTATAAACAGCAAAGTTGGCAGATGTACAAGAATAAGGCTGAACATTAACGCTCCAACAATCGGGATCAAGACCAAACGCAACCAGTGCTCGTTCACAGCAAAGACGCTCAATCTGATCAATGTATTGATTGCCACCGTAGTACCTAGCCCCAGGCATACCCTCCGAGTACTTGTTCGTCAGATGGCTCCCTAGGGCATCAAGGACGGCCTGGCAAACAAAATTCTCCGAGGCAATGAGCTCGATCCCCTTGGTCTGTCTCTGTCTCTCCTTCTCCATTATCTCATGCACATCTGGATCGGCCACTGACAAGGTCTGGTTCCCCCAAGAACGGACCGCAGCCCTACGCGTATCGAGATCCGGCTCCACCAAAGCTCTCTTTGAAGGATGCAAAGAGGAAGAAGACGAGCATGAAGACAAGGATTCACCTCTTCGTTGCCGCTTGAGGCTCATCGGATATCCAAGGATACTGAATTCCTCCTCCCTCTGCCCGTCCACAGAATCTTCGCCGTCCTCGATCCCGACCGAGCCGCTCCACCGATTCTCCGATTGCTGGTCAAGCAGCTGCAGCGGGATCGGTCGCAGGCTCGCGTCAGTTTGAAGAGAGGAGACGTCGTCGGCAATCGGTGAGCGGTGCGCATGGAACCCAAGCGAGAGGTTGGATTGAGATTGGGAGAGATCCATACCACGAGAAGTTGGAAAGAATAAACCCAGCCCTAAAGCTACAACTTCGCGAGCTAGGAACAGCAGCGACAGCGACAACAACAGCGGAAGCAACGGAAGCAGCGGAAACGGAGGAATGTAGTGGGGCGGAAGATCGTGCGGCGAGACGCCTCCATTAACGGTTAGGGTAGCAGATAGAATGTCTACAAGAATTCCTCTGCTCGTCGACGAGAAGGCAGGCCTTTATTAATAGGAGCGAGGATGCACCTAGACGGAATTCGGGGAAGGGGTGCGAAGGCCTGGACCAGATTCATTTTTCGCATAGACAGGTACGATTCCGATTGGTAACGGGTCAGTCCGAACTAGGCAACATAGACCGTCCGAGTTAATCCTTCGTCGGATTGCTTGATACAGTAAGGCTAATATCACGCGTGCGTGTGTGGACGGTCAATGTGAAAATAATTCAAAGCTATTTTCTCAATTTTGTATTGTTTTCTTAGTAGCTGCGCTTAATAATTTCGTGATTATAAGCTTGTCTGATTGTTTATTTAGATAACTGAAGATAAATTTGTCAAGGAATGGAGTTTTTCTTTAGATGAGCTCTCTCTGGGCTAGGGTTAGCAAATATTTATGTTCCACTTAGTTTGGCATTGGTGTGGCTCCATCCATTTTTTTGGTTCCCTGCACTTCTCAACTCTTCTCTTGGTAGTCCTGTCATTTATATTTGCCTTATAAGTCAATTCCTCTTTTTCAGTAATTTTTTGACTAACTTTGTTCAAAACAAAAGTGGGAAGTCATCTTCTTTGTTAAATTAAAGATGAATATAAAAATTATGATATTACTTTATTGGCTATTCTTTTTACGAATAAATTTATAATTAACTTTACCTAATGCTATCAAATAAGTGTGAAAAATCAAAATTAATTTGGATCTCCTAATACTAAATAAAAGTTTTTTTTTTCGTTTACTTGCAAAGAAGACTTTAAGATGACCTAGATGTCTGGTTTGTAATTTATCCTAAGAAATCACCCCGCCCTTGTCTTATTCTTGATCAAATTTTTCAATCTCTCCCTCTTATAATAGAACCCCTGTGAGATTTCAAATATGCTAGTAAAATTGATATCCCTTGTAGTATTGGATTATCTCACTACTAATAGATTGAAATTAATTATCTATACTCATCTATTAGATAGCTTAATAATAGGAACCTTTATGATGTGATTGGAAGCTTGAGCAAAAGAGTATGCCCAAGTCCAACCCCCATTGGACAATCTCATTTTTGTTAGGCTTCTATCAATAGTTATAAATAAGGACTACTCCATTGTTGTCATCATTACTATAGGAGATGATAACTAGCAAGGTGATACACATTGAATATATATTGCTATGAGCATTGCAAACTATCAAATATACACCCATGAAAATCTCCCATGCCCGATAAATGTCATCTTGAGAAGAGAAAATGATGTGAAGGGGGGGGGGGGGGGGGGGGGTGGGGGGTGGGATTGAGAGAAGAAATTTGGGTAGAAGGGGTCAATGGAAAGAGGGAATTAATTCCTTGATTAATTATCTTAGGGTAGAAATTAATGAGGGAATTAATTTGGGAGGGAAGGAGGGAGAATTTGAATTTTAAACATCCCTTAATGGAGGAAGAAATTAAGGGAGAGATGAGAGAGGGGGCAGCGGTTTATGGGGGATTAAGGGTTCTTAATTAATGGGGGGAATTAATTAGGGGGAGGATATGGAAAAGGGAAGGGGCCGGCCATATGGGGGAGAGAGAGAGGTGTCAACATACAATGTATGTGGACCTCAATTAATTGATTGATTGATTGCAATAAATCTGATTTTATTCTTAGATTTGGGAGAGGAATAAAGAGGTTTCCTAAAATAAATTTCATATTTAGAAAAGGGAATTTGGAATTCAAATTAAACCTTTCCTAATTTAGATTGGGTCAATTTAGGAAGGTGATGAGGTGCCATTTGAGGTGGAAATTGGGTGGGCCTTTGGAGGAGCCGGGGGCTAGGGTGGCTGGGCTGAATTCGGGGGGGGAGTGGCGGAAGGGTGCTTGGGGAAGGTTGTGGCCGACGGGTTGGGAAAGTGGGGATGAAGGAAGCTTGGCCGGCAGCTATGGAGGGATTTTGGTCGGCAGTCAAGGGAGGAAGGAGAAATATAATTTAGGAAAAAGAAAGATACAACAAAGAAATAAAGGATAAAACTGCGAGCCTTGGACTCTTTTGAAGACTAACAGGTGATGCGTTGTCCTCCTCGAGGGACTTCAATCCACAAGCCCAGACCCATCCTGCGGTTGGTGGAAATAAGGTTGTCCTCCCATAGGACTTCTCCTCTCCAGAACTCACACAGAGATTCGGACAAAGGCTCCAATGAACTCACTAAGAGATCGAGCAAAGAAATCAAAAATTTCATTAATAATCCATCCCCCCTCATACAAGAGCAAGGGCCTCTATATATAGGCCTAAAGATAAAAGAAACAAAAAAAAGACAACATTGCCTCTTGGGTTACATAAGACAACTCCTTTAAGCAAGGGTAAAAATGAAAAACTCATAATAGAAATAAAAATTACAACTAACAAATTAAGATAAGGTGGAATGATCTCGGTCATCGATCGTCGTCTCCTCTTTTGATAATCTTCATGATCGGATGTCCGCATTAGAGTTGTAAGTGCTATCATTGGGTTTGAGCACATCCAATCACCTCAATGTGTAGGTCCTCACTCTCAATATTTATTATAATAAGAGGATCTCATTTTATTTCTTCTTCTCTAGATAGGTTGAAGGCTATATTAAAATTGACACCTATTTCTTCTTCGTCATCTCCCCTTGGAGAGAACTCATTTTCCTTTTCTTCATTTTCGCTACAGGGACCAACTTATGGCCAGGTACTCAATGATAGGAGACAATCATATTCTTTGATCCATGCAAGAAAACCTTTCAAAAGATATGGTCAACCAAATCTCTAGCTCCACATCAGTCAATTCCATGGCTTCACAGGAATCAACCACTCTGCCTAATATGACAGAGGTACTGCTCCCTCTACAGCAATACTCATCTCACATCAAATAAATAATTACAAACGATTTTATAAAATCAATAAATATCTTTTAAATCAGCTCAAATTTTAACTCAAAATCTAACACAATTAAACCGATTTAAACTTGACTCGAAAGAAAATCAAAATCTTTAATTTAGAGTTTAAATTGACAAGCTCAAACTCAACTCAATATCACCTCCAACAACAACAACAACAACATCGTCATCAAGCCTTTATCCCACTGTGATGTTGGTTACATGAATCTTTTTTATCCATTGTGACATGTTGAGAGTCAAATTCTCATTTCATGTTAAGAGTCAAATTCTCATTTAAATATAATAAAGAAATGTCATTTGTAATATTTTATAATAACGCCTTTTTAGGTTTACCTCTATTTTTCTTAACATAACCGAGTTATCGCAAGGCCGCTATTTTAAGTGACCAAACCATCTAAGACAACTCTCCCTAATCTTATCTTCCACTAGATTTACTCCAACCATTCATATATGTTCGCTTAGTGTCTTGTTTTTAAGAGTAAAGTCACTCATCCATCTGAACATCCTCATCTTTGCAACACTTAACTTAACATTATGCTTCTCTTGTAATGGCCAACATTCTGAATCATAAAGCATTGCAGGTCTCACCATCATCTTATAGAATTTTCCCTTAAGTTTGAGGTAGACTTTTCTATCACACAATAAGCACGATGCATTCCTCCACTTCAACCATCCAACTTAAATTCTACTAATAATATCCCCATCTATTTCACCATCACTCTGAACAATAGACCCAATATATAAAAAATGTGTACTCTTATTAATGACTTGATTGCCCAAAATCACAATCCCCCCACTAGATCTATTACTATTAAAAATTACACTCCATATATTCGATTTTAGCTCTACTCAATAACTCAACCGAACACCTTTAGACTCTAAGGTTAAACTCCATAATTCAAGTTTACCTTCAACTCTCTCTCTAATCTCATCAACAACAAGAATATCATTAGCAAAAAATATACACCAAGGTACAACCTCTTGCAAATATCTAATGAGAGCATCCAGGACTAAAGCAAAAAGATAAGGGCTTAAGGTTGATCCTTGACAATCCAACTGAAATAGGAAAATACTTGGTCAATATCACCTCCAGTTACCTCCAGTTATAATAAATGTTGTTTAATCCCTTTTTATTCCATGCGCAGAGATATGAGAAATAGAAAGAGTAATAAGAAGGCAAAGGCTATTAAATTTAGAGATAAAGCATGACGTGTGAGAAAGCATCACTAAACAATGGAATGTTCAATAAAATTACGAGAAAGTATATCCTTCATAGCACTACAAGCAAAAATAGTATTCCAACATATAACTACTAAGGCTTACGTTCCAGCCAAAAAGAAAACTCGTATGTTTTTTACCAGCTAACACATCAGTACCTTATTTCCAAGAGTAAATTAATCTACAGAGAACCCTTGCTGAACAATGCACCTTATGGAATGAATCCCAAGTAAAGCTAACACTGTAAGAGACAGCCGGAATTTATTTATTTTTTTCTAAACAAAGAATAGCTAACTATACATATGTTTAAAGGGGGTTGAGACATGAAGGCTGTTCCTTCAGCTAATTATAAAAGCTGAACTGCTGCTATGGCTGGGATCTTCTCTCTTAGCTTCTGTGTCAGAGCCACTCGAACGGTCATGACTCCAGCAGCTGGGCCAGATAGCCTAACCTTAACGATAGGTTCCTCAATGCTGACAAACTCAAGCTCTCCACCACCAGTTCCAACAAGATATGGCCTTATCTCATCAAGCACCTAAAATTGTTGAAGCACACAAAAATATATAAGACACGATTCTAATGCCATTATCTGCTTTCTTCTAAGGACTAGAGATTGAACAGGACAAGCTGAAATAACATTTATGAATAGTGATCAGAATGGAAATGGTGGGTGGGTGTATAAACCAAAGACCAAACAAAGATTCCATATACAGCAAGGAAATAACAATTAATGTGATTCTAAGTTACGAGATGTATCTATTACTAATTTCCATTAATTGCAAATGGAATTGCTAGAAGAGAAGAAATAAGTGCAGTTAACCATGGAAAACTACTCCCAACTAGGACTACCTGAGGCATTATTTTCATAAAGGATGCTAAAGCAATTTACATATAGAACAAAAGAAATGAAATCCTTCAGCCCATACGAATCCATGAATAATTTCTGAAAATTTTTAATTGTTAAGGGTATAGCACATCTCCTACAATAAAGTGCAAACTTGGGGAACTAATTCATAGTTGTGACTGGTGAACTTTACCTTCTCAATGTTTTCTTCAGTCAACTCAAGGCCCATCACCTCATCCACAATGGGCTCAACTGCAACAATTTCAGGAATTTTTTCCATCAGTCGGCGCTCAATGCCCATTTTCATCGTCATTACAGAACTCGGACAAGACCCACATGCTCCTTGCAGTTTCAATCTCACAACATTCCCATCGATCTCATGTAATACAACATTCCCTCCATCAGCCATAAGATATGGTCGCACTTCATCCAATACAGACTCCACATTTTCTGCAGTGAGGGGCAATTCAACAATTGGGTTCGGGGTAGCAATGGCTTGAATTGCTGCACGCACATGTATGAAAAAGAAGAAAATATCTTAGCAATGTAAGGACAGAAAATGGATTAAAAGGGCTATTGACAAAGCCATCAGAAAACCCACATATGAAAGCAGAATCACAGTGAAAATAAATTCAGCATCAACTCAATCTAGTACATAAAATGCCATCCTTAGCTACAGTAGCAAACATAGAACTAAAAGTCAGCACACACAGGATCCATGCTAAACAAACCCAACATCCCAAATGCCATGGGAAATAAGGCAATAAAGAAAGGCATTTTTCCCCTTTCGCTTCACTTTTTAATCAGCTTGGCTGAAAAACTAGTTACACAAGATTTGTGGCCATACCAAATGCACCTTGACATTTTTAAAGCTAGATACATCAAGATTTGTGGTCATACCAAAGCAGAAGGAACAAATGTTAACCATTGAAGAGGCATCAGATCAAGAGGAGCTGACAGGAGTGCTAGATAAGAAAAATTAGATGCCATAGATTAATTGCTTATCAAGAAATACCTCTCCTCTAGATTGGTATATAAGAAAGGAGAAAAAGAACCTATAGATTGCTCCCTTGGCATAAATCAACAACCCTTAAATGGACCAAATAGCAGGTGGACAGCTGCTAAGATTCTTTATTTTTAGTTTAGTTATTATAATTATTTAGTTTCTTTCTTTTTTTTTCCCCTATAGCTTTGTGCAAAAATACTCATTGAAAGAAGGAACAATCTAAGCTTCCCTAACAACTTTTCTACATGATAGCAAAGCAAAATTAAGGTTCTCTTTTTCAAGCCTTTATTCTTCTCTTATTCTTTCTTCTCTTCATTATGTCCGATATATTTAACTGCCCTTCCAAGTAGTCAACTAGCATGAAAGGTGAAAACTAGACTAAATGAGAGCTTTAATGGCCACGTGCCTCATATTGGTTGAATAGAAAAAACAACCTAAAGTAGTCTCGATTTGTGAAGACCTTTCACAAATAAAAAGAAAAAAAATCTATCATATGGAATCTGCCGAACAGTTGAAAGTCATACTTTGCGAAGAAGAAGATTCTATGATTATGAAACAGTTATAAAATACTACGATGCTTGAAATCAATGGGCCATACACATTCCTAACAGCAACAAAAGGCATTTGCGATGTTGTCAAACAAATGCACTCAAAAGTTAACAGTGTTGCTGATGAGGACATCAGCAGTAGATTTCGACGTGTCTATCATCGGAGGAATCATAGATCGACGGCTATGATTCAGAGTCTTTATTTTTTTATGCATTTTATGTATTTCTTTTAGTTATATTTCAGTTTTTACCATTGTACCTCTGTGAGAGATTTCTTTTATGTTATAACCCTGAGGGCATTTTAGTCTTTGAGCTTCTTTTATTTTGGAGGCCTATATATTAAGGCCTTAGTCATTGTATTAGAATGATGATTAATTAATGAAAATTTTAGCTTTTGATCCTTTGTTTCTTGTGAGCTCTTGAGAGAAGAGAGAACCCTAGGAGAGGGCCAAGCATCACCTGTCAGCCACCGGTAGAGGTCGGGCTCACGGTTCGTATCTGTTGTTATTTTCTTCTCCCCTTCCTCTCTTCCCCCACCACCGGCCCCTCCCCCTTTTTTTTTCTCCCAACCCGCCGGCCAATCCTCCCATCTCCATCCCAAACCAACTGTCGAATTCCCCCCTCCATCTCCTCCATCGCCGGCCTCCCCTCTCCCACCGAATCCAAGATCCACCTTGTCTCCCCTAGCTGTCGGACTGTCCACCTTCACCCTTAGCCGCCAGCCTACCCATACCCACCCTCTTGATTCCCCTTCAATTACACCATTACTACTTTCCTAATTTAGCCCAACTCTTATTTAAAAAGTTTTCAAATTCAAAATTCAAATGAGTTTGAATTTTAAATTCCTTCCTAAGTAGCCTACACCTATTTTGGGGATCCCTTAATTACCTAAAATCTGAAATTAATTCAGATTTAATTCTCCAATCAATAATTAATATAAGGGTCCATATACATCGAATGTGGACACCTTTTCTCCCTCCTCCCTTGGCCGGCCCCCCCTCCCTTTTCTTTTCTCTCTCCAATTAATTCCCCTCTTTATTAATTAAGCCCATTAAACCCTCTCTTAAACCGCCGGCCCCTCTCTCCAATCTCATCAAATTAATCCCCCATTAAGGGAGATTTGAAATTCAAATATTCCCTCCTTTTTCCATTACAAAAATCTGAAATTAAATTCAGATTTTAATGGATTGCCTTTTCCCTCCGCCTAAACTAAAAAACCTGAAATTCTAGAGGCCTCCTCCCTTAGTCTTGGCCGAAAACCCCAAGCCCTTCTCTCCTCCGTTACCTCTCTTCTCCCTTGCTTCACATACATCCCAAGGAAGAATATATGCCACCACTTAGCCTACTTCCCCCATGAATGGCCGATCCCGAGCACGATGCTGGATTCGTGTATGATGTTCAAAGACGAGTAGATATCCTCCGGTCTCCCTTCTTAAACCTCAACTTAGAGATTGACGACACCGTCGACGACTACGTCGATCGAATCCTTTTCACCTTGACGTCGGCCATCGAAGAACACCACATCTCCGGACAGTGGCAACTCCTCTCACCTCCACCAACTTCTTCCTCTTTGGCTGAATTTTCATTGGGCGATACTGTAAGCGTTCTCTTTCTTTTGGTGGCATCTTTAGGATTGCTGAAATTATTCTTCCGCTAAAGCCCTCGCAAGAGTATGAGTGAGGCAAACTCAAGAAATCCTAAATCTATTCTTGTGAAACATTGAGTTTAAAATTATCAAAGCTTAACAACTTGTTATTAATTCCTAAGCAAATCCTATTTCCATATATGTTTCACATCATTTGCTCTCATCTATGAGATCAAAATTAAGATAACAACAATTAAGCAGTAAAGCCCCTCTGTCATTGAACATTTTAATACAATGAATGTTTATTGGCTTGAACTAAACTATTATCAATAAATAAAGATAAAGTGTAGTGATGATGTGGTGATTCTCAAACAATTTGTAAAAAGAGAAGTTATTTTTGAGTTTCTTGCAAAACATAATAATGAGTTCGACCAAGTTTGGGTTCAGATCTTAAGTAGAGAAAACTATCATCTTTGAATAAAGCCTTCTCAATCATACATGACAAAGAAGGAAGAAGGCTGATAATGTTTGACAACCCTATCTCAAAAACATCTTCTATGACAACCACTAAATCTCAAGATAAAAAACTTCTTGTATAAAAAACTTGTCGTTGATTCTTCCCAAATCGGTGGACAAAAATATTCCCCCCAAGGCAATCTATGTACAACGACTACAAGAGAAAAAAAAAAGGCACATCAAAGAAAATGTTGGAAACTCCATGAAAAACTTCAAACCTATGGTAAAAATAAAGGTTATTCAAATGGGCAGGCTTGCATTTTGGAATCAAAAGTGCTCAAATTAGAAGAAATTACAAACTCATGAACTTACTCAACTCTCTAGAAAAATCATCTAGGTCATGCTCTCTAGCCTAAAATGATACGAACTCTAATTATTATGTTATTAATAGCTCAAATAGATCCCTTGAAACCTAAATCATATATTTAGGAGTCATTGATCACATAACAAACTTTATCAACTTTTTTCAAAACTACAAACCGAACCATAACAATTGAAAAAATAAAAGTAACTGATGGTTCCCTAATTATTATTTTAAGTTAAGAGAATATTCTTATTTCTCCCACATTACCCTCAATAATGTAATACATGCTTTTCATCTTATAGTAAATCTTCTATCAATCCATAAAATTATCAATGAACACAACTATAGAGTAACTTTTTCACTAATCATTATATATTTTTGGACCTCACTATGAGAAGGATAATTGAGCAAGTTATAGGAAAAGTTAGACTATACATTCTTGAAGACAAGAAATCACTTAATATATTCCTTCATCTCCACTCTCAATACAGAAATCATTTGAGAGCATTATTATGGATTAGAGCATCCCTCTTTCAAAATCTTACAAAGCATGTTTCATTCTCTTTTTAAGAATATTAATATTGAAAACTTTCATTGTGAGGCTTATATAATTAGAAAAAATTATCATATTTCTTTTTCTTTTTAAGTGGCTCTATATCCTCTACACCTTTTATGTTAATTCTCATTTTGATAATTGAGAACCCCTAAAGAATCCCCAATACTTTTGGAGTTATAGGATTTATTACTTTTATTAATGATTGCACTCAGATGACAATATCTTTAGCAAATACAAATTTAATGTTAGCTTTATTCAATAAAAAATCAATTTAAAGCTGAAGTCAAGATGTTCCATATATATAATGTCCGTGATTATTTTAATAAGATTTTATCTTCTTTCTTCAATAAAGAATATATTATCCATCAATCCTCTTGCCATGTCACCCTCAACAAAATAAGATGACAAAAAGAAAAAAATTTCACATTTTGAAAGTCACTATGACTCTTATTCTCCAAAATCAACTTTTAAAAAGATGTTGGAAAGAGATAGTCATAATTACTACATACCTAATCAATCAAATGCCCTAAAAAATAATTGATTTAAAAATTCCCCTAAACTACCTTGTGAAATTATTCTCTACAAACTACTCAAAATTTTCTCAAAACATATTTAGATGCATTATTTGCGTTCACATCCACAAATAACACCAAAATAAACTTAGTATTAAAACACTCAAATATATCTTTGTAGAGTATTCCTCCACCCAAAATGGATATAATTGTTATCATCTAGCCCTATAAATATAAATATTCTTCACTTCAAAAGATGTCATTTTTTATGAAAAATAATTTTTTTTAATCAAAATCATCTTTAGATAGAGAACGACCAACTAAAAGATCAGTTTAATGAAACCACACTTTTCGATCTTAACATTCCAATTACTAAAACTCAAATCATGATCTACATAATAAGGAATAAGTCAAATCAAAGCCTCTAACAAGCTCAAGGCTCAAAATGTAAATCAAATAACAATAATCAACCCATCATTCTCTTATGTATCCCATTTCTCAATACACATTTAAAAAAAATGTCCTACATAAATCCTTCCTTACAAAGATTAATTTCAACTCCACTAAAATATCATAAATCCTATTTAAGGCACTAGAAAACAAGAATTGAGAAGATGTTATGAGATAATAGATGAATGTCTTGAAAAAATCACATTTGAGATATGTTGACCTACTAAAGGGAAAAATTTTGTAGGATACAACTTGATATTTTCATTAAAATATATGGCCGATCGAAGCCTAGAGCGATACAAAGCAATATTAGTTGCCACATGATATACATAATACTATGGAATTGACTATTAAAAAATACTTTTATTGCAAAAATAAATACAATTTGCATTTTCATTTCTCATGCTACTAAGTTGGATGGTCCATGAAAAAATATGATGTGAAAAATATTTTCTTATGTGCAAATGTTGTTACAGAAGTAGGGTTGCAAATGAACCGAGCGTTCGATGAGCTACTCGTGGCTCTGCTCGATAAGTGCTTGTTTATGTTCGTTTGATAAGGTAAATGAACAAGCTTGAACAACTTTGACAATACTCGATAGCTAAATAAACAATCTTGAACAGCCTGAAGTTCGGCTCGTTTATGTTCACGAACAACATCATTTAGAGTTCGTGAATATGCTCGTTAAGAAGCTCGATTAAAAAGCTCGATTATACCTTATTTAATTAAAAAATATTATATCATAATTAGTTTTAACTAATGATATATATATATATATATATATATATATATATATATATATAACTCAAATAGTCAAATCTACTTTTTTTTTCCTCTCCCGCCTCAACTTTCCCAATTCCCATCTCAATTCCCGCTTCCCGCTTCCCTTCCCGCCTCGGCTTCCGCTCTGGAGGGGAAAAAAAACTGTAGCTTGATTTGTCCCACATCGTGAAATCAAAGGAACTTTTGCTCTATATAATAAGACATATTGGCAATGCATGTAAAGTGTGGCGGGCTGGGCTTAGTAGGCGGGGCGGAATATTGGCTCGGTTTGTTAATCTGAGCCCGTTGGATTTGAGGCTCGATGATCAAGAAATTGAACGAGCGCAAACTGTTCACGAACTGGATTCAAACAGAATAATTTTAAACGAGCTCGAGCTCGAACACCTATCAAAGAAGCTCGACGAGCTATGAACCGAGTTCGAACATGCTTTTGACAAACGAGCTCGAACTCGAACAGGCCAAGGCTTGGCTCGGTTCGGTTCATTTGCAGCCCTATGCAAAAGTTTATATGGATCCTCCATTAAGATTCAATAGATCTTTTATAATAAATAAGGTTTGTATATTGAAAAATATACTTTATGGTATACTTTATGGTCTCAAACAATCCCCAAGAGCATGATTTGGCAGATTTACAAAAGTCATGTATGAAATGAGGTATAAACAAAGTTAAGGACACTATAATCTCATCATAAAACACCACATTGATAAAAACTTTTCAATTATTATTGTATAAGTTGATAATATAATTATTCTAACTAATGACTGAAAAAAAATGAATCATTTAAATTTAAACAAAAACTTATTGAAAATTTTGAAATCAAGAGACTGGCAAACTAAAATACTTCCTGGGAAAAGAAGTTGCTTCTTCATACCGAGGAATTGTTTTCTCTTAACAAAAATATATTATGAACCTATTAAAGAAAATAAAGATGATTGATTCTAAGCCATGTGAAACTGCAACTAAACCAGATCACGAACTAAATAAAGATGAAGAAAGAATATAAATAAAAATTGGACAACATCAAAGATTAGTTGAAAAACTAATCCATCTATCACATACACATCCTGCCTTTGCAGTAAGTCTCATAATTTATTTATGCACAAACTCAAAAATTTTACCTTCAAGCTACTTATAGAGTCCTCAAGTATCATAAATCAAGTTCAAGAAAGACATTCTCTATAAAAAAAACATAATACTCTACAACTTAAAGGTTATACTGATATTGACTAAGCAGGGTCACCAATTGATAGGAGACCCACTTCATCCAGTTGATAGGAGATCCACTTCATGATATTTCACACTTATGAGAGAAAATTTTATAATATGAAGAAGCAAGAAATAACATGTCATTTTAACATCCAATCTTGAATCCAAATTCAGAACAAATGCTCAAGATACCGGCCAACTCCAATGGATTAAATTCAATTTGGGATATTAAAAATCAGATGTAAATAGCTTATAAAGATATACCATAATAATAAACATGCCGTCAATATTGTTTACAATCCTGTACAATATAACCGTAACAAACATATAAAAGTAGATAGACATTCTATAAAAAAAAGAAAGTGGATTGATCTGCACTCCATTTGTCCCAACTGGAAGGCAGCTCGCTACCATAGTCACCAAAGAACTTAGCAACCCCACATTTAAGAATATTATATGAAAATTTGGAATGTTCAACTTCAGCCATCCAATTTGAGGGAGTGGGTTGAATAGCCACAAATCAATAAGGGCTGGTGGGAGTACTAGAAAAATAAAAATTAGAAGCTACAAATTCATTGCACACAAAGATTTACGCCTCTTGCTGTGAGTGGGAGGATTCCATCCAGTTCAGCAGAATTTGAACTAGAAGAAGGGGAGGGGGGTTCAGCCCCACTTGTGGGGCCCAAAAAATATTTAATTTAATAAACAAGAAAGAGAAATAGAGGGAGAGAGATTTAGGAATGTTTTAATTATATTTTAGGAAAGAAATTCAAATCAAATTCAAATTGAAGAGGGAATCAATTGAGGAAAATGGCTGATTTAGGGGGAAATTTGGGAAGTCTATTTAGAGCTAATTATGTTGTATTTTCAATTTATGCAATTGTTTTTTCTGCTGTAGCTTTTCTTTGAGTTTCCTAGCGGCGTTTAGGGTTTGTGGAAGAGCTGATCTACCTCTCGAATAGTAGATCAATTTTATCTTTTATTATTTGTTGAAGGAATAATAAAAAATCAGTCTTCATATTTGTGTTCCAGCAATTTCTTCTTCTTCTATTTTGCTGTTTTTGCTTCCAAAACACATCAAATTGGTATCATAGCGAGGTTTTGGAGAGATAGCAACAAAGAAGGTCGATGCGTTGGAAGGCGAATTGGAATAAATTAAGCCCAGGATGGAGGAAAGGTTATCCACCATGAAAAAAAAGGTTTTCAACCATGGAGGATCGGATGGAGAGCCGATTTGGTGGGATGGAGGAGATGATGAGGAAGCTCATCGAGATGCAATCCAAAACTCCACCGATGATTCCGAACGCTAACCCTCACCACGATTTGACTAGGATTCCCTTGGCCGAATCTAAAGGGAAAGAGATCGGATATGAGGAGTTCGACGAAGATAGTTCATTTCATCAAGAGCCACCTCCTAAGGCTCCAATAAAGGGCAGAATAAGAGTTTTGATTGGGGGACAACATGAAGTGAGTTTTATGGTGGAGGTGGTAGGATGACTGACCACTATGGGAGATCATTTGGGCAAGGGGAGTTAACAATCGGGGAAGGAAGTAGACGAGCTGAGACATGGGGATCGGATTATGGGAGGCGAATGGAAGAAGGGTGGGATGGTCACCCTCGATACATGGGGGAACCATTGACGAGAGAGGAAGTTGGAGTGGAGAAGCGAAGGTGAGGAAGTTGAAGATGTCGATGTTCGAAGGGGAGGATGCTCATGGCTGGGTATACCGGGTGAAGAGATATTTTGGGGTTAATGAGTTAAGAGAGAAAGAGAAGCTTACAGCCACAGGGTTATATCTGGAGGGGAAAACTCTCACTTGGTTCCAATGGAGAGAGGCTAGATATCCGATTCATTCGTGGGAGGAGTTTAAGGATTGCTAGTTGGAACATTTCTGAGCCATTCGAGAAGGAGACCTATATGAGCAATTCATTGCCTTGACGCAAGAGGGAATTGTCATAGAGTACAGGGAGAGGTTTGAGTTGTTGTCAGAGAGGTTGAGGAGAATTTCAGAGGCAGTGTTGGAGGGAAATTCATGAAGGGCCTCAAGACCAACATATGAGCGGACCTTTGATTGCTAAGGCCAAAGGGTTTGAAGTAGATAATGGAGCTAGCACAGATAACAAAGGATCGGAGGCAGATGGAGAGAAGCAGTAAGAGCAGGGTTACATAAGGCTCTTACAGAAGTACCTCAACTTCATTGGCACCGATGACCTAGACAGCATCATTTCAGTGGGAGGCACCAAGGGAGAAGAGTGGGAGAGTTTGCCCCGGGGCCAACTTCAAGCGCCTCACAGAGGCGGAGGTGCAAGACAAGAGAGCGAAAGGTCTGTGTTTTCGTTGTGATGAGAATTATGCACCAGGCCATCAGTGCAAGGACAGCACACTCCATGTCTGTTTGGTTTGTGAGTAGGAAGAGACTGACAGTGAGGACCTAATGGAGGAAGCAGAAGAAGGAAGAAAGCATCTAAACCTTGATGTGGGGAAAGTGTCCCTAAATTTTGTGATGGGATTTACTCCAAATCACACCATGACAGTGAGGGGACAGATCAAGGAGCAGCAAATGGTGGTCTTGGTGGATAGCGGAGCTGCTCATAACTTCATCTCCAACCGAGTCGTGGACCAGTTAGGATTAAAGTTGGTGGATACAAGAGAGCTTTGGAGTCATGATGGGAACGAAAAGGTAGAGAGGAGTAGGAGGATTTGCAGGAGGGTGGTGCTGACACTCCATGGCATATAATTAGTGGAGAATTTTCTTCCCTTGGATCTGGGGAGCGCTGATGTGATCCTAGGGATGAAGTGGTTACAGACGATCAGGGAGACGAAGGTAGATTGAAAATCTCTAACTATGGAGATTCAAATGAAGGGGGAGAAGGTGGTGCTACAAGGAGATGTCAACCTGTACAAAACCATGGTTTCATTCAAGACAATGGTCAAGGGCGATACAGGGAGTAGGGCTGGGCTACTTGGTGGAGCTGCAAAGCCTGGAGAAGATCCGAGACACAGAGTCGGTCGAGGTCCCTGATGGTGTACAACAGCTTCTGCAATAGTTCTGAGGTTTTTCAACAGCCTACCAGATTATCTCCACCCGGGAGCACGAGCACGCCATTACCTTGAATGAGGGAGCTTCTCCTATTAGTGTCAGACCATACTAGTACCCGCAGATTCAAAAGGATGAGATAGAGAAGCACATCAGAGAGATGCTTGAGACAGGAATCATCAAGCCCAATGTGAGCCCCTTTTCCAACCCCGTGTTATTGGTAAGAAAGAAGGACGGCAGTTGGAGGTTTTGTATGGATTACAGGGCCCCGAACAAGAAAACTGTGCTGGACAAGTTTCATATCCCTACAATCGATGAGCTGCTGAATGAGCTATTTGGGGCGGTCATTTTCTCCAAAATTGACCTGAAGTCAGGATACCACCAAGTCAAAATGAAGCCGGGGGATGTGCATAAGACAGCTTTCAGAATTCATGAGGGTCACTATGAGTTTTTGGTGATGCCTTTTGGCCTTACCAAAGCTCCAGCTACCTTTCAGTCATTCATGAACCGAGTTTTTCAACCCTATCTCAGAAAGTTCATCTTGATATTTTGTGATGACATACTGATCTACAGTCGTATAGAAGAAGAGCATGTGAGTCACCGAGGACTGTACTAAAGACTTTGAGGAGCACCAACTGTATGCCAACCTGAAGAAGTGTTCTTTTGCACAGCCACAGGTAGAGTACCTAGGACATGTGATGAGCAAAACAAGGGTAGTAGCAACTTAGTCCAAGAATGAGACTATGTTAGACTAGCCTTTATCTAAAAACCTGAAGGATTTGAGAGGGTACGAATACTATCGAAAATTTATGTGAGGGTATGGCACAATAGTATGGCCACTAACTGGGCAGCTGAAGAAGGATAGTTTCAATTAGGGGGGAAGCAATGACAAAAGCCTTCGAGCACCTGAAGAAAGCCATGACCCGTGCCAGTATTAGCACTTCCATACTTCAACAAACCATTTGTGGTAGAAACAGATGCATCAGGATACGAACTAAGGGTGGTGCTCATGCAAGATCATCGGCTCATTGCTTATTTCAGTCATGTGCTCACTGCCAGGGCGAGATTCAAGTCCGTATATGAGCGGATATTGATGGTGATTATCTTGGCCATCCAAAAGTGGCAATCTTATTTGTTGGGGCAACATGTCGTCAGGACTGACCAGAGAAATTTGAAGTTTCTATTGGAGCAGAGGATGGTGACTAAGGAAGATCAGAGCCGACTTGTTGCAGCACCCGGCCAGTCATCCCGTTACACATTGAGAAGCACCTAGATACTACATCAGGGGCGATTCATTTTACCGAGGGGGTCGGGATAAATCCCCAAGCTATTGCAGGATTTTCATGGCAACGTAGTTGAAGGACATTCAGGAGCTCAGAAAATCTACAACTGACTATCAGCAAAATTATACTGGGTGGGGATGCGCCGCAATGTAGAGGGCTAAGTAGTAAGATGTGATGTGTGCCAGAGGCATAAGTACTTGATCATGACACCGGGAGGGTTATTACAACTGCTAGCTCTGCTAGAGAGGGTGTGGGAAGAGGTGACGATGGATTTCATTGAGGGGCTGCCCCGTTCGGAGGGATTTTTAGTGATATTGATAATAGTGGATCGTCTAAGCAAGTATGCACACTTCATCCCTCTAAAGCACCCTTACACCGCAGTCTCTGTCACTATTGTTTTATACAAGAGGTGGTGCATTTGCATGGATTTCTAGAATTCATTGTATCAGATAGGGACAAGGTGCTCCTTAGCCACTTCTAGAAGGCGTTGTTTTGTTTACAGGGGAAAGTCCTGAAGAGAAACACAGCATACCATCCCCACACAAGTGGTTAGACCAATGTGGTCAACAGAAGGGTAGAGATCTATTTGAGATGCTTTATCTCGGATATGCCAAAGAGTGGGGCCAAATGAATTGCTTGGGCCAAATATTTGTGCAATACCTCGTACCATTCAACAGTACAGACCACCCCTTTCAGGATTCTCTATAGGAGAGATCCATCTCATTTGATTCATTATGGGCATAGAACTACACCAATATCCAGTATAGATTAGTACTTAGAGGAGAAGGATAGTGTACTATTTGAGCTTAAGGGATATTTGCTAAGAGCCCAACAAATCATAAAAAGGAAGGCTGATGAGCACAGAAGAGAAGTACACTTCGAGCACGGAGATATGCGTACTTGAAGCTGAGATCCTACAGCAAAAGATACTAGCCAAGAGGAGGAATGAGAAATTATCCCCACGATACTTTGGGCCTTATAAGGTTTTAGAACGCATTGGAGCAATGGCCTATCAATTGGGGCTTCCAACTTCATCAACATTGCACCCAGTATTTCATATCTCCCAGCTGAGGTGGGCAATAGGAAATCACACGCCATCTTCACTACCTCCGACTTTGTCAGAAGACATGAAGGTCATCTTGGAACCTCTGAAAGTAGAAGGAGTGCGCCAAGACTAATCAAGAGGAAGGATACGCCGGAGCACGAAGCTACATGAGAACCATACGCGATGATTAGGAGACCGTTTCCATCATTCCACCTTGAGGACAATGTACGTCTTTGTGCGTGTGTGTTGGGGGGGAGGGGGGCGCGTATTGTTATGCCTCCCGCTATATTCCAGAGGAAAGGGAGGGGGTTCGGCCCCCCTTGTGGGGCCCAAAAAATATTTAATTCAATTTGCAAGAAAGAGAAATAGAGGGAGAGATTTGGGAAGGTTTTAATTATAATAGGGGGGTAATTTATTTAGGAAAGAGATCCAAATCAAATTCAAATTGAGGAGGGAATCAATTAAGGAAATGGGCTGGTTTAGGAGGGAATTTGGGAAGCCTATTTAGGGATAATTATATTGTATTTTTAGTTTATGCAATTGTTTTTTCTACTGTAGCTTTTCCTAGCGGCATCTAGGATTTGTGGGAGAGCCGATCTACCTCTCGAATAGTAGATCAATTGTAACTTTTATTATTTGTTAGAGTAATAAAAAATCAGACCTCATATTTATGTTCCAGCAATTTCTTCCTCTCTATTTTGTTGTTTTTGCTTCCAAAATGCATCAGTTTATTAATCATAATATTCTACATAAATTCATATCATTCATATTCAAGTCCCTCAGTAATTAATGATTTTGAAAATAAATTAAATAATTGTGGGATAAGATTAAAAGATTGTCATAAAAATATCATAAATATAGCTTATGATGACTAATGTAAAAAATACTTATTAGAGTGAAGTTTAAAGAATTAAAATGTTAGTAATTTAAATGTAACTAACCAAAAGAAAGCCTTCAGTTTGTAGAAGAAAAGTATTTACTTATTATAATTTATAAACAAAATACTTAAGTAATGATCTCAATTTCTTTGAGTATGGAGTAATTCAACATTACTTGAGGAATAGAGTCAAAGAGTCGTAAATAATTGTTTGCAAATATACATAAAGTCAATAGGAATTAAAATATTAATTTATGAAGGAATCTTACGATATATTTAAGTATAATAGAATTCAAGTGAATTTTATTATATGTACACCTCATAAATGAAATTGGAATTGGTTTATAGAAATAAATACTTGAGGAGACGAGCAATGTTGAGAAATAACAGTTGCACATCAAAGTGGGCAATTACACTTGTATTTAACAAAAATGAATCCCACTCTTCTAAATTTAATGCATTGATAGTTACTTCTAATAATATGCATTGAATAATATTCTTATTAACACAAGATCGTTATTGAAAATTATCTAAATTTTTTTCTTTTTCTCAAATAAATAATCCTCATATTGATATGAATGCTACATAATATTCTTCATATTTCAAGTTCCAATGATTATTTCATGAAGTTATTATTTAAAGTAAATGCATGATGAAAAGAATGCAAAGAATAAGCTATGTAGGAATGAATGCATATGTATATTCATAGATGAAGTTCACACTCTTATTGTAATAGCTAGGGATGCTCATGTGCTCGCACATTGATTACTTTTACCTTCCACCTCGAATAATAGTAGAAGTATACATATGCCCTTGTTGTATTGACGATACAACAACAACAACAACATCAAGCCTTTATCCCACTACGTGGGGTCGGCTACATGAATCCTTGTTGTATTGACGATAAATATATATTTATTGGCCAGGGGTGAGTTAGTGTCTTTTCACCTCAAATAATAATAGACATGATATATGCCCCAATACACTGATAAGGGGATGTATAGGCCAAGGGTAAGTTAGATTCTATATAGAAGGTGCTCTTGATATGGATGTATTTGCATATAATAAAGTATAAATTAAGATAGAATAAGTCCTTAATAGCAAGAAGAATTATATGATTCAATCACTATGCATTACTCTTAATGTTAAGCAATGTTCATGGTCATAATGTATATTTAAATGATAAGCAAATTTTTATGATTTCTTTATAATTTAAAATGATGACAGCAAACATATTATTTAACTTTCATTTGAGTTAATGTTATATACAAATTGAGTTATCTTAATAACCCACCATTATATTTAATCAATATTTCATGACAAGATCTTGAGACATCAATGAGTGTAAAAAAAGAATCTATGTATCTTAGACATGATGCTACAATAGAATGGTCATAGACATGTTGCTTTAATAGAATGGTATTTATATTATCCATATAATTGGCAAATAATACTAGAGTTATAATACTTTTGTTTAAAATGAGCTTTATGTAGTAGTGGCTCTTTTGGTGTATTAAATACAACAACAACATCAAGCCTTTATCCCACTACGTGGGGTCGGCTACATGAATCCTTTTTCTCGATTGTGTCATGTTAAAAGTCAAATTATCGTTTAAATCTAATAAAGAAAGATCATTTCTAATATTTTCTAACCATGTCTTTTTAGGTCTACCTCTACCTTTCTTAACATAAGTCAAATCTAAAACCTCTACTTTCCTAACCGGGTCATCGGGAGGCCGCCGTTTTATGTGACCAAACCATCTAAGACGACTCTCTCTAATCTTATCTTCCACTGGAACTACTCCAACCTTTTCACGAATATGCTCATTTCGTATCCTATCTCTAAGGTGCATTGAATGATATTATAAAAATGTTTATGAAAATTTTATTTTGATATTGATTTTGGAGTTTAGTATAAGCAATTTAAAAACTTCGTCAAACTGTCCATTCCCACCTTAGTATTCCAATTTATCGAGCCAAGTCATGATATCTAACCCCTCTTCCTTGGTCCCCTTTGGTCTTCTCTTAATCTGAATATTACTCAAGCTTCACCTGTTTGGTTAATGCTTTCTCTTATTGTTGATAGCTTGTTAGTTGGCAATAGTCCCTCTACTCTTTTAGATCGAGAAGTAGGGTCTTTTGATGTACTTAAAGCCATGCTTGGGCCAGACATTTACCACTTGATACTAATTTTTAATAAATGAATCAATGATCATAATTTACTTTGGGTGGTGTATCAAGCATCCTTTTAATAAGAATATAGAAACCAAAACCAATTATTAATAATATAAAATATAAATATTTTTATATGAAGGCCACTGTTTTATTTTTTGGGGGGATGAATTAGAATAATATATCAAGCGACAAATAATATCAGCGATTAAAATGAATAAAAATCATGATTTACTTTGGGCGGAGTGCCTAGCATATTTTTAATAGTATAGACAATTGATGCATCTCTTACACCTCATAGCATATATGCATACTAATCTAAAGTTAGATCAAGAAAAAGACAGACAATCAAACCATACACTTCAAACAAGCATATAAGAAATAGTTTTTATCATAATTTGGGCATTAGATCGTGAAGAGGTCGCAACATCTTGTTTGTTAAAGATTTAATGATCTAATTTCTCCATGTAAATTGCTAATAGTAGCAGTTCTTAAATCACAATATTGAGAACAAAGAGGATGTTACAAAGAGTAATAATTGTGATATAATCATCAATCAAACACCAAGTGAAGGATATCAAGGCCTTTAAAGTTAAGAGTACAACAACAACAATAACAATAAGCCTTTATCCCAGTATGTGGAGTCGGCTACATGAATCTTTTTTCTCCATTGTGTCTTGTTAAGAGTCAAATTCTCATCAAAATCTAATAAAGAAAGGTCATTTCTTATATTTTCTAACCAAGTCTTTTTAGGTCTACCTCTACCATTCTTAACACAATTCAAATCTAATACATCCACTTTCCTAACCGGATCATCAGAAGGCCACCGTTTTATGTGACCTAACCATCTAAGGCAACTCTCTGTAATCTTATCTTCCACTGGAGCTACTCCAACCTTTTCACGTATATGCTCATTTTGTGTCATGCCTCTATGAGTAAATCCACTCATTCACCTGAGCATCCTCATCTCTGCAACACTTAACTTAATATTATGCTTCTCTTTTAATGAACAACATTTTGCACCATAAAGCATTGCAGGTATCACTACTATCTTATAAAATTTTCCCTTAAGATTGAGAGGAACTTTTTTATCACACAACAAGCCTGAAGCATTCCTCCACTTCAACCATCCAACTTGAATTATACAAATAATATTCCCATCTATTTCACCATCAGTCTGAACAATAGACCCAAGAAATCTAAAACGTGTACTTTTTAAATAACTTGATCGCCCAAAATCATAATTCCCCCACTAGATCTATTATTACTAAATTACACTTCATATATTCAGTTTTAGATCTACTCAAACGAAAGCCTTCAGACTCTAAGGTTCCTAGGCGTAGAGGAACCACACCAATCCATCCCGAACTTGGTGGTTAAACTCTACTGCGGCGACGATACTATTAGGGGGGGGGGGGTCCTGCGGAAAATAGCAAAATAGCTCGACGCCAGAATGATAAAAAGCTTAATACCTCTTATTTGACTTTTTCATATTTCAAAAGATCAAAATAAAAAATGCAGCAAAAAGCATATACTAGGGTACAACCTCTTGCAAATGTCTAGTGAGAATATCCATGACTAAAGCAAAAAGATATGGGCTTAAGGATGATCCTTGATGTAATCCAACTGAAATAGGAAAATACTTGGTCAAACCACCTAGTGTTTGAACACAAGTAACAGCTCATGCATACATATCCTTAATGACTTGAATATAAGCATTATAAACCCCTTGCTAATGTAGAACTCTCCATAGCACTTCTCTTGGAACTTTATCATATGCTTTCTCTAAATCAATAAAAAATCATATGTAGATCCTCCTTATTCTCTCTAAACTTCTCCATCAAACCTCTCAATAAATGTATAGCTTCCATAGTAGACCTACATGGCTTGAATCCAAATCGATTTTGAGAAAAATTGGTGTCATGCCGCAACCTATACTCCATAACTCTATCCCATAGTTTTAAAGTATAACACAATAACTTATATCCTCTATAATTCGAACAATCTTGTGCATCACCTTTATTCTTAAAAAAAAGAATCAACACACTCATTCTCCACTCATCTAGCATCTTTTTAGTCTTCAAAATAATATTAAAAAGTTTAGTAAGCCAAGAAATTCCTTCATCTCCTAAGCATTTTCACACTTCTATCATCAGGTCCAACAACTTTTCCACTTCATTTTCTTTAAAGTCTCTTTAACTTAAGATTTACTAATACGCCGATAAAAATAAAAATCTTTAATTTCATTTAGGGTACTAAAGTCACTAATACGCCTTTGAAGTTAAGAGTGTTGGATTAAAATTTATATCACAATAGGATAATGATGAATTTATAAACTTAATTAAATAAGCTTGTTTTTTAATTTTATATTCAAGATTATGATTAATTCCTTGCAGAGTTTTCTTTTAGTTTGAGCTTATCTAATTTTTCATTCTAGATAGGACTCCCTTTTTTCTGTAGTTTATTTAGGATGTGGATAAAAAAAATTCCTACCGTAATTGCCTAAAAACAGGCTTAAAATATTCAAGTAAAATAAGCAAAAAATCTCCTAAACAAATTTTCTTTTCCTCACCTCTCTGCCCTAATTCCTTAGCCTTAAGGGGCGATTACAGTGCTGTAGCAGGAATTGAAGAGAAGAAAGAAGATCAGAAGGAAATTTAATTTTTAATTCATTATCAATTAACTAAATACAAGTTATTGACATCCTATTTATAGAAATTTTTGTTTACAAGACAAGATCAAATCAAGTTGAATTCAAATATGTTACTACATAAACCTACTTGATTCAAGTTTCAAATGAAATATTATCCAAAGGGTAATTTGTTTTAATTTCAAACTAAAATAAATCTAAAAATCCTAATAAACTAAAATAGATTAAAAACTTAATTTTCTATGTTGCACTCAAGATCCACAAGTCTTTAATACCAAATACACAAGCCCAAAGAGAAAGAGAGTGTAACAAAGTGAAAAGAGAATTTTATTGGTATGATAGGCGCAGACTGCAGTAAAACAAAAGGATATCTTGTTGCTACATGCACTAATTTTACCCTTCAAGCATTAAGGGTCATTTTGGGACAGCTTTTTCACATATTTGCTTTTCTAGACAACTGCAACACTTCTGTTTGGCTACATCTTTCTTCTTAGTTTTCAAAAAAATTTATACACAACAACAACAACAACAAAAACAAGTCTTTATCCCACTATATGGGGTCGGCTACATGAATCCTTTTTTGTTAAGAGTCAAATTCTCATCTAAATCTAATAAAGAAATGTCATTTCTAATATTTTCTAGCCAAGTCTTTTTAGATCTACCTCTACCTTTCTTAACATAAGTCAAATCTAATACATATACTTTCCTAACCGGGTCATTGGAAGGCCGTCGTTGTATGTGACCAGACCATCTAAGACAACTCTCTCTAATCTTATCTTCCACTGGAGCTGCTCCAACATTTTCATGTATATGCACATTTCGTATCCTGTCTCTAAGAGTAAAGCCACTCATCCACCTAAGCATCCTCATCTCAGCAACACTTAACTTAATATTATGCTTCTCTTTTAATGGCCAACATTATGCACCATAAAGCATTGCAGGTCTCACTATCATTTTATAGAATTTTCCCTTAAGTTTGAGAGGAACTTTTCTATCACACAACAAGCCCAATGCATTCCTCCACTTCAACCATCCAACTTGAATTCTACTAATAATATCCCCATCTATTTCACCATCACTCTGAACAATAGACTCAAGATATCTAAAACGTGTACTATTATTAATGACTTGATCACCCAAAGTCACAAACCCTCACTAGATCTATTATTACTAAAATTACACTCCATATATTTAGTTTTAGATCTACTTAAACGAAAGCCTTTAGACTCTAAAGTTGACCTACATAATTCAAGTTTACCTTCAACTCCTTCTCTAGTCTTATCAATAAGAAGAATATCATCAGCAAAAAGCATACACCATGGTAAAACCTCTTGCAAATGTCTAGTGAGAACATTCATGACTAAAGCAAAAAGATATGGGCTTAAGGCTGATCCTCGATGTAATCCTACTGAAATAAGAAAATACTTGGTCAAACCACCTTGTGTTTGAACACAAGTAACAGCTCCTGCATACATATCCTTAATGACTTGAATATAAGTATTATAAACCTCTTTCTTATGTAGAACTCTCCATAGCACTTCTCTTGGAACTTTATCATATGCTTTCTCTAAATCAATAAAAATCATATGTAGATCCTCCTTATTCTCTCTATACTTCTCAATCAAACCTTTCAATAAATGTATAGCTTTCATAGCAGACCTACCTGGCATGAATCCAAATTGATTTTGAGAAACATTAATGTCATGCCGCAACCTATGCTCCATAACTCTCTCCCATAGTTTTAAAGTATGACACATTAACTTAATTCCTCTATAACTTGAACAATCATGTGCATCACATTTATTCTTAAAAATAGGAATCAACGCACTCATTCTCCATTCATCTGGCATCTTTATAGTCTTCATAATAATATTAAAAAGTTCAGTAAGCCAAGAAATTCCTTCATCTCCTGAGCATTTTCACACCTCTAATGGAATATCATTAGGTCCAACAGCTTTTTCACCAAAGTCATAACCCCCCACTAGATCTATTATTATTAAAATTACACTCCATATATTTAGTTTTAGATCTACTCAAACGAAAGCCTTTAGACTCTAAGGTTGACCTCCATAATTCAAGTTTACCTTCAACTCCTTCTCTAGTCTTATCAACAAGAAGAATATCACTCGATATAATTTTAGAGAATGATCTTGATGTTGGTGCAAACTTTGAACACTTTCTTAGTGCCTCAGATGATCTACCTATTGATGACAATTTAGAGGCAACAGAGGATGATATGAATGATCCAGAGATTGGTGATGCCTTGAGATTTTTTGGTTGGTCTGAACAAGATGATCAGCATGAACAAAGGGATGCATCAGAATCTGTTCCTTTTGATCAAGAAGCATTGCAAGCCAAAATCCTTAATCTGAAGAAGGAGGCGCTTAGCCAGAAACGGGCTGGAAATGCTCCTGAAGCAATGGCTCTTCTTAAGAAGGCAAAGCTTCTTGAACAGGACCTTGGAACCTTTCAGTGTGATACAAATATGCCTGAACCGGGATTTTCACAGAAGACGCATGATAATCAAATTAATGCACCTAAAAGTAAGATGGTGATTCAGAAGGAGTTACTAGCCTTGAAAAAGAAAGCACTTACTTTGAGAAGGGAAGGACGTTTAGAGGAGGCAGAAGAGGAACTAAAAAAGGGAAAGGTTCTTGAGCAGCAGTTGGAAGAGCTTGAGAATACTTCAAAGAAACATGTAAATATACCAACCTAGAAACGCATGGAGCCTACCCATGTCCAAGATAGTGCTTTTGGGACCTTTGATCTTGGAGTAGATAGTGCAGAAATAGATGTAAGCCAAAAAGCATACACCATGGTAAAACCTCTTGCAAATGTCTAGTGAGAACATCCATGACTTAAGCAAAAAGATATGGGCTTAAGGCTGATCCTCGATGTAATCCTACTGAAATAAGAAAATACTTGGTCAAACCACCTTGTGTTTGAGCACAAGTAACAGCTCCTGCATACATATCCTTAATGACTTGAATATAAGCATTATAAACCTCTTTTTTATGTAGAACTCTCCATAGCACTTCTCTTGAAACTTTATCATATATTTTCTCTAAATCAATAAAAATCATATGTAGATCCTCCTTATTCTCTCTATACTTCTCAATCAAACCTTTCAATAAATGTATAGCTTCCATAGTAGACCTAGCTGGCATGAATCCAAATTGATTTTGAGAAACATTAGTGTTATGCCGCAACCTATGCTCCATAACTCTCTCCCATAATTTTAAAGTACGACACATTAACTTAATTCCTCTATAATTAGAACAATCTTGTGCATCACATTTATTCCTAAAAATAGGAATCAACGCACTCATTCTCCACTCATCTGGCATCTTTATAGTCTTCATAATAATATTAAAAAGTTTAGTAAGCCAAGAAATTCCTTTATCTCCTGAGCATTTCCACACCTCTATTGGAATATCATTAGGTCCAAACGCTTTTTCACACTTCATTTTCTTTAAATCCTCTTTAACTTTGATTTTACTAATACGCCGATAAAAATAAAAATCTTTATTTTTATTTAGGGTGCTAAGGTTATTAAAGTCAATCGCATTCTCATAATCTTCATTGAAAAGTTCAACAAAATATCTCATCCACCTTTGTTGAATATCTTCTTCTAATAAAAGCACTTTTTGATCTTCATCCTTAATACACTTCACTTGAACTAAATCCTTACTACTCCTATCTTTTTGTTTAGCTAACTTATACATATATCTTTCGACCTCCTTCGTGTATAATC
Source organism: Dendrobium chrysotoxum (assembly GCA_019925795.1). Lineage (NCBI taxonomy): Eukaryota > Viridiplantae > Streptophyta > Magnoliopsida > Asparagales > Orchidaceae > Dendrobium > Dendrobium chrysotoxum. The sequence goes on along the minus strand of CM034312.1, from coordinate 20,013,385 downwards.
TATTATATAAATACTAAAAACTAAAATATTTGCATTGCAAATTGCTTTCTTAGATTCCTTACGGGTCATTTTATATCTTTCTCAATTATCAAAATTTTCACAACGAAACTAATTTTTATAACAAATTTTCTTATTTTTTATCTTTTATTGCACATTTTGATTCAACCATCAACTATTTTTACTATTAATAGCTTTTTTCTTTGATACTCCAAACATATCTTTTACAACATTCTTAATATCACTAGCTATTTTTTCCCACATAACATTAGCTTCCTTATGCACAGACAAAATCTTAAGATCTAGAATCTTACTCACAAAAATATTTTTGTTAATATTCTTTAAATGTCCCCATCTAATCCTTGAACAATGATTTACTTTATTTTTTATTTTCCGCCCCTTCATTTTAAAGTCCAAAACTAATAAGCGATGTTGGGTACATAAACTTTCACTCAAAATAACTTTACAATCTTTACAATCTAACGGATCTATTTTTCTTATAAGAAAAAAAATCAATCTGAGTTTTATTATATCCATTCTTAAAAGTGATAAGATGCACATCTCTTTTCTTAAATAAGGTATTAGCAATTACAAAATCATAAGCTAAAGAAAAATCTAATATAGTCTTACCACCTTCATTAATCGCTCCAAAGTCATAGCCACCATGAATGCTTTTAAAATCATCTACCTCTCTATTAATATATCCATTTAAATCTCCTCCAATAAAAACTCTTTCTTCGAGAGGTATCCTTTATATTAATTTTTCTTGGTCATTCCAAAATTTTAATATTGAACACATATCCAAACCTACTTGAGGAGCATAAGCGCTTATAATATTAATAATTTTAGCATCAACAATAATCTTTAAAGATATAATTCTATCTCAAATTTTATTAATGTTTACAACATTATCCTTTACATGTATATTTCGCTACTTTCAGACAATTTGTTTTATAATTTGGTCAAAACAATTGAAACTCGACCAAAATTATTAAACTCGACCAAATTATTAAAATAGTTAAAATTTGACTGTAACTCTTAAAACTATTAAAAGTATCAATTTCAATCAATTGTATTTGTGTGTGTGTATATGAATATCTTCCTACAACGATTATTCTAATCATGCTACTTATCCTTTGAAGTACGCACTATTCATAGAGTCCAAAGTATCTAAATCTAATATGTATCATATCTATATTTGTGTGAATGCACGAACAATACTTATTATATTTGTTTGATACATGTCAGGCACATGAACAATATGTGCTAAGTTTCGGTGGGATACGGCTCATAATAAAAATAAATGTCGAGCCCTATTTCCTTGGATGAAACATGAGATGCTACTCTTTATCATTTACTTTATAGTTTTCATTTATTAACATGATAAGTTGTTTCAATACTTTGGCTTCTTACTCCATATATTTCTTACTTTTGGATCGTATAACAATTATGTGTAATAGACTATAACCTATTTGAAGGAGCTAGAATCAAAACTTATGGCTTCGGCTTATAAAAAAATTACTCCACCAAATGTGCTCAATCTCTTATAAAACATAAATATTTTACATTCAAGCATATCAATATGTTTTATGCATGTATAGCTACAAAATATTCTAGTTGTACAATTACAAATGTTTTCAAGATATTTGGTATCACCATAAGTATATCATGCCCATCTTGTGTCAAGCTTAAATTTAAATATTTCCCAAATTGACTTTATTGTTTGAGAACTTAAATCCAAGGCCTCATACAAATTGCCTAAAACATTATCTTTAAAGATAACAACCATTTAGCTATTAATGAATATTGTTAAGTAAATAATAGATGGTTGAGATGCAACAAGCCAAGTTTAAATTTCTATTCTAATTGCATGGTGCATCTGAGAGGAATAGGAAAAACAATGAAAAAAAGACTAGCACACAAAAGCTACTTGAATATAGATAGCACGGAGCATATAAACTAACGCTGGAAAGAAGATTGATTTTCCTTTTGCATACTTTTAGATTCATTTAAAAGCACTTCCATGATCTTCATAAACTAGCATCATGCTGAAAGCACCCTTGGAAAATCTAATTGGTTTTGATCTTCTAAAAATCACAAAACTTCTGCTTAACTTGAAGTAGCTTGTCATTTTTTTCCCAGACGAGACAATCAATATTTTGGTCATATCTTTTGGTGCGAAACTACAAGTTAAAGTAGACATTAATTATGTAGAAGCTAAACTTCATAATCTTTCCATTAGTATGTGATTAAAAAAAATCTAGATAACTGGCGTCACAGCACAAATTTGTACCAATGCATAAGGAACTTTCCCAAACATGCCTTTTTTCTTCTATTTTATACCAAATAGATCTGGAGAAAATGAATATTTCTATCAAACATTCTTCAGAATAATCTAGATTTCTGAAACGTAAAATAGAACCCTGGCTAGATGACAGTATGATGCAATTATTAAACAATACCCAAAAAGCAGATACTAAACCAGTGTACAGCTAGCTGAATCTCAAACCCATAAGCATAAAACTATAACCCCTATAACCCCGTTCCCCCACCACCTTAATCATAATATACTCCCATTCTCCCAAGCAACCAGATGAGTATCATACCTGCTAACCAACGGAAAAACTTAAATAAATATTTTTAGGTGGGCATGTTATCCATCGTTATGAACAAACCAGAGACTCACCTCGACGCCGCTGAGATCTCGAGACCATCCGATGAACCGAAGGAGAAAAAACCCCGGGCATGGCCAATCTGCGTGTGCTTCTAAAAATCCTGGCTCTACGGACTCCTGACCGCTGCTGTCCCTGAAACGTAAGGCTTGCAAAAATCAATCAAATAATTCCAGTAAACGCCTCCTTGCATTACGAAATAGAAAAAACGAAAATAATACCTTGAATAAGAAAAGATTATGATATGAGAAAATGGAAGACGACGAAGACTCCGGGGGGTTCGAGCCCCTGAAGCAAGAAGGATGCAGCGCGACCAACTGCATCTCCCTCCTCCTCTATTCACTTCTTCCCTTGACTGGATCGAATCAACGAAGCTTACTCGTTTCTGCAAGTTCGCGGTCGACCCGCTTTCGACTTCGATGGATCACCGCCGGCCAAACGGATGTTTATTTCGATACAATTATGGGGTTTTGGTAGAGGTGTGCTGAGCACGGCGACTATAGCCTTTCCGCACCACAGAAGTATGCCGCGGATATGAGTTGAGGCTGCAGCAGATATCCTCTTGGATTTTCAAGGCAACACTAGGTCGCAATTCTGGGAGAATTCTGGTCAGGTAGGCCGGCTAAAAATGTTGGGACAGTTTGGGTGGATAAAGGCTTGTTTGGAGATGAATTATTACATTCGGAGATTGAACATATTCGGTTTGTATTTGTGAGCCGCTGTATTTTTATTATTCATAGAGATAAATTTGAATGATTTTTTATGTCCGGCCTCCGCACGTAATAATTTCTCGTTTGAGACGACTTTTCCTTGCTTATCAAACTAAAGTTTTAGTATAAAAATTAAAAGAGAAATTTACATACATATCATTTTATTTCATGTTATTTATATATTTAATATTTAAAATTTTAATACTATATTCGTATCAATCATATAAAATTTTAATATCAAATATATCACTCATATATTTCATTCTTATCACCTATATCACCCTATAAACTTTAATATTTCATTCTATGCCTCATATTTATTATATGGGTGGTAGGCATGTAATATTAAAGTTTTAGATAGTAGATATGTAAATAGCATGAAATAAAGTGGTATATATGTAACTCCCTCAAATTAAATTTTTTTATTATAAAGTTGCTATAAGTAGTCAAAAAGACATCATAAACGAAGACTAAGGTTTCATTTGGGACAGCTTTTTTACTGTTTTATAAGACAGCTTTTTAGTACAAAATTTATAATTCACGAAATTTTTATACTAAAGAGCTATTTTAGAAAACAGCAAAACAGTTGTCCCATATGAAGCCTAAGTCGCTCATGTTGATTTTGATCAAGTGATTGGAAGCTTTTTAGGGGCTGTTTGGTATCGGATTTATCGTCAGATTTAAGTCGGATTTACATTAAATCCAGCCAAACAGTTTTACAGCAGCGCGTTAAATCCTAGGATTCAATAAATCCCGGATTTACAGCTTAAATCCCGGATTTACTAAATCCCTCGGTTCGGTGGATTTAACAGGATTTAAAGAGTGGGCGAAGACTTACCCGCTGCGCCCGTATCGCCGAAGCTCAACAATCACCGAAGAAGCGTGCGAAAGGGAGAACCTTCACAGCCAGCAAGCTCCTGTTGTTGCTTCCAATCAAAATGTCGTAACTTTCGACCCGACAGGAAGGGAAAGTCGTCGAAGGAGCGAAGTCGAACAGCCACAAAGGAGCTGAAGTAGCGACGCGCGCAATCTCTACATCTCCTGTGAAGCAACGAAGCCGAACAGCAACAACGAAAAGAAAAGATGAAAGGCAAACCCTAGACGCCTCAAAGTTATTATTGATTAACTTAATTAATATAATTTAAACAATTAATAATTAAGCTAATTAATTAAATAATTAAAAGTATAATTAGTGCATCAATTAATTATCTAATTTAACTTAATTGACTAATTAATGATATAATTAGTAATAAATATTAATATAATTAGCTTATTTAATACTTCATCTATCATTTTGGTCAATGTTAGTTAATAATTTATTTTTTATTGAATTTTCGATCGTTTTATATCAACTAAAATTGGTTTTATTATGTTTTATGCAATAATCTTGATTTCATAAATATCTCCTTTAAATTTAAATCCCTAACCGTCATAAATCCTGATATATGTTACCAAACAGTTTCTCATGATTTAACAGGATTTAACATTTGGCATACCAAACAGTTTTCAGGATTTAACACATTTCGGATTTCCTAAATCCAGATTTACAGGATTTATTAAATCCCACTAAAGTTAAATCCCAATTTTTGCCAAACAGCCCCTTAGTTATCAATTAAAAATTTTTAAATTCGAGTTCCACGGATATGATGTGATGTGTGCATGAATTTATTTTATTTGACATAAATATTCAAAAAAAAATTGGATGGATTAATTAATGGATATATTATATTAATTAAATTGAATCAAATCACGCGTATAACCAAATGAAACCAAATTCTATTCGTTTAACTATATTTTAAAATCCTAAACAAATAAGATATTTAAAATATTATCCAAACAAAATGCAAACAGATAAAATAACGTAATTATGGAGTTCTACACTAATTATGGTTATTTATTAATAAAATTTTAGTTTTCAGTTTAATCGTAATTTTATTTTAAAATTGAACCATTAACTATAATCCAAATAAGCCTTACTCCTAGACCAAAAATGAAAAAAAAAAACAATATATTTTTTAATAAAACAAACTAGAGTCATATTTATGACCTTTTTAAGAGAGACATTTTGATAAATTTGGCTCAAATTCAAAACACTCTATTGAACAATCCATATAAATTTTCTTGATAATACATTATTTATCCAGCATGAGAGTGTATTAAAAATGTCATAATCAAATAATATCGAACTCGTTGGATTAATCTTCCCGAGCCACTCAATTTAACTATAAGCACATAAGATTATAAGACCTTTTTATTCTTTAATTAATGTTTTGAAAATTTCAAATAGGCTTTAAATGCTTGATTTGGGTTCATTTGCACTCAAATCAAACCATTTGTGGTGCTGATGGGTTAGTCTCGTCGAGCCATTTAATTTGACTATAAGATTTGTTGAAATTAAAATATGCATGATCTTGAATTTAATTATAAAAGTTTCCAATTCAAACATTGCCTCAAGATTTATGCTGGTCAAGCGAATTTCTCGAAGACATATCATTTATGTTTCTATTTTCAAACATCAAAACTTTTGTCATCCAACAAATATATGTTAAGCTTTCGAAAAAGTTTATAACTTCAAATTATAACTTAAAAAAAAATTATGAAACGTGATTGTTCTCTAGATGTCAATATGGGCCTCCCCTCAGATATGTGAATTAACTAAAATATTTTTTAATTATAATTTCAACTTTTTATAAAGTCGCTCCATCAATTGAAGTAAAAAATATTTAAAAATGGTACTCCAAATTCTTCAAATATGCTTGAATTTTATCATAGAAGATCCATTAGGATCTAAAAGCACCAAAATTAAGATCAAAATTTTGAAAAATGATTCTCAAGACCCCTAAAATGTCATAATAAACTTGTTTGGGCTCGAACCCAATAAGGTTAGCTAGGTAGGTTGACCATGACCAGCAACGATGCGGGGGACTATGACACCTATTAAAGAGGCTTTTTTTTTTAAATTTTCTCTCCATCTATTATTCTTTTTTTTCTTCTTATTTATTTATTTATTTTATAACTTCTCTCCTCTCCCCTCTTCAAATATGAATATCCCTCACAAAAGGAGGGAAATGTATTTCTTATCAACTATAATTCTTTCTCTGAAGATAGATTTATATCTTTTATATAAGTAGTGTATAACTACCCCTTCATAGGCTTTAGTAAAATGCCACGGTATAAGTGATGTCTCACTTTTCATGTTCCAGTACTCCTCCGCAAAAGGTAATAAATTATCCTGTATTAATATTACTTTTTCACATTTGATTTTCTTAAGATTTATTTTAATTTATGTGAAAAATGTGCTTAGAACTTTCTAAGTTTTATATGTACATCTTCTATGATATCATGATTATATACATCGACCTAGGCTTCGTTTAGGACGGTTTCTTTTGTGCTTCTTAAAATAGCTTTTTAGTAAAAAATTAAAATTTTTTACTAAAAAGCTATTTTAAGAAGCACAAAGAAAACCGTCCAGCCTTACATAACAATTGCATTTATATGTTCGGAATATTATGATTTTATTTAATATCATACCTAAAAATATAATATCAGCATAATTGTGCTAAAAAATGTTAAGGACTATGAAAAATGAATACTTGATAACACAATAAATATGATACATAACTATGATCGTTTGTTTATGCGTTGCAAGCAGAGTAAAAAATAAGTTATTGAATGAGCACAACCAAAGCCAAGAACCATTGATGAATGAGAAAATATAGCATACCACCCATGGACAAAACACAAAGACCGATGTGTTTTCTAAAGCACCTCAAATCTAAGGCTCTATTTGATTATTCGGTACTTTTGTAAAAGATAGTTTTAGAAACGTTGGTTAAGAAAATCGAGTTTTCTAAAGGAGAAATAAATATCAAAAAGTTTCTCAAAACAACAGAAAAATGAAGTTCCCTAAAAAACATTTCTATAGAAGCGTCACATACAAATAGCAAGCAAAAAATAATTTTGCCGTTTCTAAACAGAAAAGGCAAAAAAACGCTCTCTCAAATGAGGCCTAACCAAGTACAAGATACGCAAAAAACGCAGCCCACACTATTTACAACGCTCAGAATTAGAAGACATCAAAATCTAAGCAAGGTGGACAAGATGCCAGCTTAGCCCCATTAGAGTGAGCACATTCAGGAATGACGAGTAATTGTTGAGATTCTTCAGCCTCTTCCTCAACTCAGACATCCGGCCCTTGGCCACCTCCTTCCTTGTGGCTAAAGCATCAGCAACTGGTGTGTTGGTCGGTTCAGTAGAGACATCAGCAACATCCCTCCCTCTTCCTTCTTCCTTCTCCAACTTCATCCTCTCAAACATAGCCTACAAAATTTGACAAACAAACGTATGTAAAATCATTACCCACACAAATTTCTTTTTCAATATAATCTTACAATTTTAGCTCCAAATTGTGCATAACTGATCAGTACAACATATATTTGATGTGCAATTGAGGTGTACACCCTATGTGCAAACCAAAAAATGTGCACAGGGTGTGTACCTTACATACCACCTATACATAGAATCCTGTGTACATATTACATACAAGTGAGTATTAAATACATACATGATATGAGCAGATATGCATGAGCATACACCTCTATGCATGTATATGGTCTGTGTAGAGAGCTGTGTGTAAAGGTGGTAGTGCCTAAAGGTAGAAATCAGCTGTATACCTCTTTACAGCATTTGGTATGTCTACAAAATGTGTACATGCTTGCACACCTTTTTAGGGCCTGTTTCGTTGCTACTTCAGCGTAAAAAATAAATTAAAAAATCATACAAAATAAATATGATCAAAGTATTACTATTTTTGCTGGAGCTTTGAGGGAAGAATGAACTAAAAATAAAATTAATGTAAAGCAAATGTAAAACTCTGATAACAAATAAATATACATATTAAGATATTTTTAATAATTTAGATTTTGTTTAGGATAACTTTTTTACTGCTTTTTAACTTTCAAAAATAATAAAAAAATTGTCACAAATGAAGCCTTAATTTTCAACCAAAATGATCGTAATGCTAGCATTGCAAGATACCAATCATAACTTTCAGCACAGCCCCCTATCATTATCTAGCCAGTTTTTATAAATTTGTAATCATAACAACATTTAGGCTTCATTTGGGGCGGCTTTCTTACTGCTTCTTAAAGCAGATTTCTAGTTCAAAAATTAAAATTTTTGTACTAAAAAGTTGTTTTATGAAGCAGTAAGAAAGCCGCCCCAAACGCAGCCTTAATTAATTTGAAAAATCATAAGAAATAATGGTAAAGGTTTTTAAATTTGATGTCTGCACAATTAAAATAATACAAACATGACAAATAAAGAAGATTTATCTAAGGCGATCTTGTCCTTTAATTGGGAATTTAATTTTTCAATCAAGTAATCTTGAATTCAAGCAGGCCTGACATATGCAGTTTCTAATTAAATTCCCTCAAACTTTTATAAAAAAAGGGCTCTGTGATCCGATGGTTAGACCTCAGCTCCATATATATATATAAAGAAGAAGAAGATTCCTTTATTTATCTGCAACATTTGTAACAAAATATGTGAATATTTCGGAATAATTGAGCAAACCTTGGTAGCTTTAGGCTCCAACCAGATCAGATTCAGCAGCACAATCGCCAGCACCGCCATCAAATTATACCCCTGCACTCTCTCCTTCCCATTCAGAATATGACCCGCGAGCCCAACACCAATGGCTAGAGCCAAAAACCGGAAATAAACCGGATAAATCCGGCTCTGCACGATCCCCAGTTGCTGCCGTGGCATTACAGACGCCAGCACGTGATTCGACGCAAACGTCACCCACATACACGTGCCATACGCCGTTGCAAACCCTAGCAAGTGGGCCACCGCGGCAGCCGACCGCGCGGCCTCGGCCGCCCCCGCGCCCACAAACGCTCCCACGTCTTGGCCAAGCTCCCAAGCTCGCTGAAGGATTTCGGTCAGGTTCCGCCGGATCTCCCTCGTCGCCGCAGCCGCCATGTCAGAAATATTGCCGGCGACGTCCTCGCTGGCTGCCACCGCGGTCTCCGCAGCGTTCTTCGCGGCTTTGCCGGCGGATTCATGGAATTGGGTGGCCTTTTGCTTGGTTTTTTCGGCGGCGTTTTTAAGAGCGGTGGAGGAAGATTCTTCGATTTTGGAGGCTTTTTGCTTTAACTCCTCGGCGGCGGATTTAAGGCGGTCGGAGACAGATTCTTCGATTTGAGCGGCTTTATGAGTGACCCTATCGGCCACGGATTTAAGGGCATCGGCGGTCGATTCTTCAAACTGGCTGGCCTTCTTTTTAGCATCTGTGAAGACAGAAGAGATTTTTCCCTTTGGAGTTTGAGACACGGCTTGGCCGACATTGGGCTGGACGGAAGCGGCGTCGAGGGGCTCATCGTTAGCTTCGCTTGCGCTTGGTGCAAAGGAGGTGGGTTGTGGGATCTGGCGGTCGAACTCCACGACAATGAGGCGGTGGCCTTCGCGGAGGACGTGGTGGTCCAGGCCGGGGACGGGAGGAGAAGAGAAGAAAGAAGCGGCGGCGATGGAAGAGAGGATGAAAGCGACGGCGACGATGTTCATCATCTTAGCGAGAAGAGGAGTTCGTGGATGGAAATTTTATGAGAGGAAAACGGTCGAGTCCTGGTGTGGGTAATGGGGATTATTTGTATTTCGTTCGGCGGTTGTGGCATTAGAACAGTGAGTCGCAGAAGAGCGGGAAGACACGTGCGGAGGCGGGAGATTAGAAATGGACACGTGTAGGACGTGTACGTGTCATCGGAGGTGGGCAGTTAGATGGAGCGGTTCTAATGATAAATACACGTAGACCTTGGAAGTTCTTAGCAGTTTTTTTTAGTGTAGAGAAGATCTCTCTTTTCTTTTCTAGTTCTGTATGGATCTTTCTCCTAAGCTTTGTTTTTTTTTTTTTTTTTGGAAAATTAGGGGCAATCATGCCTAATTTTCATTAAAGAATAACAATAACAAAATACAATAGGTAGAAAGAAAAACAAGAAAAACTGACTACCTAAAATGAAGAAAAACAAAATGCTACCAAATAAAGTAGCAAAGACAGCAAAAAAACCAAAACATGCCAGGAACATGGCCTAAAAACAAAAACCCTAAAGACCAGGGAAACAATACCAGTTCTCTCTAAAACAGACCAAAACAGCTAAAAAATATACTACAAACATTAGAGGACAATAAAGACAGTAATAACAAAGCAGCAGCAGTCCTCAGAACCAACCCGATCATCTCAACCAAAAGGGAAGTAGCATATATCACCAGCGCCAACAACAAAGCAGGAAGTAACATATATCACTACCCATAAACAGCAGCAGTCCTCAGAACCAACCATATCAACTCGGCGTAACATAAATCAACACCCAAAACTGCAACAGTCCTTCGGCAAAGAAGGGAATTAACATATATCATCACCCAAAGCTGCAGTCACCAACAACTAACAGCACTCCGATCAGCCCCTAACATCAGCAGCTATCAACGGACAGCAGGAAAAAGACCTCCCAAGAATTCGATATCCAATTCCAACACATCAGCAGCACGAACCAGCTTTAACAGGCAAAAACCTATATATCTAAAAGGATTAAAATTAAGGTAAAACAATCATGAAAACCTATTAACCAAAAGACCCTCAAGAGGAAAGTTCAGCATTCAGATAACCAGCAGAAAAAGCCTGTAGAGCAGGAGCAGATCAACTGATAATATAATAAGAAATCTCAGAGAAAGATTTTCAAACAGAAACTTTAGCCAGAACAACCTTATGAATGAGACCAATAACATAGTCTAAATCTTTATAGGTCCCAGAGAACCTCCTATCATTCCTTTCACGCCAAATGAAATATAAAGAACAGCAAGTAGTTAAAAGATAATAAAATTTAGCATTAACAGGAATACTAAGATCAGAAATAAAATCAAAAACTTGAACAAGGGTAGGCTTAAGAAAAAATTGTTTCAGATAAGGAATAAAGTAAGAAATGATATGAAAGGAAAATTTACAATTAAAAAAGAGATGATTATGAGATTCCAAATCAGCATTACATAAAACACAAACAGGATGAATATGTATATTTCTGTTAGCCAGGAAATCAGCAGTTTTAAGTTTATGCAATAAAGCCATCCAAGAGTAACATGAATACCTCAAGGCATAATGCTTATGTCAAATATGATTAAACCAAGAGACTTTCTCAAATCCCTGAAAATGAGCCATATAAAACTTTTTAAAATTCGGAAGCAAGTCACCCTCCCATTTAACACAAGACAAGGAATTGCTTTGAATATTAATAGTAATATTTAGAAATTGTAGACTGTCAGGAAGAGACCAACTACCATTAGAAATGACATCCTTAACCAAAAGCTTGTGCCAATAAGCATTAAGATTAGGTACCATTTCATGAATCGAAGCACCATCCAGCCAGGGATCCCAGTAAAAAGAAAATCCACTATCCGGAGAAATAATAAAAGAAAGTTTATTCTTAATGGAGATAGCAACCTTGTAAAGTTCTTTCCAGAATTTAGAAGCTTTAGAATGAGGAAATTTCCATAGAGAAATAAAATTTGCTTTAACCCAACCAGATAAAAGACCCTGAGAATTTAAAATTCTCCAAATAAGAGAGCAATTATAAGCATAGAGAAGCGCAGTAAGATCCGGAATACCAAGACCACCATAACATTTTGGTTTACACACATCTTTCCAAGCAATAGGATGAAGTTTCTTAGAATGAATATCACCATGAAAAAGAAAATTAGAACATCGTTTTCTAATAAACTTGAAACATTATTTAGGTAAAATCATGCCTCTAATCCAATATGCAATATAATTAGAAATAGAGAACTTAAGAAACTGCACTCTTCCAGTAAAAGAAAGCATTTTAGCCTTCCAACCAGAAAGTAAGTTAGTCACTTTGTGAAAAAGAGGAGATAAGTCTTCAGCACACAGCCTTTTCATCGCAATAGGGATACCCAAGTATTTAATACAGTTTTGAGAAATAGGAAAATTTAAAATCTGATAAATTTCATCTCTAACTATGGTATTATTAGAGAAAATAGACATACTTTTCTGGCTATTCACAAGAAGACCAGTGCATTTAGAAAAATAACCCAAAATGCCATGAAGAATATGAGCATTACACACTGAAGCTTTTCCAAAAATCAAAACATCATCCGCATATAATAAGTGAGAAATATGGACATTACCCACTTTAAAGCCCACAAAATTATTGCCATTCAAATTGTTATCCATTAAATTAGAAAAAACATCCATAACAATACAAAATAAATAAGGTGAAAGAGGACACCCTTGCCGCAAACCAGAAGTAGAGCTGAAGAACCCTTCTAAAGAACCATTAATAATAATAGAAAAATGAGGATCAATAATATAACCTTTGATCCATTTAATAAAAAGATCAGGAAAACCTTTTTGAGCCATTCTGTGAAGCAAGAAATCTCTAGAGATAGAATCAAAAGCTTTCTGAATATCCAATTTAGCACAAAAATATTTATCATTGCTAGAATTAAAACATTTCAAAATGTCTGAGGCTAGCAAAATGTTATCAGTGGATATCCTCTTTTTAATAAAACCAGATTGACTATGATGAATAATAATAGGCATAACAGATTGCATACGATTAGCCAAAATTTTAGCAATAGTTTTATAGAAAACATTACATAACGAAATGGGTCTAAAATCAGAAATCAGAGAAGTATGAGAGCCTTTAGGAATAAGAGTAATGGCCGTAGCATTAGCCGCTTTACTCATATATCCAGAAGAAAAAAACTAAAAATAGCTTTACAGAAAGAGGGACCAATAATATCCCAAGTGTTTTTAAAAAATTCAAAAGTGAACCCATCAGGACCCGGAGCAGAAGAAGAAGGCGCAGAGAAAATAACTTTCATGATTTCATCATAAGTGATAGGAGAAATAAGATTAGAAATAGCAACAGAAGGAACAATATTGCCACAAGGAATATCAAAATTGTCGGCTAACAAGGGAACCGCAAAGTTATAAAGACTTTTAAAACGAGAAATAAAAGCATGAGCAATATCATGGGGATTAGAAATAATACCAGCAGAAGTAACAATAGATCTAATACAATTATGATTATTTCTGCTCTTAATATTGGAATATAGAAAACCTAAATCATCTTCACCTTGAGCCAACCACCTAGCCTTAGAGCGTTGAAACACCCAGGAATTCCATAAAGAATTATAGTGAGAAATCAGCTTATTAACATCCGATAAGTCAGCATTTAAGGTAATATTCATAGCATTATTCTGTAAACTGAGCAGTAACTGTTTCTGATAAGAAAGCAAATCATCTAACTTATTCTTAATAAAGTTCGAGGAAACCCAGGCTTGCTTCTTGATACAACCTTTAAGTTTAGTAAGGCGATTATAAAAACCATGAATGGGACTACCCAAAACCGGCATAGAGAAGACATCAATAATTAAATCCCAGAAAGCAGGATTAGAGCACCAGTAGTTCTTGAAAATAAAACGATGTCTTAAACCAGGTAACATGTTATTAGCAAGAATAATAGGACAATGATCCGAGCACTTAGGAGATTCAACCATATAATACGAAGTCGGAAAAAGATCCAGCCAAAGATTATTAACCAATATTCTATCTAGCTTAATATGAATAGGAGAATCACTCCTTTGATTAAACCAAGTAAAAAAATAGCCAACCGAAGCAAGATCATACATACCAACATTAAAAATAAGATTATTAAAATCCCAAAGCTTACAATTAGTAAGAGCATTGCCACCAGCTTTTTCAGAAGCAAATCTACAACAATTAAAATCCCCCATAATAATCCAAGGAGCATTAATATTCTGAGAAAGAGAAATAATATCCCTCCAAAGCGACATCCTCTTAATATGATCATTAGAAGCATAAATAGAAGTAAGAAAGACAGTAAAATCAGTGCCCATTTTAAGGCACCCATGAATTAGTTGATCAGTAGTAAAAATTTGTGTAAAAGAAACACGAGAAACATTCCACTTGAGCCAGATTCTACCCGGATCAGATAAACCAAAATTATTACAACTATCTTCTAAGTCAAAAACTTTATGTTTAGCACAGAACCAATAATCTGAAAGAAAAGAGCTCTGAATTTTTGCCTCCAAGATACAAATAAGATCAATGTTAAAAGATTTAACCAGATCTTTACAAGCAGAGACTTTATCAAGACTATTAAAACCTCTAATATTCCAAGATACAATGTTAGGAAATAACATGATTATTTTAAATTAGAAGCATTTGCCTTCCTGGCCAATTTACTCCTGGACGCTTTACCCGAAGTAATAGATTGCTTTTGAATATTCTGATTAAGCACATCAGAGTTATCTAAAACCTTAGTCATAGATTCCTGTTAAACAGCCTGCACCGTATCCGGAATAGCATTCTCTTCACTGACTTGTAAAATACTAAATTTATTTTGATTAACTAACCCAGAAGATAAAGACTTAGAAATAGCCTCTTCCGGAATAACCAAATTTGAAATAACTAAATCAGCTTCAGAAGGCAAAGAATCTGCCATATTAATATCTGTAGGAGAATTTAAATTAGGAATTTGTGAATTAGAAACAAGACTTAAATCATTCAAGGCAGCAGGAACTTCAACCCTGATATCTTTTGAAGAATTAGGAAAATTAACCCCCATACTAACATGATCCGAAGCACCATCAAGAGAAGAGATGGGTTTTTCAACCAAGACATTTTCCTTAGTAAAAGAATTATCATTCTTTCCTTTTACTTTCCAAGAAACCCTACTTCTACTCCTTCCTCTTTGTTTTACCAAAAATCCCTTATCAGAAGGATTTTTCGAATTTTCATTAGCAGAAGATAAAGAAGGACAAAGAGAAGGAGAATGAACAATCGAGCCACAACCCGAACAAGGAATTGGTTTCCAATCATACACCACTTTAAGACTAATAATGGTACTAGCTATGGAAACATTTATCTCATCAGGTAACGGTGAGTCTTTATTAACTAAAACACAGACTCTAGCAAAAGTTAACCGCATTTGTTCCGCTGTAAGCTTGTCAACAGCTATAGGAATCCCCACTAAACTAGCAACTTTAGAAATACCTTCTTCGGTCCAGCAAACTAAAGGGAGATCAAGAATTTTGATCCAAAGTGGTATTGTAGAAAATTCTTCCCACTTCGGACGGAATAATGGCGACCATTTTTGAATAATGAATGGCCGTCCAAAGAAGAACCAAGGACCACCCATCCATACAAGATCATAATCTTCTTGACATGTAAACTTCATCAAAAAGAAATCATCATTTAAAGATAAAAGCGAAAAAGACCCCTTAAGTTTCCAAGCCTTATTCATAATATTACGCAAAGCTTCAAAATACGGCCTCTGGCCAAGAGAATAACCAACAAGGGTTAACCCCCACTTTTGAGAAACATTATTTACTTCTTCATCAGAAAAAGAAGCTATATTATCTTTTTGGGGTAGAAAAGAGACCGAAAATTTTTTATCCAACGATTTATCCGAAAGATTTCTGCCAATCCAGCAGTTAGGAACATCCAAAACTTTTCCGGATGAGATATCCGAAGAGTTCAAGGATTTAAGAGGAGGGAAAGGATCCATGAAAACCACTGAAGAAAAACAAAGAAACGAAAAAAGAGATCTCGTTCCCAAAAAACCAAAATACAAACAAGAAACAGAGTTACCGAACCAGAGTAGCAAACTTCGAGAGAAAAAGGTACCCCAACCGAGTAGAAGAGAAGCCAAACCCAAAATTAGAAGAAGCGCAGCCGATCTTCAACATGCAAACACTAGAGAGGAAACCCTAGAGACGGCTTTTCTCTAGAGAGGACATCAATCAATTCCTTAATTCTCCCTAAGCTTTGTTTGATTGTCCGGTACCTGTAAAAATAGTTTTAAAAACATTCGTTGAGAGAAAACGGAAGCTTCTATGAAAGAAGGAAATATCAAAAAGCTTCTCAGGCCTGTTTGATTCAGCTTAATTTCTCCATTTTGAAGTTCAAAAGTCAAAATCAGTAATTTTAAATGTTTGGAAGAACAACTTCCGTATAATTCTTTTTCACATAACTTTATTTTTTTATGAGTTATAAAAGTTATTTGATTTCTGCTTATTCCGTTTCAAACTCTAGTTCCAAAAATAATTTGTCCAAATTACCCTCACCTACCTTTTTTACCTTCTATTCAAATAAAACTAATGTTAATTTTAGATGAAACTATAGCAAAAGTACCTTTTATTCAAATAAAATTAATATTACTTTTCAAATATTAATATTCAAAACAATAAACAAATTTGTGTATAAGTTTACAATTAAATTAAAAAAAAAATTTTGATTTTTGGTTTATTGCAAGTTAGAAAGTTATTGATTTTCATAAATTCTATTATTTTATTGACTATCTTTTTTTATTTTAAATATTCAAAGTATAAATTTTAAAAATAAATAAACTTTACTTTAAAAAAATTAATTAGATATTCTTAAATTTCAGAGATGGGTAATTTAGCCTTTTATAGCAAAATCATTAAAGCTGAACACCTAACCAAACAATTAATACATACTTTCATGTTTTAAAAAGTACTTAAAAAATGTTACTCAAACAACATTCATTATTGAAACTCTATTTTAGTATACATCTTTTTCTCAACATTTGTTTCTAAAACTTCATTTTAAATAAGCAACAACCCAACCAAACAAAACCTCAAAACAGTAGAAAAATGACGTTCCGTAAAAAATATTTTTACAGAAGCGTCACATACAAACGGCAACAAAAAAATTAATTGTACCTTTTCGAAATAGAAAACGTGAAATTACTCTGTCTCAAACGAGGCCTAATTTTTCTCCGCTTAAATCAGTTATGGATCCTAGTTCTTCATTCGCAAAGTCTCCGTCAGTTTTGTTTGGTGGGTTGTTGCTTATTTAAAATGAAGGCTTTGTTTGGGATGGCTTTGTCATTGCTTCTTAAAACGGAATTTTAGTACAAATATTAAAATTTTTATACTAAACCCCAATTTTAAGAAGCAATAAAAAAGCCTTCCCAAATGAAGCCGAAGTTTTAGAAATAGATGTTGAGAAAAAGGGGTTTATTAAAATGGATTTTCAATAATAAAATGTTGTTTGAGTAATATTTTTTAAGTGCTTATTGTAACCTGAAAGCATATATTAATTGTTTGTTTAGGTGTTCAGCTCTAGCAATTTTGTTATAAAAGACTAAATTATTCATCCCTGAATTTTAAGAATATGTAATTAAATTTTTTTTTAAAGTAAAGTTTACATATTTAAAACTTTATAGTTTGAATATTGAAAATAAAAAAGATAATCAATAACACAATAGAAATATGAAAATCAATAACTTTCTAACTTCGCAATAAACAAAAAATAATAGACTACTAAATAGGAAATGACAAAGGTTTTTTTTATTGAATTTAATTGTAAACTTATACACAAATTTATTTATTGATTTAAATATTGATATTTGAAAAGAAATATTAGTTTTACTTGAATAGAAGGTACTTTTGCTACACTTTCATCCAAAATATGAATGAGATTTCTCTTCGTTTTCAGGTTTAATTGCATTTTGAAATCACGTAGGATATTTCTATAGAAAAAGGTGATAGAAGTGCATACTTGGGTGAGGGTAACTCGGGCAATTTATTTTTGGAACCAAAGTTTGGAACGGAATAAGCAGAAATCAAATAACTTTTATAATCCATGAAAAAATGAAGTTATGTGAAAAGGAATTATACGGAAGTTGATCTTCAAAACATTTAAAATATCTGATTTTAACATATTGAATCTGAAAACGGAGAAATTAAGCTGAATCAAACGAGGCCTCCGTCGGATATGAAAACTTGGAATGGATTATTGCCTATTCGTCAATCCTCACCCAAACCTTTTTCTGTTTCTTTTGTTCATTCTACAGATAATCTTGCTCATTTTTCTGAAGGAGATGTTTCGACTGCCTTTGAAAAATGGTGAATGACATTGGGGGCTATTCTTTGGGTAGGAGACCTTTTTTTGAAGCTTTAAGAATTACTATTCTTAGGACCTAGAAATTAAAAGGTAATCTTACTTTACTTGCGTTAAGTTAAGGATTTCTTTGATGAAATTTTCTTAATATGGGGATTATGTTTTAGTTCGGTCGGGAGGACCTTGGTTCTTTTTTAGTAAGTCTTTTATTATTCAGAGACGGTCTCCCTTATTTCGACCAAAACAAGAAGAATTTGCTTCTATGCCTCTTTGGATGAAGATTCTTAATCTTCCTTTAGTCTATTGGAAGCCTGAGGGTATTTCAAAGATTGCGAGTCTTGTTGGGATCCCTAGTGTGTTGATTTCCTAACTGCTGAACAAGGTAGACTCACTTTTGTTCGAGTTTGTGTTTTGGTTAACAAAGATTCTACTCTTCCTAAAGAAGTTAAGATTTCTATTGCTGGTAATATTTTTTCTTTTAAAATTGTTTATGATTGGAAGCCTTTCGTGTCTTGATTGTGGTTCAATTATTCATTCCTCTTCTTTATGTCCGACTAAGCCGCAGGTTTCTTAGGCTAAATTGGAGCCTAGTAACGGAAGAAGTAGGAGCATAAAGGTTTGGAGGGCGGCTTCGCGTCCTTCTCATCATCAACCTCAAATTCAACCACAATCCCATCTTCAACCTCAATCTTAATCTCAATCTCTATCTTTCTAATCCTAAAACTAGAATTTCTCATTCTTCTCAGGATTTAGATGAGTTTCAAGAAAATTTGCCTTTGGAGCCTATTAATATGAGGTCTTCTAGTGTTTTTCTGAATGCTATTAATTTAAAGAATTTGAAAATTTTATCTTCTGGTATTAAAGATGTTTTGCCCAATTTAATTTCTCCAACGGAAGAACTTCTCTCTGATTCTTTAGTAAATTCTTCTATTATTGTGACTGATTCTCAAATTATTTCTTCTCTTTCTATTTCGATAAAAGATTTTAACATTCATAACAAGCTTCAAGTATTACAAAACATGGAGAACTCCTTTGTTGAGAAACAAGAAGGTGAATCTTTAATTACTTTAAATAATAAGGGAGAGTCTTCTTCTCAAGATCTTACTAATGTGCAATCTATTTTAAGGTTCCTTTAGCTTCTAGTAAATCTATTAGATCCAAAAATATCAGGAAGGCAACGTTCCGAATATTAAGCATTAATAAAATTTTCTAATATTATTTATTGAAATGTTAGAGGTTTTAATAGCTTGGGTAGAGTTAATGCTTGTAAAGATCTTGTTAGAAAATTTGATGTGGATTTTTTTTGTATTCTTAAAGCTAAGGTATAGCTAGATAAAGTTGATGATCCTTAGTAATTTGATGCTAAACATAGAATTTTTCAGCAAGAAGATAGTTGCAATAATTTTAATTTTCTAATATTGGTAGGATTTGGTTGAAATGGAATGCTTCTTGTGTTTCTTTGACTAATATTTTTACTAATAGTCAATTCATTCATGGCTCCTTAAGGATTGGTTCTTCTACTTGTATTATTATTACTGTTATCTATGCTTCTAATTTGGCTGTTGAAAAAAATACTATCTAGAACGATATTCTTGATTTAGCGTCTAACATTTCTTCTCCTTAGATTTTATTAGAAGATTTTAATTGTTGTAGATTTGCAAATAAAAAATCTGGTGGTAATTTTCTCCCGAGTAATAAATTGTGGAAGTTTAATAATTTTATTTTTAATTTTGGCCTTCTTGAACTCTCTTGTGTTGGGCATTTTCTTACTTAGTTTAATCAACAAAGTGATTATCCAATTTATATTAAGTTGAATAGGGTTTTGGCTACCAGTTTTTGCCTTGATCTTTTTTCCTTTTTCTTATTATTTAGTGGAGAATCCCAATTGTTCTAATCATTCTTCTCTTATTATTTGGAATAAAACTAGGACTTACATGAGTAATAGATTCAATTTTAAAAATTTTTTGTATAAAAGGCCTCAATTTTACGATTTGCTTATTGATGTTTTTATTAAATCTCTTGTTGAGAATCCTATTAATGACCTTTATTTTAAATTGTGTAATCTTAAATGTGTCATTAAGAAACAGACTTGATTTTCTTCTAAACATGTTTCTATTTCTATAGAAACTATTAAAAAATAACAAGGTATTTTGTAAAATTAGATTCAAAGGGGTCCTTTGGATCATAATCTCAATTTGGCTTTAAAAGAGGTTAATGGTCTTCTTAACTTTAATATGTCTTTATGATTTTCTTGGATTATTCAAAGGGTTAAAGCTAAATAGTTGTCTTGTGGAGAAGATGATTTTGGTTTTCTTTTTTCTAAAATTCATTGCAGATAAAACAATAATAGGTTTAAGGTAATCTTTTTCTTCTAAAGGGATTGTCTCGGATCCTCGAGGCATTTTTAAAGCATTTGTGCAATATTTTAAGATTTTTTTTTTAATTCTCCAAAACTATCTATAGCTTCTTCTAATGTAATTTGGGTTGGTAAGGTTATTCCTAAAATTCTTCTTTCTTCTCTTATTATTTTGGTTACTGTGGATGGAATTAAGAAGGTTATTTTTTCTGGTCATTATTCTTCTTTACTTTTTAGTTCTATGAGAATTCTAGGGAGATTGTTGGGCCTTATTTTTGTAAAACTATCTTTATTATTTTAATATTGATTTTATGACTAGGGCTGCCAAAGCCACTACTATAGCCCTTATTCCTAAAAGTGCTAATGTCTCTCATATATCTATTTATAGGCCTATTTTTTATGTAATGTCTTCTATAAAAGTGTGGCAAAATTTTGGCTAACAGAATGCAAGGTATTATGCCTTTTATTTTTCATTCAAGCTAAGTTACTTATATTAAAAAGAGGATTTCTATGGATAATATTATTCATGCTTCTGAACTTTTAATATAATTCAATGGTACAGCTAGAGAAAATTTTTTTTGTGCTAAATTGGATATTCATAAGACTTTTGATATTATCTTTAGATATTTTTTTTTTGTTTATGATGACCCAGAAATGTTTTCCTCAGATTTTTATTTTCTGCGTTAAAAGATGCATTGAAGATATTTTTTTCTCAATTGTGCTAAATGGTTCTCTTAATGAATTTTTTAGCTCCTCTTCAGGTCTACATCAAGGATGCCCTCTTTCTCCTTTTCAGTTTTGTATCATAATGGATGCTCTATCTAATCTTTTAGATTATAATTCTCAAATGTGAATTTTGAGGGAGTCAATTGGGTGAGACTTCTTTATCTCATCTTTTATCTCATCTTTTATATGTTGATGATGTTCTTATTTTTGGTAAAACTTTTATTAGGGATACTGATATAGGGTTGTCAATATTAGACACAAACTAAAATCCGACTCAGATCCGACATGAAAGAATTCATGTTTGTGTCGACCCGAGTAGCAAAAGGGTCGGTTTAGGGTTAGAAAATCTGACCCAATTCGAGTTTCAGGTCATGTTTGGGTCAACCCGGAAACACGATGTTGACACAATTTTAACCCGTTAAATCTGGCTCGTCGATGGAGTCACTGGACCGGACCGCTGGATAGCTTGTTTAGGCGGAACTGTGGACTTCAATCCTTAAATTATGTATGTCATATTTCCATTCACTCATTCCATCATTCGGTTCGACTGTTCGAGTTCGCCACTTTGCTTTTCCTATGCGTGCTGGAGCCTAGAGGCCCTTGCCCTAGTGTTCCACTTTTCCTCTACCAGTCTGCCTTCTTCGTGATTTTATAATTTCTCAAGAATCGCAGGTGATGAATTCTGAATTCAAATCTCCTTCTCTCCTTAAAGTCTCCTTTTTGAGCATCTCAAATCGAACCCTAGGAGGCTAGGTGATGTGTTCGTAATTAACAAACCCTAGAGATGTTTTATCACTTTTTTCCTTTATTCTTCACTGATTTTAAAGATTTTATTTATGTATGATTACATGATTAAGAATATTAGAGCTTAATCGAAATCCCTTTGTGACTTTGTTCATGTTCGTCATCCATTGTCTGTCGTTATGTAAATGATTTCTTAATTGGTTTAAGGCTTTTAGCTATGTTTAAGTGATTTCTTGAGGACTGTGGAGTGACCTGTGGCCGTGGGCTGTTGAATGTGGACGGTGAACCATGAACCCGAGATTCTTTTATAGTTTTACTCTTTTACTTATTTGGCTATTTACATGATTAGCAATGATTATAATTTACATGCTAGTCTTTTAACCATTTACATGCAATTTTATGTAATAATGTTGTTATTGTCATCGCATCATAGTAATGTTGGAGGGTGGAGCCATGTATTAGTTTGTGATTGAGTAGTTTTTTATATATTATTGCTGTTGAATAGATGGAGGATTCTAACATAGTTGTTGAAAGTACTCCATTCAATGAGAATGTGTAAGTAGGAAATGCTCCTATTTTAGTTGACATTGAAAATGATGATGATGATGATTTGTGTAATATTAATGAAAAAGATGTAGATGTTCTCTCTTCCTCGAAGAAAAGAAGAAGAATGTGTTCAACGGTTTGGGGTTATTATGAGATGTTACCCCTTCCTAGTGATGACAAGTAGAGATGTAAATGTAGAAAATGTGTGGCGATATATCAGTGTGATAGCAAGTATGGCACATGCAATTTAAGACGTCATATACAAAATTGTAAAAAAAGAGACACTCGTGACATTGGGCAACTTATTCTACAGTCAAATGCTACTTCAACTATCTCTATAACTAAATCTACTTTTGACATTCATGAGTTTTGTGAGTTATTCACTGCATGTATAATCATGCATGATCTTCCTTTTCAGTTTTCTATTTTCTGAATTCTGATTCTCTATTTCTCTGTAGCATGAGGCTACTGCTGATTGTTGTAATGAGCATAATCTGATATTGTGATGCTTAATGATCTCATCTGTTTGATTAATTAAGGTAAAGGCTAAAGGGTATTGCTATGAAAGCTCAAACAATGATGAAAAATCTTCTAAACTGAAAGTGATAGCTGTCGTGACGTTGTGTGTTGGGAGTAATTTGGTTAATACTATTGCAACCAGGTGGCATTTGCGTTAGCTAAAATCAAGAGCAGATACTTTATTAATTCATTGATACTACATTAAGTCATTAAGTTTAATGCAAACTGCCGCCTGATATGATAATAGTTAGAAAAATTAAATATATATTATTTAATCACTTGAGTTACTTCTCAATAGTAGCTAAATGTGATGGAGACTTCGAGGGTTTACCTGAGCTATTCAAATAAAGCTTTCTAGTTATACACTTATACAATCTAATTATTTGGAATTTATCATTTTTATTTGTTTATTACTTTTAATCTTTAAGTGTTTAACCTTTTTTTTTGCTTTTAATTCAAGTTGAATACAGGTTTAATAATATCTTCATTCTTCAAGAGTTCAAGATGAAGTGTAGCCGGTATAAGAAATAAGAAATATAATTTGAGTTTATTTGTAAATTATTTAGTTTGTAGTTTGTACTTTGTAATCAATGTAAATTGTAAAGTTATAATTTGTAAATAATCTAAACAATTTAAATATAGGTTCTTTGTAATCAATGAAAATTGTAAAGTTTTTTGCATGCATTATTTTGTAAAATCACATTTATTTATTGGCAAATTAATTTTTCAATGTTTAAAATTTTCATACATTTAATAATTCCGTGTCGGGTCAGGTTGACCTGAATTCGGGTTCAAAAAATTGACCCGAAACCTGATTCGAGTCGGGTCAGAAACAACAGGGTCAAATTTGGGTCTGACCCGAACACTAGACACAAATTGACAGCCCTATACTGAGAAGCTTAAGGGTATTTTGTATTATTTTTTAAGTGCCTTTGGTTTGTTTATCAATAATTCTAAGAATTCTGTTATTTGTTCAAAAAATTGTCATGTGGCAGAAGATATCGATCAAATTTTAGGTATTGCTATTTCCCATAATCCCTTAAAATATTTTGAGTTACCTATTTTTTTGTAAAAGACTTACTATTTCTGATTATCAACCTTTACTTATTCATATTACTGAGTTTTTGGCTTGTTGGAAATCTAAGATTCTCTCTTTGCAAGAAGGACTCAATTTTTCAAGTTTTCTATTTCTAATGTTGTTTCTTATTAGATTAGGAGGATTTGCCTTTCTAAATTCTGCTTTAAATATATAAGAAAAAAATTATTCTAATTTTCTTTTATATGGTGATCCTTCTAGTATGAAGATTCACATTATTGCTTATAAAGAGGTTTATAAGCCTAAAAATATTGGTTGTCTGAGAATTTCGAATCCTAATGCTCTTTATTTTGCCTTTAGCTGTTCTCTTATTTGGCGAGTTGTTAATAGTACATGACCTTTGGTTAGTTGGGTTAAATACAAGTTTATTTCTTTTTAAAAATCTATTTCTCAAAAAGTCTCTATTTTTTGGAAGAATATTTGTTCTATTGCCAGAGAAATTAAAAGCAAGATTGTGTTTAATATTTCTTCTAATAGTTCTCGCTTTTTATTGAGATCCTTGGTGTGGGGGGAGAGCTCTTCATGAGCTCATTGCTTTCAATCCTAATGCTTTTTTGAGTAAGAGTATTGTGGGAGATTGGAAAACTGTTGGTTGCTGGAATTTCCCATACTTAATACCTTCAGAAATAATTTTGACTATTTCTATTATTTCTATTAATTGTAAATTAGAAGGTTTCTAATATCGCTTGGGCTAGGGTGCCTCTTCTCTCTTATAAGATGTTCCATAATGCTATGTATGATAGCTTTACAAAAGTGGAGTGGTGCTATTATATTTGACATAAGAGATATGCTATGTGATTTTCTTGCTTTGTTTGGATGGCAATTTTGAAAGGTCAAAAAATGATTGATATCCTTGCTAAAAAGGAATTTGAATGTTCTTATTTCTTATATCCTTTGTTCTATTGCTGAGGAAAGTCATAACCATCTTTTATTTGAGTACTCTTTTTGTATTATTTCTAAATTAGTGCATGGGTTGAATTTTTTTATACTTAGGTCCACTTTGATTCAACTATTTGAATTTATTTTTTCTTTTAAAATTTGGATTCAAATGCTAAACATCTATTTTTCATGATTACTTATTGTTCTATTTATTTTATTTGGAAAGAAAAAAACAACATGAGGGTTGAGAAAAAGCATTGTTGTGCTGATTTGATTTGCAGGCTTAACAAAAATGCTATTTTGGCAAAAATTTCTAACTAGGGTTCTTTTCATGATATTAAGCATTTGGTTCGGTAAGATTTTTGTTGAGGTTTTTGGGGTATGGGATTTTTTCTGGGTTTTGTTGCTTTAGTGTTTATTTTTGTTTTCATTTGGATCCTTTGATATTTTTGCTTGGTTGGTTGGTTTTTGTTTGGTTGTTTGGTTCGGCATCCAGGTTCTTTGAAAGGTTGAATTTATTAATCTTGGTAGGGTTGTTGTTCTGTTTCTGGTGAGGTGGGACTTTTTATTTTTTCTTTTTGTTGTTTGATTTTATAGAGGGAGCTGTTTTTGGTTCTGTTGTTTTGATTTTTTCTGGATGGCTTTAGTCTATTGCCTTGGGAGTGTTTTTGAATTTATTTTTTGCGTTGTTGTTTTGCTATTTTTTGGACAATGATGTTTGGATCCTCCATCTTTTTTTCCTGGAAGGTTCGTTTTGAAGCTAGGTCTTTACTCTGGAAGGCCATCTCTAGCAACCAAGGATTGATATTTGTAAATATAAACCCTTTGTTGGGTGATAGACTCTTTGTTTCAATCTTCAGTTGAGCTATTTCTAAAGGATTTCCCAATCTAAGTTCTTAGTTTTTTGATTTCCTGGAATTATATTGGACTGATCTAAGCAATTGAATTATTTTTTAGGCTGGATCTTCTTATAAGAGGCTTTTTCTGTGTTGGCTAGTTGTTATAAGATGGTGGAAACAAGTTTCTATGACAATTTCTCTGAATTGAGGTGTACATATTTTCTTGTCTATTATGTGGATTGAAGAGAGCATTTATGTTGGTTTGGAAATATTTTTTGAGATTTTCTGGTATAAAGCTGTTGGCGGATATTACTAAATAATTGAAGATTTCTCTGAAGGTTGGATGATTGTTGTGCAAGAGCTGAACTGTTATTCATTTTTTTATTATTTATTTAGGAATTGTTCTAATTAGTTTGCCTTCGTGTAAGGCTTATTTTTTTTCTTTTTATAGTTTGTAAGTTTTTTCTTATTTTTCTTACAAAACTGTTGTAATTCTCTTGTAACCACTTCATTTTTAATGAAATTGGGCATGATTGCCTCTAATTTTTTTCCCAAAAAAAAAAAAAAGAAAAAGAAAATACATGCAGCTCACATTGGTCTATTGATTAGGAAGTTTGGCTATCAATATAAAGTTTTTGATTCAAATATTACGTACGTGATGTATATATGAATTTGACTTAATAGACTTAAATGTTCCAAAAAAACTGATAGAAAATTCAAATATACGATCGCACAACAAGGATGTATTATCTTATAGCCATTAAAATATTCATAAGTGAATTCTATAGTGATTGCTAGTACATCTCTTGGCACAATTTTATCGGGCACAAAAACTATTTGCTCTGATTTTCTTCTTATGCCTCGTTAGCTCTGATTGAGGGATTAAAAACAGCAAATGCTCTAATAAGGCGTAATATTTCCCCTCAACCCATTTGCTCCCTCTATAATGAGTTTGTTGAGAGCATTTCTCATTTGTTTTTTTGAATATGAGCACACTTTCGGCATTATATAATATTTCCTCTCGTGGGCTATTGGCTTCTTATAAAGACCAAATTTATTACAACTGCTTTCCCAAATCTCTGAAATGGCTCGGTTTGGTAATGACGCAAAAAACTATTTCTACTTGGTTATTACATATTCTTTGTACTATATTTGGAGGGAAAGAAATGCTAGAGGCTTTGGTGATACTATTGATAGGTCTTCTTCCACTGAGATTTGATTCTGTGCGGAGTTCGGATGGCGTCCGGACTCCAATGAAAATGCATCACGTCCGGTACCGAGCTCGGTACCGCACTCGGTACCTAAGCGTAACCCGACGGTTCTCCCATCCGATGTCCGCACAGAATAAAATTTCTCTTCCACTTCTGCAAAAAATAAAAAAAAGCTCTTTATCATAAAACATCAACATGGGGGTCTTTTGAATCTATTTAGCAACTAATCCCTCGACTCTTCTAGTGCTGGTATACATCCTGGATTCAACTGTAGTCTTGATATATTTTCTTGATAATATATTTTTACTTCTTGTAGACTTTTTCTAGATACATTTTGTTGAATGGTCATTGTACATTGCTGGACCATTGGGGTGTCTGCTTTAATGCTCTCAGTTTCTCTAATCAATTTGCCCTATTCTTCTATCTAAAGTTTTGGCGGATGATGATGAATGACAGCTCCTATATATTCTTCCCCTTGGACGGTCCTTTGATTCGCTGAGGATTATAAGTTTACCTATGATTCGCTGAGGATTATATACATTCTGAGTTATGGAGATGCCAACCTTAGCCTTCTTAGACTTTGTTTTGAGCATTGCTAAATTTTTGTTGTTGCTCAATTACTTTTATTTTTTCTCTTTATTAAGGGGTAATTTTGATTTTTGTTAGCAATGTTGTAGTTGATTTTTATGATGAATGAAATTGAGCTCTAACCCTAATTTTCTCAAAAAAAAATCTTAAGGCCCTCGACATTTTTTAATTTAATAATAAATTTTTTACCTAAAAAAGCTTAAATATTCGGGAATTACTAAACTAAAATTCCTTTTTTTTCTATATCTATTTTTAATATATTAAAAAATTGTTATTGAAACGGCTCATATCGTGTTGATATTTATAAAAAAAATTAAAAAATAAAATAAGTTAGCCTAATTTAATTTAATTAGGTACCTAAACATAATCAAAGTAATTTATCTAAGCCTCAAATTTAAGGCTTCGTTTTGAACTATTTTCTAACTACTTTTTAAAACAGTTTTTTATGTTAGAAAACTCCCTTAAAAAATAGTAAAAAAATTATCTCGAACGAAACCTAAATTACAACTAGAAAGTATAGTGAAATTCCATCGAGAGAAAATCTTAGTCCTTTATTATTTATTTTTAATCTCAGCAATTAATCCTAATCATAAAAGCTAGCATTATGATTTCTGCTCCCATGCTTAGACAGCCCTAATCATCTGAAAAAGCTGACTATGGAGCACTCTATGTTGGCCAACTAATTAATGTTATCATTAAAGAGTTGCTGGTCTTGTTCAACCAGCTTGATATCTCTCCAATGTGAAGTTCTACAAGGAGTTCTCTTTGTCCTCTAATTTCTCAACCTTAAATTCAAGACAAAGCTTTCATGGATTCATGCTTAAGTTATGCTACATAATGTTATGCTACACTTTTTTATCTATAAAGAAGAACACATCTAAGTACATACAATGTTGGGATGGCTTACTTACTACTTTGTAAAGTTGCTATAAAGAAAGTTAATTTTTAAAGTTATTATAGCAAACAACTTTCAAGTACTTTTTTTTTTTTGAAAGCTATGATCAAATAAAAATTATGATTTCAATATGAAAAGAGAAGCGGTAAGAAAGCACCAAGAAGCTAGACAAGAAAGAGAAGTTTCAACAGGACAATATTTGATATATTATGTTAGGATTAGAATAGTGCGTATCTATAAAATGCAATCTGTTCCGTCCACCCCACCGGGCTTAGCTGGGTTGGTGGGTGAGCATGGTTGGGAATCCTCCAACTCATGTTTGATTCCCCTCTCATGCTGCACGACCTTAAGTGGGGAGAAATAACTGTGGGTTCTGCACCTGCGGGGCTGGTTGCTAGTAGGCTCACCGAGGAATTAGTTAAGTCGTCGTGCAGTTCTAATGAGGTGGCAACAAATAGATACCCTATTAAAAAAAAAAGTTCCATCCAACAATTAAGAGGACTAGAAGTAACAGTAAAGTATTTGAGAGTAGGCAGCATGATCGAATCCCAACTGGGTTGAATGATCATTACTGCTAAAAGCCCACCGGGAAAGTACAGCAGAAAGCTATCAGAACATAGAAACTATTCGTGCGTAAGGAACAATCATATCTGGAGAAAAACTAGCCTGTAGAAATTCCTAGTAAACAAAGATATACTTCTGCTACTGAATAAAACAACACTCCAAGTAAAAGCCATCAAAATGGAGGGGAAAAAAAAAAAAGAATAATCAACCATAAGATGATTCCATGTAAACTTGAAAGCTCAGTCCAACTCCAAAACAGAATACTAGTCAGTCTTAAATGAAGCCACAACTTAGCCCTGGAGTGGGGTATCAAATGAAGGAGAAATTAGTCTGTGCGGACTCCGGATATAGCTCTACATTCGGATTCTAATTAAATTAAGTCACGTATATTTTTTAAGACCCTACAACCCGACCTAGCTTAGTTATAAAAATTTTGAAATCGCGACAACTCACTCATTTTTTATATTTTTAAAATAGAAATCAGCGAAAGCTCTCAAAATGAGAATGCGAGAAGAACGGAGAAGTGCGAGGGCCGAGGAGAAGAAGTGATGAACTCACAGCAGTGGGTCGGAGAGGAGGAGTCGAGCACACGCTTCAGTTTCTTCTTCCTTGTGGGCTTCGCGAAAGAGAACGAGACGGAGTCGGGGCGTCAAACAGGGAAGAACCCTAGAAAATAAGGTTTTTTTTTTGTTTCGTTTCGTATAAGCCTATAAGCTTTACCTTAGTTAATTTGATGACATTCGATTTGATCTCAACAGCTCAAATCATTTTTTGAATAAATCACCCGATTATTCAAAACTGGGACCGGTTTGGCAATTTGGCGTTCGAAATCGATTTTAAAGTGAACCGCAACCGGCCGGCTCCTTGGTGCTGTGAAGCACTTTCTAGAAGGTAGATGAGTTTCATTAAAGTCCCGAGCAAAGCATAATTATCATGGAACCAACTAGATAGTACAGAAGGCTTGCCTAAAATTCTATAGACACACTGCATTTTGTTTTAAGCATGGAAGGAGAGATATCCCAGGACCACCTTTGTTCCTAGGCTTCCTATTTCTTTTTTCCAAATTGAATTATTGCCGACCCCATGTAGTGTTATAAAAACTTTTTATTGTTGTTGTAGAAGATAGTCTGAATTCTCTTATATAAAATGGATCACGGCAAATTTTATTTTTTATTGAACATAATCTAAATCATGTGCACTTTGGGCATATGCATATATTAAATATAATCCCAAAAATCAACCAAAATTCATGAATAATTTATTCCTTCATACTTGGGAGTCTAGATAGCTCAAATATCTTAAATCCATGCGGGCTCATAATTTTTCTTGCCTGCTCCTGACCCCTGTAAGGAGAAATTATTACATGCGGTCGCTAGACCGTCCGGAGGTAAATCAGGATGCTCCACGTCATCCGGTATACAGCGGTACACAACATCGATACAAAATAAAATAGTGATATGACAACTTCTAATTCACCTCTGAACACACATCAGATAACCGCACATAATCATTTTTCCCTTACCCTTGCAAGAAGGAGATCGAGCGATAACAAATTTATGTCATCATTGACTAGCGGATGGATCCCCAACGTCACCCTCACCTTAACTTTTATGCAGGTGAGAAGCAGGTTGACTATCGAAGAAGTCGTTGTGTTTGCCTTATTTTTTTCATTATAAATGTAACAATTTCGAATTGTTTTATTGCGTTTATCATGAATTATGATCGTGGAAAATATGTCAAATTGCACTCATTTTAAAAATTGATTCACTAATTATTTTTATTCAAAATATTTTAACATAAATTTCTCATAATATTTTACATGAGAATGAGACTACTTTTGCTGCATTCTTGTAACGTGAACATTGTGACGTCAATTTTGACATCGCATTGTTCACAAACACAAATTTTTTTTTTGAAAAATAAAAAAAATTGATAAATATAAAGATATGATTAAAAATAAATATAAAAACAGAGATGAGGAATAATATATACAGAAAATTCTTTTTTGATGTTAAGAAATAGAGTTCAGTCGGAAATGAGATGGCACTATTATTATATTTTGAAGTGAAAAATGAGCTCTTCAGCTCGAGATGAACTAAGCTTGATATATCATAAAAAATTTATCTTGATCAGGCTCCAATCTCGAGGCAAAATCAAGTCGGAAACTTCCGAAATTACAAAGCTGATAAAATATCAATATTCCATAAATTTATATTTCAAATACAAACAGCGTCATAATAAGCTTTAAAACCGTCCAATTTGTGCTTCAAGCAGCATTATAGATGATTTATTGAATAGTACTAATCTCAACAGAAATCAGACCATTTAAAAAAAATATATTATGATGCATTTTAGATCTAAAATAACTTTTTTAATTTAGATTTTATTGGGGATAATTTTCTTCCTGCTTTCTAAAATAATTTTTTAGTATAAATATTTTTGAACTAAAAATTTTTGTAAGAAAAAATTACTTTAAAAAATAATTAGAAAATTATTTCAAATGAAATTTTATGGTGCTCTGATTGCTCTTAGAGCGAAAAATTTCATTGAAACTTTTATATTTAGACTAATAAGTGATTATTTTCTATTAAAAATTGTTAAAAAATTTGATGCTTTTATAAAAAAAAATTATTATTTTGACAAAATTTTTTTCTAATATTAATAAGATTTTAACAACGAAGTAATTTATTAAAAGAATAAAAGAACTTAATAAATTTACTTTAATATACCTATAATCTTTTTAAATAAACTATTTAATTTGAATTAAAATAAATTTAATTTCAGATTCTTTAAAGATTTTTGCTTCATCCGTTTCAAAAACTTCGAATTCTCACGCCGCGTTATCTGGACAAAGAAGCACAGTTTTCTGTCGTGGACCTCCCTCCTGTATGGTATTGACATTGGATGCTCCCACTTCCCGAAAAAGTTGAAAAAACAACATAGGATGCCATTATGCTTACCGAGGTCTTTGTTCAAATCCCATCCCCTTCAAATTATTGTATACAAAATATATGAGTTGACATTATATGACATTGATATAAAAGATAATAATATATCTACTTGAGGATTAATCATTCTGTGCAGACAACAGATGATATTTGGAGATAAATAAAAGCGCGTCATGTCATTTTTTTGCTGTGTATCGGTATTGTGTACTGCTATGTATCAGATGACGTGACGCGCTCACATTCGTCTCAGAACGGTCCGGTGTCCACACAAAATAATTTCTCTTACTTGAGGGGGGAGCAAAATTAATAAAGAATCAATCATAAATTGAGGTATATTTTTTCATTAACTTTTCCTCTTTTTAAGTATCTTTATTATTATCTTTATATTAGTCTTTTATAACTTCAACACTTTATATATATATAGGAATTCAAAAGAGTAGATCAGTAAATTCTAATAAAGATTCAAACATTTTTTGATCGAGGATCAAAGCATATTTGAATAAGGTGTAAGTGTTGTTTGAAATTTTTATTGAATAAAATTAATCTTACAGATATAACATTTGTGTGAAAAAACTTGGGGACTTCTCTATGGCCTTGTTAAAGCTTAATAGTTGATACTTCTTAGAATTTAATGATTACATAGTTATCTTAATACTTATTTCCCTCTTCTCTCCCTTGACCTCTCTATCTTCCCTCAATCTAGTTCCCAGGCAAACCTTAGCCCCTACCAACTTAACCTCTCCAACTCTTTCAAATTCATCCTAAGCATTCCAGACATCCCTCATAGCCCCCACAACCTTTACAAGGCCTTTATAAGCCAAACAATTTATTTAGCATTTAACTACACAAATAGACTTAAATTACCATTTTTCTCCTCCTTTCTTCAACCGCTTCACCTTTCACCAAAGGAGATTATCAAATAAGTTGTTGCCTTTACCATCAAGGTGTTTTTTTCTCCCCAAGGACTGATGACCATAATCCAAGTCAGTCAGGCATCCATTAACATCTTTAATGATGCATCATCACCCTCATAAGTAGTCATGCAAGCATCGATAGCCACTTTTAAGGAGACCTTTTTCGTCTAGGGATCTAGATTTTCTTGTCTTTGTACATTCTTCTCAATATTCAATCTATTCATTGAAAGCTTCTCTATTGAACATTATTTCTTCAGAAGCAAAATATTTTTCTTTCAAAACCTCATTGTTAAAACTCTTTTAATGCATGTCAACACTAATTGAGCTAGAGAACCTCATGAACATCTTCTCAGCTACAAAAAAAGATGAGCTATAAAATGATCAAAGACCAGCAATATAATAATCTCAATTCAAAAATTTCGAGTTCAAAAAAATGAATTTCAAACTCAAATTATAGATATTTGTGTTGCTATGCTAGGCACATGTTGAGACTTCATGAATTCCACTAAATTAATGCTCTATATAGATTTTTGCCACTTTCAATTATGATTAGAGGCATCTTGGTCTTAATTGATTTCTTAGAATATTGATTCTTATATCCTTCACAACTTTAAGAAAGGACAAAGAAATCAAGAAATTGATGTGTACCAATATTCGCTTGGGTAAGTTTAATTGAGCCAGAATGCAAACGTAAATCAAGTTCCAGAAGCTATTGATTGTAAATATGTTAAGGCACTTGAAATTGGATCTTACCTGTTACAAAGGCTCCCAAAGCCTACGAGCAATCTCTAGTATAATCCTTGTTGCGGACTCAAATATACGCGGCGATAGAGTTTAAATTTCCGTCTCAGTGTTGTACGTATATCCAGCATACAAACAGAAGAATGAAAGAACACCAGGATTTTTACGTGGAAAGCCCTGAAAAAGGGAAAACCCACTGGGCCACGCCCAGTTGAAATAATTCCACTAGTGTTGTATGAAATACACGAGACTGATTCGTCCTTTAGATTCAGGACGATCAGATTACAATGAGTATCGGTTACAAGGCCAAGCAGATTTCCGACGTCACTTGGGTGTCTGGCAGAATTCCGGCGTCACTTGGAAAGAAGTCTGGCGTCACTCGGGCATCGGGTAGAATTCTGGCGTCGGGCAGAATTCCGATGTTGCTCCAGCGTCGGGCAGAGCTCCGGCGTCCCTCGGGCGCCCGGTGGTGCCTCGGTGGTGTTCCGGCAGAGTTCCGGCGAAGTTCCGACGGTGTTCCGGCGGTGGTCAAGGAGGAGCTGTTCCCTCCTAGACTTCTCTTCTCTTCTTCTTCTCTTCTTCTCTTCTTCTTCTCCTTGGCTTCTTGGCTTGGGTCCCCTCTTAAGAGAAATGAGGGGCTATTTATAGTTTTTTTGGAGTGGTATAGCCCGTAAATAGATGAGGGATCAGGGGCAAATAAGGAGTGATCCAGATGAACGGCTGATATTGAATCCCTTGATTATGAACCATTTATTGAGCATCTTAAGATCTTAATGGTATCAGAATTCTGCGATCTTAGGCTCGTTGGATTCGTCTCGTCGAGCCGCTCGATTCGACTATAAGCTCGTCAAAATCGGAGACCGTTTAGTAACTCAAAGTGTGTTCTATGCTTCCAACAGCGCTTCGGGTACTTGATTTGGACTCATTTGGACTCGGATTGAGTCGAATTTGGTGTCGTTGGATTCGTATTTACGAGACGCTCAATTCGATTATAAGCTTGCTGAAATCGGAGTTTAAATGGTCTCTGAATTAATTTTTGAAGTTTCCAACTTGTGTTTTTCCTCGAGATTCATGCCCGATCAAGATAATTTTTTGGTGACATATCAGTTGCTCCCCTATTTTCGGACGTCGAAGTTTCAGGAGTCCGAAAATACTTATTCCGGCATTTTATATTGGCCGAATCGCAAAAAATTACGTTCAAAAAGATAAAATTTTCCCCAAACTTGATTGTAGAGGCCTCGATGAGCTCCGAAAGTGTCAAAATTGAGTCTGGAACGTCGAAAAACGTGTCCGGGGAGCCCAAAAACGTCAAATTTGGAACCTCCGGGCCCAAAATCGGAGCCCGGGAACGCATAGGTGGCCGAACCAGCCGGCCGGCCACCGGCGGCGGCGCGCGGAACCGCGCCTGGCCCTCCTGGCCCGCGTCGGGGCCGCCTGTGGCCCGCACCTGGGCCCACCTGAGGCTCGCCTGGGCCCGCCTGGCCCGCGCCTGCGCCCGTCATTTGGCCGCGTCCTTTGGCCGGTTCGTTTGGCCGGCGGTTAGGAAACCGCCGGCCGGTTTTAAAAATTTTTTTTTTTTAATGTGGCGGGGCCCAAAAAATTCTGAAAATATCCCAAAAAATTCTGAAAAATTTGAAAAAATTCAGGAAATTTAATAAAATTTTGGAATCCTCCCTCCCTCAAAAATACTATAAATCGACCCCCCAGGGCCTAGGAGAAACTCGCCCCTTCTTCCTTTCTCCCTCTGGCTTTTGGCATTTTGAGGCCTTCCGCCGTTTTTGAGTAGGTGACTTTCCCTACTTGACTCGGCGCCCCTCTCTTTGCGCAGAAGTTAGAGTATTCCTCTCTTCTCCCCTCTAGTTTCTGGCATTTTGAGGCCTTCTGCCGTTTTTGAGTAGGTGACATTTCCCACTCGACTCGGCGCCCCTCTCTTTGCGCAGAAGTTAGCCGCTTCCCCTTTTTAGGAAGGGAAGCGGAATGGGAGTTAGAATTTCTCTCCTTTAAGAGATCATGTGAAGGTGAGATGTTAGTCGGAGGGAATCTAAAGATGGCCGGAAGTCAGACATCGAGAAGAAGTACGGCGTCGGGTAGAACTCCGACGAAAATTCGATGGCAGGAAGAAGTCCCATGATGGGTAGAAATTTGGTGTCGGGTAGAAGCCCGACAAACATCCGATGACGCGCAGAAATCCAACGTCGGGAAGAAGTACGGCGTCGGGTAGAACTCCGATGAAAATCCGTTGGCGGGAAGAAGTCCCACGACGGGTAGAAATTTGGTGTCGGGTAGAAGCCCGACAAACATCCGATGACGCGCAGAAATCCAACGTCGGGAAGAAGTACGACGTCGGGTAGAACTCCGACGAAAATCCGTTGGCGGGAAGAAGTCCCACGACGGGTAGAAATTTGGTGTCGGGTAGAAGCCCGACAAACATCCGACGACGCGCAGAAATCCAACATCGGGAAGAAGTACGGCGTCGGGTAGAACTCCGACAAAAATCTGCCAGCGGGCAGAAGTTCCACGACGGGTAAAAATTCTGCTACGGGAGAAAGATCAACATCTGTTAGAATTTTGACGAAAGTCCTGCGATGTGCAGAAGTCCTTTAACGAGAGGAAGCTCAGCATCGAATAGAATTTCGATGTTATTTTAACGGAAGTTTTTTGATGATGAGCGATCGTGTGGAAGTCTGTTAGCAGTCAACGACCAAGTGGGGAGCAGAAGGAGAGAGTTCAAGGGTGCTGCTATCAGCAGTTGAACGAGAAGCTGATGATGGCTGATATGAAGTAAAGAGCTGCCGATAAACATCAGGCGAAGGGCTGATAATGACAAGTGCCATTTTGTGTGTAAACTGAGTGGAGGCCTGATGGTGATCAGGTTACATCTTTTCTTGGAAGAAGAAGTTGTACGAGATACTTGAATGCATAATTAAGAATAGGTTAATTGAATCCACTAAGGATTTTTGACCATTTAGAAGTTTCTTCTTGCTTGATAATAGCAGCTTGTACGAATGATGCCAATGTACATTTTGATTTCAACTTCTAGTGAGAAGAAATGTACATTTGAATCTGAATTTATGTAACTCCATTAATATTAAAGTTGAGAACTTGCCTCTTGGAGGAAGCTGAATTGTTATTGCATATTTGAGACATGCTTTGATATATTGCCCCCCATATTTTTGGAGGCATTGCTAGAATATGAGTGATGATTTGTCAACCGCTCGCTTTCATGGAATCTTTATAGAGAGAATTTTATTCACTTAGAACACTTCTTGCTGATGTTGACCTCTATAGAAGAGGTCAAGAGAATCCATCAAAGATGTTGAACCTATCCGAGGTTGTATGTCAGAGCCTATGCTCGACGGTGTTAACCTGTATGGGAGAGGTCGAGAGAATCTACCAAGGATGTGAAACCTATCTGAGGTTGTATGTCGAAGCCTTTGCTTGACAACGTTAACATGTATGGAAGAGGTCGAGAGAATCCACCAAGGATGTGAGACTTATCGGAGGTTGTATGTCAGAGCCCTGCTCGATGACGTTAACCTATATGGAAGAGGTCGAGAGAATCCACCAAGGATGTGAGACCTATCCGAGGTTGTATGTCGGAGCATTTGCTCGACGACCTTAACCTGTATGGAAGAGGCCGGATCGAATCCCCCTGGGATCGATCTTCCAATGATTGAGATGCAATAAAGACTGCGTATTTCTCAGATCATGGATAAAGAGACTATATTTGTCAGTAGTTTTTCATTGTCATTTGTATTCTTTTTAAAGAAAGAAACAATATCAGAACTGGAAGAACAACACATTATATTACTGTAAGACAATATAATAGTTTCCTTGTACAATATAAGAGATACATATAGGGACAATCATATCATTTGACTTGGTAGAAATACTAAGAACATTAGAGTGACATCCTACTTATCATAGAAGAGATACACGATGACACATAACAAGTAGTATTACTAATACAACTACACAAAGTGCATGGTCATTCAATCTCGCCAATCATTTGAATATTATTCAACTATTGTCTTTATTGTTGTTGATTTTGCCCCCAGTTGGACCAGTTTCATCTCGAGCAGGTGAGTTTTGGATGAATTGTCGAAGATATCCTTGTCGGATCAACCTTTCGATCTCATCCTTGAGTTGCTTGCAGGCTTCAGTAGTGTGTCCACGACTACGGTGGAAATAGCAATATTGCTCCTGGTTCCCAACATTTGGCTTCAAAGAATTAGGCAACTTGATATTTTCTTTATCTCGAATGGCCATTAGTATGTTGGTTTGAGTTGCATTGAGAAACGTATACTCCTTTTCATGTCGGAACTCGCATTGTGGTACTGGGGGTTTAGGAGATGAATTTTTCTTTCGTTGCGAAAATGACTCCTCTATTGTAGGGGCATTCTTACGCTTTCTAGTTGTTTGCTCAAATTGCTTTCTATGAGCATTAATGGCTTCATCAGTGGAAATCTGAGCTTCTACACGATAGATCAGGTCAGCATATGAATGAACTGTGTCCCGCATGAGTGCCGAATAGAATGGACCAGGACGAAGGCCTCCAAGGAAGACCCCTCGGAGCAGTTCTGGGTCCACTCCTGGAATCTGTCGAGCCTCTGTGGAAAACCATTGAAAATATTCTTTTAATATTTCTCCCTCGTTCTGACGGATCCCAGAGAGATGAGAAGAATCCTTAGTAATTCTTCGGTTGGCTACGAACTGTTCGACAAATACTTTGGCCAATTTGATGAATGTGGGGATCGTTCCGGATGGAAGTGAATAGAATCAGTTCGAGCTTGTCCTTTAAGAGTGGCAGGGAAAACCTGGCAAAGGAGTGCGTCTGAGGCTCGTTGAATATGCATGATGGTCCTGTAATGGTTGATGTGCTCGTACGGGTCGGATGTCCCATCGTAGGACTCGATGCTTGGTAGCTTAAAGCCAGCCGGAATAGGGTGTTGAAGAATGGCTTCCGTCAGGGGTGACGACTCCTGGAAGTCCCATTGACGAAGAGGTTGCCTTACGCCTCCTGTAGGGAACTCCTCTCGAACCAATCGTCGCAGTTCGTGGCGTAAGGTATTGCGAGGGAGCTCAGCAATGTGATGTTGGGCTAGCTCCTCAGGGAGGTCTTGAGGAAGGAGAGATTGCCGACCTGTGTGCGGAGGATGGGTAGAACTTGATGTATCAGCCAGTTCGTTATCTTGATGTGACTGCGAACGCCTCCTGGGTAGAGGAAGAGGAATCTCAGCTTGAAGATGTTTGATTTGAACAGCTTCAACACGTGGTGGATCTCGAGGGAGAAGAACCTCCTCCTGAGGTGCTAGGGTCGGTTGTCGAGTCTCTCGCAGGAGTTGTAGGATCTCGTTTTGAGATTCTTCCATCTTTTGAATTCTCTCTTCTAAGGAGGGTCCCGAGGTCCCTTCTCCAGGTGCGTTTTGCCCCCCGGGGTAGAAAGAGGTAGATACCGGACGTCTATGATTTATAGACTGATTTCTAGACTTGTGGGAGTTGGAGCGAGAAGCTCCAATGATGCGACTGCTGCGCCTGTTGACCATCATAGCAATACTTGAAGTTGTGGGATGAGGTTCCCACAGACGGCGCCAAACTGTTGCGGACTCAAATATATGCGGCGATAGAGTTTAAATTTCCGTCTCAACGTTGTACGTATATCCAACACACAAACAGAAGAATGAAAGAACACCAGGATTTTTACGTGGAAAGCCCTGAAAAAGGGAAAAACCACGGGGCCATGCCCAGTTGAAATAATTCCACTAGTGTTGTATGAAATACACGAGACTGATTCGTCCTTTTGATTCAGGACGATCAGATTACAATGAGTATCGGTTACAAGGCCAAGCAGAGTTCCGACGTCACTTGGGTGTCCGGCAGAATTCCGGCGTCACTTGGAAAGAAGTCTGGCGTCACTCGGGCGTCGGGTAGAATTCTGGCGTCGGGCAGAATTTCGATGTTGCTCCGGCGTCGGGCAGAGCTCCGGCGTCCCTCGGGCGCCCGGTGGTGCCTCGGTGGTGTTGCGGTGGAGTTCCGACGAAGTTCCGGCGGTGTTCCTGCGATGGTCGAGGAGGAGTTGTTCCCTCCTAGACTTCTCTTCTCTTCTTCTTCTCTTCTTCTCTTCTTCTTCTCCTTGGCTTCTTGGCTTGGGTCCCCTCTTAAGAGAAATGAGGGGCTATTTATAGTTTTTTTGGAGTGACATAGCCCGTAATTAGATGAGGGATCAGGGGCAAATAAGGAGTGATCCGGATGAACGGCTGATATTGAATCCCTTGATTATGAACCATTTATTAAGCATCTTAAGGTCTTAATGGTATCAGAATTCTGCGATCTTGGGCTCGTTGGATTCGTCTCATCGAGCCGCTCGATTCGACTATAAGCTCGTCAAAATCGGAGACCGTTTGGTAACTCAAATTACTGTTTGATTCTTTCAACAGCGCTTCGGGTACTTGATTTGGACTCAGATTGAGTCGAATTTGGTGTCGTTGGATTCGTATTTCCGAGACGCCCAGTTCGACTATAAGCTTGCTGAAATCGGAGTTTAAATGGTCTCCGAATTAATTTTTGAAGTTTCCAACTTGTGTTTTTCCTCGAGATTCGTGCCCGATCAAGATAATTTTTTGGTGACATATCAATCCTTATTGTCATTTAGTTGAAGTCAGCTAAGAGATACATGAACTTGCTCATTCACTCAAGAAACTCGCCCGAATAAATTATCAAATTATTGGAAGATGTTCTCTTAAAATATTCATATATGAACAAGTTCGCACCAAAAAATCAAGATTATCCGCTTAGAGTTTCCTCAAAGAAGCAAGCACGCAAAATTATGAAGTCTAAAGTGTACCATCTCAAGAAATTTCTCTAACCCTAAATTATGGTGTTATTCTATCTCGATTCAACTTGCACTTATTGAATACCTTACTTGTTGAGAAAGCATCTTTGTACCTATATGCTGCTGTCCTTATAATATCTAATTTTACTTTTTTTGACCTCATATGCTCTCTCACACGCTCTGCTAGGGTTTCTCTCCTAGCGGGTCGTCGGCCGTTTTCGGCCTCTTCTGGCCGCAAATATCCAGGTTCTTCGGGTTTTTCTTGGCTTTGATGTGTCCTTATTCTTATTTTGTCTGTCTTTTTTGCGATTCTCTGGTCGACATGGCCGTTAATTACGTGAAGGACCCTGAATTCCTTGACAGTAAATCGTCTTCTCGATCTTTTCTTGAAGCACTTTCTGGTGGTTCGACCCTGACTACTTTTCCCGAACTTAAAGCAGTTATCCACCATGGCTTACCTTCTCTTTGGGTTTCTGAGGAAGAGGTGCACGCTTTGGCGGCGCCGTTCGAGTTTTTCTTGGTTGGTTTCTTCCCGGATCGCCGGCCGTCTATCGATGCTATTCGTAAATTTTTCTTTAACCTCAAACTGAATGGTATTTTCTCTGTTATGGTGCTTAATACTAAGCATGTGTTGATCAAATTGAGCAATGACTTGGATTATAGTAGGGTCTTTTCCCATCGTTCTTATTTCATTCTTAATTGTTATATGAAGCTTAACAAATGGTCCCCTTTCTTTGATGTCAATGTTGAATCCCCTGTTATACCTATTTGGGTCTTTTTTCCTAACGTGCACACCCATTTTTTCTCTCACCGTATTCTTCATGGATTAGGGTTGTTGTTCGGTAAGCCGATAAAGACGGACAATGCTATAGCTATCGGTTCCCATCCGTCTGTTTCTCGTGTGCTCGCAAAAACTGATATTATCAAATGTTACCCGGATCGTATTTGGCTTGGCCCGGATAAGCTTGGTTATGTCCAATTGGTTGAAATGGAAGAATTTCTTAAATATTGTGGTCATTGCAAGTCAATTGGACATTCAAATTTGGAATGTATTCATTTGCAGCCTAAGCGTTCCAACAAGTCTAAGATTGTTTCTAAATTCTGTATCAATGGGATTGAGGGTGGGGATCCGGTGGTGATGGCCTTGCCTGTTGCGCAAATTCAGCCAGATACTGCTGCTAATGAGGGCGATGGTGTTGGCCTTTGTGACGGGGTTGAGGGTAGGGATCCGTCTCCCACTACTTTGGTTGTTCCAACACAGGTTATTGCCTCTCCGTTGAACTTGTCTGGATTGAATTTTCCTATTGTGCCATTAACTTCCCTTCCCTTAGTTGTTAATGTCACGGGGAGTCCTAATGTTCCTGATTTGGATCCGTCACTTGCTGGTGGTAGTTTTGATCCTATCTTGGATGTCAAACATAATTGTCAGGGTGTGGTTGACATTGAACTAGGTGTGTGTGATGTTAATCATTGTGGTAATGACCTTTATGTTAGCCATTCTAGTGAGGATTTTGTGGCTAATTCTAGTGTTAGGTCTATTGCGGTGGGTTCTGAGGATAGTGGCCAATCTAGTGAGGTTTTGATTACTTCTGTTGTGCCAGATTTTTCTCCTATTGTGGATCTTGCTCAGAGAAACACGGAGTTTGTGGATATTCCTATTTTTGTTATGTCTAACGCAGATTTGAAAGCCCATATGGCCCGGTCGTCGAATAAC
This sequence comes from Dendrobium chrysotoxum, assembly GCA_019925795.1. Lineage (NCBI taxonomy): Eukaryota > Viridiplantae > Streptophyta > Magnoliopsida > Asparagales > Orchidaceae > Dendrobium > Dendrobium chrysotoxum. The sequence goes on along the minus strand of CM034312.1, from coordinate 19,970,929 downwards.
TCGGTTTTGGCTCAAATTGATTGGTTGGATATGGATGAGGACGTCTCCACTTCTGTTGGAGTTGATAAGGATGTTTTGGGTGATAATGTGGAAGATGATTTTACTCTTATTGGTGGAGGCAAAAAACGTAAAAGTAAATCTACGAAGAAATAGCAATTGGGCTGCCCTTTCGCTTTTGTTGCCGTTGGTTTTACTGACGCTTTGGACGATGAGGAGGCAGCTTCCTGCTTATCACCTTGCTGGCCAAGTCTTGGTGGTAAGCCTTCTACTTGGTGGTTGCCTAGGTTGATAATGTGGTTTCTTTTGTGTTTTGTCACCAATGGATGGCCCATGATTGGCTGCGGAGTCATTGCGGGGGGCGGACACCCTGAGTCCTCTTTTGGCTGGTTTTCCTTCTTTGTTGATTGTCTGTTTCATGCTTTGTTGATTTAGCTTGTCTATTCCTTCTCTGATGTATTTTGATTCTCGGCTCTTGCTTGTACTGTCTTTTTCATATTTGAAATAAAATTTTCTTATTTAAAAAAAAAAAGATTCAACTTGCACTTTTCTATTCAAAGTGGTTCGGCGGTGTTCTTTATACATTAATTTCTAAAAGGCTCTTTAAGAATTACATTCCCACTCTATTTTCTCTCATCCAAGTATGATCTATTTATTAAGGTATTCGTCATCTTTCAAGAACAATTTTGAACTCAATAATTTATACAATTTCAATTCAATAGCTTAAAAACCCTTATGTTTAAATAAAGCAAATTTAGGCTTCATTTGGGATGGCTTTCTTACTGCTTTTAAAAACAAATTTTTAATACAAAAATTTCTTGAACTAGAAATTTTTGTACGAAAAAGCTACTTTTAAAAGCATTAAAAAAGCCATCTCAAACGAAACCTTAATTAGAGATAAAAATAAATAAATTACGATGAATATTGATGTTGGTGAAAACATAACCGAAATTCAGTAGCTGAATACAGGAACAGTGCAAGAACCAAAAATAGTCGCAGAAACTTGATAACTGAATATGCTTATTTATGGAGTCTAGCATAAGTATGGGGAGCTTACAATTAGTGGTTCAATATCAAATTCTTTTGTAAAATAAACCTAAAAATTTTGAAATTAGATAAAGCCAAAACGGGCATAAAGATCTTTTCTTTTTAGAAATGATTATAGCATCCACAGCTTAATTTTTTTTTTCAAAAATCAAATTTGAAATCTCTATTTTTAAAGCGTCAATTCGAGATGTAAGTGAATCAAGCTGGCTCATGAGCTAGCTCGAGTTTATCTCGATAAATGGCTCATGAACTAAACGAGATGAGCTAATTAGTCAAATTTGAGTCAGCATCAACTTAACACAATTTATTAGCTTGAAAATCGACTCATTTAAATATTTTTAATATAAAATAAATTTAAAATATATCAAAATTCCTGAATTTAAATATAAAACTACTAAAAAATATTTAAAATTTATGCCTCACTTTCTTATATAAAATGATTATTTATTATTAATCTTCTAATTTCTCTTTTTATTTTATTTTATTATAATAATTACTTAAATTATAATTATTATTTTTATTATAAATGAGTGAACTCTTGAGCCCACTCAAACTCATGTAATTAAGCGCAAATATTTGCAGCCCTGAGGTGGAACAGCTTAAGGAGTACATACAAAAGCATATCCAACAGACCACATAATACAAATTAAACTGTGGAGGGACAAATCAACGTAAGAAAGGACAAATTTTGTAAAGGGCAAAATGCATATAGAAATTAATAATAAGGATACCTTAAGAACTTGTCTGCTAGCAAAGGCACAAGTTACCCATTAATTTGGCGACGTACGATTCACGCTGCATCATAATAAAAAAATTTCAGTTATAAATAGGAGCTTATGAATAGTATTATACAACATGATTAATATTAATATATAATTTAATATATACCAATCTTCTCACGCATATCAAATTTATTATTAATGATTTTCAAATTTGATAATAAATTTAATAATGTTGTTTTAATAATTGATATATCATCAAAAAATTATCTTGATCGGCACAAATCTCGAGGGAAAATTAAGTTAGAAATTTCAAAAATTAAATTGGAAACTATCTGAACTCCGATTTCAGCAAACTTACAATTGAATTGAACGTCTCAAAATTACGAACCCAACGCCACCAAATTCGACTCAATATGAGCCCAAATGAGTTCAAATCGAAGATCCGAAGCATATTTGGAAGGTTCAAACCATAATTTGGATTATCAAACGGTTTCCAAAAGTGACATGCTTATAGTCAAAAAGAACAATGTTATTTGCATTCTTAATTTTGATCTTAGAGCTCCTCTTGGCTCCGATAATGAGACGGCTAACGAAACTATTTTAATGTATTCTAACATTTCAGATGAGATGACAAACAGAACTATTTTAATTTAAGCCCCCCCTAAATAAAATTTCTGGCTCCACCACTGCATATTACAAATATGATCTAATCCATTGGAATGAAAAAAAATTGCAATTCTACCCAATGCAAAACAATACTGTAAAATATTTAATTTGTACCCATATAAGAATTCTTTTTAAAGGAAGACATGAGTCTACGATTTCAACGGCTTTATCACTCTCTCTTAAAATAATTTTTTAATACAAAAATTTTAATTTTAATATTAATTTAAAAAAAAACATCAAAATAAACCATCCTAAATAAAACCTATGGAAATATAATCTCTACAAAATTCTCTCAGTTCCGGAAAACACCTTAATGGGAGTTTTTATCTATACAGTAACAATTGCCAAATTCCCCCCCAAAAAAAAGACAATTACCAACGCAAACGGGCAATTAATGTCTTCTTAAATTTTTTTTTGCAATAAATGAGTTACTTTATGAAATTTATTCTCTTAGAAGTGAGTATCTCACATTTACACCCTATTAGTACGGACTAAATGCACAAAATAAAACGCTTATACTGACACAAAGGAGGGGATTTACACACGTGCCATTCAAAATTTACATATTTAATAATTATATAATATAATATTTTTTTATTAAATTTCATTAATGACCTCAATGAAACTCTTAAAAATGATAGAAAGTGGTTCCTAGTTCTTGTCGGATCTCAAATCTTAACAAGATGGAGGTCAAAGTGAGTCATGTGGTAGACGTAGCCTTTAGCTAGGAGGGTGTCAAGAAAGAGAGAGATTACTTTGTCCGGACTCTGAACGCGTTCGGAGGCCAATCCGGGCGCGCCACGTCATCGGATGCACTGGCCCCGGTGACGTGGTGCGTCCGGATTGGTCTCCGAACGCAATAATTTTCCCAAGAAAGAGGGGCATATAATGGATGGGATTGCGCAAGAGGTGGTGTCGCGATGCGAGATAGTCGTACAAGAGAGTTGAAGGAGCAAATGTAGCAACTTGTTGGCTGACATATACAAGTCAAGTCAAGGGGAGATTATTACGTCCGAACGGTCCTATGTTCGGACATAATAATTTCCCCAAGTCAAGGAATGGAATTCAGTGACATTATAATGGAGAATATTATTTTTTATATTCTTTAAATTTTGAGGGTTAAGTGTGTAAAGGATCAAATAGTAATCCTATAACTTTGATTGATATGCATGTAGATCTCCCTAAAAAGGATTACGCAAGGAAATCATGTTAGATGACCATAAGGGCATCTCCAATGGAACGGCAAACAACCATTTGCCGTTCTTCCATCGCTCCAACTGAGCGACAGTTTTGACGCTATTTCGTCGCGGGTGAACAGTGCGACGCCAATATTGGCGTCGCACTGTTCACAATCGCTATTTTTCTGTGTCAACCAGATTTGCCGAAGAAACACGCGAAAGACCGTTACCTTTGCATAAGCCGGAAAATGGCGTTCGATTGGAGATGAATCACGACATTTTTGAGTTTCACTGTATTTTGAAGTGAAAAATGAGATTTTCCGTTGGAGATGCTCTAAACATGGTCATTTTCTATCATTTCCTCTCTTTGCTGCCCTGGATGCATAATTTTCTTCTGAGGCCAAACCTACTGCAATATTTTCATCGTCTCAAAGATGACTGATACTACTTAGGGAAAAACATCTACTATTTGATTCTCAGATGCAGTATTTATTATATAGCTCGAAAGGAATGGTAAGAGATTTAGTAGCAATATTGATAGCATTTCAACTGTGATTCATAAGATCAACAATGTGTCCTATATGAAAATTGTCAAATGGAGAAATTTGGATGGATTCTCAACCTGGTTGGCTTGGTAATATTTATTGGGTGAAGATATCTAAGGGCTACCTGTTTTTCGATTTTCACTATTTTCGTGGGGCTTGACCTAATGCTATCAGAATTTTCATTCTTCCGCTCTCTGCTTCTTTTTTGTCTATTGGGGGAACTTTGCTGGGCAGTGATGAACATGCTGCAATTACAGTAGGTTCCCCCTTGGACGGTATGGAAACCAAGGGCTCTCCTTGATGGTTGCTCTTGCAACGAGGGGATCCCCTTTTACTAATATTTGCTCCTTTTCATTGCTTATCGGCCATTCTGAGCCCAATTTTTTGTGTTATGTTTTGGTTTCTCATAGTTACCTAGTGGAATGTCTTTCAACTTCCCTAAGTTCTTTCCTTGAGCATTGCTCGTTTTTGCTGCAGCTCTATGTAATGCTTTACATTCTTTGAAGTTGGGTTTTTACCCCCAATTTTTGTAATTACCTTTCGTAGTGAATGAAAAAGGGCTCTGCCCCAGTTATTCTTAAAAAAAAAATTAAATTAAATTTCCCAAACTGAAGAAACAATCAGTAGATATTGACAGTGAATGCGGTCAAATAAACCAAACATAGACAAAGTGTCTACATAGCATTTACATATATAAGCACCAACTTGCAGAAATCTTCCAAAAAATAAGCAAAATAAGCTAAAAGTTCAACCAGATCACATCCACATCAAAAGAAAACAAATAACGAAAGTCCAAGCTTGACTTCTTCATAACGGGAAGGCAGTTTTTTAACTGATGAACTCAAAGTTTTTTACCAATATATCTATAGAGGAGCATCTTTCTCTTGTTGCTAGAATTGTCCACTGTGAAGAGAATTTTCCCAGACTCACCAACCCTGAAGCTGTTCTTCACCAGGAGCTCATCTGAGGCAGCCATCTTCCTTTCCTTCTGAACAATGATTGTGTAGCTCTCCTTTGAATTCGGCACAAACTCTGCACCGTAAGAGACATCCCATCCCAACACCCGAAGTTCCCAAACCAGAAGGCATGGCTACAAAAAAAAAAAGAAGAAACTTTAATCTAAATCACAGAAATATTACAAATTTGGTTGTAGATTTTTTTTTAAAATAGAGCTCTTTACCTCTGCTACTGGGATTTCTATGATCTCCTTTGTGGAAGGCTTAATATTGATTTCAGTTACAGCATCAGAAATGGTGAAATCAGGGTTATTCTCACTATATAAGCCTCCGAATTGGACTGGGACTTGCTCAGGAGCTATGTATCTATATTGAAATAAAGCAACCATGGAAGATCAATAAAATATTATCATCATAAGAAAATAAATGAAAGTGGAAGAACTGAGAAGATCTGCTGAGACCTGAAGAGGATCTCAGCTGATTTTGATGGCCCCGCAAACACAAACTTGCTCTTTGTCCTCTGTGTTAGGAAGGGGCCGATCATCCTATTGAAAGCTAGATACCACCATGGCACATTGAGAAACACCTGGTACACAATTTCCATAAAATTTTTATTTCTTTCAGTAATAACTAATCGCGATAGAATTTTCTTAAGCGAGGAACAATTGAATGACAAAAAGAAAAATGAATCCTTTAATACCTGCTTTTTTACGAACTCCGGATAGTTATCAAGAAGCAGCCCAAGAGCATGGGGAATATCTCTCTTGAGCGGCCCGGGCGAGTTCTTCAGATCAGTAACCTGAACCATGGTGGAGATGCCACCTGGCCTGAAGTCGAGAAGCTGACGAATACCCTTCTCCAAATACTGGATCCTCCACCGGAAAAATTTCTTCTGCTTCTCCTCGTCTGCGAATGCTTTCGCATAAAGATCCTTATTCTGGAAATCCCCGTAAGCATTATAGCAAACAGGATGGCCCTCGCGGTCGACGCCGCTCATGAAGACGACCTTCTCCATCTCCGCCAAGTCGAGATCCTCTTCAAGGAGTCCCTCTATCCCAAAATCCCTCCTCCAGGTTACCGTATTCTTGATCATTGCCATTGCTTCCTTGGCTTTGAAGTCCCTCGCACGTAGGAATTTGATAAGAACGGTGTCGCTCCTCTCATCCCCGAGTAGAGGAATCCCCCATATGAGCGGTGTCTTCTCTTCCTCTTCCGGTGGCGGTGCTGCAGCGGGGATGACGGTCTCTGCTATGGCTTCGACCGTCTTCGCGCCGTCGTCATCAGCGGAAACAGGGGAATCCTCTGGTTTCGCCTCGGCAGATACAGTCACCGGAGGAGTCGGTTCTGAAGGAGGAGAAAACTCGCGGTTGGCGATCGCTGATTGGAGGAGTTGTTTAAGCTCTTCGAGGGCTTTCTTCTCGGGCTCCGGGACGTCTGAGGAGAAGTTGCTCTCCTCCTTGAAGGCTACGGCGAGCGGTATTCCTCCGGAGAGGCTCTTCTTCCCGTCCTCGGCCGAAGGCGTTTCTTGAATGAGCTTCTTCGCATTGTCTTCGGGCTCGGGGTTGGACTCCTTAGCCGGCGCCAGAGGCGGCGCCACTGTCTCGGTGACTACGACTTCTTTCGCCGGCGCGGTATCTTCATCCGCCATTGTGCTTAAGCGATGAGAGATTTTAGGGTTTTGGATTTCGATTTTCAGCAAGGTGAAGGCGAAAGAAGAGAACTTTATAGAGGGAAAGGAAAGGAACGCAAAGAGAAGGAGGAGAGAAGGTTATAGAGCACACAGACTGAGGGAAAATTATTAGGTCCGGTCACCTGACCTAAAAATAGGTCCGGATGTCCACTAAAAAATTGCCACGTGGACTGTGCTTTTGACTGCTTTTTGACCTGCGCTTTACCTGCGCTTTACCTGCACTTTTCCTGCGCTTTACCTGCACTTTACCTGCACTTTTGACTGCGCTTTGACTGCGCTTTTGACCTGCGCTTCACCTGCACTTTACCTGCACTTTACCTGCGCTTTACCTGCACTTTACCTGCGCTTTACCTGCACTTTAACTTTAAGTGCCACGTGTCAATATCCGGACCTATTTTTAGGTCAGGTGACCGGACCTAATAATTTTCCCAGACGGAGGTTCCGTTGGCCAGCTCTGCGTTGGTTTTGAGCGAAGAAGTGTGTAGCCGTTGAGATAGCGTTGAGTGTTGCGATTGAAAGGGTTTTTATTTAATTATTAAAGAGAGAGAGAGAGAGAGAGAGGGGTAGGGGGTTTTGATTGATTGAAGGCATAGGTGAGGGGTCCGGTTCATAGGAGGCTACACAGAAGCAACAGCAGATTTGGATGTGCCGCACGTTACTGCGGACATGCGCCGTCTAGCGGAATTTGCGGTTGGTGATTGAAAATATTTGGAGTTCGTGGTTTGCTTGTTCATTTTCAGGGTTGATTCCAGAGTTATAATAATTGGTAATTAGGTGCTTAGGAACAGTGTTTTGTCCTTTTTATGTTTTGTTCTGGTTGATTAGGTAAAAATGTAGGGTTTGATTTTATTTTATTTGCATTCTGGTATGAAATAAAAAATAAATTTTGGTTTTTTTTTTATGTCACATGATATTTGTAATTGGTCAAATATTAACATTATATATTTATCTTATAAAAGATACCTAAATTTATTTTGGATGAAATTATCTCAAATGAGAAATAACTTCTTATTTTCATGTATTACTCAGTAACTCAATGATCTCTTTTAAGTCATTCAAATTTATTCCAAATTGGATTTGAACATTTATTTTTTTGAATTGTGGTTCAAATTGTTATAAGCAGATATTGATGGGATAAGTAACTTGTGAAGGAGGAGAAACTTGTTATGGGCTAGCATCGACGGGATTGACAACATCTAAAGGAGAAGAGGGGCCTATTAGGCAGCAGGCATTTATGAAATAAGAAGTGTGTGAAAGAGAAAAGTTCTTGATGGGAGCTCATTGGGGGTAAGCATAGACATATTGACGACATGCGAAGGAGAAGAGTTCACTAGGGACAGACATTAATGAGACTAATGACGTGTGATGGAGAAGAAAATTTTGATTAGGGTAGGCTTTGATGTGTCCATGAATTGTGAAAAAGAATAGGAGTTTATGATGGGAGGTTGCTAAGAGCAAGTATTAGCAAGACCAACATCATATAAAGAAGAAGAGTTTGCTAAGGAAAAAGATCAGTGGCATTTGAAGGATAAGAGGAGTTTACTGAGGCCAAGAATCAACATACGAATAGCCTATAAAGGATAGTTTAATCACAGGTATAAATCCCAACTAAAATGCAAGTTCGAATTACTTCAATTCAGATTCAAATAGGCTCAAATTAGTTTAGAAATACTTATTATAAGATCTTTATTATATGTGAAATCATAATTAAAACAAATATAACTTTAAAATTATTCCATGGGTTAATTTGTACATCTAACTATGCAGCTTAGAAAAAGTCACTTTTTTAAAGTTATTGTAGAAAACAGCTTTCTAGTACACTTTTTTTGTTAAGAGCTACGAAAAAGTAATGGCAAAAAATAAATTATGATTGTTGTCTGAAAAATATGACATGGTCGCAAGGTACACTATAAGATGTGCATTTAACCCATCGTTGCTTAGCTTGGTTGGTGGGCGAGCACCGATGGGAACCCCCCATCCTGGATTCGACTCCCCTCGAGCAGCAGTGTCCCTTTGATGGGGCCCCAAAGCGCCGGCTACAGATACAGTGGTGTGGGTGGCCTGGTAGGTCGGGCGGAGTTTATGAACAGCCAAACGCGTCTGACAAAATCAGACGTGACAACGATCAGCTCCTCGTCATTTAAAAAAAAAAAAAAAAGATGTGCATTTAGGCATCACATTTCAACAAATCCATTCAAAATTCTGCTTTCATACATATTTACTGAGAAGCAAAAAATGTTGTCACCTTGTTATTGCTAATTTGCTATTTACCCACTGGGTTCTTTTTCCAAAACGTTCGTTAGTATCAACAGCGGATCCCAAGTACAGTTACCTCCGATCCTGCATTCATAAATATTATTATTATTATTATTATTCATAAGTTTGGTCCAATCCCCTCTGTAGTTGGTGGAGGATTTGGTGCGTTAATCTTTTTCGTTAGGTAGAGACTTGGTGGCTGCCAGGTCTGAATAATAATAATGTTAGAGGATTTACATACATATCATTTGATATCATTTTATATAATATTTAAAATTTTAATATTTTATATATGTCCTATAGATAATTTTAATATTAAATATGTCATTTTTATATTTCATTTTTAGCTCATCCTATAAATGTTAATATTTCATTCTTTACATTCATATTTGATCTATGGGTAATAGCCGTAAAATATTAAAATTTTGAGTATTAAAATACAAATAGTATGATATATATATATAAGTGTGTGTGAAAAAATGATTAAAAATATATATATATTTAGTTGAAAAATAAATATTCATATTGCATTAAATTTTTTACCATATTTTCGTTGTGACAAATTTGATGATTTGGTCTATTTTTTCGGTTTAAAAATCATTATTTTTAAATAAATTATGCTAATCTTAAATGATTAGTCTTAAGCATCAAGCATTTTTCTTTCATGTATATTTCGAATAGTAAATTATGTGAGCATAATTAATAAATTTTTTATAATGAATAATAATTTAATTATATACTTAGATATAATTATTATTTAAATATCCTTTATGCATATTTGATTAAAATATTTTTAAAAAAATTATATCTAAATAATATATTTTTTCTCCTATATATTATGAGCATCAAAATTATAAAATAATTATGAACTAACATCAAAATAAGATTGTCAATAGATGACCTGACCCAAATCATACCCATGAAGTCTAGGTTTAGTTTAACCTTTTTAATAAAAAGGATAGGGTTCAGGTGAGGATTTTTTATTCGTTTAATTGGCGAGTCGAGTTCAGTTGACCCGAAAGTGATCCTTTTTTTTTCCTTTAATTTTTTTTACTTATGTATTCATTTATTATGTTGAATTAATTAACCTAAACTATATAGTTAAGATGTGACATAAATTTTATTTTTAATGAAAAAAAGTTATCGAGTTGGTTCGGGTCATTTGAGTTGCCAACTGGTTGCATTCGGATCCACCTTTTTGACATATTTTCTTAAACATGTCGAATTTGGATTGACCCGATAGATTCAGATCAAGTCAATTTTAGATCAAATCTGAATCTTATCTACTAACCCATTTAAAACCTCCTATATGTCATATGTGATAGTGGATGTTATGTAACTTTTCCATTTGATTATTTAATTATGGAGAATATCTGTGAAAATTAAATAAATAAAAATCTAAAGAATAAAGAAATATGAAGTAAAAGAGGGAAAGATATTGGAGTAATCACATCATTGTTTCTAAATAATACACCTAAAAACCAACTAGGATTCTTTAATCATTACTGAGAATGAATTAATATAGATGAACTGCTGCCAAAAAGGCCAATTATTTGGCTTTTTTTTAGATCGGGTCTGCAGTTAAATGGTCAACGAAACACGTTCTTCCTATCTCATTTGGGCTCGAATCCCTAACTGTAAAAAAAAAATTCTTTGGCTTTAGGTTTCGATTTGAGAGAAAAAATAATTATGTGCGGTATCCGTGCCAGTCTCGAGATCAATTCGGACGCACCATGTCACCCAATACATAGTGTATTGGATATTGTGGTTCATCCGAATTGATCTCCGGACATATTCGAACATCGCACATAATAATCTATCCATTTGAGATGACTTTTTTACTATTTTTTAAAATAATTTTTTAGAAAAAAAAATAATTTTTATATTAAAAAGTTATTTAAAAAAGTAATTAAAAAACCGTTATAAATGAAACCTTAATGATAATTAACACAAATATAATATTTTTACTGAAAACAAAATCATATCGAAGCCAGCTAAAGTCAGGATTCCTTCAAATCATATTAGCAAGACATGCAGATCATCATCATATCCACCCTGGCCGTGCTGTACTACAGAGACATCGAACAACTCTTCAAAGAGCCACCCATCACCAAACCATAAATTTATTTCTGGATTCGAATTAAATTTGAATTGATTCGGTCAATAATAATTACTTTGTAGCCAACAGTTTTATACTGATTGGAATAAAATCTGTTAAGTTTTATACTGATTTGAAGCAGAATTTTATTTCTCAAAATATTCAAATTAAAACATTCAGAATTGGTGTCATTATTAGGGCAAAAATTAAAATTTTTCGTGCAAATGGCTTCTATAAGTTTCTTGATCCTTCATCCTCTTCCCCCAATTTTCTTCTTTCTCAGACCGATGGTTCCTCTATCCCTAATCCCTCATTTACTCAAAGGCTCTTAACCGATCAAAATTTAGCTGCTGCATTGTGCTCTACTATATCTGTTTCGATCCTTCCATATGTCGTTAATTGGAATCTACCGTGGCCATTTGGACAACTCTTGAAACTAGGTTTCAATCTACAAATAGATCTAAGGTTAAACAACTCAAGAATACCCTTCATAACATCTCTCTCGAGAACTTAACCATGACCCAATACCTCTCTGAAATCAAGCTCTTGGTGAATCAAATTGTTGCTGCTGGTTCGGTTGTAGATACCAAAGATATAATCCTCTATATTCTAAATGGGCTTCTGAACTCCTATCAGTCGTTCAAAACCACTATTCAAACTATGCTTACTCCGATTAGCCTTGATCAACTCTATCCCCTTCTTCTCAGTGAGGAAATCAACTTGGCTTCCGATGTCGCTTGCGTCTCTGTGTCTACTGATCCAAACCTTGCTTTATATTCATCGTGCGGAAGAGGCCGTCATAACAGAGGAAGAAATACATCTAACTCCAATAACCCTAGTCGTCCTCCTGCTGCTCAGCTCATCTTTTGTCAAATTTGTCTCAAGAAAGGGAATTCAGCACCTTCTTGCTGGCACCGCCTCAACACTCAGTATGTTTCACAATCTAGTAATAATCCCAACAGAGCTCTCGTCGCAAGTTCAGACAACTCATACAACAATTGGTTTCTTGATTCGGGAGCGACGTCACATCTTACAAATTCCCTTGATAACATATCAATCTCTACTCCATACTAAGGCGTGATAGTATCTATGTCGGTGACGGATGATCGGTAAACATTGCTCATTCTGGGGCTGGCTTATTGCCGACCCCAAACCGTAAGCTTATCTTATCTCAAGTTCTCCACACACCATTGTCACATTACAATTTACTATCTATCTCGAAACTAACAAAAGATAATGATATTTCTATTATTTTTAATCCAACAGGGTTTATGTTTAAGGATCTGAAGACGAAGCAAGTTCTTCTTCAAAGGCCGTGAAACAACGGGCTCTATCCTGTTCCGACTACCTCTTCAACTTCTTCGCTACAGGCTCTATCCACTACCTCAAACAGTTTTCATCCGTGGCATTCAAGACTCGGTCATCCTCACAAGAGGATCCTAAAGGCTATTTCCAAATGTAACCTGCATCTTCACATACCTGTGAATTCTTCTTTCTGTGTGTCTTGTAAAGAGTCTAAGGGTCATAAACTTGTCTTTGACAAATTAGTTACTCATCAAAAATCTATTCTTCCTCTTATTCATTCGGATGTTTGGGGACCTGCTCCTGTTGTTTCGCTTCAAGGATATAACTACTATGTAATCTTTGTAGATGATTTTTCATGATTTATATGACCATTTCCCATGAAACATAAATCTGAGGTTACTGATATCTTTATTACGTTCAAAACTCAAATTGAGAAGTATACTTCTCAATCAATTAAAATGTTACGTACTGATGGTGGTATAGAATTTGTTAATCAATCGTTAAAATAATTTCTTCAACAAAATGGTATCACTCATCAAATTTCTTGTCTCTATACCCCGGAACAAAATAGTGTTGCCGAAAGGAAGCACAGACATATCATAGAGACTACAAGAACACTGCTTCTCACATCATCCGTTCCTTACATAGAGTTAAACCGGATTATAGTCACTTGCACACCTTTGGTTGTGCATGCTTTCCACTCACTCCACATCATACACGCCACAAACTCCAACACAAGGCAAAATCTTATATATTTTTTGGGTTATTTTGACGCTCACAAAGGCTATAAGTGTCTCGATCCTACTACTAACAAAATCATTATTTCAAGACACACCATCTTTGATGAGCAATCATTTCCTTTCGCCACGGCCTCATCTACATCAGCAGTTCGGTTATAGACAATTCTCCATTTTTTCTAACCCCAACATTTGTGAATTCAACGACCGCAAATCCAAATCAGCATACCAACTCTATGTTGATACAGTCCATAGCAGTTTCATCTTCATCCCAGCCTACTAGATTCTCACCTCCTGAGCCTGAATCGCACATCACTACCTCGCAATTACCAGCACCTCTCAGATTCCTGCATAATCCAATGGTCATCAGGAAATAAATTGGATCTCTTAAACCTCGTGTTAGGTTAAATCTTTTTTTATGCTAATACTAAATCCAATCCGCCTGCTGCACCTACCACATTCACTGAAGTTAGCAAATACCATGAATGGCGTCAAGCCATGGCTATGGAATTTTTGGCATTGCAAAAGCAAGGCACATGGAGCCTAGTTCTATCGCCAAAGGAAGCGTCCATTCTTGGATATAGGTGGGCCTATAGACTCAAATTTCATGCTAATGGTTTGGTGGCCAAACACAAGGCTCGACTAGTTGCCCAAGGAAACCACCAGGAATATGGTGTGGACTATACAGAAATATTCAGACCAGTGGCCAAACTTCCTACAATTCGCATTCTTCTTACTGTTGCTCTTCACAATGGTTGGTAGGTTCATCAACTTGATGTAACCAATGCGTTCCTCCAAGGTACTCTCTCAGAGACAATATACATGTCACGACCAAAAGGCTTCGAAGACACCTCTTATCCGAACTATGTATGTCGTCTTCATAAAGCCATCTACAGCCTCAAGCAAGCACCACGATAGTGGTACAATACGTTCACATCATATTTGGTTTCTTTTGGCTTCTCTCACAACAATACAGATCCATCTTTCTTGATACTTCAGCAGCCACAAGTTCAAATTTACCTACTTATGTACATCGATGACATACTAATAGCTGGCAACAATCAAGAATTCATCACCACGATCATTGCCAAACTCAGCTGCAAGTTCTTTATGAAGCATCTCGACAATGCTCATGATTTTCTTGGAATCAAGATCAGTTACTCTAATCAAAAGTATTTTTTTTATCTCAGAAGAACTATGCCTATATACTTCTTCAGCAAGCTCAATTAACTCATTGCAATCCTTTAGCAAATCCCACCTGCACGAAGCTACCTGCAAACTTCCCTGAGGACTCCGTGCTCTCTAATCCTAAAACCTACCGAAAGCTTATTGGATCTTTACAATATTTAACGATCACTCGACTAGACATTGCATATAGCGTTAATCAGTTATCTCATCATATGCATCATCCTCTTCCTCAACACATTTACCTTCTCAAACGCCTTCTACGCTACATCAAAGGTACACTTGACTATGGTATACCAATTTCAAAATCTAATCTTAGTATCACATCCTTTTCAGATGCCGACTGGGCTGGTGATCCAATGTCTAGAAAGTCTACATCTGAATATTGTTCATTTCTTGGACACACGCTCATCTCTTGGATGGTTAAAATGCAGCATACGGTTGTAAGATTATCGACGGAATCAGAATATCGTACCTTGGCAGCCCTCACGTCAGATGTTATTTGGCTTCGCTAGCTTCTTAATGATTTTGGCATACCTCAACATCACCCTACAGACAAGTATTGTGATAATACGTTTGCCATAGCTTTGGCCAATAATCCCGTTTTCCATGCACACACAAAACATATAGAAATTGATCAAAAATTCATCAGGGATCACATTCACAACAAGAATATTCTACTCCTACCCATTACAACAGTAGATCAAGTGGTTGATATTTTCACCAAAGCTCTGTCTACACCAAGATTTCTTTACTTACGATACAAACTGACGGTCATCCAGGACCCATCAGTTTGCAGGGGCGTATAAGTGCAGTATAATATATAAATTACTTTGATAATACACGTATGTTAATGTATAACGTGGCTACCACCTATTGGCTCATATATAGAGAGGAGTATAACTTTCCTCTATATATATTCATTGCTTGGCTATAATAGAGAATTCAATCTAATCAAAATCTCTTTCTTCATTCTCTTGTTCTTTTTCTGCTTCGGTTCTTCAATCAAGCACTTAGTAAAAACAAGTGTCTCAATATAACAAACCCAACTATACTAGAGTGCCTTCATATAAATAGACATAAATTAATCAGGCACTTAATAATATGATTGAAAATTTCACATGATTATTTGAGAGATCAAACAGTATTCAAATTATGCGTAGTTACAGCTGAAATAAGCATCTTGGTGAGATAAATCTGGTGAGCTTAAGATCAACTGCTTACTTGTTAAATAAAGTATCAATATGTCTAAACAATATTAAATTTATTTGTTGAGTCAGGTTAAGGTTCAATTTTTTTATTTGTTTAATAAATGGGTTCGCCTCGGTTTAACTTTATTTGTGTTGCGCCTTTTCGAGTCAAACATTGTTGCAGGCTAGAATATACGCGGCGATAGAGTTATAATCTTTTATCTTAGCGTTGAACGAATATCCATCTCACACACAAAGAACACAAGATTTTTTAGGTGGAAAACCATGGAAAGGGTAAAAACCACGGGGCCTAGCCCAGTTGAAAATGATTCCACTAGAATTTGAGTTGAGTACAGTGGGCTGACTCGTCCTTGAGGGCGATCAGATTACAAATGTCAACCATATGGTTGTAGTCATGTGACAAAACGAGGATGAAAGTCTAGCGTCACTTGAAGGTTCTGTGGAAGTCCGGACATCAGTTAGTGGTCTGGCGAAAGTCCCGACGTCAGTCGATGATCAGGTGGAAGTCTGGCTTCAAGCAGTGGTCCGACGGAACTCCGGGCATTGAGTGTTGGTCCGGTGAAACTCCAATGTCAAGTGGTGGTCTGGCGGAACTTCGGGCATCAAGTGGTGGTCTGGCGGAACTCCAGCGTCAGGCGGTGGTCTGACAGAACTCCGGAGTCAGGCAGTGGTTCTGCGGAACTCCGAGTCAGGTAGTGGTCCAGCAGAACTCCGGCGTTAGGTGATGGTCCGGTGAAACTCTGGGTGTCAGTTGGTGGTCCGGCAGAACTGTGGCGTCAGGTGGTGGTCCGGCGGAACTCTGGCGTTAGGTGTTGCTTCGGCGGAACTCCGGGTGTCAGTTGGTGGTCCGGCAAAACTCTAGCGTCAGGTGGTGGTCCGGCGGAACTCCGGGCGTCAAGTGGTGGTCCGGTGAAACTCTGGCGTCAGGTGGTGGTCTGGCGGAACTCCAGACGTCAGATGGTTGTCCGGCAAAACTTCGACGTCAGGTGGTCGAGGAGGAGCAAGGGGGCAAGAGCGATCTCTGATCTCTCTCTTATTTTCTTTGGCTTGTGGTTCTTTTCAAGAGAAAAGAGGGATCTATTTATAGATTTTTTTAGAGTGGCATGGCTCGTAAATAGGAGGAAGATCAAGGGTAATTGGGGAGTGGTTTGGATGGACGGTCGATGTTGAATATCATGATCGTGGATCATTTACTGGGCATTTGAATATCTTAGTGATATTAGAATTTAATGATCTTGGGCTTGCTGGATTCGTCTCGTCGAGCCACTCGATTCGACTATAAGCATGTCATGTTTGAAAACCGTTTGGTAATCCAAATTGCTGTTTGAACCTTCCAACAACACCTCGAGTCCTTGATTTGGACTCGGATTGAGTCGATTTTGGTGTCATTGGGTTTGTAATTCCGAGACGCTCTGTTTGACTATAAGTTTGTTGAAATCAGAGTTCGGATGGTCCCAATTTTAATTTCGGAGGTTTCCAACTTGATTTTGCCTCGAGATTCGTGCCTGATCCAAATAATTTTTTGATGATGTATCAAACATGAACTTGTCTAATGAACCCAAATTGATAATTCTATGCCTATTAACAGTCAACAATTTTTTTTCACTATATGATTTGTATTTTTATAGTTTTCACCTTACTCTAAAAATAATGATTGAGCATACCATTGACCACCCCCCTACATTCAACAGTTCTGATCGAGTATCATCAATAATTTGTAAATGTCTAGCGTCTATCAGCCAATGATTGATGCACAATTTTATGATTTTAGGTTATTAATCTTCCCTTTGATAAGATAAATGACCAATAGACCATTAATCAGCACACAATGGAGAAAAATGATTCATGTAGCTAATCCCACGTAGTAGGATAAAGACTTGATGTTGTTGTTGTTGTAGATCATTGATCAGTGCCAACATCATGTACATAAGAAAAAACTTAATGTGTGTATTTAAACTTTTTCCTATGATATTTAAACAATAATTTTTATAATTCATTATAAATGTTCAACCATTCTATATATATATATATATATATATATATATAATTATTGCTCAATTGAATTAATAAAATATTCTTATTATTTCGCTAAATCACACTGCCATTAATTCTTATTTTATTTATATTTGTATTTGTTTTTTTCTCTATCAAAATAAAAAATGGGTCCCATCACTTTGTCTATTTCAGGCCGAATCCAATTCTCTAAATTTTGAACGTTAAAAATTATGGAAGAAACTGTTAAGAAGTATGACATAAACAAAGACAATCTTAAGGCCCGATAACAACTAAAGGCCTGTTCAGCGTCAGCCTTTTGGATTGGACTTAGCCCGGCTGCAGGCCCAACAAATTAAATGTTTTTTTTTTTGCATTAAAAATATAAATGTACACTTTTTTTATAAATATACACATTTTTATTTTAGCCAAAGTCCAAAATGTAAGAGGCATTAATGTCTCATTGATCTATTTTTCTTAAGAAAAAAATAAGGAAAGATACTATGACTAAAAATGGATAATTATAAATTTAAATATTTTTAATTTATTTTAAATATTATATAATATAATAATGACTGACATATTCATGCATTATACTCATCTAAAAAAAATTATAAAAATTTTAAAATATATAACAATACTTTATTTAATACAATATTGTGATATAATTTTCTCTTTTCTTTTTAATCAACAAATTTTATCGCTTGAATTTGGTCCATTAGGATGGTCTCATTAGCAAATTTGCTAAAATAATTAGATTTAGTTGTAAATTTAGAAAATTGAATGGACCAAATCATTTTTCAAACCAAGCTAAACATTAATTATGTTAGCTTGGTTCGATTTGTGTGAACCAAAATATAAATAATTTTAACCTAAATAACATATATTAAGAAGAACTGAGTAAATTTTTTAATAATAAATTTAAAACATATCTTTAATATTATTATTTTTTAATAAGAGAATTGGGCAAAGCAAAACAATTTGCATTCAACCCTAAAAAAATAAATATTGCAAACCGAATGATCCTTTGTTTATGTTTAATTATAATTTTATGGAATTTGAGCCTTAAGAAAACATTAATCAAACCTTACTTAAATAAAATAAAATAGTTCCATATGAGCATTCATCAAAAGTGGTATAGTTCAATCAACACAATTTTAAACTTTTCTAAAATTAAAACTTGATTAAAAAATCAAACTTAAATTTGAATTAAATTGTTAATTAACTATTTGCTTAACATAAAATTTTAGTCTAATTACATCTTTATTAAAATACCTAATGCATTGAAAATCATCAAATAAATCTTTATCACTAAACTTTTGCAAGCTTCTGGTTTATGTGCTAACGAACAAATATTTCACCTTAACTATTAATTATGGCTTTATTTGAGGTAGTTTTCTTATTGTTTTTTGAAGCAGTTTTTTAGTACAAAATTTTTAGGATTTAAAAGAAAAAGGTAGTAGCGAACGACGAAGTGGAGGCGGAACTTTTCTTCTCATTCCTTCATTCCAATTTCGTTCTAGTAGAAAGTGCCAAGGAAGGTCACCGACTATTCGTTCCAGGCTTCCAACGAGTGTCGAGGAAGGCCGCAAACCCTTAAATCATTGATTGTTGTCTCTCGCAGCACAACAACCTGAATTTCCTCTAATATTATTTCTCATATTATATTCATTCCATCTTCCCCAATAAATAATCATAGGTTTTTTTTCCAAATTTTTCAACAGCAACATCGTGACCTACTGCTTTAAATTCATTATGCAATCGCTATGAATCAATAGCGTTCAGCTAATATATTCCTCAAAAAAGTTGGTTCCCATTCAAAATAGAAAAAAAATAAAAAATAAAACAGGTTTTATATTTTTTTGTATTCTCCTTAAAATAAAATTAATTGAGTTTACTGCTAAAGTGTTAAATTAGAAAGAAAAAGTCCAAGATTTCTTTGCCAAATCTTTATATGAGAAACCAATGCAGAAGAATAATGTGCAAGTCTTATAAATATGAAGCCCTCTAATGATTAGAGTATCAATACTTTGTTGCAATTAATAAAAACCTTCCAAGTGTAAACTAAATGATGTAGGACTAGATATATAAGCCAAATAAATTTTGTCAAATGCAAATCAAGGATGTTAGTGTTAAGAGCTTTCATAGCAATTGCGGAAGAGAATTCAACTTTCCCAGCAAGTGAGAATTGCATTGAAGTTCTATTGGAAAAGTGCCCATTTCCATCTGAAAAATCCGCCGGTAATAGACGATTTTCCTGTAGTGAACATATGCGGCTTGAACATGTAACTTTAGAGAAATAACATTCTTCTTCAATTAATTGGCCGTGTATCCTTTCACCATCCCTTATTCTCTCGCTCTGATGCTATAGCTCTTCTTAAAGGCTCAAAGGCATAGATAATTACATTAGTTCTCATCTCTTCTCTTCTTCAATATTTAAAATATATTTTGACTATGATTGGCATTTTAAAATCATTTAAAAAGTTTTATTGATATTGATTAGTTGTATTATTCTGCACATTTGGAGGAAAATGCACAACATAAAATTTAATAATTGTCATACTAGCAATAGCACCTCAATTGTTATGAGCAAATCAAAAGCTATTTTCAAGCAAAGTTGAAACAAAGGAAGCATAATCTAGATTGAGTCAACATTGTAAATTGCTATTATGGTTAATCACAATAGCTAATCTTTTTGTCAACTTATCATTTGAGGCATTTGTTTGTTTTGTTGGATTGTCTTTTCAGCTGATCTTTCCCTTCGCTAAATGACAAGCAAAAGACATATTTTCTTCAAAATTCATTCTGTCAAATTATATATAAAGTAAAAACTACTTTACAAAACAATTGGACCGCACATATTTTCTAGTGCTAAAACTTTCACTTTCTTACATTTAGGGATTTAATATAATTTTATTCTCTTAAGGTCTTAATTTAATTATTATTAGCTATGTACTATTTTGTTAATGGACTTAATTTTACTTTATTTTTAATATTTTTTATCATTAGATGGGTATCATTATCTATTCATTTCTAATAATTATAAGAAATTTAATATTATCTTTAATTTGAATAATCAAAATTGTGCTTAATTATAACTTTTTTAATGAACATGAAAATAATTTTATTTGCCCATCTTTGTTCATCTTTTAATAGTATATTCCTTCATGTTGACTAATGAGATAAATTAGAAAATTTGTTCTTATTTCAAGTCTATGAAGATTAAATTTTTAATATCATTTTTTCAATATAGTTAAAGGCTAATAAAATTTTAAATTTATATGAGCATATTTAAAAATTATTAAAAATTAAAGAATATTTTTTAATATTTATCTCTGTAGTTTTTTCTAATTCAAGTTTAACCTCTAATGAAAAAATATTCTAAAAATAAACTAAATAATTAAACTGAAAAAGAAAAATAATATTTAACCAAAAAATAAATATTGTAAAACATAAAAGAAAAAAAATGAAAAAAAAAATAAAAAATTCTATAAATTAGTAAAAAAATTAAAAAAACATATTTTAAAAAGTAAAAAATGGCAGTGAACAAGTCAACCTTGGGCGATTTGTTACCTATTAAATTTTTGTAAATTATATTTTTATTAATTAAATTAATATTAATGTTTCTTTAAAAAAAATCAATTTCAAATGAAATGCATGGAAGTTTTCGACCAACAATATTATGAGTTCGACTAAATTAATTTATATTAATTCCTTATTAGATGTACTTTGATGATCGTTATTAAAATCCAAAAATATAAATTTAAGCCACAAATCAAACCATGGGATCATCCCGCTCGAGTATCACTCCAATAATCTTTATTGTTATAAAGGATAAAATTGTAATTAAAAATAGTTTGCTTTTTAGGTTTACTTTTGAGTGTACTATATTTTTTTTCTATTCTTGTATTTAATTTTAGGCTATGCTTTTAAATCATAAGTTTGTTATAACTAATTTAATGATTAATTTTCAAATTGATCTAGGAATTTTTCTAGAGAGAGTCTTCATTTCATTGAAAATGCAATATGTAAATTATAAAAACTCACTAAATAGAGTGTGCATAGTTAATTTAAAATTGCCCGAAAATCATCCTTGAATCTAAGGCAACTTTTACCCATCTTGGTTTGGTTGTAGTTAGTGCCAACTAAGATGTTAGAGAAAGAAGGACATGTCAACATAATGTTAGATCTTCATGCATGTGAGTTTTGTTGTCCTTATCAGCAGTTATATCTTAACCAAGTATAATGATTTATACTGGTCATAATAGCACTACATGTCCTAATAACCCAAGTACATTAAGGTGATACCTTTAATTTTTAAACGTACATCACATCGGGTAATTACTAACATTAGCTATACATTGAATTGCGGGCATGGTAGAGTACGCAGGTAGTCTTGTATTATGAGTGAAACACAGATCATCGCGTTAAAGAAGATATCAACTTTTGAAATAATGCAAGCTAACTAATATTTGTTTAAGTTAAAATTACTTTTCACTGGTTGAGTAATGATGTGACACCTCTAGTTTATTTGATTAGATCATTACCTTTTATTACAACAATGGTCGAGCGATGGTGTCCCTTTACTAACACATTTCACCTACTAGTGGGTGAGATGACTATCATCCTGTAGGATATTCATGTTCTTCTGGGTGTCAGAGTAGATGGAGTTGCCATGGTAAGGCTGTTTGCAGTGGATTCATTACAGGAAAACTCATTATTACCGGCGGACAAAATCCGTTGGTAACAATGAAAATCCGCCGGAAATATACGGTTTCCGGCGGATTTCTGACGGAAATATGTCCGACGGTAATTCGCGGGTCGGAAATATATTATCGACGGATATAATCCGTCGGTAATATTTCCAGCGAATTTTCCGGCGTATTTCCGACGAAAAAATAACAAAAAACGACGTTATTATGTTATTAGTTTCCGGCGTATGATCCGCCGGTATTGCCGGCGAAAATATCCATCGGTAATACCGGTGGATTATACGCCGCAACAAACTGACGTTACTATTATCGTCGAAAATTCCGGCGGACTAAGCGCCGGAAATTTCCGGCGCATAATCCGCCGGAAATTTCGATATATCGTATTACCGGCACCATTTTCGGCGGATAATCCGCCGGAAACCTATAGCATTGACAAAAAAAATCTTCTTCCCTCTAAAATTGGATTTCCACAACCTGCAAATAAAATATATACAAAACAGATATACACAACGATGTCCACAACACAATAGACAATACACTATATAAATAATGTAACAATGTTCAAAACACATAATCACAGATTCAAATATCCACAATTATATTACAAAACATGTCCAAAACACAAATATAAATGTCCACATCCGTAAAATGAATAAAAAATATCTAGTCTGAATCCGTTTTCTCCTCAGCTGCTGTACTCTTCTCACTGCTCATCTGCTCCCTCATCCTTTGCATTTCTTCTAACATTTGAGTTTGTTTGATTTGCATCTACCGCTGATTTAGGAATACGTTGGGATACTTGGCATGACTGGTGTGATGAGCTACTAGACAACCACCTAAAACCTGATGTAACATATCATCATCACACTAACAAAGAGGTACAAACATATTTTGGCATGGGGACTTCATAAGTAAACTCGATGATGCCTTTATGGTGGCTGCTATGGACATTTTACATAGAGTCTTATGAGGATTTGAACCCTCATGTGTTCATGCAACACATCGGAGCATATGGTTTATACATGATATGATGCTTCCTCCAACCACTCTAACCAGATTGCTCTTGCTCACATATATCATTACACTACATCCCACTTATGAATGATTTGATGATGGCTTTCAGTTGCATGTCGATGGCCAGTTCTATCTTCATAAACCTATACAGAAAGCTATGTTTATCCACAAATCCTACTAGATTACATATTATAGTATGGTTGCCCTTATTGCAAGTGTGGTTATGGGAGCGACTACTAGTTGGTTGACAGACACTTTGGGTGCCAATACTAAAGAATATTGATGGAAAGCCTCTCAGTTACAGGTATTGTGTAGCATAAATATAAATAATTTTCACATTTCTCATGTATCTTTTTGGACTCTTAAACATCATTTTATGTACATGCGGGCTGAGGACCGATTGTAGGAGCTTCTAGCGATGAACTTATTGATATACTGGGACAAGCTTGATGGGCTACAACATAATCAAGTAATCAAACATTGTAAATTTATCTACACTCTTAATGTTATCACCCCTTTAGTCATTTGAAAGAATAATTTTGAAATAGGTCATTATGACACCATATACGGAGGACATCATTGGGAGGCTGCCTGCTATATGTATTAAGGTGCCATAGATTTGGACAGCCCGTGTGCCACTAATCAATTTGAAGCAGGTGGAGTGGCATACGGTAGACTGGGTGATTCGATAGTTTGGAGGCATCCAATCAATACACATCGAATATGCAAATCCCTTCCTAGATGAATATGTTTAATTTGTCATCATCCTCTGCTCAGCAGGATGAGCTCCTCTAGCAAACTAGGCCACCAATGAGTACTGCATACGAGGAGGAGCAACAAAGAGATGTTGATGAGGGCCAAATGCACTGAAGATCTTCTCGGCCACCTTGTAGATACACACCGAGGACTTGAGCCATTCCCCGTTGTAGAAGGACCTATAATGGCATGATATCTGATGCAATAATGGTCCTTATTTTTTAAAGCCAATTTTTAATTTTATTTTCAATTAAATTGAAGATTTATTAAAAAAAGTAATTTAAATATGCTTGTAGTCATGATATCCAGAGGACAACTTTGGTTAATCAAGATAAATTATTTAATTTATAAATTTGATAACAACGTACTGAACATAAACCAGATAATGATGAATAATATATATAACATTAAGTTCCCATTGCAATAAACTACATCGAATTATGCTCAAACAATTAACAATTACTATTATCAATCAAGACAATTGAACTATATACATGCAACATAATAAGAATTACAAAGCATTTGGTTTAATTTAATAACATATGCATGTAAGCATGTAGTTGGGTTTGAGTTGAACAATAATCGAAGTGAAACTCAAACTCATACTAGAGGTCTTGCTAGTCAGCTAAATTTAAAAACTTCCTTCTTTTACCTCTAGAAAATAATTATTTCATCCATTTCTTATAAATGTCCAAAATAAAATACTCCTTAACCAAAACCCATGGATGGTGAAGAATTACATGCTTAAGATCAAGTGGTGGCCTTTCAGCATCAACCAAATTATCATTTTCTCTTTCACGTTGTACCTCATGATATTGCATCTGAAGACCAACTAAATATTGATTAACAACAACAACAACATCAAGCCTTTATCCCTCTACGTGGGGTCGGCTACATCAATCCTTTTTCTCCATTGTGTCCTATTAAAAGTCAAATTCTCATTTAAATCTAATAGAGAAAGATTATTTCTAATATTTTCTAACCAAGTCTTTTTAGGTCTATCTCTACCTTTCTTAACATAAGTCAAATCTAAGACCTTTACTTTCCTAACCAGGTCATCGGGAGGCCGTCGTTTTATGTGACCAAACCATCTAAGGTGACTCTCTCTAATCTTATCTTCCACTAGAGCTACTCCAACCTTTTCACGAATATGCTCATTTCGTATCCTATCTCTAAGGGTAAAGCCACTCATCCACCTAAGCATCCTCATCTCTGCAACACTTAACTTAGAATTATGCTTATCTTTTAATGGCCAACATTCAGCACCATAAAGCATTACAGGTCTCACCACCATCTTATAGAATTTTCCCTTAAGTTTGAGGGGTACTTTTCTATCATACAATAAGCCCGATGCATTCCTCCACTTCAACCATCCCACTTGGATTCTGCTAATAATATCCCCATCTATTTCACCATCACTCTGAACAATAGATCCAAGATATCTAAAACATATACTCTTATTAATGTCTTGATCGACCAAAGTCATAATCCCCTCACTAGGTCTATTATTACAAAAATTACACTCCATATATTCCGTTTTAGATCTACTCAAGCGAAAACCATTAGACTCTAAGGTTAACCTCCACAATTCTAGTTTACCTTCAACTCCCTCTCTAGTCTTATCAACAAGAAGAATATCATCAGCAAAAAGCATACACCAAGGTACATCCTCTTGCAAATGTCTAGTGAAAACATCCATGACTAAAGCAAAAAGATATGGGCTTAAGGCTGATCCTTGATTTAATCCAACCGAAATAGGGAAATACTTGGTCAAACCACCTTGTGTTTGAACACAAGTAATAACTCATGCATACATATCTTTAATGATTTGAATATAAGCGTTATTAACACCTTTCTTTTCAAGAACTCTCCACAGCACTTCTCTTGGAACTTTATCATATGCTTTTTCTAAATCAATAAATATCATATGTAAATCCTCCTTATTCTCTCTATATTTCTCCATCAAACCTCTTAATAAATGTATGGCTTCCATAGTAGACCTACCCAGCATGAATCCAAATTGATTTTGATAAATATTAGTATCACGCCGCAACCCATGCTCCATAACTCGTTCCCATAGTTTTAAAGTATGATACATTAACTTAATTCCTCTATAATTCGCACAATCTTGTGCATCACCTTTATTCTTAAAAATAGGGATTAACACACTCATTCTCCACTCATCTGGCATCTTTTAGTTTTCAAAAAAGTATTAAAAAATTTAGTAAGCCAAGAAATTCCTTCATCTCCTAAGCATTTCCACACCTCTATTGGAATATCATCAGATCCAACAGCTTTTCCACCAATCATTTTCTTTAAAGCCTCTCTAACTTTGGTTTTATTAATACGCCGATAAAAATAGAAATCTTTATTTTCATTTAGGGTGCTAAGGTCACTATAGTCAATTTTATTTTCACATTTTTCATTAAAAAGTTTAGCAAAATATCTCATCCATCTTTGTTGAATATCATCTTCTAAAAAAAGTATTTTTTGATCTGCATTCTTAACACACATCACTTGAACTAAATCCTTACTACTCCTATCTCTTTGTTTGGCTAACTTATACATATATCTTTCTTCCTCCTTAGTATATAATCTATTATATAAATCACTAAAAGCTAAACTCTTTGTATCGCATATTGCTTTCTTAGATTCCTTACATACCTCTTTATATAATTTTCAATTATCAGAATTTTTACAATTAAACTAATTTTTATGACAAATTTTCTTATTTTTAATCTTTTCTTGCATATTTAGATTCAACCACCAACTATTTTCACTATTAGGAGCTTTTCCCTTTGAAACTCTAAGCACATCTTTTGCAATATTCTTAATATCATTAGCTATTTTTTTTCACATAACATTAGCATCCTCATGCACAGACAAAATCTTAAGATCTAAAATCTTACTCTCAAAAATATTTTTGTTAATATTCTTTAAATACCCCCCATCTAATCCTAAAAAATTATTTTACTTTATTTTTTTATTTTCTTCCCCATTATCTTCAAGTCCAAAACTAATAAACGATGTTCAGTATATAACAACTAAATATTGATCGTGCTCCAAAAACTTCTTTTGTAAGTATTTCCAATATGAGCCATATAAGAATCTCTCGTCTTATTGGCATCTATCCCCATACCTTGAACATGTAAATGCTAAAGGAAAGAGTCCCTATCATCTGTCCAATCATTTCTTGCACACCTAAAAATTTTATTTTTCTTTGCCTTTACCTCTAGAGAATTATCAAAAAACCTCGCCATGCAGTCGTGGATTCTTGTGCTTGCAATATCCAACTATTTTTTTTTTCTCGGAATGCCTCAAGGCTCCTCAAAACTCGACCAATATATTATGAAAGATTATGAAAGAAAAAAATTAAAAAATTAAAGAACTCAAGTTTTTGTAAAAAAAAAAACTTAACATAAGTAACTTCTCTCAATGTTCAACTTCAGTTGTTGATGAACCCCTTTTATAACAGAGCTTAAGGAAATTGCACATTCATAGCAAAATAAAAAAATGGCTTTATTAAATAAATAACTTTAATGAACAATTATATAATAAGTACAATATCCTATGCTACTATAAGAATATTTGATTATACTTTATAGCTTTACAACTCACCTATTATTACATATTAGTGCTAGCAATAATATTAAATAAACGACCTTAATAAATAATCAAATAACAAGTGTAGCACCATATGTGAGTATTAAAATAGTTGATTAGACATTATAGCTTTATGGTTCATCTATTGCATAATAACATCAAATAAATGACCTTAATAAACAATCAAATAACATGACATGATCCTATGCTATCAATAATAATTTTGCCAAGAATTTAATGCCATCAACACTAATGAGCCTTTGATAATCAATGCATTAATTACATTTTAATTTAAGCACATAATTTATTTTTTAATTAGTATCCATTTTTTAAAAATATTGCCCTCCTTAATTTGAAAAATTAGAAGTCCCTTCTCAATGTTCACATGTGTTTCATCTACTAATTTAAAATTAACAATAAATTAAGGTAACAAATATAATTATTTATAATAAATTAATTACTTAAGTCTCTACTAATCTAAATTAAGAGTTAACTTAATTTAAATTAATTTTCTTAAAAATATATAGAATTAATCTAACAAATATAATAAAAGGTAAAATTATTTTAATGTTATTTTTTATATATAAACATTATTATTGCTGGGGGCTAGAATATTCACGGTGGTAAAACTAGAGAATTTTTCTTCTTAGCGTTACACGAAGATCCAGCACACAAATAGAGAATTTAAACATTAGGATTTTTACGTGAAAAACCCTGAAAAAGGGAAAAAATCACGGGGGCACGCCCAATCAAAATAATTCAACTATTATTTGAACATAGTATAAAGATTGTCTCGTCTTTAAACTTGAGAATGCTCAAATTATAGTAGTCCAGGAAGTGGGTTAGACTTCGTGTGAATATTCAGGAGTTTGCAATGAAGATAGTCGGGCAGAAGTTCGACAGTGATAGAGCGAAAGTCCGACGGCTTTCGGGAAGAAGTCTAGGGACATTCGGTGGTCGGGCAGAAGTCCGGCGACGATCTATAGCCGAGCCTTAAGTCCGACGATGGTTGATGGTCAGGCGGTGGTCGAGAAGGAGTCTAGTGGCAAGTGAACTCTCAGATTTCTCTTTCTCTCTTATCTTCATTCTCTTGCTTGCAACTTTCTTCTTTTTATTGAAGAATTGTGGATCTATTTATAGTTTTCTGAGAGTAGAATGGTGTTGGTAGTTTGAAAGTGGATTTTAAAAAATTTAGTCTTCTTTGAGAAATTTAGAATTGAAATTAAAATTTGATTCTAAAATCAAACATCCCATCAAAAATATTATTCCACCTCGAGAAATAAAATTTCAGGATGAGGTTCAGATTTAGAATTAAGAATCTCATCTTAAATATCGTAACCGGGTTCAAGAGAGGACCTCACATGACCTCGAAAGGTCAAAGT
Organism: Dendrobium chrysotoxum; assembly: GCA_019925795.1. NCBI lineage: Eukaryota > Viridiplantae > Streptophyta > Magnoliopsida > Asparagales > Orchidaceae > Dendrobium > Dendrobium chrysotoxum. The sequence goes on along the minus strand of CM034312.1, from coordinate 19,941,877 downwards.
AAAGTTCAATCAAATATTGATCTACGATAATCAACCGGAGTGATTGTTAATTTTATATTCGAATTCATTTTAATAAAAGATATATCTCCATGAAGGGAGAAGATACCATTTGTAAATGATCGTTCGAACATAACGATAACGATCATTAGTAATTTAATTTTTCCAATGAAGACTAATTAAAATTTGAAAATCAATTTTGAAAATCAGTTGTGGGTTCTAAATCTCCTACGAGCGCAAGCCCTCGTAGTTAATTACATCGTGGGAGACAGGAGTCCCCTACGAAAACTTTCGATTAAAATAATGACAGAAATTTCGTTTAGAGATTTTTTAGGAATGATATCAAAGAGATGAAATTGGAATTTCAAATGGGTTTGGAGCAAGATCGAACACTTATTTTGGAATCAAATGAAGAAGGTAGGAGACACTTTAGGATTCTGAAACAATTCAGAAGTGCCCTGACCTAAGCTAAGTGTTGGGCTTTAAATTTTGGATTGAAAGAATATTTAATTCGAGTTGAGCATTTTATTAGAAATTTGAGATTATATTTCCGAAGGTTGGGGTCTTATAACTCAAAGCCTGCCCCGGATCCTAGCTCTAAATTTGGACACTGGACCACAGTGATCCGAACCTAACTAATGCAGTGCAAAATCTGGGCTTATCCCGGCCTGGATTGGGGAGCCAGCTAAACCACCTAAATGCTTCAAAATCATGAGTCTGGTCTTTTGATGCAGAGTGATCAAGGACGTTATTTAAGATTAGTTTAAGACGTTGGGGTCGACATCTAGAGCAGATCCCTAATTGACCCCTTGACTTATGTTGGGTGGAATGCTTAGACTAAAATGCAATTAAAATTTTAATTTAATTAGTTTTTAATGTGATGCATGCTGGTTAAAATCTCTAAATCAGGTATGCATGAAATTTTAAAAAGGCTTATAAAATAATTTTTTTGAAAAGACTAGACTTCCCCAGATCCAGCATCTCATCCTCATAGGTCGAATTATCTGAACTCTACCCGCTGGTGGGGAAGTGTCTTATAGCAAAGAGGGAGAGAGATGCAGTAATATGCATGCGGTCTCGGACGATTTCGGCTATTCTCTAAGTCGTTAAGTTTCTATGTTATTTAAATCTTAAAATTTTAAATATTAGTTATGAGTAGAAATATTTTTAGTCCTTAAAGAGCCTAACAAAGTCCAGGCTAAAACAAAAATGACATGCAAGCGCCAAAGAACTAGGAAAAACATGCAATCCTATACGCAATCAAATTAAATCACAACACATTAAATAATTAAATTAATTAAGTAAATGTCCATAGGTAAATTGCCCTGCTTATTACAACCCAGATTTACATAAATTAAAAGTAGTCGGGCACCACTAACAACAACCCGGATTCTAATCCTAATACAGACGCATGTGCCTTTGAGTGGGAAACTCTTTGTCTTCAACTTCTCGGTCTTCTCCTCCTCGAACTCCTTGGATTCTTCATGACTAGATACCCAAATGAAAAAGAGAACTCTTCCCTCGAGGGGGAGGTTACTCTTTCCACTTTGGGTAGTAAAGTGATCCAAATTTGGAGTTCCAAATGGATAAGGACTATCCCCCAAAGGGGTATCCTTTCCTCTTTAGAATCCAAACTTTGGATCTATGTATCCCATACTCAAGGTGCCACTTTCATAACTCAATACTCAAATAAATTACATGCATGTAAAAATAAAAATTCTAGACTCTCCTGTAGGGTTATCCTAAGCATTTAAATATTAAATCATATCCCAAGCAGTTGTATATATATATATATATATATATATATATATATATATATATATATATATATATATATATATATATATATATATATATATATATATATATATATATATATATATATATATATATATATGCAGAAAAGTAAACACACTTGGCCACGCTCTTTTTTATTTGGGGGCTAAGCAGTTGAAGCACATGTAGCATTTAAATTTATAATTTATATAGCCCCCTTTACTATCCTACATGAGCGTGGCCACCTACAGAAAATCTAGTGAGCATCCCGATCGTTCCTAACCTAAGGATAATCTAGTCGCCCATCTCATCAATCCACAGAGTGGAGTAAAAGTAAATAAATACATCAACCAATTTCAATCACAACTTATAATGAAAACTCAGAAAACCCGGCACACAGCAGAAAAGTAAACACTGGCTTAGCCTGAATATAGAGTCGATTGTCCTAGAAAACCATCTAAAGTATGTGTAGAAGGTTGTGTGGCTGGGATAGATCATAGGATGGGTAATTTGTTCAAATTATCTAATATTTGAATTTGTGGAAGGCTCAAAGAGAGGTTTAATTAAAGTTCAAATGTTAGTATATTAAAATTTAAATTAAACCCATTTTAATAGTTAAACGCTTACTACATTTGTTTCTCACCGAGGCCATGAAGTTTGTTTCACCTTCCTTGGGGCTAAGTTAATAGTCTCGTAGGCCTGGGTTACCCAGTAGTAATCGGGGTTGATTAAGTTGATTTAGTTTGTTAAAAATTAAGAATCAATTAATATTAATTAATTTAATTAATTACTAATTTTTAAAAGTTAAATTATTTTATATTTTCCATCAACAGGTTCGTGGTGTTGTGCCGCCAGGCTCGAGGAACCAGGCCTCCTTAGGACACTTACCCCGCAGCCCGGAGTAGTCCATCCTAAAAACCTTGTTGATGTAGTTGAATTAAAAATTTTTAATTTGGTTAAGTAATTAAAAGTAACTTAATTTTGATGTTTAACACTCTATTGAATCCATTCGTGGTGTTGTGCCACCAGGCTCGAGGAATTAGGCCTCCTTAAGACACTTAGCCCCGCAGCCCGGAGTTATCCATCCAATAAACTTCATCTTTGGAGTGTTTGTTATATATTTGAGTGTTGGTTAGGTGTTTTATTAATCAAATTAAAGTTTTCTAGAATTTTAATGAATTATTGGATTTTTAGCATTTATTAGAATTATTTAACTATGTTAATTAAAGTGGCCAAAAGTTAACTTTTCAAATTAAAGTTAATTTTGTAAGTTTTCAGATTTTTAATAAATATTAGACTTTATAATGAGTTGTTAGACTGTTAGCACACTCAATTTAGAGTTTTCTATGAAAAGTTATGATTTTTTGAAGTTCGGGCATAGATTTGAACTATGGTTGACCAAAAGGTTGACTTTTTGAATTTGACCAGATTTTGGAGGTTTGACATTTTTAGAAAATACTAGACCTTAATTGGAGTTGATTGACACTAAGTTTGTTCAATTTAAATTTTTCTGTAATTAGTTATGTATTTTCAAAGTTTCACTAATTATTGAATTTTTGAAAATTACCTAATTAGGAAGGTTTTGATCATTTTGATCCAAACTCATCCCAAACTGCATGGAGTCAATCCCAAACGTCAAGAATGACCCATGGGAGTGTTTTCAAGTGTTTGGAAATTATTTTGGATTTTTAATAATTTTTAATTAATTAATTTAATTAATTATTGGTTTTCATTAAAAGTCAAATTAAAGTTAAATTAGGAGTCCAGTCAAGAGGATTTTATTTTTCCTAGGTATATGAATAAGTTTTGGTCAATTTGAGGTATAATTTGTATTTTTTAGAGTTAATTTGGATTTATTGTATTTTTTAAAATTTTCTGGGTCCTTAAAAGGGATGAAAATTTGGATAATTAATTTTCTAACCTAATGACCTCCAAATTCAATGAAATTTGAACCTAAGGTACATGGTGTCACTAAGTTTACTATATTCAAGTTTCACCCCTATTGGGTGTGTGTACAATCCCCTAGAAATTTTCTAAGTTTTCTAGACTTTTTCTTAATTATTTTTCCTAGGTGTCTCTACTATTCAAATAGGCTTGAAATTTGGTATGTCTAACCCTGATACATATGCAATCATATAACACAAATTATGCAGCCTAATTCTATAGAAAAATGGAGTTATGAATTTTCAAAATTTTGGGTCCAAAATGGACCCATTCTCTTAAAAATTCACATCACAAAAAAATACAGAGCATCTGATCCTAGAAAAATTATAGAATATGCCTAAGATGCTCAGGAATATTTCATCAAAATTTGGGATCGATTTGATCCATGGATTGCAAGATAATTGAGAAAAATTAAAATCAAATAAATACAATTTTCTGCCAATCCAAGGCTCAAAACAACTTAATTTTAATTTTAATAAATACTACATTTAATTACCTTTCCAACGAGCCTAAGAACGTCCAATTTGGTGGAAAATTCAATTTTCTGTGAATTTTGGAAAGTTTCGAGCATATAAATCATTTTTTATTCAAAAATAATAATAAAAAATGGTGGCGGCAATGATTGCGCCACCGCTGCCAGAATCTGACACGTGGCGGACACGTGTTGACGCCAGAGGGGTCGCTTAACCACGTCAGATCCAGCAATATGATGGTCAAAATAGGAAACAGCGGGATCAACGGCCAGGAATGCGCCACGTGGCCCTTCTTGACCACGGAAGATCCCGCGTACGAACCCAGGGGCGGACCGCACGGTCTGCCTTGATCTGGACCGTCCGATTTTCGATCGAACGGTCCAGATCTGCCGATTATGTGTAGTTCATTTTGAATAGGAAACTTTTAATGCTCATATCTCCCAAAATACTTGATAAAATTCAACGAAATTTGAACTGTAGCTAGAGGGCAATATAATCTTGCAATGCCTGGAGTTTGGAGGCTCCATGCATTGTAGATTTCTTACAGTTTCAAATTAAAGTTTTATCTAAAAGTGAGGATAACTTACAATCTACCTGGTGAATTTTTACAAAGGTGGGCTCCTTTCGCTCCTGCTGATGTCCTCTACAAGTTTGCTGAAGACCCCAACAGATTTTGACGGCTGGATTTAAAGATATCGAAGAGAGATGGTATTTCTCTCTTTTCTCTCCCTTTTTCCACTAAAATGATGGTTTGAGTGGTGGAAATGGTGGGGGAAGGCTTGGAATGGCCTTGGGGAGTGCTGGAGGGTGTGGGAAACTGCTGGAGAGTCTTGAGGATGCTGGAGTTTAGGACTTAGGTAAAAAAAAGAGAGCAAGATGAGGGATTAGGGTAAGTTTTGCCCACTTACCCCTCATGATTTGGAATGGATGGTTGGGATTTAATCAAGGGTGCTTTAGATGCTTGTCAAGTGTCCCATGAGCAGCCTAAAACCTGGAGAAGGCTGGTGGATGAGAGGGATTGCCTTGAGCCAAGAGGAGGGGGACCACATCTCTTTTTCTCTATTTGGCTAAACCAAGCCTAAGCAAGGTTTAGGGGGCTGATTTGTGGCTTCTTAGGAAAGGAAATTAATCCCTTTTGAGCAGGTTGGGGCAGGTTTTGGGAGAGGGAAAAGGGTTGTCCATGTGGTATGGTCAAATGCCCATGACTTGGGCTCATTTCAACAAAACTTGACCCATTGACTTGTTGACTAGTCAATGGTGACTAGGATGTGCATGGGAGGAGTCAAAGATGCTGTAGGGGTTAATCTCAAGGGATATGGGGGCATGGTTTTGAAGTTTTGAATAAATGCATGAAGTTAGAGAGGGTTTTGGCCCCATCCAAATGGGTTGACCAAGTCAAACCTAGGGAGGATTGACTTAGAAGTCCTTGGATATGTCATGAGTGTCCAAACAAATGATTTTGAAGTATTAGATTGGTTTGAGATGGATTCAAATGTTGAAAATAACAATGGTTGGGTTAAAGGTGGATTTGGTCAACCATAGTTGACTTGGTCAAACAAGTCAAACCAAGGAGTGGGTTTGATTTCAATGGGTCTCAAATATCATAGAAAATTCATTGAGAGGGGTTTCAAAGGTTTAAAATGTTGAACGATGTTAAATTTTGGTCAAAAGTCTAAAAACCCCTTTAAAGGGTATTTTGGTCATTTTGACCTCTGGTGAACCCTGGGTCGAGGTGGATCCAAAAAGATGTAGATTAATGTTAAACACATCAATATCAAGGGTCTGGAGGTGATTAGAGAGTTTGGGGGAAACTTCAATGTCAAATTTCTCTAGATAACGGGTCCAATGGCACGGGCCGTAAATATTTGAAGGTTTTACAGCCTTTGGATTTAAATCTAGTTTTTGGGGTTAGAGACCCCAAAACGGGCTCAAATTTGGAGGGTTGCCTCTAGAGACATATCACATCAGTATGCAACTGACAGATCATGAATCAGAGGTCATTTGATTGGAGTTTAAAATATTTAAAAGTTCCCTGGAAAAGGCTTTTAGGACATAGGCCTTTAGCTTTGGGTTTTGGATTTAAAAACTTGGATTTGAATTGGACTTTGGATTTGAATGCTTGAGCTTGAATTATCTAAATCATTCATGATCATTTGGGTGATCATAAAAGGATTGGATAGAGCTTGGGTTAAATTAGAGGCAAGATCAAGGTTGAAACTATAATTAGAATAAGGAAAAGCTTGAGGTTTGAATAGATTTGAAAACTGGATTTGATTGAAGTTTGAATTGAGCTAAGATCTGGATTGATCCTAGATCTAGATTGATTTAAGGTCTCGGCTGATCCTAGAGTCTGAGTAGATCTAAGAGCCTGGAGTCTGAGAGAATCCTAGGGCTTGAATAGATTCTGAAGTATGGAGTCTACGAACGCCCTGAGATCTAGGAAAATCCTAAGATCTAGAGTCTAGGGGATCTTAGGGTCTAGGATCTAGAAGAATCCTAGTATCTATAGTAGGTCCTAAGATCTAGTGTCTGGAAAAATCCTAAGATCTGGAGTAGATCCTAGGGCCTGGATTAACCTGAGATCAGGGTTGGATCCTAATGGCCTCATACAAAAATGAGGTCAACAAATGGTTAGTAAGTAGGAAGAAAATCAAGAACATGTTGGGAGTGTTTTAATGGACGGCCAATATCAATTCCCTCAATCTTGGACCGTTTATTAAGTAATTGAGTATCTTAATGATGTTAGGATTTGGCGATCTTAGACTCATTGGATTCATCTCATCAAGCCACTCGATTCAACTATAAGCATGTCACATTTGGATAGCATTGGGTCATCCAATTTATGCTTTGAACCTCCTAAATGTGCTTCGGGCCCTCGATTTGGATCCAATTGGGCTCGAATTGGAACCAATTTTGCTGTTGTTGGGTTCATCTCCTTGAGATCTTCAAATCGACTATAAGCTTGCTGAAATTAGAGTTTGGATGGCTGATGGCTTCGGATTTAATTTCAAAAGTTTTCAATTCGAATTTGCCTCGAGATTTGAGCTTGATCAAGATAATTTTTTGATGATATATCAATTATTATTAAAATTCATTTGTTAATTATAAAGAATAATTATTAATTATTTGAATTAATATATCATTAAAGATTTAACTTAAATTTTAATTTGTTAATATATTCTTTTTTAATTTATTATATATTAAACATAGGATATAATATAAATTTACATGTTTTGTGATAATTTTAAAATTTATATATACTATTTTTTTTAATTCAGACTTTATTTATTATTTAAATAATATATATATATATATATATATATATATATATATATATATATATAATATTGTTAAAAGTCAGTTATGTTATTGTTGCGTCCTGGAGTATTCGCGGCGGTTGAGAAATATAAAGCTTAGCGTCTTAGCATTGTACGAAAATCCAGCACACAGTCAGATGAAAGAGAGAGGGTGTAATATTCATACGAGACACCAGAGTTTTTACGTGGAAACCCCTGAAAGGGGGAAAAACCACGGGGCCTGGCCCAGTTTGAATGAATCCACTAGTATTTGCAGTTGTTTACAAACGAGGTCCTCCGTTTTGGGGAAGGACTGTTTGATAAAAAAAAATATAGTTGAAAAGAGGTTTAATTTTCTTTGGGAAAGTTAAATTTCTGGAATTTGAATTATTATAATCAAACACTTATTATGAATAATATATCACCTCGAAAGGTGAACATATCGTTCCCTAATAGGTTCAGATTATAAATCTTGATTTATCCTGATTATCGTAGTCAAACTCAAGGAGAAACAACATATGATCCCTAAGAATCAAAATGATGTTAAATCCAATGTTTAACTATAATAATCTAGTGAGAAGATCATTAATTTCATAATCAAGATCACGATAATAGTACGATATATCTTTCCAAGGAAAGAAGATATCATCTATAATCGATCATTTAAAAATGACGCTAATGATCGTTGTCTTTTGAATTTCCCAAAGATAATTAATTAGAGGTTTTGAAAACTTGATTTTGAAATCAGGTCTGGGTTTCTAAATCTCTTACGAGCGCAAGCCCTCGTAGTTAATTACATCGTAGGAAACCAGAAAATTTCCTACGAACACTCTCGATTAAAATAGCGATACGAATTTTATTTAAGAATTCAAAGATTGATATCAAAGAAGGTTAAGGACTTGAATTTTCAAGTGGGATTGGTTCAAGGTTGAACACTTATTTCTGGAGTCAAAGAAAGAAGAGTAGGAGGTGTTTTGAGATTCTGAATTACTTCAAAAACACCTCAAACTATCCTAAATGTTGGGCTTGAATTAGATTGAAAGAGATTTAAGTTTGAATGATTGATTTTATTAGAAAATTGAGACTTATATTTTCGATCACCAGATCAGGAGAATGCCCAGGAAGTGAGGGTGGAGACTAACCTACCAAGTGGGTATGACGTCCCCGGTCAAGATCCCATGATTTTCCATCGTCCCGGGTTCATCGGCATCCTTAGCCTACTTAGTCGAGTGTCGACCAGAGGATCCTTGTTAGCAACCATGGGTTACCTCATTCAAGGGGACCTCGTAAGCCAAGGGGCTGGGGACCTAATCCTAGGCTGACAAGTAGAAGTGCACAGGTCTGTGGAAAATGAACATATGTCTATGTCATCTAACCTAGGATGCCACTCTCATTTTATGTGCAAATTAACATATCTCAAAATAGAAAGGAACACCGGCCTAACCTAAAGCTAGAGTCCGTGTCCTAACAGGTCAATCTAGGTGTGTGTAGCAGGCTGTGTGGTTTGGATATGTCCTATATCGGGCAATTGATTAAAGTTGTTTAATGTTCTGATTTGTTGAAAGGCTCAAGGGAAGTTTTTGGTTAAAGTTTAAGTCTTAATGATTTGAAATTAATTTTTAAGATTGATTCTTGATTGTTTGTTGGATACCACCTTTGTTGCTCACCGAGACCGTGAAGTTTATTTCACCTTCCTTGGGGCTAATTTAATAGCCTCGTAGGCCTGGGTTACCCAGTGGTACCCGGTATGGTTAAATGAATTAGGTTTAGATTAAGGTTTGAAATTTGATGAAATCTTAGTTAAGGTTTGATTGGTTGCTGGTTTTAAGGTTAAATTGAAATTTTATGGATTTTAAATGATTTTTGAAGGTTTGAGGTTTTTGATAGATTTTAGATTTTTGTTTGAGTTGAATGATTTTGAATTTGATCGATTTGAGATTTTCTTGAAATAGTTATGATTTTTAAATTATCAAAATTTGAAAATTATTTGAATTATTTAATTGTTTAATTAAAGGTGTTTTAATGATTTGAGTTCAAACGAACTCTAAACTCCTTGAAATCACCTCCAAAGATCAGGAATGATCTAAGGAGGGATTATCAAGTGTTTAAGAATTCTTTGGAATCATTAATTATTTTTAATTAATTAAATTAATTAAATGTTCAATTTCATTTAAAATTCAATTAAGCTTAAAGTTAATGTCAAATCAAAGGGGTTTTAATTTTCATGTATTAAGGGTTCAATTTTGATTAATTTGAGGTATTATGTGTGTCTTTGTGTTTTAAATTTGATTTATTAAATTTCTTGAAGTTTTGAGGGTTTGATTAAAGCTTAATCTTAAGGGGTTTGATTAAGGGGTTTAAAGAATTCAAACTTTAGTGAGAATTTTCCCTAGAGCAGGGAAAGTCACTAAACTCAAGGGGTTTGAATTTCAAGTCAATTGGATTTAAACAAGTTTTGAGGCTTAATTGAGGGTTTAACTTTAATTAAATCTTTTAAGTGGTTTAATGATTAATCGATTGATTTAAGTTTGATAGTGTACACTAATCCTAAGGTACGGTGTCACTAAGTTTTCTATGTTTGATGTTTGATCCCTAAAGGATGTATATATGAATCCTAAAGTTTGTCTAAGTTTTCTAAGACTCGTCCTTAATTATTGTCCTTAATGATGTCACTAGGTTTAATGGGTTTGAATCAGTGTCACTAACCCTTTGGACATACATGCGAATGTGAACAAGTTATGTGATGGTACATATTCACTAATTGCAGGAGTCAGGAATTTTAAGGAGAATAGCTCAACAGGGAAATATAGGAGCCCTATGATCTTCTAAGTTTTAAGAAAACTTACCTGATCATCGGAGCTGATCAACGGTGATTCTAGTCATAGTACCCCGTTTGGAAGAAAGGGGGTGACTGAAGCTCCTTAGCTCTATCCCTCAATCAACTCCACCAGTACCTCGCAAAAAAGGCGAAGAGAGAAGGAGGTGTCAGAATATCGTGCATGCGAGTATAGAAACTGGTACGAATTAATATGTAAACAAATATGTGAAAATGTAAATCAAATCAAGTTATTGAAGCAATTTCAAAGTGTGTATATCTTTACAAGAATTAATTTCAATGTATATGACATCTTACAAGAGTGATTTCAGTATATACACTTATGTGTAAAGAGAAATTTCAGCACATATCGCACTTCCCAAGAATAATTTCAGCACATGTGGCAGCTTAAAAAAAAAATCAGTACACATGATCACTTTCCAACACAACCAAAGTAACTCATGTAAAACCCAAAAATGTTCAAAATAGAAATATAAACACATATATTCTCTCCAACATTCATACACCTCAAATTGAACCCAAGAGATAGGTTCCCAACTTATTTATTTGCCCCAACTCAACACTTATGCCGTATGAGATTTGAGAAAAGAAAGAAAAAGCATGACAACTTCATCTCCTTCCAATAATTCAAGAAGCCCTCAAACATGAATCATAGAAATTTGCATTCAATCATCAAAATGAAAGCTGAACGTAGCCAAAATTCTTTGAGCCAAATGTCACATAATACCACCACATAAAACATGTAAGAAGCTTTCCCAATATCTCCATACACATTATCAAAGCATCGATAGGCATATGGACTCTTCGAATCCATTATCAGTTATACAATAATGGAACTCAAACACATACACATTTCATTTTATTGCCTTCCAGCCCAATATTTGGGCAAAATAAAACTCAAGGAAGGAATTAGAGCCAACTTCAACCCCAAGAAATAAAGCAACAGAAATGTACCAGTTTGTCACCAAATTCAAAAGTCATATGTTGAATAAAGATAGGTACTGCTCTTCAAAATTAACTTTATGCTCACTGTCTCACATCAATATTGATAGAAGATTACCACATCTTCTCCTCTATTACCATACAAAATGTATATATTTAGAAAATGAATCACATCATGCATCAATTGGATCTTGAAGGGCTTCTTATCAATCAGAACGAATGAATATATCAGCAATATATAAAAAAAAATCTGAGATTATGAAGAAAGAAAGACCACGTGTAGATGAAGATCTATTTAGATAGATACAAATATACAAAGTCTTTGCTTTAAACATCAAGAAACAAAAACTTTGCTTTAAACATCAAGAAACAACAAGAAAATCTTCCCAGATTTTCTCCAAATATATCTCGCAAGACGTTGTGGGTCACAACGTTTGGGCAGCACCCCTAGCTAACATTTCATAAAACAACCCAAAAGCCATCCTAACTTTATTTGATTTACAAAAACATTCAATCAAGGTGCTGTATATGAGAATGTCAGAATTCAAGCCCCTCATTTACATTTCTTCAAATCTAATATGGGCTTCATCAAGGTCTTTTTTTTTTTAGACGTTTGATCAAAGAAATAAAACCAATGACATCAAGTTTGCAAGCACAACTGTCTTAGCAATTATTTCAATCCTTGTCATTAGTAATATGATATCAATATTCATTCAATCATCAATCGTAAAATTATTAAGAATATAAGAATCACTGCACAAAGCAAATCTCATGGTTGCCTCATTTCATTGCTTCAAGCAACTCAAAAAAAAAAGTTCCATTCAAGCATTTTCATAAAAAAATTCTTTTCAAAGTATTCTCATATGAAACTGGATCGGAAACAGTCCCACCAGAAGCTAATTCCAAGGCTTCCACAATAAGTTTGCTTCAAAAGAAATGATCACTAACTTCTCCCTCTCTCCAATCATCACCAAATTAATGGTATGTATATAAAAAAAAATTACATCTGAAATACTTCACAATCAATTAAAGGAAGAAATTCGGGTAGGCATTTTAATAAAGCCTGCTTGGTATCGAGTAGAAAAGACCCCAAACTCATCAGCTGTCACCAAGTTATATGTGAAACAAACAATTGTAGTTTCTCATCTTTACTTCTCAATAGAATTATAAAAAAAAAACTTTCTTTCAGTTTTACGAGATTGTAAAGAAGAGAAGTGAAAAGCTGCCATCAAATAAACAAACGTATTCATTGACCTACCAAGATGAATCACACGTATTTATGTATGTTCCAACAAATTTTTATACTAAAATGATTGTTCAAACTATTCCATTGAAACCTTTTAATAAACCAGGTGCTAGAATCTAGCTCTCATGCATAAGAACCTTGCTTTACAATCAATCAAAGTCTAAATACAATTACCACAGTCCATTCTACAATAGAAATATAAACTCGATATATCTGGCCGGAAACTTCCACGGTACCAAACAGGTATTGCCGGAATCAATGGCTCCCATTAAGAACTATAACATTCCCATCATATAATTTTGTTTCAAGAATAAATAAACTTATCCACATCAATCAACATTCCAAAGAAGTCAAGCAAGCTTATCTGATAGGAATTTGCTTTCAAGAATAGATGAATTTATATGTATTAATCGATAATCCAAAGAAATCAAACAAGGCTTTACCGTTTGGAGTTGAAATGCTGTAGTTTGGAGGCGTGAGGGAGCAGGTCTTGCTTCTTTGGCTGGCCCCCAGCAGCCCTAAGACGAATGGGATAGATATCCCGTCCGTCTCAGCCTCTCGTCACGGTTGATATTCATTGGCTCCAGGCATGATAGGATCGGCCTTTTAGCCCTTTGATCAGGTTCGACCAGCAGCTCTCACGCCTCTTCTTGCTCAAATGGATGCCTGAATGGGTGATGGGATTAAGGGGATGATATGATAGAGATCTTGCAATTGGCCGACCCTGGCAACAGATGTCAAAATGGTGGCTGCTTGTGAGATCTTCCAAAGTGACGACCAACCCCTAGGATGCTTCAAAAACGTGAAGGAGTTCCCTCTAAGGCGCTGCTTGTGGAAGAAGCGAGATGTGGGGGATGGGATCGTGGAATCAGAGCTTCCTCTTCCCCTTGCTTGAGCGGGTGGAAAGGAGGGCTTGCGGCTTTAGATAGATCGTTTTCCCGCAGCTAGGGCTTGGAATCCTCTTTTGACGGCTAGGTCTACATGCGAGAACAAAGCTCCCCCTTCCAGCTAGCACCGGCCCTAACAGCGGGAATGGATGGGAGCGGCTGCTTGTAGTCGAATGGAATCCTATGGAAACTTGATCCAATGGCTGATAGCAAACTTCCTACTTTCCCTTGATCTCCACATCAAAGGTCAATATTAAAGCTATAATTAAGATGATTAGAATGAACTAATTGAATCAAATGAGCTAACATAATTAAATCTTAGACTCACATTAATTTGATTGAAAATATTTAAGCTAATTAACACCAATTTGATTTATATCATACATTAAATACAAATTGGTTGACTTAGTTCTATATCGCTTGATTGAATTTGTTTTGTAAAAATTAAATAAGTTTTGATTGACAATTGATTGAAAATTGAATATTTGAAGTTTGAATTGAAATTGGACCAAAGTGTGATCGAAGATTTGATTGAAGCGTAGATTGCGGATTGGATTGGAGTGTGATCAAATTTGATTGGAAAATGATTGAAGATTGATTGAAAGTTAGATCAAGTATTCAAGTTTAGATTAAGTTATAGGTTGAATTGCCTAGGGATCTAGGCAGGATTGAAGCTTGAGTAGATTTGAAATCTAGATTGGTTTGAGATCTGGAATGATAAGGAGTTTGGATTGATTTGAATTTGGATTGATCCTAGAATCTAGAGGGACTCTAGGGTCTAGAATCTAGAAGAATTCTAGGGCCAAAAGTCTAGGAGGATCCTAAGTCTAAAAGTCCTAAGGTCTAGGATCTAAAGGAATCCTAGAACCTAGGTGGATCATAAAGTCTAAAATATAGTGTCAAAGATAGGTCTTGGATAGGTCTGAAGATTGGATCTAGATTGAACTAAGATCTAGATTAATCAGAAGCTGAAATTATTTAGAGATCTGGATTGATTTGAGTTTTGAATAAGTTCATTTAAGGTCTTGGTTGATATGGTGTTTGAATAGATCTAGGGTCTGGATTGATTAAAGATTGAATTGATTTGATATTTGAATTGTTTGAAGTATGGATTGGTTTAATATTTGAATTGATCAAAAGGTTTGGAGTGATTTGAATCAAAATTGACTAAGGATTTAAACTAATCCTAAAGTCAGGGTTAATCTAGAATCAAGATTGATCTGGAGTCTGGAGTGACTTGAGATCTGAACTGATCCTAAGGTTTGGATTAATCTGGGGTCTGGACTGGGTCTTAATGACCTCATACAAAATTAAGGTCAACAAGGACTTGGCTTGATATCGCCAATATACATCATATAGAGTGCATTACATTGTGTGAATTAATATATACACATTTTCTAGGTCGGCTGACCATAGTTGGCAGACGACAGAGGTCAGAAAGATCGTACTTGGCGGGAGATGGAAGTCGGAAAGACCGTAGTTGACAGACGTTGTAGGTCAGGGAGACCGTAGTCTGAGGATAGAGGTCGGGAGGACCTTTATTGGTCAGGCGACGGAGGTCGAAAGGACCATAGTTGACTGATGTTGCTGGTCATAAAGACCGTAATCAGATGACAGAGGTCGGAAAGACCTTATTTGATGGGGCGACGGAGGTCAGAAGGACCGTAGTCGGCTGGCATTGGAGGTCAGAATGACCATAATCTGATGACAGAGGTCAGGAGGACCTGAATTGGTAGGGCAACGGAGGTCAGAAGGATCGTGGTCGGCTGGCGTTGGAGGTCAGAAGGACCTTAATCAGATGTCAGAGGTCAGGAGGACCTGAATTGGTAGGGCGATGGAGGTCGGAAGGACCGTGGTCGGCTGGCGTTGGAGGTCAGAAGGACCTTAATATGATGTCAGAGGTCAGGAGGACCTGAATTGGTAGGGCGACGGAGGTCGAAAGGACCGTGGTCGGCTGGCGTTGGAGGTCAGAAGGACCTTAATCTGATGTCAGAGGTCAGGAGGACCTGAATTGGTAGGGCGACGGAGGTCGGAAGGACCGTGGTCGGCTGGCGTTGGAGGTCAGAAGGACCTTAATCTGATATCAGAGGTCAGAAGGATCTGAATTGGTAGGGCGACGGAGGTCGGAAGGACCGTGGTCGGCTGGCGTTGGAGATCAGAAGGACCTTAATTTGATGTCAGAGGTCAGGAGGACCTTAGTTGGTGTTCTGATATAACTTTGAACATCAGGTGATGCTTCGGTGAAAGTTCAGACCTCAGGTGGAGGTCCGGCAGGACTCAGGACGTCAGGTGGTGGTCCGGAGAAGAGCAGGGCCTCAGGTGGTGGTCCGGCGAAGTGCAGGACCTCAGGTGGTGGTCCGGCGAAGAGCAGGGCCTCATGTGGTGGTCCGGCGAAGAGTAGGGACTGAGGTGGTGGTCTGGCAAAGTGCAGGGCCTCAGGTGGTAGTCCGGCGAAGAGCAGAGCCTCAGGTGGTGGTCCGGCAAAGTGCAGGACCTCAGGTGGTGGTCCGGCGAAGAGCAAGACCTCAGGTGGTGGTCCGGCGAAGAGCAGGGCCTCAGGTGGTGGTCCGGCGAAGAGCAGGGCCTTAGGTGGTGGTCCAGCCAAGTGCAGGACCTCAGGTGGTGGTCCGGCGAAGAGCAGGGCCTCAGGTGGTGGTACGGCGAAGAGCAGGGCCTTAGGTGGTGGTTCGGCGGAACTCCGGCGTCAGGCGGTGGTCCGGCGAAACTCCGGCGATGGTCGAGGAGGAGCGAGGGGGCAAGAGCTCTCTCTTTTTCTCCTTAGGAATAGGTCCCTTTTTTCAAGAGGAGAGGGGGCTCTATTTATAGATTTTTGTGAGTGGCATGGCCCGTAAATAGGTGGAAGATCAGGGGTAGTTAGGGAGTGGTTTGAATGGACGGCCGATCTTGAATCCCTTGATCATAAACCATTTGCTAGACATTTAAAGGTCTTAGAAATGTCAGATTTTAGTGATCTTGGGCTCGTTGGATTCGTCTCGTCGAGACGCTCGATTCAACTATAAGCTTGTCACCTTTGGAGACCGTTTGGTAATCCAAATTATGGTTTGAACTTTCCAACAACGCTTCAGACCCTTGATTTGGACCCATTTGGGCTTAGATTGGGTTGAATTTGGTATCGTTGGGTTCGTATTTCTGAGACGCTCAGTTTGACTATAAGTTTGCTAGAATCAGAGTTCGGATGGTCCCAAAATTAATTTCGAAGTTTCCAACTTGATTTTGCCTCGAGATTCGTGTCGATCAAGATAATTTTTTGATGATGTATCAATTGTAATTATGAATATATAAGTAAGAATTTCATTAATATGGAAGGCTTCATTAACTATTATCAAGAATCTTAATTGGATTATCACACATTATTAACACTTTATAATATATGATATCATACAAAAGCTTTTAACCGCGACTGAAATTAACAAAAAAGCAATTGTGGGAACAATTCCTAAACATAAATGCTTTCCAGAGAGCATGTTTTGATTAGGAGTGTCAATTCGGGTCAA
This sequence comes from Dendrobium chrysotoxum, assembly GCA_019925795.1. Lineage (NCBI taxonomy): Eukaryota > Viridiplantae > Streptophyta > Magnoliopsida > Asparagales > Orchidaceae > Dendrobium > Dendrobium chrysotoxum. The sequence continues at coordinate 19,924,965 of CM034312.1, read as the reverse complement.
CATGTCGGGTTCAGGTCGAATCCGACTTGACCCGATCGTAAACAGGTTGATCCTAACCTGACCCGATTTTGCAAATGGATCAGGTTTGTCAACCCAGACTTGACCCGTGCAGATTATCAGGTTGAAACGACCCGACCCGTGAATAGCTGCAGAGTGGAGCGGGTTCGTCGAGTCTGAACCTCGAGGCTGGTGGAGCGGAAGCATCGGCAGGGACAACGAGTGCGGTGTGCGGGAGGGACAACAGCAGTGGTAGCTCGGACAAGACTGTGGCACCTGCGTTGACGCGAGTGCAGCTATGCAGGCTGGATCGACGGCGGCGAGCCGACAATACTTGACGAGGATGCTACCCGACGCGGACGCGACCCGATGTTACGACTCGACAAGGATGCCTGATTCCTGACTCGCGGGATGACCAAACAGGTCAATTCGGGTTGACTTCGGGTTGTCGGGTCAACCCAAACCCGTCATGTTTTTCAAACGGGTCAGAAATCCGAACATGGACCCGACCCATTTCACAAATAGGCTAACCCGAACCCGAATTTTTCCTGATCGGATCCAGGTCGGATTTCATGTCGTGTCAACACCCCTAGTTTTGATGAAGTGACAGTAATACCTATTTCGCTTGGTCACTTGGCCTTGCTGTTTGTTCCTACCTTCTCTTCTTGCACGCAACAGTTTTCCTTACCTCGCCCGCTCCTTGAGAGCTGCCATCATTAATCTCGGCGCTATGGTGCTTCTTCCTTCCTCTTTTCTTGCATAGTCCAGTTTTCTTTACCTTACACGGTTCTTGAGAGCTACCGGGATCAGGCATCAGAACTTCATCAAAACTTTTGCTATGTTGAGGCTCTAGAAAAACTACACCATCCTCTGATATCGAATGGTAATTTTTCTTAGTCACATAACTGTGATTTTCCTTCCCTCCATTACTTACACACAATTTAGCCTTATCTATTTCATCCACTTCTTTGTTGTTGAGAGGGTCAGGAGGCAGAGCTTCATCGAACCTTTTGTCAATGCGGGTACTCAATGGATTCTCTACAGCTAGCAATGCACCAACACCTACACTAAAATCATTTTTGCGATGATTTATAGAATTGGGGAACAAGTAAATACAATTAGCATCCGATACTTTAGACGTCAACCCCTTTGCACTGTTTTCTATTGCATCAAGTTTAGAGATCTTCTTGGGATGGAATAGAAGCATTTTCTGCCCTCCTACTGCATGTTCATGTGTCGGATCTACCATGAAAAAGTTTCCAGTATTTCCAGAATTATTCCTGCTATGTTGTCTAACTGCATCAAGCTTCACATTTCTCCCATGAGTATTACAACTAGTATCAGTAAACTTGAAATAATAGCCACCTGCAATGTTATCACTCTCTTGAAAAGGTAATGCCCTCCTAATGCCATCCCCAAAACCATTAAAAGATCTCAACTTGTCCTTCTGATTTGCAGCGTTCATAGAGCTGCATGGGTTGTCTTTAGAAAGTACTGGACTAGCAATTCTTGATGCGTTAAAAGAAACATTATGGCTTTGTGAGCATTGTTGCCTAGGATGCACAGTAACAGAATATGGTGCCGTTGAGCTGTTAGACTTTTGAAGTGGGCAGCAATTAAGCAATTTATTGCCATTCTTCGTAATGGTGGTGACCAACTCTTTCATCTGCAAAGGATCAGATGATGACATCTTCAAACGCTTTGCATTTGTGTTATTAGAAGTTGTCATTGACTGGAGACGGTGTCTCTTTGACCCCAAAACATTTTTAACATTCTTATTATTCACTTCAACATGCCTTGAAATATTCACCGATGTATATTCAAGGAAGGGGGATTGGCATGAACCAAGTTTTCAGTATTTGCATATCCAGGTTTGCTTATTTAAACTGCATTCTTTAGACTGAGAATTTCTCATTTTGGATAAAGCATTACTGAAATTACTTATATTCACTTCATAGAGAACATTCATACATATCCGGCGCTCCTCCTCCGATCCTTCAAATCCATCACTGGCCAAGCATGTGATTTCTTCCCTGAACAAGATTTCCATGATCGCTTCCTCCTCCACTCCCCAGCTCATCTTAGGTCGCACTTCAGCCATTTTCTCAAGTTTCAACCTTTCCCAGCTCAAGTCAACAAACTTGAAGAAAAACTTCGATTCAACCTTCTAACCTGCAGAAAACGAGGGTTTTCACTCGGATTCAAAGTCAAAAAACATTTGCGTATTTACAACATGAACAGTGAGACAGAATCACATCATCCACGGCTCCCAATTATGGGCAAAATCAACCCGTTTGAAAACAAAGAACAAAAAACATCATACTGCAGTCTTGTCCTGCAATCCACTAAGTTCCCTCAATTATAAAAAGCATAACAAAATGAAGCAAATCCACTAAGTTCCCTCAATTATCATAATGAATGAATTACTTACATTTACATCATTCGCCAAAATCATAAAAAACCAGCTCCTGGAACTCTCATTAAAAAAAAAGCTAAATTGTAACCATACACATGCTAAAAAATTAAATCTAAAAAAACAAAGAATTCAGAAAACAACTTCTTTCGATAAGCTCCAATGGCATTTTCATAATGTCGTAAACAAACCCACAATGCAACCTCAAAATCCACTTCCTAACTCCTCAGAACGTCATTCTAAGCGGAAAAAAAAGTTCAACAAAAAAACCCGAAACACTGGATTAGAAAACCAAGGGGAAATTGCCTCAGTAGACGAACCACTATTTGGCTGATCAATAACAATGATTCTCGTATAAGTAGAGCAAAAAAACGGTACAAGCCAAACTCCCTAGAATTCTTCAAAGAGGCACTCGTTAAACTCCCTAAGGGTTTCGGCCGGAAGAGAAAGACTAGGTGGCACGGTATGCAAGTGAAACACTCGGCACTTCCCCGAGGTTGGCGTCGATGTCGACACCTCCTCCACACATAAACACTCTTTCTTTCTCTTGCGTGCATTTTCATTGCATTTTTTTCTGTTTCTTGCCAACGCTAGGGGAGTTTTACGATTCCCCCTTTGTACCAGTTTTTTACTCTGCTTACACTGAGAATCGTTGTTATTGATCTGTCAAATAGTGGTTTGTCTGCTGAGCAATTTCTTATTGGTTTTTCAATAGAGTGTTTCAGTTTTATATGTTGAACCTTTTTTTTCCCTTAGAATGGCATTCTAAGGAGTTGGAGAGTGGATTTTGGAGTTGTATTGTGAGTTTTGTGACGAGAGTATGAAAATGCCGTTGGAGCTTACCGAAAGAAGTTGTTTTCCGAAAGCTTTGTTTTCTTTTTTTTTTGAGAGAGAGCTCTTGTAATTCTTTATTCTCCAATATAATGAAATCATACCCTCCCCGCGGACATAGGCATATTTGTTGAACCACGTAAATCACTGTGTTTTGTGCTTGTTTGTATTTGATTTGGTCTTTTATTCAGCTGTAAACTCTACAATTGGTATCAGAGCCGGATTCTGAATTCCAGTAGATTTTTCGGCGATTTTTTGCAGCAGCATTAAGAAAGGAAGGACTTTAGTTGGTTCATTAAGGTGAAGAAGCAAAGTCCACAGTTCATCTAGGTTATTGGTTTGAAATGGAGTGGCTAGTGTACGATGACTCATACAAGCATGTTAGGGTCAGATAGCGTAGAAGCAGTTGCTTGCGTATGGGAGTGTGCGATGCGAAGCAAAGGGATGAGTGCTCAGTTGGACCAAGCAAAAGGTGCAGGAGGCAAGCAGGCCGTGCATGAGTTTGACATGCATGATTTTTTAAAGGAAGAACATGGGTCGGTTGCCTAGTCTCGCAGGCTTAATCGTGCGGTTGCATGCAGGCTCATGAGGCGTGGACTAGATGGGAGAAACTAAAGGCTCGAGTGTGTAGGATCACGCGGAAGGTTCATGGTCACGTGGTTCCACACGTGAGGCGTGGCCCCTAATTTAGAAAAAATTAGGGGCAAAGCCCAACTTCATTGACTACCGAGAATAATCACAAGAGAGCAAATTGTTACATCTCAGATGTAAGAAAAAGCGAAAATACATAGAGCTACAACCCAAAAAAGAGCAATGCTCAACCTAATAAGAAAAATGAACCAAAATGGAAATTCTAAAACAAAAAAAAAGTCGAAAGATCACAAAACATATATGTAAATTCCCGTATCATACAGGTAGCAAAAAATTAACAAATTCATCAACGTCCAGAATGACATCATTACCTCCATAAATCGAATACAACACATGTCCATCATAAGAAGTTGCAAGGAGAAGGCAAAGAGAGAGGAAGAACGTTAGGCCAGAAGAGATTTAACTTCCTTAAAATTCTTCCAACCAAATAAGTCCAACACAGTGTGGTGAAATGCTAAAATAATTAGTAACATGAATATATAGTAAATAATTTGTAGTACTGATACATGTAAAAGAATTTGGTGATAAAGACTGGTCGTTTGATGTGCTTCTACTAATTACCAACTGTATGTGTTTAGGTAGAAAGGCTAAAATATGTAGTATATGAAAGGTAAAAGTTTTGAAAGCCACCTCAAAGCAGAGATTAGAAGAGTCTGAAAGAAAAACAGGTAAAATGTCGTCGATAATCTACTAGATACTTTAAGACATCTTCACATTTTACCCTCCATAACGATTATTTGTGACACTCTACAAGTGACATAAATTCAACGGTTTAGTAGCATGGCTAATCAAATTTGATATTTCTATGAATTCCTCTCATAAAACTTTTTAATGAGCTTAGATATAGGTATATTAAGTATAATAAAATGATAGAAAACATAGAATGGCTATTTTTTAACTTAATTGACATGACAGTACAAATTTATATATTGATAGTAGAAGATAGTAATAAATAGAAACATAATAGAAGAAAATATAATTGTTACATGAAAGAATATTTATGATGGTAGAGTGAGAGAGTTTAATATTTTAATATTGTATGGAGATCCATCACAAACACAAATAGGTGAAGAGTTGCAAGAGATATAAGAGTTTTATAAAAAATTCAAAAGGGAAAAACTATAGAGTTTGGCTAAGTTGAAATGATTCTATCAATGTTTGTCATTGATTACAATTGATGCACCTTTTCGAAGGAGTGTGTTAAAACAATATAGTAAACATATAATGCATGGAACATACTATGTGATGGAAGTTGGAAGAGTCATGTGACATGTGAGTAATCTATAAGAGATTATTTGATTATTTTTTTTACTGCGCTCTTTTAAGGAGGGGAGATTAGAGATCAAAATGTCCACCATAAATAAAATTGTTGATGTTAGGAGTTAGAGTTAGTGTCGACAAAGCATGATAATCTTATAGGCGATAATGTGCATTGACATCATTTTCTGATGACATGTAATAAAGTTAGCAGACATCGTGCAACTAAATGATAATGGTCAGAGGAGAGCTGGTGATTTGAGGAATATTGTATGGTAATGGTGTTTAGAGGGCTTTAGTTTGGTGACTATGATTGGAGGATCATAGTTGGGTACTGATGCTCGGAGGATCCTAGTTAGGCAATAATAGTTGGGGGATCATGATTCAATGACAGTAGTTTGAGGACCATAATCGGGCGACAATAGTCTGGTGACTATAGTTAACAATAATTGTCAGAGGATCAAAGTTGAAAATGGTGGTTAGAGGACTACAAATCGGGTGACAGTTATTAGAGAAAAGGAAGTTGGGTGATGTTGGTTGTGGGATTATAGTTGAGTGACGATGATCAGATGAACATAGGTGGGTGATGATGGTTAAAGGGGAATAGTTAGGTGACAGTAATGAGAGAACAATAATTGAGCAACAAAGATTGGATAAGGGTAGTCAGGTGATAAGTATAGGAGGATTGTAGTTGAGTAATAGTGGACAGAGGACCTTAGTCCAACACGGTGTCTAGAGGACCATAGTGGGCATAAGTGGTCAGAGGATTCTATTTGGGTGATGATAATCAAAGCACCATAATCGAGAAATGGTAATTAGAGAATCGTAATTAGACGATGGTGGTTGCAGGACTATATTTGGGCCATAGTGTATGGAGGTTTGTAGTCGACAACGTGGTTGAAGGACTGTAGACCTTCAATATGAAGTTCTTATTAACAATTATTCATATATATATATATATATATATATACACGCTCAATATTTTAGGCTACATGCCTTATTTAATAAAATGTAATATTATTTAAATAGCTTTTCCTTTAATGCTTAAAACCTTATAAATATGAGGTTATTGATTCAGTTTGGGGGCTAAATAGATCGTGCTATTTTAATCTTTTTTAACAATAAAAACCCTACAATTTCCTCTTTTCGAGCTCATTTAGCTATCTACGATCTTTTGCCTCAATTTGTTTTTTGAATTCTGCCAATAACCATGTGATCAAGTGAGTAAGGTCCGATTGTCTTCCATGAATAAATTTGGAGCAAATATCCTAGAAGATGCGAGGAAGAAAAAATTAGGCATTGTGAAAAAAAAAATGAACAAACAAAGATTCATAAGTGCAAAAAAATCTCAAAAATAAGTCAGGAAACTCATTAGCAAATCTCGACAATTACTTACAGAATTTTCCAATGTATTAAATCAGAGATCTCGACCATTTAAAAGGTCAAACACAAAAAAAGTCAAGGATGAATAGCCTTATTTTTCATCGAAGGACAATTCCTCTGCTAGGGCAAATGCCCTAGCTCCAGCCGGCATTTTCCTTTGGCTGGAATCTCTTGCCGTGGTGGCGCTCTCTTCGTGCGTGGCCGACATGTCTCCGAAGGTCTGCGACCCTAGTTTTTTAGAGGTTTCTGCTTCCTCTCGCTCGTTTTTAGATGTCCTTACGGGTTCGTTTGCTGTTTCAAATTTTCCTGAGCTTAGGGTTTCTTCCTTTCATGGTATTCCTTCTCTTTGGATTTCGGAACAAGAAATTTCGGCGCTTGCTGCGCCTTTCCAGTTTTCTCTGGCCGGTTTTTTCCCCTCTCAATGTCCTTCCTTGGACTCTATCCGCCATTTTTTCTTTAATCTGAAGTTGAATGGTGAATTCTCTGTTACTTTGCTGGACCAGTCGCATATCCTCATTAAGCTCAAAAATGATCTTGATTATTGTTGTGTTTTTTTGTCATGGTTCTTACTTAGTTTATAACTGTTATATGAAGCTTACCAAGTGGTCGCCTCTATTGCGGCCCCATCTCTTCTCTCCCCGTATCCTTCATGGCTTGGGTTTAATCTTTGGCAAACCCCTAAAAATTGATACTGCTACCTCCATCGGATCCAGGCCGTCCCTAACTTGTGTGTTGGTTGAATTGGATGTTACTAAATCTTATCCCGATAGAGTCTGGTTAGGTCCTGAGTCATCTGGTTATGTTCAGCATGTCGTTATGGAGGATTTCCCTCCCTTTTGTTCTTTGTGTAAAAAATTGGGCATTCCTCTGGTAATTGTCGTCCGGTGGCTGATATTCCGTTTCCGTCTAAGGTTTCCAATAAGGATTTGATAAATCTTGAACCGGTTATCCCTTCTTCCACCGTTGAGTCGGATCAATTTATCTCTGATAAACCCGTTAATGAGGATGCAGTTTTGCCTTTGGTGGAGGTTGCTGGTATTATGCAGGTGGATGCTTCTTTAGATAATAACAATGTGCGTATTCAGTCGGTGGTTAATCGGATTGATGCCTGTGATATTGTCCCGTTAGCTGTGATTGATTCGGTTTCTGCTGATGAAGTTGTTGCTGTTACTAATTTGCCTGTTTCTGAAGGTGTGCTGGGTGGGGTGATGCCTGTTACTTTGGACTCTCGTGGTTGTGCAAGTGAAGGAGGTTGTGCTGTTAATTTATGTCCCCTTTTGGGGTCTGTGTATGCCCCGTCCAGTTTGCCTGGGTATGATGGGCCTGCTGTGGCTATGGATTTTGTGGATTTATCTCGAATGCCTCAAGATCGTGTGGTTGAATCTAGTGTTGGCTTGGCGATTGTGGATTCAGCTTGTGTTGATGCCTCCCCTGTTACACCTATTGATCAAGTTGCTAGCCTTTTGATTGAAAATTCAAATATTCTAGTTTCTCCTAAAGTTCCTGTTGCTGATATAGCTCCAACTTCGTTAGTTGATGTGCCTGTAAAATTAATTGAGCCTCACGCTTTCGTGTATCATGTGGGAGACAACTTTGGGATAGATGTGAGGGCTCATATCGATTGGCTTCATTGTTCGTCTGAGTATGAATCTGATTCTGGCTCCTCTTTGGAGTCTGAGGGGTGTGATGATCCTGGGAATGCTTTTGCCCTGCTGCGTGACAGGCCGGTTGTGTCTGTCACCTCTCGTGGGAGGGGTTGTGGGAGGGGCAATCAGGGTAGGTAATTTTTAATGTTCGCCAACTGGGGTAATTTCTGGGCGGTAGCAGTTGCCTGTTGGTTTATTTTTCTTTCCTGTTAGCTTATTGCACGGGTTTAGTGATGATCAGATTTTATTCCATTGACGTTGGTTTTGCCGGGCGATGATATGCCTGGGGCTCGCTTTTTCGTCGGCATGGCTCGAGGCAACCTTTGGTGGTCATCTTTTGTTCGGGTGGGTTGGCTGCTTCGCGTTCCGCATCTCCAAATTGGATGGTCTGAGCTACTACTTCTGAAAGCTGGAAGCCTCGGCCAATTACTGAGCCTTTGGATTGATTTTTGCTTCAATTTTCATTTGTTTTATGTAATTTTTGCTTCTATGCTTCGTGTATCTTTTTGCATCTAATGAAATATTTTGTTTAAAAAAAAAGAGAGGTCAAACACAGAATTGGATGATTTTATTCTTACTAAGAAACTATTATATTTGTTTAAATAAATAAATTTGAAAGAAAATTTTCAAAATTAAATCTGTAAAATCAGTAATGCTTCGTTTGGGACAGCTTTTGTACTGCTTTTTAAAACGGCTTTCTAGTATACAAATTTCAAAATCAAAATTTTTTTTACTAGAAAATTGCTTTAGAAAGCAAGAAAAAAATCGTCTCAAACGAAGCTTAAGTCAACTTTTAAGTTCGACGAGAAAAAAAAAAAAAAATACCGGTCTCCTCAAATCTACATTATATCAAACATTCACCTCATATCAGCCAAAACTCCAAACAGATTTAAACTTAGCCACAGAATAACAGCCCCAATCAAATCCTTATTCTAAACACATTGGAATAAAAAAAATTCTGCTACAACAACAAGAAGACAACATGCGACGAGTTTTTTTTTCTTAAATTCGTACGCATTTTACTCCATTGAAATCATTTATATAGAATATATATGTATAATTTGAGCATTAAAGTATAACATTCAGCCATATTAATGTTCTAATATTACTCATAACTTCTAAATAACAACCATCAAGCCACAAAAAAATAAATAAAATAAATAATAAAATAAAAATAATAAAAAAACCATCAAGCCACAACTTTGGGGCCAATTATGATAATATTAAATTAAATTATTTTATTATTTTTTTAAAAATATTTATTATTTTTTGTTTTGGGGGAAAATTCTGAATGTTTATTATTTAATAGGTATTATTTTATTTTTAGTCGATAAGACTGAAATGAGCGTCGGTGATTAATGATTATGATTGGTTGCCGTTGATGACATCGGTTCGATTTTAATTTAAAAAATAAAAAATATTTAACACTTATTTTCTTAAAATAAAATATAAAATACTAAAAGCATAAATTAAATATATATAAAAAATAATCTCAGCCTCTTGAGTCTTTTGGATTATAAATTTAAAATAAGAAATTTAAATTATATATATATATATATATATACGAAATATTATAAATAGGAATATGATGTATAATTTAAATTAAAAATATGAGCAGAATATTAAAAAATGAAAAAAGAAGCAAACTAGATAAATAGAATGGCTCATTCAATAGACTGCACCATTCTATTTGGCGCATTCTATTGAATAAGTCAAACGTTTGACGTATTACTATAGTAATTTCTGATTTTAACTCAGTTGACTATGGTGAATGCCCCAAATAATCTGACACATTCTAAAGAACTAGCCTTTTAGAATGCGTCAAACGATTTTGCTAATTTTGAATGAACCAAATCATTTGATTAATTATTTAAAATATGTCAAGTAATTTGATTAGTTTGATTATTTTTAAATTTTTTTAATATTTTATTCTTATTACTAATTTAAATTAACACCCTATCCTCACTTAAAAAAAATCGCCTTTAAGATATAGTCAAGCTACGATGTTTTTACGGGCGGTCTTGCGAAGAGTACGATTCTGCAGGACCATACATTCAATGGCCTCTCCGATCCCCAACGCAAGAGGAAGAATGCCGAAATCGCCATCGCATTGGCTTGCGCGCGTGGATCGCCGAGCGCAAATGGAACAAAAAATGCACAGGCGCGCTCGCGCCACAGAGAGGGGGGTTGGAGGAGGTGTCGGCATCGAAGCCAACTTCGGGGATGCGCCAAGTATTCTTCTTGTTCTCTCACATGTTCCACCTGCATGCCGTGCCACATAATCTTTTCTATTCGGCCCGAAATCCTCGGGTGGCCTCACGGTTCACATTTTGAAGAATTCCAAGGAGGTTGGCATGGACCGGTTTTTTGCTCTAGCTAAGCCGAGAAGAGCGCTGTTGTTGATATATAATGGTTCGTCTGCTGAGCATTTTCTTTTTGGTCGTTCGATCGAGATTTTTTAGGTTTGTATGATGAACGCTTTTTTTTTATATATATATATTTTCTAGAATGGGGTTTTGATGGGTCGGGGAGTGAATTTTGGGGTTGCATTGCGGGTTTTCGCGATGGATGGGATTTGCATGCTGTGGAAGAGCTAATGACTTGAGCATTTTTTTGACTAGATTATGAAAATACCGTTGGACTTTACCCAAAGAAGTTGTTTTCAGAATCCTTTGTTTTCCTTTTTTGTGATTTTTGAAGCAGGTGTTTGGTTATGATATCACTTCAATTTTTTTATAAAATTTTTATGAGAGTTCCAGATGCTGGGTTTTGATGATTTTGATGAATGATGTAACTATAGGTAATTCATTCATTAAGATAATGAATTACTGCTTCATTTTGCTTTGCTTTTTATAAATTGTGGGAACTCAGTGGATTGCATGAGAAGAATCCGGTATGGTGTTTTTTGTTCTTTGTTTTCAAACGGGGCGATTTTATCCATAATGGGGAATCGGGATGATATGATTCTGTCTCACTGTTCATGCTGTCAATATGCAAATGCTTTTTGAGTTTGAATCGGAGTGAACACTCTTTTTTTTGCAGGTTAGATGGTTGAATCGAAGATTTTCTTGAGTTTTGATGACTTGAGCTAGGAAAGGTTGAAACTTACGGAAATGGATGAAGTGCGACCTAAGATGAGATGGGGTGTGGAGGAGGAAGCGACCATGATAATTTTGTTCGGGGAAGAAATCAGATGTTTGGGCAGTGATGGATTTGAAGGCTCGGAGGAGGAGCGCCGGATATGTATGAATGTTCTCTATGAAGTGAATACAATAAATTTTAGCAATGCTGCATCCAAAATGGAGAATTCTCATTCTAAAGAATGCAATATAAATAAGCAACCTGGAGATGCAAATACTGAAAACTTGGTTCATGCTAATCCCCCTTCCTTGAATGATACATTGGGTAATATTTCAGGGCATGCTAAAGTGAATAATGAAGACGTTAATGATGTTTTGCGGTCAAAGAGAAGCCGTCTCGAGTCAATGACAACTTCGTATAGTACAAATGCAAAGCGTTTGAAGATGTCATCATCCGATGATCCTTTACAGATGAAAGAGTTGGTCACTACTATTACGAGGAGTGACATTGACTTGCGTAATTGCTGCCAACTTCAAAATTCTAACAACTCAACGGCACCAAGTTCTTTTACTGCGCATCCTAATCAACACTACTCACAAAGCTGTGTTGTGGAGTCCATCGGCCATGGTCTCTTGTCTAGTTGCTCTTTCGATAATTTTCAAATTTTGTTGAGTAGTTCTGGTGATTTTGGTACAATGCTTTCAAAGAATGAATGGACAAACCAAGAGGGTAGTAGAGATGAAGTACTTATAGGAGCCACACCCAAATCTTCTCCCAATTCAAAAGAGAGCCGTGCTTGTGCTCGGTCAAAATCTGACATATCCATTGCTGTTCAAGAAGCATTTAAAGCATCGAAATGTGTGGATCAAAGTGTAAAAGAAATTCCTTACCTAGACAGTGTTGAAGACTCAGTGGGGTTGCCTTCTGGTGTGGATTTCGCTGCTACCACCCCTTCACTTGCAGTCCTGAGCGAAAGAGCTGCAGAAGAAAACCTACTACGATATTCCATAGAGGATCGCCAAACGCACAGCGGTTCTCATCCGGTGAACCAAAAATACAAAGAGTCTAATGCTCCAGATTTGGACAATGTTTTGTTAGTGCAGGCTTCTTCCGTGAAGTCTGTATCTCCATGTTCCAACTTATTAATCCTGCAAAGTCAACAATCTACAGAACCTGATATTCCAGGATCTAATTTTATTGGTGCATTGGCTGATGCGTCCACTGCTCGGGATAATCCTGCTCAACTCAGTTCACAAGAACTTCAAGGAAAGAGAGCTATAGAACCTAACACTCCTGACTTATGCATTGTTCGTGCATCATTGGAACCATTCCGCTCTAGGGATCTCAACCTTCAGCTCCGCTCGCATGCATGCCATCTTCTGAAGGATGCTGGTTGGATAGTTGAGAACCGACAACGTAAGAGTACATATAGAAAGCACCAATTTGATTCCTACTATACATCACCTGAAGGTTATATGGTTAACTCCCTCTCCAAAGCTTGGGTAGCATGTGGGTCCAGATTACTTGCCATTTCTCACAATGCTGGAGCATATGATGAAACAGAAAAAGTGTGGGTAGATGTCGAAGAGTTTTGGGCTGACTTGGCAAATATTCTGGTAGAAGTTAACGAGAAAATTCAGGGCCTGGGAAAACCTTCTTCTCTTCTACTGAAATGGTGCATTCTTGATCCATTCATGGCTGTGGTGTGCATTGATAAGAAAGTCACTGCTTTGAAGCTCGGAATGGTAGTGAAAGCTGCAAGAAGTGAAGCAATCGTTTTAACTAACAACAACAGCTTGTTCTTGGCATCGAAGGGTGTGGATGAACTTCAAGATTACTCTACTCCTCGCAACTTGAGGCTTGCAGTTCAACCATTTTTTTCTGATAGCAGGTCAGAGGTGACTGGATGTTCAAGCGGCCAAAAACTTTCACCTTTGCACGGTTTGCAAGGTCTGAAAAGAAAACGGAGGCACATAAAATTGGTGCATAGAACAAGCCATGATGCACATCACTGCAGAAAAAACCTTGAAAGCCCGCCTAGGCAATTAGCTGAGGTATTTTTTAATGCTATGGACTTGCCTGGGCACAATCTGTCATCAGGTAAACCCTGGTATAAAAAGCCAATCTTCTATTATTATTACCTTATTGCAAACGAACTAATATTTTTTCTTTGTCATAATTCTCTAGCCAATGATATGCCAGTCCAAGGGCCCATGATACTAGATTGTTCTTCGAAGCCTGATTGCTTGAATCCATTTGATAATCCCTCAATTCAGGCAGAAGGGATGTACTGCAGTCCGACTGGGAAATCTAACATAGATAATGATTCTTTTAATGAATTAAGAATTGATCGTCCTGTACTTTCTAATGACATCCCAGGCAGCTCTATGAGCTCTGCAAATCAGGACAAATTGGGATCTTTTAATGTTTTTCGTGATGGCATAAGGAGGGTGTTATCTTTTCAAGAAAATGTTGAAATTCGGGGTGATTCTTATTTCAAGCCTACAGATGCCAGTTGTAATACTCATGGGAGAAATGAGGAGCTTGTTGAAGTTAGAAAACAAAGCAGGACTGATTCTGGAAATATTGGCAACATTTTTGTGGTAAATCCGGCGGATGAACATCCAGCAGTAGGACAGAAAATGCTTTTATTCCACCCCAAACAGAAAGCTATCTGCTTCAACCGGGATGGTTGCTGTAGAAAAGAATTGATAGGCTCATTTGTTTCACCGTGTGATCTAAAAGTTAATGTGCAGCAGGAGATACAGTCATGTTTTTGTTATTCAAGTAATTTAGATATTGATCACTTTTTTGGCTTAAGTAGCGCTTCACACAATACGGATTTTCCATTCCAAGGGAGTATCATTGATTTTGGTTCTCGAGATGATCATTTGATTGCAAAATTAGCAAAGCAAGGCATCTTAGAGCAGTCCGGTTGTCCCAAAGATGGAAATTGCAGGCATTCAAGATTGAAAATTAGGAAAATAGATCCAAAGAAGCAGACCATTAGTTTAATAAAGCAGACACCAAAAAGACCTACGAGAACTTCAGTAGCTCAGCTGACAAAACATACTATTAAGAAGTCTAAGAATTATATAGGAAATGAAGTCATGAGAAAAGCCCACAGAAACTCCAAGAACTCTGAACTTGATACCACAGAAGAAAATGCAATGGGCTCGATGTCTAAATTATCAGATACTAATTGTATTTACTCATTCCCCTTTTCTATAGATTACTGCAAAAGTGATCCCCCACATCTTGACCACCAGGGTATCATTAATTCAAGGGAGGAATTATTTTTAGAGGGGAAAAAGAAATGTCTTTCTCATAAAAAACATAATGAAGAGCCTTCCAAAATGTCCAAAAAGGCCCAGGATCACTGCAATGATTTTAGTGCAGAAGTTCGTGCATTTGAAGTTGTAGAGAATGAAGCTCTATCTCCTGACCCTCTCAACAGCAAAGAAGTGGATGAAGTAGCGAAAGCTAAATTGTGTAAAAATAATGGAATAAAGGAAAATAACAGTTATGCGATTGAGAACAATTATCATTCAATATCAGAGGATGGTGTAGTTTCTCTAGGGCCTCAACATGACAAGAGTTTTGATGAAGCTCTGATGTCTGATCCTGGTAGCTCCCAGGAAGCGGGTGGGGTAAAGAAAACTGGACTGTGTAAGAAAAGAGGAAGGAAGAAACAACATAGTGGCAAGATTAATGATGGTAGCTCTCTTGGAGCAGGTCTGGTAAAGAAAACTGTTGTGTGCAAGAAAAGAGGAAGGAAGAGGCAGCATAGCCACAAGATTAAGGCTGACAATATTTTGGATTATCCCATAATAAAAACAATGGATGGAAAATCTTGTTGCAAAACTTTGGCTACTAGAGGAAAAAATTCTGAATCACAAGCATCCAGCGAACCAAGAAGTATGAGATCTTGTAGACTGACTATAGAACGTGGTCGAAGAGCTGGGGAGATTTCTGCTAATGAAAAACAATCCAAAGGCTTAAGGACAGTGCTACACTGGTTAATTAAAATGGGCGTCCTTTCTCCTAGTGACATTATGCAGTACCAGAGTCCAAGGAATAGTGCAGTGGTTAAGGATGGTCAGATTACTAAAGCTGGAATTCTCTGCAAATGCTGCCAGAATATCCTTTCTGTATCTGATTTTAAAAGGCATGCTGGATTCAAGGTGCAGAAACCCTCCCTGAATCTTTTCTTGAAGTCCGGAAAACCGTACATATCGTGCCAGCTTCAGGCTTGGTCTGCTGAGTACAAGCTGAGGAGAGATGATCTGCAAACTAATGAAGTAGAGGAGGGAGACAAGAATGATGATGCCTGTAGATTCTGTGCTGATGGTGGTGAGTTAATATGCTGTGATAGCTGCCCATCTACGTACCATCAAGCTTGTTTGTATTTACAGGTATGTTAATAGATATTAAAATTTAAATTCAATGCCTCCTGAAAAGGTAAATTAGTGCTGGAATTCATATTTTCTTGTCACAAATTTGTCACGTTCCCCCAAAGGCTTCTCCTTGTTCTTTCACTGAAAGAAGGAAAGGTTCAAAAGGCACCAACCAAGAAGGGGAATTAATTCCATAGATTCCTTCCTCTGATCTTAGTTCATTGCTTTAGTAAACTAAATTCTTTGCTGTGTCAGAAATCATGCTGTACTAGCGACTATGGAACAAAATTCATCTCATGATATATTATAATCTATGCCATTGAGTTTAATTTGTAATTGTTGCTAGATCTGGCATCTCTTTTAATCATAAAAAATTGTTTCTCTCAAATTGCTCTACATGTACACCAGAAATCTGGAAATGTAACTCCAATGTGAAGCTTGACTAGCCACACTGAAAGTGCCAACTTCACAGGTAGTGCTGATATATCTATTTTCTCAATCTGTAATGTGTGATATAAATCGTCAGGTTCAGACATTTAATTTGGTTGTTTAATTTCAGTTGCAAATTGTGGCATATCCTGGGTTTCTTCTGCAGAAACATCAAATTTTTTAGTTTCTTTGGTCCAAGTAGGGTCATACATTTTAACTTTTCTGCTTACATGATCTTTGGAAATGTAATCTTATGCATTTTTATATCTAAGATACTTTTATGACAGTTCAAATTTCATATCGTTTAATGCAATGTTATATTTATTTCATTCAGGAGCTTCCAGAAGGCAGTTGGTACTGCCCTAATTGTAGTTGTGCTGTTTGCGGTTCTGTCCTTAATGCGCCAGGGGATTCAGGTTCCATTGCAACAATAGAATGCTCACAGTGCGAACAGAGATGTAACTCCTTCCAACCCTGTATTTAAATTTAGTTTGGCAGATAATTAATTCTATAAGCATTTAGTATAACTTTTTTCAGTATTCTTATCACTGATTTCTTGGATGGATTTACATTTTTTATTTGATCCTTTCGATAGCAACCAGGCTTTCATTTTAACACGTGAAAGGTTTTATGTTTTGACCCTTATGCTAGCCTTATAGTGCATGTCTTGTTAGTTCTTGTTTGTGTTAGTATAAACATACATGTATAAGCAAACATGCGTTGTGATGTAAAGTTTAGGTGATTGCGTACGGTACGGTTATCTTACTCATAGTTATTCATGCCCTATGCCATGTCATTTGTGGAGAAATCCGTGTCTATATATATATGAGCCAATTATGTTATTTTTTTGCTCAGTTTTTATTCGTAGTGCATGGTGAGGTGCTCTTGTTTATGTTCATTGGGTTGATGCCAAAATTCATCTAAGCCTATTTTTTTCATCATTTTACTGACTAGATGACGTCAAGAGTGGTGGTGCTTGATGTTGGTCCCAAGAGGGTTGACGCCCGCCAAGGGCATCAGTAAAGATGGTGCCTGTTGGAGATACCATGAGTCTCTTTTTTGGTTTTCACTCTCTTTTTGTTTGAATCATCGTTAATGCTTATGTATACGTAAACTCAGATATATACTAGCTACATATATAATGGCATACACATGCATGTCTACTTATGTGTTTATAGACAACTATTGTTGTTATTAAAAGTACAATTAGTTATTAATTTTTTGATTTCATGCTTCCCTAATGTATTAAAGGATTCATATTATGATTATTTGTTAAGTTTTAAGCTGAATATCGACTACTTGAATATAGCGAGAACTGTGCAAGGGCTGCTGCACCGGTGTCTGGGTGCAATGTTAAATAAGCAATGGTCCCACATCATGGATGGATGTGGTCAAAGAAGCTAGTCCGTGAAATTAAAATTAGGATTAAAACTTGAAATATGTTCCTTTACAGCTAAATTAATGTAATTAATAGATATTATGATTCATAGGAAGATAAATATTCTATGCATTCAGTAAAATAAATGTGTTGGAGAGAAGGCTACGGGGATTGATAGTTTAGGATTTAAACTATGGTATTATAGTAGGAGTCGTACTAGAAATTATGTAGGTGTGATTATAGATAAGAGTTTGAAGGATAATGTTATAAAAATTAATAAAATTGGAGATAGAATTATAACTTTAAAAATTATTGTTGATATTTAGATTATTAATATTATAAGTGGTTATGCTGCTCAAGTAGGTTTGAATATGTGTTCAAAATTAAATTTTAGAATGACTTAGAAGAATTAATACAAAAAGATACATCTTGAAGACAAAGTTTTTGTTAGAGGAGATTTAAATGGACATATTGGTAAAGAGTTGGATGATTTTAAAAGTATTTATGATGGCTATGAGTTTGGAGCGACTAATGAAGGTGTTAAGACTATATTAGATTTAGTTATAGCTTATGATTTTATAATTGCTGATATATTATTTAAGAAAAGAGATGAACATCTCATCACTTATAAGAATGATATCGTTAAACTTAGATTGATTATTTTTTTATAAGAAAAATAGATCGTTTATATTGCATATATTGTAAAGTTATTCAGACTGAAAGTTTATGTACCTAACATCGCTTATTAGTTTTGAATTTTAAGATGAAAGGATAAAATATAAAAAAATAAAGTTAAACGTTGTTCTAGGATTATATGAAGGCATTTAAAGAATACTAACAAAAATATTTTCGAGAGTCGCGTTAGATGGTTTGGCCACATAAAATGGCGTCCTTCCGACGACCCATTTAGAATAGGGTTGTTAAAATCGGGTCACGGGTTCGGGTTTAACCCGGAATTGTCACGGCACTGTTTGACCCGACCCGAACCCGACCCGCATAGTATCGGGAAGGTAACTTTCTCCGTTTCGTGCGCTCTTCGTAGCTGTTCGACTTTGCTCCTTGGACGACGTTCCCTTCCAATCGGATCGGAAGTTACAACATTTTGATCGGAAGCAATCAAGCAACGACGAGAGTTCGCTCGCTGTTTGTGAAGCCGTGAAGGTAACTTTACCTTTCGTGCGCTCTTCGTATCTGTTCGACTTCGCTCCTTGGACGGCGTTCCCTTCCAATCGGATTGGAAGTTACAACATTTTGATCGGAACTTCGAAAGCAACGACGGGAGTTCGCTTCGCTGTCTGTGAAGGTAACTTTCTTCCTTTCGTGCGCTCTTGACTCTTCTGTCTTCGTATCTGTTCGCCTTCGCTCCTTGGACGACATTCCCTTCCAATCGGATCAGCAATTACAACATTTTGATCGGAAGCAGTGACGGGACAGGAGTTCGCTCGCTGTGAACTGTGAAGGTCGTTGCTGTTCGACTTCGCTCCTTGGACGACGTTCCCTTCCGTCGGATCGTAAGTTACAACATTTTGATTGGAAGCAACGATGGGAGTTCGATCACTGTGAAGAACTTTCTCCATTTTGTGCGCTTCTTCTTCGGCCAAATCCTGTAAATATGCCGATTCGGGTCAAAACCAGGTCATTCTCGGGTTTCCGGGTCAACCCAAATCCGACCCGGAATTCGAATGGGTCGAAAACCAGGACTCGAACCCGACCCGTTTCGGGTTCGGGTTGACTCAAACCCGAAATTTTCGTGTCGGGTTCGAGTCGAGTTTTCAGGTCGTGTCCAATATTGACACCCCTAGTTTAGAAGAGTAGATGCATTAGATTTGGCTTATGTTAAGAAAGGTAGAGGTAGACCTAAAAGGACTTGGTTAGAAAATATTAGAAATGATCTTTCTTTATTCGATTTAAATGAGAATTTGACTCTTAATAGGATATAATGGAGAAAAAAGATTCATGTAGCCGACCCCACGTAGTGGGATAAAGGCTTGCTGTTGTTGTTTTTGTTGTAAAGTAAGATTCTAGATCTTAAGATTTTGTTTGTGAATGAGGAAGCTAATGTTATGTGAGAAAAAATAGCTTGTGATATTAAGAATGTTGAAGTATCAAAGGGAAAGTGGGTTATCACAAGGTAGACTGTCCTCTGGAGAAAAGAAACATTGTCAGGCTACAGGGATATTAGGAGCAGGGACAACAGAGGAGATATCTGGAAGACAATCAAGCAGGAAAAACTCTATTTCAGGGAAAACCAACAGTCCAAAAAAGCCACCAGCACAACTGAGAGGACAAGCATCAGATGTTAAAGGTAATCCAATGGTGAAAGCTAGAGTATTTGCCATCACACCCTAGGAAGCCAAAGATTCTGAGGAGGTAGTTATATGTATATTTTTTATTTCCAATAAATTTGACAGAGTTCTTTTTAATGCTGGTGCATCCTAATCATTTATTTCTAAAGAATTTTATTATGATTTTTTATTTGAGATTGTATGCTTTAAACCTGCCTTGTGTGTTATGATACCAATGGGGGATAATTTGCATGCCAATAGGATGTGTTTTCTGAATCTTGATATTCATGGTCGAAAATCTTCAATAGAACTAATTTTAGTGCATATTAAAATTTTTGATATCATTTTGAGAATGAATTAGTTAATTAAACATTTTGCTACAATTGAATCTTGGAAGAAAATGATAAAGTTTAATTTGCCAAATGAGAATACGTTCTATTTTCCCTGTGAGAAGAATGCAATATCCTTTCTTATTAGTGCTGGTGTTCTTAGCCCAAATGGAGGTGTTCAATAAAGATGTTTAAACATTATAAAATGTTCCAGTTATTTCAGAATTTTCATATTTATTTCTTGAAGAATTATCTGGATTATCACCTAAAAGGAAAGTTGAATTTGGGATAGAATTGCAACCAAGAATATCAACAATCTACAAATCTTTGTATAGAATGACTCCAAAAGAATTGTAGGAGTTAAAAGCTCAGTTGCAGGAATTGGTGGATAAGGGATTTATTCGGGCTAATAATTCACCCTGAAGTGCACCTGTACTTTTTATTAACATGAAAGATAGATCCATGTGAATGTGTA
The DNA here is from genome assembly GCA_019925795.1 of Dendrobium chrysotoxum. Classification (NCBI taxonomy): domain Eukaryota; kingdom Viridiplantae; phylum Streptophyta; class Magnoliopsida; order Asparagales; family Orchidaceae; genus Dendrobium; species Dendrobium chrysotoxum. Next base: position 19,904,413 of record CM034312.1, on the reverse strand, counting down.
TTAACTATAGAGAGTTGAACTAAGTGACCATCAAGAACAAATATCCATTCTCTCACTTAGATGACTTGTTTGATTAATTAGCAGGTGCTACAGTATTTTTCAGAATTGATTTGAGATCAGCGCATCATCAAGTGAGAGTTAAAGAAGAAGATATAAGTAAGATAACTTTTGAGACCAGATATGATCGTTTTCAGTTTGTAGTCATGCCTTTTCGGTTAATAAATGTTCATGCTATTTTAATGGATACGATGAATCGGGTTTTCAAGGACTACATAGATCAGTTTGTGATTATTTTTATTGTGACATCTTGATATACTCAAAGACTGATGATGAGCATGCTGAGCATTTAAGGATAATTTTGAAAACATTGAGGAAATCAGCTATGAAAAATATTCAAAATGTGAATTTTGACTCAGGAGTATTATCATCTTGGGGCATATTATCAGTTGTGAATGGATTTCAGTAGACCTACAGAAGATGAAATAAATCTTAGAATGACCTACATCATAGAATGTTGCAGAGGTTCGTAGCTTCTTCGGATTGACTGGATATTACGGGAGATTTGCTAAAAGATTATCAAAAACTACTATGCCCTTGTCCAAACTGATGAAAAATAATGTTAAATTTGAATAGACTATGGAATGTGAAAAGAGTTTTCAAGCCTTGAAGATGCATCTGACTACAACACCAGTGTTGACGATTCCATCAGGAACAGAAAGATTTTAGATTTACGTGATACTTCTTTGAAGGTTTTAGGATGTGTTTTAATGCAGAACATGAAAGTAATTGCATATGCATCGAGATAGCTGAAGCCACACGAAAGAAATTATCTTACTCATGATTTAGAGCTGGCAGCAGTGGTATTTGCTCTGAAAACTTGGAGGCATTACCTGTATGGAGTAAAATGTGATATTTTTTTACTTATCATCAAAGCTTAAAATAAATATTTTCATAGAAAGAATAAAGCTAAGACGGAGAAGATGGTTGTAGTTAATCAATGATTATGACGTGGATATTCAGTATTGTCTTTGAAAAGCTAATATTGTGGCCGATGTTTTGAGTCGCAAATCCACAATAATGATGAATTGGATGATTACTCAAGAGATTCAGTTGATCAAGCATATGTAGAATCTGCAATTGGAGGTTATAGATTCTAAGAATGTGGAATACTTATATCAGATGATAATAAAACCAACTTTAACAGATCGGATCAAAGAAGCTCTGAAGGTTGATAGTGAGTATCCAAAGTTAATGAAGCAAGCTCAATCAGGGAAGAAACCAAATATTTATGTTGTTGCTGATGAAATTATTAAGCATAAATCTCAATTGCGGGTGCTTAGTGGCCCAAAATTAAGAAAGGAAATTTTGCAGGAAGCTCTTCATTCAGGCTACACAATTCATCCAAGTAGTACCAAGATTTATAAAGACTTGAAAGTAATTTTCTGGTGGCTAGGTATGAAAAAAAATATTGCTGAATATGTTGTAATGATTTTATAATGGATTTCCCAAATCCAGAAAGGGACATGAAAGTATTTGGGTGATTATTGATAGACTGATAAAATCGGCTCACTTTTTACCTATCAAGTAACTTAATTCAGTAGACAAATTGGCACGCCTATATACCAAAGAGATTGTCAGATTGTATGGTATCCCAAAAGTTATTGTTTCAGACAAAGATGGTTGATTTACTTCTAAGATGTGAAAAATCATTCATGAAAATTTGGACACAAATCTGCACTTCAGTACAACATTCCATCCTCAAACTAATGGTTAATATGAAAGAATAATTCAGGTATTGGAAGACTTATTGAGATTATGTTTTTTGGATTTTGGAGGTAATTGGGAAGATCACAACCACTGATAGAATTTGCCTACAGCAGTAGCTATCAATACAATATAAAAATAACACTATATGAAGCACTTTATGGTAGAAAATACAGAACTCCTTTAACTTGGGTTGAAGTAGGAGAAATACAACTAATGTGCCAAGAGCTAGTTGATGAAATAACAAAGGAAATCAGATTGATTAGAGATAGATTGAAAGCTGCTCAGGATCTCCAGCAAAAATATTATGACCCAAAGCACAAATCAGTAGACTTTAAAATTAGTGATTTTGTAGTTCTGAAGGTTAAACTTATGAAAGGTATAGGTAGATTTGGGCAAGGAGGCATTGAGTCCTAGGTATATAGGACATTTTGAAATTATTGAGAAGATTGGTAAGGTTGCTTACATGCTTGCTCTTCTAGCTGACATGTTAGATATTTATGATGTTTTTCATGTGTCACTGTTAAGGAAATGAGTTACTGATGCGCATCCGAGAATTTCACATGATGAAATTGCCCTATAGAAGAATTTGACTTATATTGAGGAACCAAAATGAATAGTAGATTTTGATACTAAACAGCTCAGAAACTGTCAGACCTCGCATGATAAAGTGAAATGGAAATACAAACAAAAAAGAGAGGCAACCTGGGAGAATGAAGAAGACATTAGATTGAAATTCCCTCATTTATTTGATGACCGCTAAGACAATGAATTTCGAGGATGAAATTTCATTGAGGGGTGGATAATAATACCCAAAATTTTTAGAAATGATTGGGAGCATGAATTTTCTTGAAGCATATCCATACTTAAATACAAGCCTAATAATATCTATGCATTTCATAATATTTATACTTAAGTAATTAGTTGAAGTAATTAATTAATAATTAAGTTAATTAATAATTAATTTATTTTTATATTACTGTAGTAATCCCACTAAACTCAACATGCATAGGCATATGGCTTTGAACGGCTAGGATGGGCTAAACCACTCTAGTGGGTAAAGCACTAAAGTATTAATATATTAGTTTATATAATTAAGTAATCACTAGCTAGTTCCTTCATTTAGGGGTGTTAAAATGGATTTTCAGGTCGGGTTCGGGTCCAACTCGAAATTAACTCACCTTCAACCCCCTGACATGAACCCGTCTCTATTTGCAAAACAAGTTCGATTCCCGAACCTGAACCTGACCCATGTCTAATCCGGTTCCACCCAACCTGGTACGCCAACCCGTAAGGCTGTGTACTAGTGCAGGCACTAGCGTGTGCAGGCAAACAGACGAAGGGGGCGAGAGAGCGTGCAGCATGCAGGCAAGTGGGGGCTTGTATGGGCGAGCGCGGGTGCGACTACATTGGTGCGAGCGTAGGAGCGGCAGCCGGTAGCGGGTGCGGGGGTGACCGGGGCGTGATCTTAGGAGTGTTGTGGGCACGAGCGAGGGCGTTGCGGACTCGAGTGCGGGCACTGTGGGTAGGGCTGTCAAAATTAAGTCACGGGCCGGGTTTGGGTCGAACCTGGAACTGACTCAACACTAGTTGACCCAACCCGAACCTGACCCATTTTTGCATACGGGTCAGCTTTTTCAATCCAAACTCGACCCGCACGGGTTGCCAGGTTGACCCGACCTTACCCGCTGTGGGGTGAGGTGCCAGCTGCTGGACGAGTTGACGACGACGGCGGGGCTCGATGCGACGGTGGTCACTCGGGACAGAACATGCACTCAATGCGACGACAACGCATGCACTCGACGCGATGGCAGGTAAACGCGGTCAGCGCGTGTCACGACCTGGCCCGACTAGCTCGAATTAACAGGGCGGGAACAGAAAGTCGTACACTAAGCAATAAAATTTAAACATTTACCAACATAAACATAAATTAGATCTCATTCCATAATAACATAAAAGAGCCACTAAAATCAACCAACTGAAAGTTTCCAAAATATCCTCAAACCATATTCATAAGAAAAACATCAACTAGAAAAGTTCTAATAAACTTCAATAGACTTCTCGAATACAATCCACTGACTTAACACTTAATGGAAAATATAAAACCTCTCTTCCTGAGGCCCTCTACAACGATAAGTGTACTGTCGTTTTGTTGCCATCACTTCTCAGATGGTTCTCCTGAAAAAGATTCCCACAAACAGGGGTGAGCTTACTCGCTCAGCAGATAATTCATACTATTCATAAAAATTTGAATAAAACCAAAATAAAACATCTTTTTTTATAATAAAACGTTTAAACGACGGTCAAACTTGCATCAGTTCATAACAATAAATTTTGCATCAGTTCATAACAGTAAATCTTGCATCAGTTCATAACATTTCCATAAGAAACTTTTTCATATTATTCCCTCAATCATAAGCGTTTATTTAACCTTTCCTCAAACATCAATGTCAGTAATGTAAAGAAAATATATATAAATCATAAAACATATTATGTATAATGAATATTATATCACCCGTCTCGGAGGTGCCCATAAATTTTGTACTGATCAGGTACACATTTTCATATCATTTGGCCATTCCTTTACCATTGACTCTTTCGACTCCCTTTACCATTTGGCTCTTTCAAGCCCCTTTATCATTTGAGTACTCCGCATCAACATGCGCAATCTCATAACATCATTTATAATCTATGTTCAGTTAATCATATGCATAATAAAAAACAATTGTGGCTAAAAAAAAGAAAAACATTAATTCAAAACATGAGATTCTAACGTGCCGTTTGAGAAGAAATATAATTCATAAATCATTTGAACATTTAAATCTTAAATAATTGAACTTTTGCATAAAAAGAAAAACAACAAGATAATACATTAAATTTTTATGGTAATATGAATATCTACCTTAATCCTAGCACAGTGCTTCCTCAAAGTGTCGCTTTTCACACACTTCGTTCACTTTGAAATGTCACAACCTAATAATCATATAAAAGACATGTCACAAAAATATTTCTCTCTTAGGGTTTAAATTAAATTTCTACTTGTCTAAACTCTTTGTTTTTCATTAAGGGTTCCTTACAACAATTCATAAAATTTATATTATTTATTTTTAATTTTCGGATTTATTGAAAACCCTAAATTTTGGAAATCCTAATTTCATCAATTTCATCAAATTAGTATACCAAAATTATCCCTAAACATATCTTAATAATTATTTTGTTTATTTTTGGATTTATTTAATTAGAAAATTATGAAAAATAAAATTTCTTACAAACATTCAAAATTTTGCTTTAGGAACATTTCTAGGACTCATAGGAATCACTTTTGTGAAATCACTTTAAGAAATTTTAATTTTTAGGAAAAATTCTAATTTTTCAAAACTCAATAAAATTTAGGGAAATTTATTTTCTACCGTTAAAACATCATTATAAACATACCCTATTGATTTCGTAAGAAAATATGGAGTTTTTGCAAAATCCTAAAATCTTTCCTCCAAAAATTGTGAGATTGAGAGGGATTTACTTCAAAGAAAATATACCTTCTTCTCCTTAGTCTCCTCTACGATTCCCTCAAGTTTTCTCGTCGAAAAATTGTCGCCGGAGCTGTGGCCTAGCCTCCCCCGTCGCCTCTCCCGTCTGCCTGCTTGTGCGATCCCCTTCCCTGTTCGGTTTCGGCCGAATGAATGGGGGAGGGGTTTCGATTTTTGCCAATTTAGGGAGAAAGGGATTTCCAAAAGACCTCCATGCTCTCACTTAAACCACATTCGCTTTAGTACTTATGAGGGGTAAAATAGGCATTTTTGAACTTCTAATTTTTATCTCACAAAGTAATCAAAATTAAATATAAGATTTATATAGCAAATTTCTCAAAAATTTACGTAGAATTTTATAAAATTATTTTCATTAAATTCCGTTAACTTTGATTTTTCACTTAAGTTTCGTCGCGACGCATCGAAAAGCGTGCGACAACCTACAATCGTCATTTTCGGGTTTTACAATTCTCCCCTCTTAATAAAAATTTCGTCCTCGAAATTTAAAAGCAAAACCATAAATTAAAGCCATACCTTAGCCAAATAACTGAGGGTGGTTCTTCCTCATTTCTGATTCCTTCTCCCAAGTTTCATCCTTTTCTGAACCATGCCTGTATAACACTTTTACATAAGGAATTTCTCTATTTCTCAACTGTTTCACATCATAATCCAGGATTCTCTCAGGTTCTTCTATAAAAGTTAAGTCTGGTTGGATATCCACTGATTCAGTATTAATCTTCTAGGCTCCATCTGAAATATACTTCCTTAAAGCAGAGATGTGGAATACATTATGTACTCCAGTCATGTGTGCTGGTAGGATCAACCTGTAAGCCACCTTTTCAATCCGTTTTGAAATCTCAAAAGGGCCTACATATCTTGGACTCAGCTTTCCTACTTTGCCAAATCTTTTCACACCTTTCATTGGACTGACCTTAAGGAAAACAAACTCTTTAACCTCAAATTCAACTGGTCGGTGTTTGACATCATAATATTTCTTTTGTCTATCCTGTACTGCTCTCAATTTGTCACGTATCAACCTGATCTTTTCTGTAGCATCATCAACCTGATCTGCACCAATAATTTTTCTTTCCCCTGTCTTAGCCCAGCTTAAAGGTGTTCTACACCTTCTACCATACAAAGCCTCATAAGGAGCCATACCACTACTTGCTTGGAAACTGTTGTTGTAGGCAATTCAATCAATAATACATATGTCTCCCACTTACCACCAAAATCTAAAACATATAACCTGAGCAAATCTTCTAAGGTCTGGATGGTCCTTTCTGACTGTCCATCTGTTTGACGATGGAAAGCTGTACTAAAAGTAAGTCTGGTACCCATAGCTTCCTGAACTTTCTTCCACAATTTGGAAGTGAACCTCCATCCCGATTTGACACTATAGATTTAGGTTCCCCATGTAATCTGACAATTTCACTAACATAAAGGCTTACCAACTTCTCAACTGGATCAGACTGTTTGATAGATAAAAAGTGTGCAGACTTAGTTAACCTATCAATAATCACCCATAAAGCATCACATCCTCTTCTAAATTTGGGTAAGCCAACCACAAAATCCATAGCGATATCTTCCCATTTCGACTCAGGTATAGGCAAGGGCTGTAGAAATTCTTCTGGTTTCTGATGTTCAACTTTCACCATCTGATATGAAGTACATTTTGATACTGTATCAGCCACACTTCTCTTCATTCCTGGCCACCAAAACACCTCCTTTAAATCCTGATATATTTTGTTACTGCCTGGATAAATGATATAACTAGAATAATGAGCTTCTTGAAGAATTTCTTTCCTTAAGTCATCCACATTTGGTATGCACAATTTACCTTTATAACGAAGTAGTCCTTCTTCATCAAGCTCAAAATCTTCACTGTGTCTCACACTAACCATATCCATTATCTTCTTAAAATCTGCATCATGTGGTAAAGCTTCTCGTACCCTTTTTGGAAAGGTTGATTGGATAATAGTCTGATTCAACATTAAAATCTCTGTATCATTGGGTTGAACCACTGAAATCTCTAACTTCTCTAGTTCCCTTATCAATTCCTGCTGCTGAGCAATCATCCAGTTTGCACTGCCTGAATTCTTCATGCTCAAAGCATCTGTAACTACATTTGCTTTACGTGGATGATACCGAATGTCCAACTCATAGTCTTTAATGAGTTCTAGCCAGCTCCTCTGCCTTAAATTCAGTTTCTTCTGGGTGAAGATATACTTCAAACTCTGGTGGTCAGTAAAAACTTCGCATCGAACTCCGCATAAGTAATGCCTCCAGATCTTTAAGGCAAAAACTACTGCAACTAACTCCAGATTATGGGTTGGATGATTTCTTTCATGATTCTTCAATTGCCTAGAAGTATAGGCAATGACTCTTCTATTCTGCATCAGTACACAACCCAACCCTTTAAGTGAGGCATTACCATAAACCTGAAATCCATCTGACCCTGAGGGAATAGTCAGTACAGGAGCAGTCATCAAACACTGCTTTAACCTCTGAAAAGCTTCCTCACACTGAGCTGTCCAATCAAACTTCACTGTTTTCTGAGTCAATCTGGATAGTGGCATAGCTACCTGTGAAAACCCCTCAACAAACCTTCTGTAGTAGCCTGCCAATCCCAAAAAGCTCCTAACCTCAGTCACTGTAGCTGGTCTTGGCTAATCTGCTATTGCTTGCACCTTATGCTGATCCATAGCTATCTTCCCGTCAGTGATCACATGCCCCAAATATTTTACACTCCTTAGCCAAAACTCACATTTGGATAGTTTGACATACAGTTCATTCCCCTTCAAGGTTTGCAACACTGCCCTTAAATGATTTATATGCATCTCTTCATCTGGGGAGTAAACAAGTATATCATTTATGAATACTATCACGAATAGATCTAAAAATGGCTTAAAGATTCTATTCATGAGATCCATAAATACTACAGGGGCATTTGTCAAACCAAAAGGCATCACTTTAAACTCATAATGCCCATATCTGGTACTGAAAGCAGTCTTTGCTATGTCTTCCTCTCTAATCCTGAGCTGATGATACCTTGACCTCAAATCAATTTTTGAAAATAGTGAAGCACCTTCCAACTGATCAAATAAGTCATCTATTCTTGGGAGAGGGTACTTATTCTTCACTGTCAATTTGTTCAACTCTCTATAGTCTATACAGAGCCTTAGACTTCCATCCTTCTTTTTCACAAACAGTACATGAGCACCCTAAGGGGAGGTACTAGGCCTGATGAAACCCTTCTCAAGCAACTCTTGCAGTTGTTCTTTTAACTCCTTAAGTTCTTTAATTGTCATTCTGTAAGGAGCTTTAGCAACAGGTTTAGCTCCTGCCACTAACTCAATAGAGAAATCTATTTCTCTATTTGGAGGTAAGCCAGATAAATCATCCAAAAATACTTCTGAAAATTTCTGAATAATAGGGATGTCTTTCAGTTCTCTTTCTTCCTTCTTCTCTTCCTTAACATAGGCCAAAAAGTCTTCATAACCTTTCTTTAATATTTGAAAAGCCTTTAGGGATGACACAATCACAGCAGTTACCTCTTTATCCCCTTGAAATTTGAACTTTCCTTCTTCAGGCATACAAAACTTAACTTCCTTTTTGTTACAATCTATAGTCACGAAGTGGCAAGACAACCAATCCATTCCTAAGATTGCATCAAATTCTCAAATTCAGATAGAGGTAATACAATCAGATCCGCCTCTAAGTTCTTATCACAAATTCTCAAATTCACTTGACATTTATGCTTAGTTTCCATATGATTTCTATTAGGCATTAAAACTGACAATGATCTAACCATAACTGTTGGAAGTAAATTGACTGATCTAATAAACTTCTCAGAAATGAAAGAATGTGATGCACCAGTGTCAAATAAAACTCTAACGGGTTTGTCACACATAAGAATTGTCCCTAATCATAAACAAGTTACAATATTCATAAGACATATAATTATTGTTCATTCATATCCATTCAGTGTTCATTCATATTTATATCATAAAAATTATTCATTGAAATTAATTAAATTACGCACCTGTAACACATCAGGAGATCCCTTAGCTTCTTGCTGGGACAATCCATAGATTCGAGGTTGAATATTCTGACGATTCTGACCTTGAAAAGGCACAAAAGCTGTAGACTCCACAGCTCTTAGTCTACCAGCTGTCCTCTGAAGATTGTTGCCTGACCTGACCTCTGAAGCAGATCTCTGTCCCAAAAGAGGACAAGACTTTGCCATATGTTCAGGCTGATGGCGCCATAAACAAATATTAGTGCCTGAGAGGCACTCTCCCTTATGCATTCTCCCACACTTGCTGCATAAAGTAGTAGTTGAAGCACTGCTGTCAGAGTTGCTAGATCTGGGCTTCTTCCTAGTAGAAACCCCTGACTGAGAAGACTGAGCAACCTGGGAGGGCTTTGACCTGCCCTTCATCTTCCTTTTCTGAAAATCCCTTCTTTTCAGAGTTGCTTGCATGTCCATTTCAATCCTTCTGGCTCTTTCCACCAAAATAGGATAATCCTCAATTCCAAAAGGAATGAGAGGTTGTCTTATCATGTCCTTTAACCCATTCAGAAAACGATGACATTTCTCTTCAGCATTGGGTATCAGATGAGGGGCATACCTGGACAACTTTGTAAACTCCTCCTCATACTGAGAAACAGATCGATCTCCCTGAACCAATCTGTTGAACTTATCCTGCATCTGTCTCCTGGCTGACATAGGCACATACCAGCCTCTGAATACCTTCACAAACTCCTCCTAAGTAATTTGGCTGCTTGGTCTTCCTCCAAAGGTCTCTTGCAACTGACTCCTCCACCACCTTTCAGCCTCGCCATCAAAGGCATAAGCAGCCAGCATCACTCTCCTATCTTTTGGCCAAAATATGCCCTCCAGTATCTTCTCGATTCGTATTAGCCAGTCCTCAGTCTCTATAGGTCCGTCACTGGAAAACAACGGAGGCTTCATATCCTGAAATAGTTTCAGGGTCTTGTCCATGGAGTGACTTCTACTTCCACTGCCACTGCTCTGAGTTTGGGAGGTCTTTATCATCTGAGTCATTGCTTCAATCATCTTAGCAAATGACTCCATAGTTGAATTATCAGTATTCCTCTAAGGTTCAGCTACTACTGGTAGCTTCCTCCCTTCCTCCACATCAATGCCATCAGTGGCATTCTGCTCAGTATTCGTATTCCTGAGATAAAACACAATAATTATAAGGCAAAAATTCATATAATTCACATTCCTTACACATTCTAAGACTCACACAATTATCCTATAGGCTCTTTCATTGATCATTATTAAACCTTTTTCTTTGATACCACTCTTGTCACGACCCGGCCTGACTAGCCCGAATTAACAGGGCGGGAACAGAAAGTCGTACAGTAAGCAATAAAATTTAAACATTTACCAGCATAAACATAAATTAGATCTCATTCCATAATAACATAAAAGAGCCACTAAAATCAACCAACTGAAAGTTTCCAAAATATCTTTAAATTATATCCATAAGAAAAACATCAACTAGAAAAGTTTTAATAAACTTCAATAGACTTCTCAAATACAATCCACTGACTTAACACAATAGAAAATATAAAACCTTTCTTCCTGAGGCCCTCTACGACGATAAGTGTACTATCGTCTCGTTGCCATCACTTCCCAGATGGTTCTCCTGAAATAGATTCCCACAAATAGGGGTGAGCTTACTCGCTCAGCAGGTAATTCATATTTTTATAATAAAACGTTTAAACGACGGTCAAACTTGCATCAGTTCATAACAATAAATCTTGCATCAATTCATAACAATAAATCTTGCATCAGTTCATAACATTTCCATAAGAAACTTTTTCATATTATTCCCTCAATCATAAGCGTTTATTTAACCTTTCCTCAAACATCAATGTCAGTAATGTAAAGAAAACATATATAAATCATAAAACATATTATGCATAATGAATATTATATCACCTGTCTCGGAGGTGCCTATAAATTCTGTACTGATCAGGTACACATTTTCATATAATTTGGCCATTCCTTTACCATTGACTCTTTCGAGTCCCTTTATCATTTGGCTCTTTCAAGCCCCTTTACCATTTGAGCACTCCGCATCAACATGCACAATCTCATAACATCATTTATAATCTTATGTTCAGTCAATCATATGCATAATGAAAAACAATTATGGCTAAAAAAAAGAAAAAATATTAATTCAAAACATGAGATTCTAACGTGCCATTTGAGAAGAAATGTAATTCATAAATCATTTGAACATTTAAATCTTAAATAATTAAACTTTTGCATAAAAAGAAAAACAACAAGATAATACATTAAATTTTTATGGTAATATGAATACCTACCTTAATCCTAGCACAGTGCTTCCTCAAAATGTCGCTTTTCACACAACACTTTGTTAACTTTGAAATGTCACAACCTAATAATTATATAAAAGACATGTCACAAAAATATTTCTCTCTTAGGGTTTAAATTAAATTTCTACTTGTCTAAACTCTTTGTTTTTCATTAAGGGTTCCTTACAACAATTCATAAAATTTATATTATTTATTTTTAATTTTCGGATTTATTGAAAACCCTAAATTTTAGAAACCCTAATTTCATCAAATTAGTATACCAAAATTATCCCTAATCATATCTTAAAAATTACTTTGTTTATTTTTGGATTTATTTAATTAGAAAATTATGAAAAATAAAATTTCTTACAAACATTCAAAATTTTGCTTTAGGAACATTTCTAGGACTCATAGGAATCACTTTTGTGAAATCACTTTAAGAAATTTTGATTTTTAGGAAAAACTCTAATTTTTAAAACTCAATAAAATTTAGGAAAATTTATTTTCTACCGTTAAAACATCATTATAAACCTACCATATTGATTTTGTAAGGAAATATGGAGTTTTTGCAAAACCCTAAAATCTTTCCCTCCAAAAATTGTGAGATTGAGAGGGATTTACTTCAAAGAAAATATACCTTCTTCTTCTCCTTAGTCTCCTCTACGATTCCCTCAAATTTTCTCGTCGAAAAATTGTCGTCGGAGCCGTGGCCTAGCCTCCCCCGTCGCCTCTCCTGTCTGCCTGCTTGTCCGATCCCCTTCCCTGTTCGGTTTCGGCCGAATGAATGGGGGAGGGGTTTCGGTTTTTGCCAATTTAGGGAGAAAGGGATTTCCAAAAGACCTCCATGCCCTCACTTAAACCACATTCGCTTTAGTACTTATGAGAGGTAAAATAGACATTTTTGAACTTCTAATTTTTATATCTCACAAAGTAATCAAAATTAAATATAAGATTTATATATCAAATTTCTCAGAATTTTACGTAGAATTTTATAAAATTATTTTCATTAAACTCCGTTAACTTTCATTTTTTACTTAAGTTTCATGGTGACGCATCGAAAAGCGTGCGACAACCTACGATCGTCGTCTTCGGGTTTTACAGCCCAGACGCGGTGACGGGTATACCGGGCAGACGCGAGTGCCAGAGTGTAGGCAGGAATCGGGATTTTTGATTTCGACATTTCGTGTACAACGAGTTGGAATCCGGGTCAATTCGGGTAATTCCCTGGTTTCCGGGTCAATTCAAACCCGACCCGATTTTTGAAATCGGTCGGTTTTTTAAACTCGAACTTGACCCATTTCACAAACTGGTTGACCCTAACCCGAAATTTTCGAGTCTAGTTTGAGTCGGGTTTTCGAGTCGTGTCAAATATTGACACCCCTAGCTGTGGGCAGGAGTGCAGGTCTACTGCGTGCGCGGGATCCTTTGATATTGGTCATTTTGGGTTTCTGAGTCAACTCAAATCTGAACCAATCTTAGAAACGGGTCACGACATCAAACCTGAACCCGAACCTGACCCGTCTGGCAAACGGGTTGTCTTGAATCCAGAATATTTCTAGTCCGATCTGGGTCAGGTTTTGGGTTGGGTCAAATATTGACACCTGTACCTTCATTCGAACAACTGCTGCTTGTCGAGAGCTACAAACTATGTGCATAGAGGGAGCAGGAGCTGTCGCGGGCTATTATGGGGGAAAATTTAGCAAACAGGGAGGGATTGTAGTTAATTGCTGAAATTAATGTTTGCTAAAATCAGGTAAGGGTTGTTGCTATTTGCTGAGCATTGTAAGGAAAAGAGGAAAGAAAGGAATGAAATAAGGGAAAAGAAAGGAAGGGAAGTAGGGGAAAGAGGTTTTAGGAGAGGAAAGAAAATTTTGGGTTGAATGAGGAAGAGTACAACTGAGGTAAATTTAGAAGGTTTTTATATTGCCTATTTTAATTTATTTGAATACATGTATAAATGAAGCAATTTATGCTCTATGTTGTATACAAAAGAAAAAAGGTAGGTAGGAGAACAATTTATAACGAGTTAAGATGTTCAATTTGTAGTGTAAGAAATGAGAGCATTTTTATATACTTGTAGTAATTGTAGTAGCAATTATTTTATATTGAGCATGTTGTTTATCACTGGTTCATTTGAGATAATTACTTGTTATTTGAATTATTTGATAAAAACTACATGCTAAAATGTGATTCTACAGAATGACACTACGGATATTAATTATGAACATCTGAATGTTAATAAAAAGGCAAAATGAGAAAACTCATATTATGGGGGATAAGCCCATATAATTAAAAGCGAAAGACCTGACAAGGTAAGCCTTAGGCACAGTATAGGAGGTACTCGATTCTCACTTCTAAAAGTTAGAAAGTCAGACCTAATCTTGAATGAAAGAGCTTTCACTTTTAAAAGTTGGGAACTCAGACTCAACTTTGAATGAGAGAATTATAAATATGCAAAAGCATATAGTCATCATATGATTTACCTAAACTATTAGAAGGTAAACATAATAGGAAATATGAAAAGTTAATTATGTATTGATTTCTTGTACAACTTATGATTATTATAAAAATCTCCATATTATTTACAATCGACAGCAAATTATATGTTACTTGTTTCTTGCACTATAATTGTGTATTTCATTAGTTTTAGCTCATTAGCAGTGGTTGTACTGCAGAAAAGAGGAAAGAGCCAGTGGGACTCTTGGTAGGAGAGTGACTGCACTTTTGTATACATACGTTTTGATTTTTTTTATAAATTAGAGTAGGAAGCTGTACAACCAAGCTTTTGGGTATGTATATTTATTTAAAAGTTTAGTGAAGCTCTGTATTTTATTTAATGCATTTTAAATATGCTTCCACGTATGAAATATTGAGATAAAATTTAAGACTTAAAAAAAGTTTATTATGTTGGGATAATCTGAATAGATTATTTCCTACTCGCCCGATTCTTATAGAAGTAATTTATGATTGTTGACGTATATTTTCGTGTTGACCCAACCCTGATCGAGCCATTCGAGCCCGATTGGGCTTGATTGGGCTCGATTGAACATCGTCGAAGCAAAATTGACCCAAATTGGACCCTAATTAAATCAAATTAAACTCAATTAAATAAAATTAAAGTCAAATCGATTGAATCAACCCAAAATCAGCCAAATCGAACCCAATTGAGCCTCGTTGAACCAAATTCAATGCAAGACGACATTGATTTTAGCTCAATTTCGCAAAATTGACTTGATTGGACCCGACTCGGACCCAAATCGACCCAAATTGGTTCGAGTCGAGTCCAATTCAGACTCAATTTTAGCTCCAATTGATCCAATTCGGGTCCAATTTAATCCCAAACAGGTTAAATTGGACTTTTTGGCCCTTTCTCATCATTTTCCCAAATCATGAAACTCAATTTAAGGGTTGAGATTCAAAGGCCGACTGCTACAGGTCTTTTCCCTCTGATTTCTGCGGCGGAAGATCAGGATATCGCGCATAAAATCCTATCTCATAACAGTGCTTCGTTCCTCATATAGAGAGTGTGGAAGATGAAAAGAGCTATTCGACCTTGAGTGCTTGGTGTGTCCAGACCGATAGCAGCAAGAGAAGGCGGAGGCGGAAGACTTCCACATGCTTTGTGTGTCTGACCTTGTCCAGGTCCTGAGTCGACCGTGTGCCTTCTTTGTGCAGTCTTGCTGAGTGAGAGAGAAGAGTCATTCAACTCTTTTGCGCGTCTGATCCAATTGAGAGGAGGGAGGACTTATTCTTTGTATATTGATGTTAAGGGTTCAAATAATAGCTTGCTGCATGCAAGTGCGAATGAAGCTGTAGCTCCCACTTATCATCAATAAAATTTTAAATTTTCCTATAGCTTCCCTCTTCGCCTCCTAAATTTGGGCATTTATTTCTTTTACTTCATCCATAGCATTGTACAAGAAACCTATAGCAGACTTCTCTGCATCCACCATCCTCAAATCTTGCACTAGTGGTTGAGTGGTTCTAATTGTATACATGAGACTTTGTCAAAATCTGTCATTTAGAACAATCTTTATAACCTCTTTCCCCTTAGATTTTCTTTGCCCATATACAACTCAACCACTGTGTAGAGATAAATATAGATTCCAAAGGTTGCATAGCATCCAATATACACTGTAATGTCAAATAAGCGGTAAAAAATCTTGTTGCTGCAGGCCTTAAAATTTCTTTCTTTGAGAATTTTCTCATAAGTGCCAAAACCTAAGAATGGTTGTAAATAAATTTAGTTATCTTCTTTGCTTTACTCAGTGTATTCTTGTGCTGAGGTAGCTCACCAAGCTGCTCAAGAATGAGATCTATATAATGTGCGGCATACGGAGAATAATATAAATGTTTCCTCTTCTCCATAAGTTTGGTCCCTGCAACCCTATAAGCACTGACATTATTTGTTACCACTTGGGCTATCAAGTGCTCTCCAACCTCCTAAATAACATTGTCTAGTAATCCAAAGATAAACTCAGCATCCTTCACCTGATCAGATGCCTCAATTGACTTCAAAAATATAGTGTCATAAGGATTATTGATCAATATGTTTATTAAAATTATATTCTTCGTATCTGACAATTCATCTGACATAATAGTTACACCTGTTTGAGGACAAGTCCTCTTAATTTCCTCAGTGCTTTTCTCTGTATTACCCAACTCCTCCTTCAAAATCCATATTCTCAAATCATACATGGATGGAAGTTTTAGCCCTCTCCCGTAGGCTCCAATTGAACAAATCATGTTGTAATAAGCAGGTGATGTTGCAACATTAAATGAGATTGCATTCTTATAAAAGAATCTGCCTATATTCATACATACTCGTATCCGTGCCTCCCTAGCATTCTTTGGGGTCATCCTCTGTGCAGTAGGGGGCCTATCCTATGATGTTTGCACCATGTAATGATCCATGGGACCCCTTGCACCCTTAGATGGTATGGATTGCAATGAAGAAGATAAATCACGACAACTGTGCTCACTCCCGTAGTAAGAGCCCACATCGACTCTATCCTTAAACTGTCTTTGTGCAAGATGCTTTGACATTACAGACATATTCATGTATGCTTTTATCTCCTCCCTAACTATATCATGCACTTTAGCGCATGGTGCAACATTTTTGTATTACTCAAATAGGTGCTCCTTCATCATAGTCACACCATCTTTCACTATTTTCTCACAGTAATTACATTTCAAATATATGTATGTCTTGTCGCTGCCTTCCACGTCAACTTGAGTGCTATGTTTCCATGTTGGATCATTCTTATGACCCGATGCAGTTTTATCTTTGCCTCTGACCATCCTTTACATATTCAATCAACACGAGAAAATAATTAGCTAAAATATAGATTAACGGCTTATATCTTGAGCTATAACTTCCTCTTTTTTTGTATGAATTGATGCAGCAAAAACCTCTTAGTAATTTACAAAGTTCTTTTTTTTTAAACTTCATTCATTCACATGTATATGTTTTGTAGGTGACAAGGAAAAGGGAGGAGAATATAGCCATAGAGTTGGAACTTCAAAAGCAGAAAGTTTGTGAAATAGAGAAGCATTCCATGGGATGGGAAATCTCAATCCATCTAGCTACTGTTTCTTCATATGAAGACAATCGTTTCTTAATTTTGCGTGTAGCACGACATTGCTTTTCCCCTTGTAAATTCAACAATTTTAAACATTGGTATCAATACATGATTTGTAAGGAAGCTCCTCTAAGTGAAGCTCCTCTAACTAAATATTTAAAAATATAAAACTAATGCTCAGATTTTAAGATGCCAACTGTAAGTCAAGTTTATAAATATCTACATCATTTTACCAAATTAAGCTAAGCTTACTTCAAAATTTAAAGGCTCATGATTTTTGCCTCAAAGTAAATTTAAAAACTACAAAACTCATCCAAAATCAAATTTGTATTGAATATCCTAGCCCAAAATTTCAACAATCCACACAAGTTAATATTCCAATTGATCGTTGATTGTTCTGAAGTTATAAATGTTTAATGCTTTGTGAAGATAAATATAAAGATCAACATAGGGATTAAATGATTAATGGCTTTTTAATCTACATATACCACAAATCAAATCCTAAGTGTAAGCGCGTGAATATTAACATACTCGAGCTATCGATGAAACACTTGAAATGGGAGAAACTGCCGCAGAGAGCAAACACCCATCGTTACTTCCACCTACACTAACTGGGCACGTCGTCGAACGTTCCTGACTTCCGATCCAACAGGGCACGTCGTCTAGCTGTCTTGACTTTCGATCGCAGCTGGAAAGTTGTCGAAGAAGGCGAAGAAGCTTTTAGCGATCGTTCAAAACTCTACCTTACGTGCGGTCCAGCAAGCGAAGTTGAAGTCGACCACACCTGGAAACTCATTGAAGAAGGCAAAGATGCTTTTAGCAATCATTCAAAACTCTACGTACGTGCGGTGCAACAGACGAAGTCGAAGCCGATCGCACCTGGAACGTTGTTGAAGAAGGCGAAGAAGCTTTTAGCGATCGTTCAAAACTTTACCTACGTGCGGTGCAGCAGGCGAAGTCGAAGAGCAGGAACGAAACGAACGAAAGGAAGGAATGAGGTGTTCACTCGATATTAGATTTAGGTTTTAAATAATATATTCTCTTTATTTTGGAGGCAAACGCCTCGCTGAAGTGAGGCGAGGCACGCCTTTGTTGATTTGAGGCGTACGCCTCATGGAGCAATTGCCTAAGCGCCCACCTCGACGCGTTACAGGGTCGAATTGCGCTTGAGGCGCGCCTCTAGTTGCACAATTTTAAACCATGCTTAGAAGTGCTGATTCTCATTTTTGGTGTGAAAAAAATTTACCCCGATTCCTAAGTTTAATGAACACAGAATGCAAGACAGTTATTCCACTTTTGCAAGAAAATATTATTTTATCTCACAAAAAATAGTTTTGTTTAGATAGGTTTGTTGTAATTAAGCGCTTGTCTTGCTTGGATGATTAAACAAAAAAATAACAGTATGAGACAAAGAACTTGAGACAAAGAACTATTTTATGTCAAAAAATAAATTTAGCTCACGATATGCTCATCCAAAAAAATTCCATATAAACTTAAAATTTATAGTAGCAGGTGTGATATAGTCATTTTACATGTGCCCTTGCCCTTGTGTGGGAAACATGATTTTTTTTATATTTCCACATGTATCTCTCGTGTTTGCATATGTAGTTGCATGTCTGGGTCGTGGCTACCTATGTTTGGGCCATATTGGAACCTAATTTTACCCTAAAATGCTTTTGACACATTTTTTATAGCGTTGGACCCATGTTAGAGCATATTAGAGCAATGTCCGTATCTGATATGTGTGCAACATGGACATAGAAAACGTTTAAAACTGTTCGTGCCTTTTTGGAATTTCTTTTGAGGAAATAACCGTGGCTTTTCTAGTAAAAAATTAATATAATTTGCTGTTAATTTGACTAAATGACTGCATATTTAATCTCACAATAAAATTATCTGTTTTATATCTTCTAAAAAAGTAAGTTCTTATTTCTTACGATATTATTGACGAGCCATTCAAATGAGTGTAGAAAAATTATAAAATTTGAATATTATTTGATTTTGATTTTCATCTAATAATAGCAATATATTATTATTAGATATGAATAATCAATATAGGGACCCTTCTGTTTAGTTGCCACTACTGTGTTGATAAGCCATAAGATGAGTATGCAAGCATAAATTTCATATTTATTCAAGAACAATGAGAATTTCCAATATCATGCAAAGATCAGCAGTCATAAGTGTTGCCAATGTGTGTTTGTACTTCTAAGAAATTCTTGATGAGCAGATTTGTTGATGACTCATGTGACTCCAATCACTGGCACTTCTAAATATTTTCAGTAACTGAGCAGCATAAACTCCATTATTCTCATAAACAAAGAAATCATAATTAATGCACCCAAGTGATTGGTTAATTGAGTTTATCCGGGAGTCTCCTGTTGAAGCTTTGAGCATCTTTTTGGCTTTTTCCTGTAGTATTTTTTATATAGATCCTTGTTTTCATAGTAGTCCTACAACTATGTTACTGCAGATCATGAAACGTGCATTAAGGATAGGATTAGATGCGATGCAGTCGGAGCTAATATGTGGTTTTGTGGACAAAAATGTCTTCAGGTATTCTTTTTCATTGAAGTACTTTTGAAATACAACATGTTTATGCACCACAGTTAGATTCTTGTTAAGCATCTCAAGCAGTTTTTGTATTCTGCAACCATAAAATGTTTGATTGCATAATGATGTTGGAACAAATGAATGGAAATGTTGGTAATTTCCAATTTAAACTGGGCAAAACAACGTCTCCGTTTACATGCTACCGTGCAGATACAGGATATTCTAGAACAAGCACTGTTGCGGTAAGAAAGTCACATGAAAGAGAAAATCCTAGCTGCTGATTGCGTTACAATAGTAAAGTGATATGAATAGAGAAGCCCTAAGAGTTGATTCAAATCACAGTGCAAAAAAAGTCAAAAGTTAACAAAAAAATTGGAATCTTAGCTACAGTGCAATACATGAATACAAGGAAATAATGTAGTTGAAGTCCAGACAAGGCAAACACTGACTATAGTAACTTATTTGCAACAAGCAACAGGAGTTGACATCATCACCATTAACATTCACCAAAACTAATGATAACGAGAAATTAGCATAAGGATGACTAGGCAGAAACAATGAATCGGATGTTCTGAAAAGGTGATTGGAAACAATTGAGCTGGGGAAGAATGAGAGTTGAATTGAGATAATGTGCGAGAGAAAACCAAATTCGTCGTTAATTGAAACATTGGAGAACAATTTTTGTTCTTGTTGGTTATAGTCCACCATCGATTATAGTCCACCTTCGATCACCACCCTACTGTTGATTACTAACCTGACGTCAGCTGCCACCGTGACCACTACCGCTAGCCCCATTGCTAGAGCTAGTCGACATCATCGCCACTACCATAGACGCTTTACACGAATTTGTTTTACCCTAAACCAAAAGAAAAAAAAAATCTCCGCATTTGTTTTACACTCAACCAAGCACATTTAAATTTACTTTACATTGTATTTCTTTTTTATCAAACCAAATATCCCATAAGCAGATCTTGTTAGAACTATTTTATTTCCTACAAGGTGTTCTATGAATCATCAAAAGTTGGCCAGTCACATGAACGCACAAGATATCTGCATCTAGTAGTGGGTGCAATCTCATTAGTTAGAACAATATAGTAACAAGATGAGTATATTTGTTTGGTAAGGTATTCCATTTGAAATTGTTGGTAGATGATGTTCGAATAAAAAAATAAATAATATAATTATATACCCATGTCAGATAACCGAAGCACGTTGCCACGTTAAACAGGCACGTTCCCACGTCATTGAGATAATTGTTGCCTCAGGCGTGTAAAAAGAAAGCAGAATCAAAAAAGAGTCTTATGCATTCTATTTTGGCTCTCGATCGTTGGCTCCCGATTTTCATTCTCAAGCCTACCGGTCTCTTGTTGGTGTGTATCTGGAGCCAAACGAACAACTTTCTTGTTCGTCTGCTCCCGATTCCTCGCCTGAACCCCGCCTTTGTTCTCTTTCAAGCACAATCTCGTCTCCAAATACCTACCTGATTGCGACTAGGTCGCGATCCGAGCCCGAGCGGTCGCTTAATGCCAAGCCTCACCTGCGACCGGACCCGAGCCACCCGATTTCTCACCAGAAGCTGTGCCAATGCCTCCGCCTCCTTCCCGTTTGCGACTCATGTATGATCCAGCCTCCCTCCCATTTGCTCCGAGCTCAAGCTTCCCATGCGGAACCGAATCCGGCCCAGACCCCTGCAAGCCTCCTTCCCGTTCGTGACTCAAGCCCAAATTCGGCCCAGACTCCCGCAATCCTCCTTCCTGTTTGAGCCTCTTCAACTGTGTTGAATCTGACTCTGCCTGGCACCTTTGATTTCGCCTGGCACAGCACCTAATTAGACCAATTTCTCTACTATTTGAAATAGTGTGAGGGAAAAGAGGAATTTATTGAATGCTATTATTATTATAATTAATAGCAATAATAATTATTATTGATAATAATATTATTAATGATAAAAAAGGGGAAAATGTCGCGATTACTGTAGTCGCCAAAATAAAGAAGATAGAAGACGTATTCTGGGGTTGATATGTCCCCCGAAGTCCTTGGTCGTCAATTCGATCCTGCCGAGTGGACCCAAAGGGCAAATGTTCTCCCCAACCTCCCCTCGCGGAAAGGGGGCTTTGAAAGGCTACCGAAAATTCAGGAAAGCGCCAAAATACCGTGAGTGTCAAATTAGAGCATCAAAGACCAATTCCGGGGTCGATTTTAATCCCCTGAAGCCCTTGGCTGTTGAATCCTATTCGGCTGGGCGGACTATAAAGGGCAAGTGCCCTCCCAACTTCCCTTCGCGAGGAGGGGACGTCAAAAGCCTGTCGAAATTACGAGGCGAAATTGACCCGGAAAGCTGTCAATTTTGCCTCTAAAAATTACCGAATTTTCCAGGGATTATTAAAGAATGATTTTTTAATTTAACTAACCAATTAATTTTTAAAGTAAATTAGTTTAAAATTAAATCTCTCAATCAAATAAAATAATTAAATTAATTTAATTAATCTTTTTTAAACTAAAATTTTAATTTAATTGAACATTAATTCAAAAGATAATTGAACTAATTAATTTAAAACTAAAAATCTTTTAATTAACAAAATTAATTAATTAAATTTAAAATATTAAATTAATTAAGTTAATTAAATCGAGCTTTCATTTAATTGATTTAATCAATTTCAAATTTAGTAATTTCAACTAACTAAAATAAAATTAAATCTTTAATAATTGATTTAAAACAAACCTAATTGAATAACTAATTTAAAAAAAAAACTAAAATTGAATTAATTGAACTCATTTAATTGATTTAAAAAATATATAGATTAATCAATTTAAACTAATGAAACTTAAAATTTCAAATTAATTAAATTAATTGGATAATGAATTTAAAACTTAATTTAAATAATTAAGTAATTTAAAAATATTAACGAGCTAAGTTGCCAACAATGTTAAGAAAAGTGTGTATGAATGATGTAAATACGATGACATTATCTTTTACTCTCACCGTGCCAAGAATAATGCGTATGGGTCTTTGTACCTGCATGAAAACTTTGCAGATAGGATTTCCTTGCAGCGTTCAGAAAGATGCCGATGATAACTTGTACTTTTTCGGTAACATAGTCTTCTTCCACAACACACCACGTTAAGGAAGACGTGTATAGGATCTTCTACTCCCACTGCGTCAAGAAAGATGCATATGCTTCACTTGTATGAGAAATACAGAAGCAAAATAAGATTTCTCTACCGCATCAAGAAAGATGGGTATAAGCAGTTAAGCAGATGTGTGAGCTTTCTTTGTATTAAGCCTTGAGCTAAATGGTGACGATGAGATGCCAGGGAGTGCATGGCGAGTGGATGAGGTGAATTCATCATATCCCAAGGATTCTTGGTAATAGCAAAAAATTTTGATTCGTCCTGCCTGTCATCCTTAAGAAGACCTGATTCTTTTAATAGTTGTAAATATGATATTGATTAAGGAAGTAAATGTACTGGAAATTTATATTAATGAGTCAAAAAACGAGAGTACTAAAGATTCATAACTAATAGGTTTTCTTGACTAGAATATGTGATTAAGTTGCCCACCTATTTAGTTTTGATCCATGATGACAGTTTTTTTCTTGATAAATTAGAAGTAGCGTTTCTGTTTCGCTGTGTTATGTTTACAGAACCTGCTCTTGTTAATACTACTGGTTGATAAGACTTTGATACAAAAGGAAAGTTTTTAAAGATGGTGAATAATAGGTTAAATTTCTCATACTGATTTTGAGCGCAATGCTCCAAAATTCTTGCCTTCATTTGTCAAGGCATGCGAGCTTTGGTTTTAGCCATACTTCACATAATTAAAAATATTTTATGTAGAAATACAAAGTGTTCCATAGGTTTAAGTTTTTGGGTTGAAAATGGGCTTCAATATTGGTGTCTTTGTCTCAAATTTTATCCACCTTTGGTTCATCCTTCTTAGCAAGTGGTATCAGAGTTGATTGCTCAACTAGGATCAAGTGGGTGATGCTATTTTTAGCTCCAATGAGTCTTGGTTAGCATCTATTATGGTTCAGCAATTTTCATGCGTAAGCGATTCCTACAAAAATCCATGTAATTGAGTGGACTCTTGAAGCATGATACTTATAAAGGCTTTCATTTGATGGGGCATGATGGTGATATGGTGAGCTTTCACGTGAGGAGGAGATTATTAAGGGCATGGAACTTTGTTTTTAGTCCCACATCGAATAGTTGAAAACTATGTTAGTATGGAAATACCAAGTGGTTGGCTCTCACCCATAGTCTAAATATTTTGGGCAAAAAGATTTGAGCATTAGTACATTTTGGCCCAGCATTAATTTTCATTTGGTTCAAGCTTTCTAACATTCATCTAGTTAAGAAATGAAACGACAATGATCAGTGGCTTTATATTATTCTTTCTTTTTTGTACAATGATATTATCCTGATTAAAATTAATCAACTGTTTTTCCGCATATTCCAATGTTATCACATTCTTATTATTGTGATAGGTCTACACTGGATTGCACTCACTTGTAGGAGTGACGAACTGCATGAATGATGGATTGTCTTGGACAATTTTGAAATGCAGTCATGATGATAAAAAAGTTCACTCTGCACTGAAGACTGCTCTGATGGCTGAGTGCAACATAAAGTTAGCTATTGCCTTGTCAATTATGGAGGAAA
This sequence comes from Dendrobium chrysotoxum, assembly GCA_019925795.1. Taxonomy (NCBI): domain Eukaryota; kingdom Viridiplantae; phylum Streptophyta; class Magnoliopsida; order Asparagales; family Orchidaceae; genus Dendrobium; species Dendrobium chrysotoxum. Next base: position 19,879,971 of record CM034312.1, on the reverse strand, counting down.
GCTTTCTTCCCATGTGTGACCCCAGAACTGGCAAAAATTTGCTTCCTCTAGTCATATACAACTGGGGGTGAGATTTTCTAATATCTTTTTGTGAAGTAGTTCTTCATACATGGCCGCCAATAATAATGTTTACTGCTGACTAGTATTTCACTAGAGTTGTATTTGCTGTATATAAAATTCAGACCTGCAGCTATCTATTACGTTGCATCATTGTCAGGTCAAACATGTCGCAAGTGAACTATCAAGGATTTTATACTGTGGTCTTGGAGAGGGATGATGAACTCTTTTCTGTTGCTTCAATCAGGTAAAAGCTAAATGGAAAAGACTTGCACCCTAATGAAATGGTTCTCCATGCCCACTCTTTAATTTGATACTCATTGCATATGGAATCATCTGCTTTTTTCAATTCAAATCTACAGTTCCATTCTTTCCCGTAATTTCCTGTGCTTGTCCCAACTACTTTAAATTTTGAATGTCTTCTGCTAAATGAGATGTGAAGTGTTGGTAACTTCTTACATTATTTTCAGCCATCACACGGCAATTCTGCATACATGGGATCGCTTGGGAATAAGAGCTTTTGTCCTATGAAAAATGTTTGATGTGCTGTAGTTGTCTAATGCCCTTTGCCTAGGATTTTAGCAGCCTGCTTTAGAATTGGTTTTCCATGGGGATTGTGGCTGATGAATATGTTTTGCACTTGGTTATTAAGCTAAGCACGCTACTTTCTTCTTGCACTTTCTTACGAGAACAAACGTTGAACTGGGACTGCTGTACGCTCATCAGCACAAGTAATCTTAGGAAATGGCTTGAGAAAAAATAAATAGTTCTCTTGAAGGTGATCATTACATTGTATGATTTGCGAGATTCGCTTCCGGTTGCATCCCATCATGACCTAATTCGCTAAGCTATTTTTAACTAATCTCAAAATGACATATACAATAACTTTTGTACGCTTAACTAGCCATAGTTTATTTCTAGAGAAGCAGCAGTTGCCTGGATAGGCCAACAAAGCTTGTGCCTAATGATCAAAGGGATCTTGTAGTTCCCTAGATTAGCATCATTGTGATCATCACTTTCCTTCTATCATCCACTAAAATGAACATACAACTTAACTAGAGGGTAACCTGCTGTTTGTGCAGGATCAAATTTTTATATTTTTAATTTAATATTTTTTAATACGATGATTATTCGAGTATAAAATATTTGATTAATTTTGTGCTATTCAGTCAATCAATATCAATTATATTCATGTGCAAGATAACAAAGTTTGAAGTCAAAGTATAATATTTGTGAGTATCAAATTCTAAAAAAAAATTGATTTATTAATCACCGTGTGAATGATGTTCTCCATATGTTAAAGTTTTCTTTAAAATGCTTGTGCTTTGCTCATCATATTATAAATGTGAGCATATTAGAGTATTCATGCATATAAAATGGTGAAGCGAGAGAACTTATGCGCACACACACATATTACTAATCTAAGAAAAGTTTGGAATATAAAAAAAAGCAAATGAACATATTTTTATGTTCTAAGAAGATACGACAATTGTTTGATCTACTTGTTTCGGAGAAAATTGTGCAACTATCATCTAATATCTTATGTCAAACAATGAAGATATCTTTTGTGATTGCCTTTAATAATCAACCTGCCTAGATATTTAAAATTTCGTTCACTAATATCACTATAACAAACTATTTTCAAGGCACTGAAAGAACCACTCTAATTCTAAATTCAATTTAAAATATAACTATTGAAAATAAATACCTTTTTCTTGTAGCATCACATCCATGGTACATGTTTTCCCTACATTCACTCATTTATTTCTAGTAGATGAAATTGTATACATTTATTAAATGATAGGAATAAGTTATAGCATAACTCAGTGAGTGTATCATGTAGAGCTGCAAATGAATCGGGCCGAGCCTAGTAGGTGCTTGTTCATATTTTAGCTTGTTTATTATTATCTTGTTCAAGCTTGGTTTGAGCTCGATTCTAGATTTTTTGTTTGTGTTCATGCTTGGTTCATTTAAAAGAATAGATGTTCATTTTTGGCTTGTGTTTGTTTCATGTTTGGTTTATTTATGCTTATCGAGCTTTAAACAAATGAGTCTTATCAGGTCTACTAACAAACAATCACCTAGAGCCTGTTCGCGAACATATATAGGGAGTGTTTTAGATCTACCAAACGAGCATGTTCACCAATAAACGAGCTTATAAATCGATTCTTCTTATAAACAATTTTGTTCATGAACACTTTAAACAAAAAACACTGCTAACATGAACAAATTCCTCTTATTTATGAACGAATTCATTATATTGAAATATTATTACATAAAAAATGTAATTAATTTTTTATAAAATAAGAATAATTATTTGAGTAAAACTAAAAATTATGTGAAAATATACAAAATAAAGATTTAATCAAGGGTCACGAGTTTTAATTGATATTGTTCATGAACATAAACAAGCCAAACGTATAGCTATTCAAGTTTGTTTACTTAACAGTTGAGTATTTCAAAAATTGTTTAAACTTGTTTGATTACTTAAACAAATAATCATGAACGAGTTGTAATGAGTCGAGCCAAGAGTAGCTTGTTGAACGCTTAGTTCATTTGTAGCCCTCATATAATGTTTCCAAATTACAGTAATGTGAATGAATATTGGAACAAAATAGTTGACTGTCTTAAAATATAAAACAATAAAAAATTCATTTGATGGTTAATTCATTTTCAAGATGATTTTGCAATCGACCTTGAAGCATTCAATAGCATAATAATTATATGAATAAGAATAAAGCATACAATGTCTTATTTTTTTGTAAATAATACAACTGTCACATGAACCATTATCTATATAGTATCAATTAAGGTACTTTTTTTTCATTTCCTTTTTCAACTTATGTGCGCAAATAATTTGCATCTCTAACAAGTGTTATAAGCGGGTGAACTCCATCAATCAAACATACACATGCAAGCATTCCTATATAAGTCATTACTTTTACAATATCCATATCATTCTATATTTTTTATGTTAACATTAGATGATATGACAAGTGGATGCTAATTGAAACTATCATTCATTTTGATATGATCAATCTCTTTTTCATAATAGAATTAAATCAAAATTGAGTTTGTATTAGCACTTGAATTAACAAATATGAATAACAATTAATTATTTGATTTAGAACAAACAACATTATTATTATAAATTAGAAACATGAGTACTCACTTCAAATTTAGAATTTTTTTTCTTGTTATTCACTCATTGAGCTCCATTTCCTTTGTTTTGATACCTATAACAACATGCCATCTTATTATTTATTAATATATTCCTAGTAATTTAATTAATCTTTGATTTAATACATAACAAATTTTATTTTTGCTCTTCTAAACTATAACCTATGTATGTAATTATATTAAAAATGTTCATATAAAATCTTTTAATTTAAGAATACTCTCACTTAAACATAAAAATCATTTCCCATTTGAACAAAATAATATTTGAATGATATTTTAAATTCAATATTTCATTAATTCTAATTAAATTATATTTATAATTTAAATGCATACCTTGAGCTCAAAATCCTACCAAAATGATTGTGTGGCCCCATCTTGCTCTCATTCGAGTCAAAGAGGAATCAGTTGAGAATGTTACAAACAAGCATGTTGACAGAGAAATGCGAGAGTTATCATGAGGATTGGTAATCTTGGTGAGTGCATGAAATCGAGCTTAAACAAATCAGAGTTTTTCTTTCTTTGAAGCTTTAGGGTAAAAAAAGTTTAAGTTAGATTTTTTGATCAAGATACCCTCGATTTTTATTTTGTTGTGCAAAATCATTTATTTAGTCTAGTCTTTATTTTCAAAGGTATCATTTTGGTTGGATTTTGAGCAGTAATATTTAGGTATTTTTTAAATTAAAACTTTTAATTTATTTCAAATGAATATGAATAACAATTGATGCATTTGATTTAGAAGAAAAAATGTTATTATTATAATTTAGAAAGAGTAAAAGATCAAAATAGTTCCCCGACTATTAGTAAATGCCAATTTAGTCCTAGACTTTCATAATGCTCTAATTTAGGCCCCCGACTATTACAAAATTTCTTAATTTGGTCCAAAGGTCAAAAGTAATGGTTAAAGTTAACCCCAATAGTTAAATGTAAAGATATTTTGGGTATTAGGGTGTATATGAGATTATATTATTATTTTTATATATTTTTCATTTATTATATTAAAATAAAGACAAAAATGATAGTGGAAGTTAACAAGTTTATTAATTATTCAATCTTGTTATGTAGTTGGTTAACTTCTATTATGATTTTTATATTTATTTTAGTTTAATAAATGAAAAAATATATAAAAATAATAATATAATCTTACATATACCCTAATACCCAAAATACCCTTACATTTAACTTTTGGGGTACTTTAACCGTTACTTTTGGTCTTGGGACTAAATTGACACTTTTTTTAATAGTCTGAGGATTAAATTGGGACATTATGAAAATCTGGGATTAAATTGTGCATTTACTAATAGCCGGGGGACTATTTTGGCCTTTTACTCAAATTAGAAATATAAGTACTCATCTCAAGTTTAATTTTTTTGTCTTTTTATTTAAACCTTAAGTTCCACTTTTATTTTATTACCTATAACAACTTGTGATCTCATCATTTATTAATATATTCCTAAAATTTTAATTAATCTTTAATTTAATACAGAACATATCCTTTATTTTTGCTCTTTTAAACCTTAACCTATGTATGCAATTATATTAATTTTGTTAAAAGTTAAATCTCTTAATTTAAGAATACTCACTTAAATATAAAAATCATTTCCATTTGAACAAAATAATATTTGAATGATATTTTAAATTTTATATTTCATTAATTTAAATAAATTCTAAATTTTCTAATTTAAAGTATATCTTGATAATCCTGCTCAAATCCTACCAAAAGGTTACCTTTGAAAATAACTTAATAAAGGATTTTGTAAAACAAAATAAAAATATTGAGTTTAATACTTTCATGACAAAAAAATCTTCTGTTTTTTTTTTACCCTAAGACTTTGAAGAAACAAAAACTCCTACTTGCTCAAGCTCAATTTCATGCACTCACCGAGATTGCCAATCTCATTCATAATTCTATCCAACTTAGAATGGAAGACCAACAAATGCGCACTACATCCAACTCAAAGCTGAGTAGATTTCATTCAAACCACCCAAATGCCCTCACATGAGTTACAAGCACATGTGGTTGAGCTTGACAACCACTTCCCAGACAATTCCATCTCACAGTCTCTCTATCTCTCTCCCCGCCTCCTGCCACGTTCTCGTCATCATGCTTACTTGCCTTTCTTTGTTGTCATGCTTGTTTATGATATCATTAACCTATTCCTCTCTAAATTGAATGAGAGCAGCATGGACCCCCCTTTCCTTCCTCCTCTCATGCCAACTTGTTTTCCCAATCCCTCTCTATCGGCCTCTCATTCACTCTGATCTTCCTCTCGGGATTCAAAAGTGTAAAACCCCTCTTCATCTTCCTCGTGGTGGAACTGACCAATCAGTTCAGCTGAACTGATTGTAGTCAATTCAATGTTTTTTTTTTTGGAATATTACAATCTTGCCCACTTATAAAATTTGTTCCTCAAAATTCACTCCCTATTTTAGTTATAGCATGTCATCATAAAATAACTTAAACATAGTTACTCCCTATTTTAGTAAAATAACACCATCTTAGTTTCATTTAGTATAAGTCTTAATATTGAGTAGATAACTTAATGAAACAAAACATTTGATATAACATCATAAAGTACTATGTAATTGTCATTAACAATATTTTAAATTATTTTACTTTGTCCACATCATTTTTCAAGCTTGTGTTGAGTCAAAATATAAACCCGTAGTTGAACATTTTGCCTTGATTGCTTTTATGTTGGAGTTGAAATTATCAATTTCATTATATTTTGTTTGCCAAAATTCTATTGTGAAAATACTCTGTTTGATTTCACCTCGCTTAAAGTCTTATAACCAAGTGTAGGGCAATATTTTACTATATATCCAGGTTGATCATACCAGTAACAAGTGTTGGAGCCCATTAAATATTGCACCCTTATGATATCTATCACACTTAGTACAAGCGTCCATAATCTTACTAATGTATTTTTTGGGTATTTCAAAATCGCTCGAATTGGATGATTTTTTAATACACCACTCGATAGCAAGCTCACACCTAGACCTATTATTCTCTCACGTTGATGAATTCATGTTGGTCATGCCATGACCTCTTCCTAGTGATTCTCGATCATGACAACTTTTTGTGCATCGTCTCGAGCTCCTATCGATGCCTACCCTTGCAAACTTTTGTTATGATTCCTTCACACGTGCCCTCTAATGACATTATGGTTCTGTACCCTAGGCCATGATTTAGGGCCTACCATTGTGATTTTTTGCGCTTCAATGTTGTCGATGCCAAATCCTGTGCCCTAGTTATTTTCTTTATTTATTAATTTTTTAAGATTATTTTTTATCGGTTCCAATCAAACACAAGAAAATGATTTCTTGAGTTTAAATACAATGAACTACAAATATACTGCATTTAAAATTCCGTTGAATTTTAAATATGTGCAACCTAATAGCCGCTAACCAAGTAAACAACAAAGAATATATTAGGTTGAGTTACATTCCTATAGATAAGCTTGCCAACCAAATGATGATAATGAAAAGCATTTTCAAATGTTTCATCAATCTCCAATGATTGCTAAGTATCCATGGGAGAGCAATAAGCTTGCGCCCAATTAGATTAGTTTTTTAAGAAAGTTTGATTATATTTCCTTTGGGAGAGGAGAACGCCTTCCCTTTTATATGCAAACTTGATGCCAAGAAAGTATGTTAAATGCCCTTAGGTCTTTAGCGGCAAATGTCTTATGAAGATATTTCTTTTCTTCATTTATGTGTAGTGCTGCATGAGGTACTAAATCTATCCTCATAAAGCTTTTTGCTCCACTTCTTTCCATGTTTCCTTTGGACACTCATTTTAATTACCCGTCTTATGGGGTGCATTTTAATTGCCTGTCTTTGACACTCATTTTAATTACCCGTTTGATGGGGTGCATTTTATACCATCTTGTACACATTCAAATAAGATAAGTCTCTTCTCCTATCTTATCTTTAGTGGATATCATTCACATTATCCCTCCAATCTAATCATTCTTCAGTATGTTCTTATTTTGTCATATATCCATTTAAATATAGTCATTTCCATCATATTTAATGTGGCTATTAGTTTCTCTTTTACTGTTCAACTCTCAAGCTATTAGAATATAACTGGTCTGACTATATATATGTTGTTCGGTATGCTCATAAACTGTTTCTATGGAAGATTTATTCACATTAATCTGCATTACTGTGGCCTTAAATGACGATCATTTCAATTGCACTTCACCGAATTTTATGCAGGGTGCATGGAGCCACTTTGGCTGAGATGCCTCTAATAGCAACATGCATTGAGCAGCGTCTGAAGGGAATGTGTCGGCGCCTTATGCACGTGATTGAAGAGGTTGATGCTCTGGTTATTATTTTGTTCTTAAGTTCTATTTAATGGTCCAAGTGAACAATGACTTCCTGTCACACGTTTGCATATTTATGATGAGGGGTCTTCCAATGTTTGTTTAAGAGTTAACATTGATTGCAGCTGTAAAACTTACCATTAGTTATCAAAAGGTTATGCCAGCCGCATTCTGACAGCAAAAAGTGATTGTAGCATCTGTAGTACACTATTCTAGTCAAAATATAAAAAGCATAAAAGAATTTCACTGCCATATTATTTTTCTTAATTTTAAGTAGTTTAATATAAAAAACAACCTTAAAAAATCCAATGCATTAGTCTACTCAGCAAATCATTTTTAATTGTTTGACATGCCTTCCTCAGATTGAGATGGTTTTGACGAACATGGATATACTTGGACAGTCACTATATCCTACAATTTGATGCAATGTTGAGAGTATACCTTTATACATTTCTTGTTCCTTCACAATGCATATAGAATTGTAAGATTTTGTCACTGAAACTGACACAACTTTGTTCATTTTTATTTTTTATTTTAACTTTGTTCATCAATTACGATGTGTGTGGTTGGGTAGGTTGTGTGTTTGCATACTACATATGCATTTATTCTTACTCTTGCGTCCACTTTTTTCCAGCCTTTCGTCCACTACATGGACATGCATAGATACAGACAAATAAGCACACATGGGAAAAGAGAGGTTATATTTTATATTTCAAGACAGCTTCTAGCAAAATTGTTATCAATCATTTTCTAACTAAATGAATAACAAGTGAAACTGCTTTTCTATGATAAGTACTAGGGAACCAACTTCAAAACTTATTAAGTTACGGTTTGGCTCATATTTTTTTTTTACTATCATAATGTAATTTTTCATGCTTAGAAGTTTCAATTGTTTTAATTTTTCAAAAATTTAAAGAAAACTAACTTTGGGTGAAGGTTGTTAAGACACTTATGATTTCTTCATTATTTTTAATCTAAAATCACATGATCATAAAATTCAGCAAAAATTTCCTGATATGCAAATTAATTTATGACAGTGTTGGTCTTGCATTCCGACGTTTCTTGCTTTGTATTAGTATTGTGTGTGTAGGTTAAGCATGTGATAAAATGTTTCATCTGTGACTGCACAAAAATGAGAAGATCAAATATTTGATTATAATCATTAATTTTATTAATAATTGCCAATCGGATGCGCTCTTCATATTCATATCTTATGGGTATAAGTAGTAAGCATCTTTTATCTCAGTTTGAAAAAAATTTCGTAAGTCATTTTTCATGGTATTTGATCCATAAAGCGTGTAAGTTTGTTCTTAAACTTTATCTTGCGAATATTCCGTATGTCATGCTTCTCAGCCTGACATTTTTTTTCCATATATTAGATGCTGAAATCATTGAAGGTTGAATTGCTAGTTCTATCGGCCATGCCAGGCTTAGTAGAGACTTGGATATCAACTTTTGGATTCCAACACATTAATGATATTGACAAGAAGAAACTAAGTGGTATCAACCTGATGACATTTCCTGGAGCAACGTTGTTGAAAAAGAACCTGTTTGAACGTGAATGCAGTGAATCAGGTACTTTTTGCTAAAGTGTACATCAACAATCAAGGCATGAGTCTCTCCAAATTATTGTGTGACTTTATTGTGTAACATTCTGCATTTACTTCAATTTAATTTAGAATAACTTATATAGAGTAGTTTCCTATTATGTATCTGCTATTCTTTTTTCTCTTCATTGTAAAGTTCTATAAATCCAGCAATAGTCAATAATGCAGAACCACGGCACCTCAAATTACCTTCTGTCAAAAACTTTTGTTATGGCATCCGATCCTTGATTCTTTTCTGCGCTTTCTCTCAAGCTCTCCACTTTCTCCAAAGTTCTTTCTTTGAACTCTCCCCCTCCTTGTCAGTGGGAGCCTATCCTTACCTTCTTGGCGTTTCCTAGCCACCAAGCATTGTGAATCATGCAACAAAATTGGAAATGTCACAAAATTCTGCTGATCTTGATCTCCATCACAGACATCGACTTAGCCTTTAAGCCAACTTCACAACTCATTGTAAGTTAAACAATCAGTCAAGTTGGATCATCGATTCAGGGGCATCTCACCACATTATCTTACACCTTCAAGACATCTCAATTCATTTATATTATGGTGGTCATGATGACATTATAGTGGCAATGGGAAAATCATCACCATCTACATTGGCTCCTCATCTCTTAGTTCTAATAAATCTTTCAATTCAATAATGTTTTATGTGCTCCCCAAATTAAACATAACCTTCTTTTGTCTCTCGAATTTTCTCACAAAACACAACATATATTGAATTATTTTCTCATCTTCTTTTAAATGACCTAGCCATGGTTCATCCTTGGTGTGAGACAAGAATGGTACATGTGTAGGAGTGGCTGAGCACAAAACATCCATCCTCTGTTCAAATTCAAGTATTCACAGCTACTCCCATCACATTATCCATTATAAGTATTCCTTTCTGTTGACCTTCGTATGTTCTTCGCGACCAATTTGCTCAAGTGTGATAAGAACGATGATTAACTGATGCGACGTCCCATGAAACAAGTTCAAAAATGCTTTGACGATGATTAACTGATGCGACGTCCCAGTCGTGAAACGAACTAAGCCAACGTGCCCGGGGCGTCGAAATCGCCAAAGAAGGGCCCTCAAGATCAATAAGATCAAACATAATGAAAATGACAAACTAAACAGGCGACATCACGCAAAAAGTAGCTCAAACATGGTTTGTTCACAAAACAGACTACGTCAAAGCATCCAGAATGTTGAAATTACTCGAAAATGGCACCCTTATTGCTTGGTTTGCCACATAAAGGTGAAACTTAAAATTTGCCTTCATGTGAGACAATGGCATGCATTTTGAGGCACACGAGGAATGAGGAATTACTTGAGGATATATATATTAAAATTATTTTATATATAAACACACACACATGTAGATATATATTTAAATATTTTTTATAAAAATAATAATATAATAAATCAATCAATTATTCAATCCCATTCAAATCCTCGTATTCTCAAATCCCAAAATTCTCGTATTGGTACCTGTGATGTCGTGTGAAATTGCTTCAAGCCTCGTTCAACTTGCCTCAACTCTGTCCATCATTTAATACAAAAAAAAGCCTATAAAAGTAAGTAATCCACAACTTCTGCACCTAGTGTTTTTTCCTCTCATGCTTCTACCTAGTTGTGCAACCCTTGTCTCTCTAAGACACTAATGTCAAAACTCTTACTCCTAGGACCTTGCACGAATTTGACAGCATGCATCCCCTCCTCCCTTCTCCACCTTCGACTCTACCTATTTATGGCATGACACTTAGGTTGACACCAACCCCTTAGCACTGTTGCATCTAGTCGCGACATGCTTCTCTCCCTCTTTTCACACTCCAAATAGGCCACCTTCTCTTTTCTCTCCAAGCCACAGTGTTGCCTTCTACTACACTGATTTCCACCTCACGGTTGTTGACCTCCATACATACTCTACAAATAGTGAAAGTGAGTATGACAAGAATGACAATAAATGGACACGACGTCACCTATAGCTTGTTCAAAACACCTTCATGTCGCACAAAATCACTCAAAACTGTCTGTTTGCAAAACATAATGCATTGATGCGTTTAGAGCATCAAATTTATCAAAGAAGGGGTCGTTCGCTTGCTAGACAATTAAGTGAAGGTTGGCGAACATGGCGTTGATCAAAACTATCTAAATGATATTCAATCATGAAACAGACTACACTGTTGCACTCGAAACATCAAAATTACTTAAAGACTCGTTGCAATCAATTCGAGTGAAGGTGGTTGGAAAAAAATGATAGACTATGGGCATGATGTTGTGTGAGTCGCCTGAACACGTCTGATTACGAAATGAACTATGTTGTAATAATCGAAACATTAAAAATGTTTGAAAATGACACTAATATTGTCTAAGTTGCCACAAGAGCAAAACATGAAATTTTGCTCACACGTAAGTCAACGAAATGCAAATCGAGGCATAAGCGGCAGGAGAAATTGCACGAGGATTGATTCATTTTCTTTTGATTCATTTTGAACAGTATTTTAATTAAAGTTATATATATAAAAGAAAATTCTATCCTGTTGCGAAGCCGTCAAGTCCAAATCTGTCATTTTCCTTATCCCTGCAAAAGCAAAAAAATAAATTATAATATGTCGACTAATTAAAAAAAAAAGAGAAAACAAAATAACAGACAATTTTTTTGAATTGAAGAGATACATCTCTTCATTAAGCAATCAAATTACTATCGATCCGGCCCCACGTCGCCAAAACGACGCATTGTTTCGCTCAAATAATTGTCATCCAACATTTTTGATCAATAAAAGGGCAGGAAACTGAAGAGAAAGGCTAACGTTCATTTTGTCTTCCTCACAATCCCGTTCATGAATCCATTCCTCTTATTCCGTGAATATCTCTGCCTCCAATCAATCACTATCCGCCTCCAACCTTCACTTTGACCGCATATGCATATCAAGTATTGATCTACCCGATCACATCTTTGCGTGTCCTTCACTCTTCAAACTCTATAGCTGTTCGCGCCCTAGACTTGCCAATCGGTCTCCGCTCTAGACCCTACGCTGCCCGATTATGGATTCCGACGCCCCCAACTCAAATGCCCTTCGCCACCTGCCAACAAACACGAATCCAATCGCACGACACCCCTAGCCTCTTCCGTCCACACGCCTTCCGAATTCTGTTACATGAGTTCAACCGCACAAACACTAGCTAACCTCTCCACCTCTTCTATTCACGTGAGCATACCCGTGACCTCACGCCGTCGACCTTACTGGTCGGGAAGAAATTATCAGCAAGTGCCGTCACGACCTCCCGCGAGGGGAGGCGATGCTGGGAGGCTGCCAAAATCCCTTGGAAGATTGCAAAATTTTTTTTTGGAGCCATTAGAGAGAAATTTTAAGATATTTAAATCTTTTTTTTAATTACAATTAATTCATTTAAAAATTAATTGATTCATCTAAAATTAATTGATTCATCTAAAAATAATTCATTTCATTCAATTAATTAATCAAATAATGAACTAATTAATTTTAAAATAAAGTTAATATTAATTCCTTTAAAAATTCTCATTTAATTAATTGATTAAATTCGGACCAAAATTTCATAATTTAAATTAATTCATTTATTTAATTAATTCATAAATAATATTAAAATTTAATTAAATAACTAAGTCATTTAAAAATAATTAATTTTTTTTAATTAATTGAAATATTAATATGTAATTAAAATTCATTAATTAATTAAAAAAATGAAATGAAATGAATAAAATGATAAAAAAAATGAAAATGACTTTGAGATTTTATTAATTGAGCAACGTAATAATACATTATACATTTAATTAATTCATTCAAAAATAAAATTTAAATTAATAATTCCTTTAATAATCCATCGATTAATTGAGCTCTTATTTAATTAATTCAATTAATTAACCAAATTAAAAATTCTTTTAACTACTTAATTGACCAATATAAAACCTTTTAAAATAAAAAAAATGCAAAAATAAAAATATTTGCACTAACCAACTCAATGACTTAAACTCAACAACTCTCAACACAAACAATACAATAACTCTCAAGACTATCCACAACACATCTGTAAGCTCTCCAAAGTCTCTCATGTACCAGCTCCTGCAACAAACAAATGAAATTCAGTAAGCATCCCAATTAAATTAATATCAAAATAAATTCTAAAGCAGGAAAAAGAACAAGTGTTACAATAAGCTACAGATAGAAGGTAGAACGGGCTACTAAAAATAGAACAGTGCTGGAAGAAAAAAGAGCAAAATACTGTAGCAAGAAACTCTAGTGTCACACAATAACAACTGTTGGCTAATAAGTGTCGAGCTAGTAAACAATTGAAAAGCACAGTTTAGTGTCAAATTAACAAAAAATTGTTGTTCATAAACAAACAAATAATAAAATCTCCGGGCAGTTTAGCCTATAGGGCTAAATTGTAAGACCTACTAATGAGCTACTTCTAAAGGGAATAGTAAGACTTGTTCTACCCAAATAATTAGGTAACTTTTAATGGGAGTCGTGAGACCTATTATTTGGGAAATGAAATATCAAAGTCTCAAACAAACGGGCATCTTAATATAAAGGATTAGGTTGTAAGACCCACTTTTAGGCAACTTCCAAAGAGAAGCTGTAAGACCTACTCAAACAATTAAATCCACAGACAGCCTTTGCTGTAGACCTAGGTTATAAGACCCATCTTTGGGCAACTCTTAAATAGAGTCGTAAACCCACTCTAAATTAAACTTCAGGCATCTTCCAACATAAATTGTAAGACTTGTTACTTGAGAGAAACTCCTCTCAAATTAAATTTGAACCTTCGGGCAGTTTAGCCTATAGGGCTAAATTGTGAGACCCACTAATGGGCTACTTTCAAAAGGGAAGCAGTAAGACCCGTCTTATCCAAATAACTAGGAAACTTTTAATAGGACTCGTGAGACCTATTATTTTTTGAAAATTTTCTAAATGAAATATCAAACTCTCGAACAAAAAACTAAGGGGCATCTTAATCTAAAGGATTAGGTTGTAAGATCCACTTTTAGGCAACTTCTAAAAAGAAGTTGTAAGACTTACCCAAATAATTAAATCCTCGGACAGTCTTGCTGTAGAGCTAGATTGTAAGACCCATCTTTGAGCAACCTATGAGTAGAGCTGTAAGTCCCACTCTAAAGTAAACCTACAAGCAACTTCTAAGAGAGTCGTAAGACCTGTTAACCAAATTCAAAATTAACGGGCAGCTTAGCCTATAGTATAGGCTAGGTTGTAAGACCCACTAATGGGTTACTTCTAATACGAGTTGTTAGACCCGCCTTATGGACAACTTTCAATGAAAGTCATAAGTACAGACCCAAATTTAAACACCCGGGCTACTTCTAAGAGAAGCCGTAAGACCCGCTTCAATTCAAACTTCTGGGTAACTTCTAAATGAAGTCATAAACACCAAACTAAACCAACTACTGGGTATTCTAATAGATGTAAACCCCCAAACCTAATAAAACTGAAACTCACATATAATCACCTCAGTCTACGCGGGATCCCTAAGAGGAGGCAACCCATGACTCCAATCAGATTCCTATGACACTACGGTCAAGGATTGTTAGCGTTGGTAGAATGAAACCTATGGTATTCCTGGGGCGACGGAACCATGGGATCTTTATCGGGTTTATCTCCACTTTCTTCACAATTGAGACTAAAACACCTAAAAATTATTCATCCATAACCGAGAGTTCTCTTTTATGTGTTATGAGGGGTAATAAACTATGAGTGCTTGCGTTCATGGGAAGTAAGGACCTAGATCTAACTAAACCCTGACATTACCCTCAGAAAAAATTTGGTTAATTACAATCTGACTCAAGGAAGATAAAATCCTATGTCTGCAAAGTAGGATTCATGCCGACGTGCCATTTTTCTTGAGCCAACATAATAAAAGATTTAAAAAAGATAGACCTAAACTAATACCCATTCTCGGCTTCCCTCTCCCTATTCTAAAACAAAAACTCTCTCACACCTCAAAATAGTTGCATTTCATTCTTTTTTGACTCTCTCTCCCTTGCATCTCACCTCCCCTTACATCTCACTGCAAACCAAACACAGTAGCTCTCCTCCCCATACACAACTCTAACGCATAACCTTTTGCGGCCTGCTCCTACCTGAAACCTCCCCAAGGCTGACCTTTGTCATCGCAGTAGCTCCCTAACCACCACACCTCCACCACACTAGATAGCTATCGTCGTCCGGCCACCTTATTAAACCCAGCCCCTCTCCCTTTTCTCTATTCTCTCCCTGCATCGAAATCTAGCCCCACCCAGCTCCTGCAAATCGCCAAACCCGCTTCACGTGAACCTCCCAGCATGTATCCCTCTCCCAAACATCCACACCCCTTCTTCCGCTCAGCCTCACACAACAAATCCACTCAACATTCCTTCCCTTGAGTCGCATCTAGCCCAGCCATTACTACCAATGTTTTATGTGACCAAATCATCTAAGGTTGACTCTCTCTAATCTTATCTATCACTGGAGACACTCATCCACTTGAGCATCCTCATCTCTACATTTAATTTTATGCTTCTCTTTTATTGGCCAACATTCTGCGTCGTAAAACATTACAAAACTCACCACCATCTTATAGAATTTTCTCTTAAGTTTGAGGGGTACTTTTCAATCACACTATAGGCCCGATGCATTCCTCTATTTCAACCATCAAACTTTAATTCCACTAATAATATCTTCATCTATTTAACCATCACTTTGAACAATATACTCGAGATATCTAAAACAACATTAAGGCTTTATCCCACAACATGGGTCATGGGGTTAACTACATGAATCCTTTTTCTCCAAGAGTCAAATTATCATTTAAATTTAAACAAAAAGTCATTTCTAATATTTTCTAACCAAGTCTTTTTAGGTCTACCTCTACCTTTAACATTGGTCAAATCTAAAATATCTACTCTCCTAACCGGGTCATCAGAAGGTTGACATTTTATGTGCCCAAACCATTTAAGGGAACTCTCTCTAATCTTATCTACCACTAGAGTTACTCCAACCTTTTCACGTATATACTTGTTGTGCAATCTATCTCTAAGAGTGAAGCCACTCGTCCATCAAAGCATCCTCATATTTGCAACACTTAACTTAATTTTATGCTTCTCTTTTAATGGCCAACCTTCTGCACCATAAATCATTGCAAGTTTAAAATGTGTACTCTTATTAATGGCTTGATTGCCCAAAATGATAATCCCTCCACTAGATCTGTTACTAGTAAAATTACACTTCATGTATTCAGTTTTATATCTACTCAAACGAAAAAATTTAGACTTTAAGGTTGACCTACATTATTCAAGTTTTTCTTCAACTCCCTCTCTAGTCTTATCAACAAGAAGAATATCACTAGCAAAAAGCATACACCAGAATACATCCTCTTGAAAAATTGTAGCAAGAACATGCATGACTAAAGCAAAAAGATATGAGCTTAAAGATGATCCTTGATGTAATCCAACTAAAATAGGAAAATATTTGATCAAACCACCTTGTGTTTGAACACAAATAACAGCTCCTACATATCCTTAATAATTTGAATATAAGCATTATTAACTTCGTTCTTTTTTAACTCTTCAGAGCACTTTTCTTGGAACTTTATTATTCTTGGAACTTTATCATATGCTTTCTCTAAATCAATAAATATCATATGTAGATCCTCCTTATTCTCGTTATTCTTCTCCGCCAAATCTCTCAATAAATATATAGCTTCTATAATAGACTTGCCGGCATGAATCTAAATTGATTTTGAGAAACATTAGTATCACATCATACTTACAATCATATGACATAATCACTTAATTCCTCTAAAATTTGCACACTCTTGTGCATCACCTTTATTCTTTAAGATAGGAACAAACACACTCCTCCACTCATCTGGCATCTTTTTCGTCTTCAAAATAATATCAAAAAGTTTCATAAGCCACCTTCATCTCCAAAGCATTTTCACACATCTATTGGAATATCATCAGGTCTAAAAGTTTTTTCATCTCATTTTTTTTAAAGCCTCTCTAACTTCGATTTTATTAATACGACAATAAAAATAAAATATCTATTTTCATGTAGGATGCTAAGGTTACTAAAGTCAATCATATTCTCATAATCTTCATTGAAAAGCTTATTGAAATATCTCATTCACCTTTGTTGAATATCCTTTTATAATAAAAGCACTTTTTGATTTTCGTGTTTACTACACTTCATTTGAACTAAATTCTTACTTTTCTCTCTCTTTTTGAATTCTTTTGATACTCCAAGCACACATTTTACTATATTCTTATTATAACTAGTTGTTTTTTCTCACATAACATTAACTATCTCATGTATAGTCAAAAGTTTAAGATCTTGAATCTTACTCTCAAAAATAATTTTATTAGTATCCTTTAAATGCCTCAATCTTATCCTAGAATAATATTTTACTTTATTTTCATATTCCATTCATTCATCTTAAAGTATAAAACTAATAAGTGATGCTGAGTACATAAACTTTCACTTAGAATAACTTTAAAATCTTTGCAATCTAAATGATTTATTTTTCTTATAAGAAAGTAATCAATTTGAGTTTTATCATATCTATTATTATAAGTGATGAGATGCTTATCTATTTTTTTAAATAAGGTGTTAGCAATTACAAAATCAAAAGCTAAATCAAAATCTAATATGGTCCTAGTCTTACTACCTTCATTAGTCGCTCCAAACTTATAGCTATCATAAATGCTTTTAAAATATTCAATCACTCTATCAATATGTTTTTTTAAATCTCCTCCAATAAAACTCTTTTTTTAAAAAATATCTTTTGTATTAATTCTTCTAAGTCATTTCAAAATTATATCTAAACCTACTTGAAAAGTATACAACAATAACAATAACAAGAAGCCTTTATCCCACTAAAATGTGGGGTCGGCTACATGAATCATTTTTCTCCATTGTGTCTTGTTAAGGGTCAAATTTTCATCTAAATCTAATAAAGAAATGTCATTTCTAATATTTTTTAACAAAGTCTTTTTAGCTCTACCTCTACCTTTCTTAACATAAATCAAATCTAATACATCTACTTTCCTAACCGGGTCATCGGAAGGCCGCCGTTTTATGTGACCAAACCATCTAAGGCGACTCTCTCTAATCTTATCTTCCACTGGAGCTACTCCAGCCTTTTCACGTATATGCTCATTTCACATCCTGTCTTTTAAGAGTAAAGCCACTGATCCACCTGAACATCCTCATCTTTGCAACACTTAACTTAATATTATGCTTCTCTTTTAATGGCCAACATTTTGCACTATAAAGCATTTCAGGTCTCACTACCATCTTATAGAATTGCCCCTTAAATTTGAGAGGGACTTTTCTATCAAATAACAAGCCCGATGCATTCCTCCACTTCAACCGTCCAACTTGAATTCTATTAATAATATCCCCATCTATTTCACCATCACTCTGAACAATAGACCCAAGATATCTAAAACGTGTACTCTTATTAATAACTTGATCGCCCAAAGTCACAATCCCCCAACTAGATCTATTATTACTAAAATTAAACTCCATATATTCAGTTTTAGATATACTCAAATGAAAGCCTTTGGACTCTAAGGTTGACCTCCATAATTCAAGTTTACCTTCAACTCCCTCTCTAGTCTTATCAACAAGAAGAATATCATCAGCAAAAAGCATACACTAGGGTACAACCTCTTGCAAATGTCTAGTGAGAACATCCATGACTAAAGAAAAAAGATATGGGCTTAAGGCTGATCCTTGATGTAATCCAACTAAAATAAGAAAATACTTGGTCAAACCACCTTGTGTTTGAACACAAGTAACAAATCTTGCATACATATCCTTAATGACTTGAATATAAGCATTATTAACCCCTTTCTTATGTAGAACTCTCCATAACACATTTCTTGAAACTTTATCATATGCTTTATGTAAATCAATAAAAATCATATGTAGATCCTTCTTATTCTCTCTATACTTCTCCATCAAACCTCTCAATAAATGTATTGCCTCAATAGTATACCTACTTAGCATGAATCCAAATTGATTTTGAGAAACATTAGTGTCACGCTGCAACTTATGCTCCATAACTCTCTACCATAGTTTTAAAGTATGACATATTAACTTAATTCCTCTATAATTCACATAATCTTGTGCATCACATTTATTCTTTTATTTATTTATTTATTTTATTTTTTAATATTTTTTTACATCACCTTTATTCTTAAACCTACTTGAAGAGCATAAGCACTTATAATATTTTAATAATCTTAGCATCAACAATAATATTTAAAACTATAATTCTATCTCCAATTCTATTAATTTCTACTACATTATCCTTCAAACTTTTATTTATAATCACACGTACAACATTTTAGTACAGCTCCTACTTGGATACTATAGTTTAAATCATAAACTATCATCTCCTTAACCTTCTCTCCAACCTATTTAGTTTCCTGAATACATGAAAAATTTATCTTCCTACGAGTCATAATATTTATTAATTCCATTAATTTGACTGTAAGAGAACTTATATTCTAAGTTTCTATCTTAATTCTAATTTCATGGACGAGCTTTTTTGTTCACATTCGTCCATGTTGTGGGAGCCCTTGCTTATTTAACATTGCACCAAGATGCCAGCGTAGCGGCCCTTGCACACTTCTCGTTGTATTCAGGTTATACAACACGTCACTTTTAGGGAATGCCCTAGTATTAACACAATATATTAAAATATTCATGTCATTATTTGATAAGTTTTATGCTAGTTGTTGACTACTTAATGCAATCCTCCACTTTTCTCATCTAAGGCTTTGGGACCTAAGAACGACATATTAAAAATAAAATAAACTAAGTTTCTTTTGCTTTAAAAAATGCATGATTGCTCTATTGTTTGAACATGTGCATCTCTTTCTAAATCTAAATTTATCCGCATGTACTCCGATGAATGTATTAATTTCTTAAATTTAACATCCGAAAATACTGCCCATATTTAAAGTAATATGAATATGAACCTTATCGCCTTGAGAAGAATGCAAGCATCTCGAAAAAGATGCAATTACTTTAAAATCTTACAATCTTCTTTTAAAGTTTAATTCACCTATGGATAATCATGCCTTCAAGTGGGCTGCTCTACCTATAGGGCTGAGTCGTGATTCTTATATTTCAAATCAGATCCTCTTCTTTATAAAATTGCAGTTGACGATATTTGAATTTTATGAAAGAGGCTCAAACGGCAGATTTTAAATGTTTCATCATAAATCCTACTTTCACGAATGAATACAACAACAAGCCCCCAAATTATAACAGAGAGCATTTTGGGAGAGAGCATTTTGGAGCAACATTTAGATAAAAATATGAAGCCTCAAAATTTTACAAGAATTCAAAATATTTCAAGTCTATTGTTGGGGATGGAAGTAAACACCACAATGAAACAAACAAGAAAAATAAAAAAGCAATGGAAAGTAAATGACATTAGGATTTAACGTGAAAAAATCTGAAATTAGAAAAAAATCACGGAGTCACGCCACACCAAGAAATCTATTATAAAAATTGGGAGAAATAAGTACAAATCTCTCCTCTCCCATTCTCTCATTGCTTCTCTTCTGTCTTACACCGTTCTCACACTCAAAACATAAGAAAAAATCAAGTAAGTAACACTAAGGGACGCCACCCTTAAGAAAAAAGAAAAAGAAAAATTGTCCAGTCCGCCTCGCAGCGTTGTGGCGCTCAGATCTTTGATCCCGTCTATTTGTCGATATTGTAGCGCTCTAACCCGCAACGCTGCCGCACTCTACAGCAAGGTTTAAAATTGCGCAATTGGGTATTGAGGCGTTTTTCTTTCGTGAGGTGAGGTGTAAGCCTCAAAATCTAAAAATTTCATAAACTCAAAATGATAAATTTTTTATATACTAATGACTAATCTAATAATATAAAATATAAAAAAATACAAGATATGAAGTGTCAAGTAATAAGTTCTTTGAACTTTAAATTAAATCCAAACATCACACTAATAAGACAACATAAAATATAATTCAACTCAAAATTCTATCTTTCCCAAATCTCAATATCTTGTTCATTAACATGTAATTCAAAATATAAATAGCAATGACATAATAACTGAGAAGTCATCAGCACTGTCATCACTAAGGCGGTCTTTATTTGAATCATTGTTATTATGAATTGCTCTCTCTCCTTCCTCATCTCCTATGGAGTCCAATGTCTCCCAATTAGCTCCTTCTTTCTCAATATCAATTATCTTCCTCTTCCCTAAATATTTTTGAATGATATCAAGATGAATAATACATTAATAAAAGTAATGTCTAAGAAAATTATGTTATTTATATACCTTTTTTGATTTGTTTTTGACTTGTGGTGGATGTAGATGCTCTATGAACATCAAAAAAATCAATATTTAAATCTTCTTCTCGTAAAATCTTCTTCTCGTAATTCAGACGGCGTCACCTCCACTTCATCATCTACAAACCACTCGTCATCAGATGATATATCCTCACAAAGATCTTCGTCATCCTTCAACCCTTTTTTCTTCAATTTCCTATCTCTGAGTCTCTTATTGTACATAATGTACACTAGCGAATTCATCCTCAATATTGACAAATGATTTCTCCTCTTTATATGCACTTGGTTGTAGGCGCTCCAATTCCGCTCACATCCACATGAAGAATATGTTAATCCCAAAACTTTCACAATAAAATACTGCAATTCTGGAGTGCTATCACTAAATTGAATCCACCACTCAACTAAGATTTTCATAAATGAAAGTCAGTACTCAAAGAACAACTTTTAAATAGATGAGTAAAACAGCAAATGTTATAGGACTTCGAAATGCTATATGGCGGGCGAAGTCAAAGCAGCGCACGATAAATATTAGATTTAGGCTTTTTTTAATTTTAAAAGGTGAATGCCTCGTCGAAATGAGGTGAGGCGCGCCTCAGTTTAATTGAGGCGTATGCTTCATATTCCAGGTTCAAGACGTGCGCCTTGACGCATAAACAGCTCGAATTGCGCTGAGGCGTGCCTCAAGGCACGCCTCGTATTGCGCAATTTTAAACCATGCTCTACAGAGCTGCAGCACTCTATTGTTTCTCCCAACAAACTTTGTAGTGCCGGGGCATTGTACAAAAAATATTTTGGGTTTTGCACCCGAACCAACGCAGGGGGAGGACCCCTCCCAGCGTGCATGAGAAATTGACTTAAGGTTCAAGGTAACAGTACAACTTGATTGATCAACACAATCAAATTTCATATAGAGCTAACATCTACTTAACCATAAACAACACCAATAGCATCAAGCCTTTATCCCACTACGGGGGTCAGCTATATGAATAAGTTTTCTCCATTTTGTCCTATTAAGAGTCAAATTCTCATTTAAATCTAATAAAAAAATATCATTTTTAAAACTTTCTAACCATGTCTATTTAGGTATATCCTTACATTTTTTAACATAGTCCAGCTCTGATACATCTATTGGTCTAACGAGGTCATCGAAAGGCCAACATTTTATGCGACCAAACCATCTAAGGCGACTCCCTCTAATCTTATTTGCCACTAGAGCTACTCCAACATTTTTACGTTTATACTCGTTTCACATTCTATCTCTAAAGGCACTCATCTACCTGAGCATCCTCATCTCGCAACAACAACAATAACATCAAACCTTTTATCCTATTACATGGGGTCGGCTACGTGAATCCTTTTTCTCCATTGTCGCACTAGATGAGGCCCTCTACAACAGTTTATCGAGGGTGATAAATTTATGATGGCCAATGTCTTAATATGTAATTATTATGATTTACTCTTAAACAATCTCTCGTCAATAGGACATGATATGTTCTCTACACAGTGGTTTTGTCACTAAATGGCATCACAGGTAAATAGTTTTGCTCGGAGCCCTTCAAATAGGTGCTTTTGCTGTAAAATGACAATCAAATTATGTTTAAGGTCAGAGCCTATAAGTTTCCCGAGCCTATAAGTTTCCCAAATGGCTAAAAAAACTCTTAAGTAATAAATCATAGAGTGCACTTAGTCTAATCAGTTTCTTTATACAAAGCAGCCCATGGCTGTGAACAAAGATCTTTCAGTTAAGTTGGGTCAACTACATTATTTGACTAAGTAAATTAGAGATCATGATAATTTGGAATGGCAAAATTATGAGGCCTTGATCGGGTTCATCATGATCCCCCCCGCCATTCGCTTTAGAAAGTGATGAAGTTCAAACCCTACACCAAATTTGTCTCTATTATATGCCAAGTTCTTGGCGTCTATTTAACGACTAGTCTTAATTGAAAATTCTCTTTCTTCACTTGGAGGGATAATTAAACTAAGCCATGGTCACTTTCTCTCCCTAAATAGCATTTAACAATTTATATCACCTCATACACTTAACATGTTAGCACCACTGAGCACAAACATCAACATATTGTTGAAAGTGCACTTAAACTTCTTCACGATGCCTCAATAAGTCTCAAGCATTGGCATGTTGCCTTCCAAACAATTGTTACCTCATCAAAATAATGTCCTCATCCACAACACGCAACCAATCTCCCTTTTTGTCTTTTTTTTTTACATCACCTAACTACTCATCTATATAAACCTTTGGGTGCCTCAATTATCCCTGGCTACGACCTTATACCCTTCATAAGTTTAAACCATGTTCATGCGCTTGCATTTTTATTGGCCGCACTATCCCCACTTCATCTATGTCTTGACCTAAATATAAATCTGCTTTTTATCTAGTGACACTTTTGTTTTATAAAATATGTTTTTCCATTTCAATAAGAAACTCCCTATGCTCATCCAAGTATCACTACTCCATTGGTACGTCACCCACCATAGACCTTGCCATATCATTACTTCCCATCTATGATGCCTCACCAATTGTAGCAACATCCCTCCTGTACCAGCTCATTCCATCTTCACCTTATCTCATTGCATGATCATAGAATGCCATGTCTCTCTGTGCTTGTGAACGGTGAATAGCACACCATAATATAAAATTTCTCATGGAGCCATAGCACATTGCGCACGCCACAAAGCATATCATTTTAAACATGATGCATAATATTAAAAAATTGTAAATAAAATATTTATTAATATGAAATATTATTGAATAGAAATATAAATCATCATGATAACAAAAACATACAAAATGGTGTTTAAGTTCAGGTAATCAACACCTCAATCACTCAAAATTCAAAACATTGTAACAATTTTTTAAATCTATTTATTTTATTATAAATTAAACTAGTCTTCCTAGTATTCATCATCATCAAATGTCAAAAAAGCATCATTTCCTTCATCAACATCATCTCGTAAGTCATAATCTTCTTCATTTGCTTTAGAAAATACATGCCATACAATTATTATAACCTTCATTTGTCAATATTACATATTTTGATGCAATATATTTTTTTTGTGATTTGAATTATGTCCAACCTTTTATTGATTACGTATATGCAAGCATGTATTCAAATGTTTTTACCCTCATTTTAAATGTGTGAATGAAATGGTGAATAACAAGGAACACAATTCTGCCATCAGTTAATTCGATGAAACTTGAAAGATATTTTATAAATAACTTATGCCATCTGTTTTAGAAATTAAGGTACATTTATATGTAATGATTGTACTATTAAGTTATTAAATAAATGATAAGATTAATAAATATAAACATAAATATTAATTTTAAATTTACCAAAAAAAAAACGCATCATGTGGGATTTTCACCATGCGCTATTATTCCTGTTTGGCTCAATTATTCTGAACATGTGTGATGCGCCAAGCAAATAACGTCAAGGGTGTGTCGCGCCGCTCCATGTACCTTTGCATTCACTATTTTATGCCATTGATATGTATGTGCCTTCCTCACAACACTGAACTCATCTATCAAACTTCTCTCCCACAACCTCCACACCGTCACTAACTTTGCTCCTATTGAGCCCTCCACCTTCAAATAAGCCCAAAATCAGTTTCCTTGGCTATGGCAATGATTGATGAGTTCACTTGTCATGACCCAACAGGAAGACTTGAGATACCAAGTTGGGAACAAGCAGTCGGTCGATAGTTGAATTTCTTTCAAACAACAATTATAAATCTAATAAGCTATCATCCAAAATTTTCGAAGAGCCACTATTTATCCATCTTGATTTAAGACATATAATTCAGTTCCACTCCAAATTTTAAAAGCTATTGAACAGGAATCAAGTACATAGAAACTTTACATGCCTATTCATATTTGCTAATCTTCTTCTATATACAAAACTTTCTCTTTCAGCCCTCAAATATATTAGGAGATTTACTTGAAACATTTCATTTAGTAAGTGAGTTTCAATCTTTAAACTTAGTGGTTAATTATAGTTTTGTAGTATAAAAAAATGTATGAGTTATCCTAAATAATTATTAAATATTTTATTTAATATAATTTAAACATGAGCACTGATAATATAAAAATATCATTTTGCAGAAAATATTCTTTTATATTATATTTGTTCAGATTAATTTTAAGTCAAAGGTGCAAACATCATCAAAGACAACGGCAATTAGTCGAACGTCATCGAAAGTATCGAACATTATCAAAGACAACATATTTCATTTAGTAAGTTGAGTTTCATTCGTTAAACTTAGTGGTTAATTATAGTTTTGTAATATTAAAAAAAATGCATATGAGTATTCTAAATAATCATTAAGCATTTCATTTAAGATAATTAAACACGAGCACTAATAATATAAAAATATTATTTTACAGAAAATATTCTTTTATGTTGTCCAAGATTAGCGTCCTTAACATCCTTAACCGTCAATCTTACGGGGGCATGATAAAATCAAGTCTCAATGAATCTCTCCAAAATATTGTGTAAATTTGTGTAATATTCTACATTTACTTTACCTTAATTCAGCTCAACTTATTTATAATAGGTTCTTATTTTGTATCCAGCATCCTTATTTCCTTTGAATGTAGTTGTATAAATCCAACAATAGCCAACGACGAGCTACCAGCCGTAGTCAATAGAGAATCATAGCACTTCAAATTACTTTTTGCATGCAGCTCATCTTGATTTATTGGTTGGGAGTTTTGATTACCAACTAAAAGGTTCCGAATTCAAAACTTGTATATGTGATGTGTCTGTAAATTTGACTTAATTAAAAGTCCCCAAAAAAAATACCTTTTTGTGTAAAACTCTTCAATTTTTTTGTGTCCTTCGCCAAATTTCTGCATTTCTTGTGTTTGTTTTGCACCACACCATGCTCCTCTTTATAATGTTTCTCAATCTTCTCTGGCAACGCAGGTGTAGACAAGATTCATAAAACTGCTTACACCGAAGCTCGGACTTCTTTAAACGATCCAGCTTTGGATCTCCAAGTTTCTAAGTCCTTATCCACAGAACAAACTCTTTCTATTCAAGCACCAGTTCCTGGCACCGATACATCCGAACATGCTTTTCCCAGCTGCTATCTATCTCGTCCATCTACATACACTGGGGAACATTCTGGTTTAATTTCTGACACAACTTATTTGAAGAATAATGGCACAGGCAACAATTATGCTGGTGAGACTGCAAAGAATAGTGAAGGAATGCATGAAACTACTATAGAAGTCGCAAATGGCAACAATGTGATTCATAGTTTCAAAGAGAAGGATCCTTATTTAGAAGCTCTAAACTCTTATAAGTCCAGTCTTGCCTCCATTTGATCCTGGCTGTCATGTTGAGACCCTCAGATGCCTTAACAATTCTCAGCAAGAAGCAATTATGGTTGATTTTAATCAAATTTCTTCTGCAGCTTCTTGAAAGAGCTCATAAGAATAGGAATAGGAGGAACATTTCTAGTCTGGCATGATTAACAGAGTTTTTGTAATGGAGTTTGTATAAATTTTTGGAAGGGCTGTTCGTCCATTAGGAGTTCTTGTAATATAAAACGCCGCAGAGCTCTACTTATGGCTAGAATTTGTCCATGCAGAATGATGAGTTCTTGGAAGAAATGATATTCAGGTAGGTGTGTTTCTGCTTGTGAAGGAGATGTGCATGGATTTTATCCACACATAACTAGTTAGGGCTGTTTGTTTATCCCATGTTCTGAATGTGGAGGAGATGTGCATGGATTCTATATTATTATAAAGTTATAATATTCGGGATGGAGCGGTGTGGCTCAGTGGTTGACGGACGGAAAGTCCTCTCCGCTGCTCGCATTGGTTGACGGACGGAAAGTTCTCTCCGCTCCGCTGCTCGCGTTGGAATCTCATAACCTCTAAAAAAGAATTATAATATTCTATTATTTTGTAGGTAGCAAGCAAAAATCATATTAAAAATAACTCCAAAATTGAAAAAGTTTTTCGTTCTGAAAAAAATTTGAAATAAAATAAACAAACAAATTAA
This sequence comes from Dendrobium chrysotoxum, assembly GCA_019925795.1. Classification (NCBI taxonomy): domain Eukaryota; kingdom Viridiplantae; phylum Streptophyta; class Magnoliopsida; order Asparagales; family Orchidaceae; genus Dendrobium; species Dendrobium chrysotoxum. Next base: position 19,852,417 of record CM034312.1, on the reverse strand, counting down.
TGTGATAAACTTTGACTTGATTAGTGTACGATTTTATATTTTGTTGCTTATATATTTATGCTTGTATTCATATTTGTTTTTAGATGTATGTTTATAAATTAAATTATAAAATAATCTTTGAAGTTTGAGAATTAATCAAAAAGAAATATATCATTGTCTTGGATTGAACTTCAATGGCTTTGATCCAAATCTTAATATTTGGAGATTAGAGTATGTGAGGATCCTTAAAAATTGCACTATTTTAATGCATTGATCCCAATTATTAAGGTAGATCATCTAACCCTAACAAATTGAGCCTTCAATGTTTATGCTATTCAAATCCTCAATTTGAGGATGTAAGGTTTAAACAATTTAAATTAAGATTTTGTTTGGGATAATTTTTTAAATATTTTTTAAAGTAGCTTTTTTAGTATTAAAATATCGTGAATTAAAAATTTTTGTATTAAAAAATTGTCTTAGAAAATAGTAAGAAAATTATCTTTGACGAAGCCTAAGGTTCATCTTTTAAAATGATACATCTAACAATATTATATTGGTCCTCCAACCATTGCATCCTAAGCAATATGAACCATGAAGTGCTTCATAGAGCTGAAGAAGGATGAAGGAAAATTTTTCTCAAGCTTCTCGATAGCTTCAATAATAATCTTCTCTAAAATATTCATATGATCCACATAAATTGCACTAGAGCAAATATCTTAGAAGAAACAACTCAACTCAATTAATGTATATCCCAAATTAGTTTAGCAATAAATCATGAAAAATGATGGTCAGTAAGGCTTCATTTGGGACAGCTTTTTTATTGCTTCATGAAGTTGTATGAAAGTTATCCTAAATGAAGCCTAAGGCTTCGTTTGGGACGATTTTTTTACTGCTTTTTAAAGCATCTTCCTAGTATAAAAATTTAAATTTTTGTACTAAGAAGCGGTTTTAAGAAGCAGTAAGAAAGTCGTCCCAAACGAAGGCTAAGACTTTGTTTGTGACAGCTTTCTTACTGGTTTCTAAAACAGCATTTTAGGACAAAAATTTTTTAAACTAGAAATTTTTGTACTTGAAAGCTGTTTTAGAAAGTAGCAAAAAAGTCGTCCTAAATGAAGCCTAAGGTTTCATTTGGGACAGCTTTCTTACTGCTTCCCAAAGCAGCTTTCTAGTATAAAAATTTTAAATTTGTACTAAAAAGCTGCTTTAAGAAGCAGTAAGAAAACCGTCTCAAACAAAGCCTAAGTCTTGCATAAAATATCAAAATCATGGATTTTTATGCTGTTAAATTTTTAATCTTATAAATTAATTCTCTTAAATAAATATGAGATGTTACCATTAGGAAATTTCAAATCTTTAACTTTCAAAATATGTTTCCATTTGTGCAATTATGTTTCTTGCCAAAGATAGGGATCTTTTGCTTGCCAGTACCTTTTACATTTCAATTTTTTATAACCTTTTTTTTTTTAATTTGTCCTACTATTTATGATAAGGGTAATTCATTGAATGTATTTGAAGTGATCCCAAGCTCTTCCATTGGAAGGCTATGTTAGCACACTTATAGAGTTTTCTTTTTAGCATACCAAATCATGTGTTCAACAGTCTTGTTCGATATAAATAACCTTTGTAATATTACAATCAATGAGAAATAACAGAACACTTTATACTAGACATCTTTAGTTTGACCACCTGAATATTTCTTTGGCTTATAGCAAGAGAGGATGCACTCATTGCATTATGATAAATTACTATTCTCGTTATTAAATAACATGCAATTATTCTTATAAACATCAATTTTCTCAACCTTTAGGCTAAGCTTCTTCATCATTTTTTTGGTTTGCTAAGTATCGCCTGCAAGTTTCTCATATTGAGACATCATAAACTTAATGAGGGAGAAATATCGATCATGACAAGTATTAGACGCAACTACTGATAAATTTGAGTCTCTTTTACAATATTCCCATAAATGCTCATCACATCTGTTATTAGACTATAAAATTTTACAATTTTTTCATTTGGGACTACTTCAATTTTAAAATTATTTGTAGGCATCGCATCTTCAGAATTTGATAGATTGCATACATCCCTAAGTATATTGATATATACATCAAGTTTAAACATATCTCCTCATATTAATTCTAAATAAGGGTGTCTCTTTCAATGATTCAACATGAACATACCAAGCCAAATAGTTTGATATGAATCCCTTCAAAAATACTTGTTGATACAACAATGACATGGACAACTGATTTTATTTAATGATATATGAACACTTTTTGAGAAAAAAAATTTGATGAACTCCTTCATACCATTAATTAAATCGTTCGATAAAACATTGATACTCTCTGAACAATCGTACATGCATGCATGATTGCTAGTCATTTAGTTTATATTAAACAAAATAGAGCTTGCAAACATAAATTAGACCCTACAAATGAGCCTCAAAATGGATTACATGAGCTAGTAATAATTTTGGTTATTTCTAAATAGCTTGATAGAGTTTTTTTACCAATATAAGAACAAGCCATTAGAGGAAGGCTCATGAGGTCAAATTAAGTTGCATTTGCTTTATAATACCATTAAATGTATCACTTGGTCTCTAAAATAAATTTTGTTATGCTATGATTTCTAAAGGAATCCATAATCTCAACAAATGAGAATGCATAGATTGGCACAACTTGTTAACTGCATAAGCAATGTCGGGACGGGTAATTGTTAAATATTGCAAAGCTCCAACGAGGTGGCGAAAAAATTCTGGATTTTCAAATAACTGTAAGGAAGAAGCATCAGTAGCTGATTTTAAGGAAAGCGGTGTTGCAACCGGATTGCAATTATCCAAGCCCGCTCGATGAAGGAGATCCACTGCATATTTAGATTGGTGAAGATGATAACCCGTATGCGTTGGGACAGCTTGTATGCCAAGGAAGTAGCTTAAATTTCCCAAGTTGCGTAGTTGAAAGTGTTGGTGAAGGTGGCGAAGCAAATAAGCTAATAAATCTGGATTGTTCCCTGTTAATAAAAGACCGTCTACATATACTAGAAGGTATATGAGGTTGGAATTATGATTGTAGACGGGGAGCGAGAGATTTGCATCACTATGCGGAAAGCCCCAAGCTTGCAAATGTGTAGTGAGCTTGGCAAACCATTGACGTGGAGACTGTTTAAGGCCATAAATTGCTTTATGTAAGCGACAAACATAGTCAGGGTGCTGAGAGTCTTTGAAACCTGCGGCTTGATGCATATATAAAACCTCATTCAAATCACCATGTAGGAAAGCATTTGAAGCATCTAATTGAATAATGGACCAATCCCTTTGAGTCACTGTTGTAATAAAGATACGAATGGTTGGTAACTTCGCCACGGGATTGAAAGTTTCGTTATAATCAATGTCATACTCTTGGCGATAGCCTTGGGCAACAAGGCGAGCTTTATAAAGAGCTAATGAACTATCTGACTTTCTCTTAGTTTTATAAATCCATTTGCAACCAAGTACTGTTTGAGAGCTTGGCGGTTTAACAAGATCCCAGGTCCCTTGTTGCTGAAGGGCCTGAAACTCGGCTGACATCGCATCTCGCCAACATTTATGTTTAATGGCAGCCGAAAAGCATGTGGGATCAGAGTCTTCAACAAGAAGGTGTTGAAGATTAAAAACAGTTTTTGGCTTCAGCTTTCCAGTTTGCAATCTAGTCATCATAGGGTGTCGGGATGGTGGAGGAAGCGTGGAATTACTTGGAGATAGTGGAATTGATACAGATGGAGGCTGATGGGAAGAGGAGTGCTCGGTTGATGTAGTGGAGGCATTTGGAGTACTGAAAGATGTAGAGGAATTTGGAGTGTTATTTGAGTGCAAAGATGGCATTTGAGACATTGAATAAGGGACAAGAGTCAGCGGAGAGGAAGTAGTAGGTGTGATGGAGTTGAATGATGACGCTGTTGTGGAAGTGGAAGACATGAAAGGAAAGACATGTTCATGAAACTGAATATGGCGAGATATAAGAATTTTATGATTTTTCAAGTGATAACAGCGATAGCTTTTGTGATTTGAACTATATCCAATGAATACACAAGCTGAAGATTTTGAGGCAAATTTGTGAGGAGTTGTGGATTGAAGCCATGGGTAACATAAACACCCAAAAACTCTAAGATGGGCATATGATGGAGGATGATTGTAGAGAATTTGAAACGGAGAGATAGACTTTATGGTGAGGGAGGGGAGACGGTTTATTAAATATACTGATGTTAATACAGATTCAGCCCAAAACACAGTTGGTAAATGAGCCTGTATTAAGAGAGTACGAGCTGTCTCAATGACATGACGATGTTTGCGCTCCGTAAGGCCATTTTGCTGTGGTGTGTTAGGACAGCTGAATTGATGTAAAATACCATTTGTAGAGAGATAGTTTTGAAATTGGGAGCTAGTATATTCTCCACCGCCATCAGAACGAAATATTTTAATGGGAGTAAAAAACTATTTTTCAACCATGGCTTTAAATAAAACAAATTTAGAGAACACTTCAACTTTTGTAGCCATTGGATATATCCAAAAAAAATGAGAAAATTCATCCAGAAATAAGACATAGTATCGGTATCCATTAAATGATAAAACTGGGGAAGGATGTAGACAACTTGAAAGGGGGAAGTACATGTAGAGGTAGAACTAAGAAAAGATAACCTATTACTTTTTGCTGTTTGACATGGATGACATACATCAGTGGGTACAAAAATATTTAAAGAAGGAAAATGTCGAGCTATGCTAGTTAAAACTTCTTTATGAGGATGTCCCAGTCTGGCATGCCACGGAGACGAACTGGTGGTGATGAAAGCATGTGAGGACGATCTGGATGGAATGGCAACGGAATATAGACCCTCATGACATGGACACGAGAGAATCGAGTTGTTGGTTCTCCGATCCTTTATATTATAGCCATGAGGTGTGAATGAAACAGTACATGCATTATCAGAAGTTAGGCGATGCACAGAAAGCAAATTATGTGAGACCCTAGGAACATGTAGAAGAGAAGAAAGAGAAAGCTTACATTTAGGTGTATGAAGTAGCCCTTGGCCCGTGTGAGAGATGGGAAGTGACTGACCATTACCAACTTGGATTTGCTGGGAGCCATAATATGGTTGAGACGTTAACAGTTGAGTGGGATCATTTGTGATATGAGAGGTGGCACCTGTGTCTAAGATCCAATCTGTGGTAGAACTGCCTTGCTCTGTTGTTTCAGCCACAAAGGCAGAGGAAGTGGGTTTAGTATAATTAAGGTTAGTGCGATGCCAGCACTTCTCAGCAGAGTGTCTAAGCTTGCCACAAATTTGGCATTCTATGCGTGGTGAAGGGTTTCTGCCACCGCGGGAAGGATTGAATCGACCACGACCTCGGGCATTGCGGAACTGCTGCCGGAATGAGCCACAACCTAGCATAGCGGCAAGAGCAACAGGAGCTTCAGATATCTGAGTGGAATGAATCGCTCAGGCAGCCTCATTTTCGAGATTTGTCACTTCACTACATAACAGGGAATAAAAATCATCAAGGTTGAGCGGCTGGAGATTTGTCCGAATTGCTGTTTTGAACGCCTGATAAGAAGCAGGCAAACCGTTCAAGGTATACATAATTACATCTTCAGAGTCTAGAATGCATCCGGCGGCAGTGAGCGTGTCGACTTTATCTTGATTTCCGTTAAATACTACTGCATTGTTTTGTTTGCCATTGACATGTAATGGAGATCATTTTTAAGCTGTAGAATCCTGGATCAATTTGATGATTGAAGGCGTTTGCTGATCATTTGCCAGATCTCCGAGCACGAATCCAGATTAAGGACACACGGTAGAAGAGATGCAGAAATAGTGGAAAACAGTGCAGCAGCTAAGTTTTGATCAATTAGCATCCAGGTAGAGAACAGTGGGTTGGGTATTCTGATACCAGTTTTCGAAGTGATGTGCTGAGGAGGGCGACGAACAGTTCCGTCCAGATATCCCTCAAAACTATTAGCTCGAAACACCTTCAGAACTTACGACCTCCAGGTGAGATGGTTCTCAAGAGTGAGCTGAACGGTGATGACATTCTTAATGGTGGACTTTAGAAACTTCAACTGAGGAGTTCCAACTAGCTGAGACACATCGGTGATGCTCTTGGCTGTGGCAGAGTGTTCGGATTCCATTTGAGCGAAGATAGCAACGAAGGAAGAAGAGCCGTGAGGCTTACAGGTTCTCTGATACCATGTAAGAAAGCTGCAAAGAGAAGAATGTTAGCTATCACAGTTAGCGAAAACAGAGAGAAGGTATTTCTGCTTGACTCATTTTTCATTCCTCTACATTCTCATGAACAGTACAACTATATGTATTGGAGGAGATAACAGAAATTATCATGAGAGGAGGTGCTTCCGCCTAGGCCAGTCGTGGGCCATGTGGAACGTCTGCTGCAGCCGCAGGAGGACATGTTTTAGTGGTATGTTGAATTCCGGAACAGGTTAACAAGATCTAGGTATGACTCGTTTATTTTGATATTCATTAATTTACAATTTGAAGTTTCATCAAATTAAACAAAGTAAAAAAAAAATCATTTAACATGAAAGTTATTAAGTTATAAGTCAATAATGAAGGTGTTTGCTAAAATAAACAAAACTATTTAAAATTTGAAATATATAAGATTTATAAAATATAATCTATCATGCTTTATAATCATAAATTTTAAATTATTTTATTCAATGGTTTAAAAATCGGACCGGATCGGCCGGTTCATCTGGTTCAACCGTGAACCGATCAGTTGTCCGATCCGGTCAAGTTTAAAAACCGGCTCCGCAACGAATCGGCCTGAACCGGCGGTTCAACCGATGAACCGGTCCAGGTTCAAAAGAACCGGTCGGTTCAACAAATTTATATATTATAAATTTGTTATAATATATATTATAAAAATTAATAATATAATTTTTTAATATTATAAATTAATATATTATATTAAATATTATTCTTATTACATATTTATAAATTTAATATTATAAATTTACATATTATATTAAATTTTTTAATTTGTTATAATGTATATTATAAGAATCTCATTTATTATCACTATAATTAAATATAAAAAATAATTATAATTAAATTATTAGATATTCATATATATAATTGAGTTGTAATCTCCATGGCGCCAAATATTTCATTCATTTAAAAAAAATTTATTGATCAACATATAACTTCATTTTCGTATAAAAATATATATTAATAGCTAAATAACATTCAAATATATTCCTCTCGTAAAATAAATATCTAATATATTTCTTCCATTATTCGGCAGCTTTGCCAAAAGTCACCTTTTTGTTTCCACGCAAGCTTTTTAAGCTAAGGGCCCTCTGGCTTGACTAATTTGTAGAGAAGGAGACCAATTTTAATTGGAAACAACATACCTATGGATTAGACTTTAGATTGAAGATAAATAATATTGTTCTATGTTAAATTTAATGACCGACACTAAGGTTTTGTACGAGACCGCTTTCTTGCTATTTTCTCAAGCTATTTTTGAATTCAAAATTTTTGTATAAAAAAATTACTTTAAAAATCAGTAAGAAAGCTCTTCCAAACAGAGCCTAAGATGGCTTTTTTACTATTTTTTAAAATAGTTTTTAGTATAAAAATTTTTTGAATTAAAATTTTTTATATTAAAAAATTACTTTAGAAAGCAATAAGAAAGGTATCACAAATAAAGCTTGAATTTATGTGTGAAAAGGATTATTAATATTAATTTTTTAAGAGTGCCCTAACAAATATTTCAGATATACATTAAGAATATTGTAAGGAGTAGTTGTTTGGTAATAAAGTAATATAGGAATTTTGAAAAATATAGCTCTTTGATTGGATGAAAAGATAATGCAAAGTAATTTGTTAATGTATCTAAAACTTATCATTGAGGTCTTTTTGTATATTTAAAGGATTTTCAAATACGCAGCATCATCTGCCTCACCTTCAGCTGCTACCCATTAGCTATTGTCGGTGACCACCGTCCACTGCCCTAAACCGGTGACATGTGAAGAACAAAATATAAGAAAGTTACGACGAGATCTAACTGGGGAAAACATGTCGAGAATAACAAAGATGCGAAAAAATGCTAGCAAAAACTCATCAGTGAAGAACATCGGTTGACTCGACAACACGAGAAAGGGGAAGAGGAGTTTGGTTATGAAAAATTAAAGAGAATGGTGAGAAATATTATTTAAAGAATTATATGTTATAAGAGTACATAATATATTTTAATTGTTAAATATATAAATTAGATAAAAAAATTAAATGGGTTGAAGAAACAGACAAGCCAGGGGCCGAGAGAAAACAGAATAGAGAAAGAGGAAAATGAATTGTTATTAGCTTATCTGTTCAATACAGACCAGTACGTTCTATATATATAGCCGAGGTCCTTAATACAAGAGACGTACATTAAGTGAAATTACAGCTGGACTATATGCATATATATATATATATATATATATCTTATTTATTTATATGCTCTAATACGCCCCCGCAAACTGATGGGTGTTGGATAACAGTCAGTTTGGATCGTAGCTGGAGAAATCTAGGTGTAGATAGCGACTTGGTGAGAATGTCCGCTGTTTGGTCGACAGTGCTGATAGGAAGAAGACGAATGTGTTTATGCTGAATATGATCCCGAATAAATCTCTGATCAATTTCAATGTGTTTTGTACGAGCATGAAACACCGGGTTGTTAGCCAAGGCGATGGCCGAGATGTTGTCGCAGTACATGTCAGTAGGCTGAGTTTGAGTAATGCCAAAATCTTGGAGGAGTCGCCTAAGCCAAATTACGTCGGATGTCAAGGCTGCTAGTGATCGATATTCGGATTCAGTTGAGGATCGAGCAACCGTGTGTTGCTTCTTAACAGTCCACGATATGATGGAGTTGCCTAGGAAGGAATAGTAGCCTGAAGTGGATCGTCTCGTCAAGGGATCGCCTGCCCAGTCAGCGTCTGAAAAGGAGGAAAGAGTAAAGTTAGATTTCTGAATTGGTATACCATATGTAAGTGTACCTTTGATATATCGAAGAAGATGTTTGAGAAGAAATATGTGTTGAGGAAGAGGATGATGCATGTGTTGTGATAGTTAATTGACACTATATGATATATCTGGGCGAGTGAGAGTCAAATACTGGAGCAACCCAGTTAGGCGACGATAGAGCTGTGGGTCGGACAGTATCGGATCTGCAGGGAATGTGGCAGGCATCTTAGTGCAAGTAGGATTGGCAAGAGGTTTGCAGTCCTTTAATTTGGCGAGCTGGAGAAGAGAGTAGGCGTATTGAGGCTGCGAGAGGAAGTATAGGTGATCCGAATGATCTATTTTAATGCCAAGAAAATCGTGAGCCGGATCGAGATTCTTCATTGTAAAGTGATTGCTTAGTTTGGTAATGACTACAGAGATCTCCTCATTGTTGTTGCCGGTGATGAGAATGTCATCCACATACATGAGAAGAAAAATTTGAGTGTGCTTCTGACGGTAGATAAGCAGAGACTAATTTGCAGCACTGTGGGAGAAGTCAATGGAGAGAAGGTATGTCGTAAACATGTTGTACCACTGTCGAGGCACTTGTTTGAGCCCATAAATAGCCTTATTGAGGTGACATACATGGTTGGGATGCAAGGAATCTTCAAAGCCTCTTGGCTGAGCCATATAAACGGTTTCCTCTAAGTTGCCATGCAGGAACGCGTTTGCAACGTCCAGTTGATGTACCCACCAAGTGTGATGAAGAGCCAGAGCTAGCAGAATCCGGATTGTGGGAAGTTTAGCTACTGGACTAAATATTTCTGTGTAGTCTAACCCATATTCCTAGTTGTTGCCCTGAGTTACCAGTCGAGCTTTATGCCGAGCAATTGATCCGTTGGCATGCAATTTCAGCCTGTAGGTCCATTTGCAGCCTAAGATAGAGGCATCTGGGGGTGGCTGAACCAGAGTCCATGTACCCTGCTTCTGAAGAGCGAAGAATTCCATGGCCATGGCATGACGCCACTCCGATTGTTTGCTGGCTTCCGAGTAGTTAGTAGGAGCTGCAGGAGAGGTTGTCATGAGAGTTGTATGGAACAGATTGAGGCAAACACGAGGCTTGAGAGAACCTATTTTGGTACGAGTTACCATGGGATGATGATAGGGCAAGTTAGCAGATGAGGAATTGCTGCTAGATGGCTGAGTGGTAGGAATATGGGATGGAGGTTGCTGTTACTACAGTGTATGAGGAACGAGAGACTGAGAGGGAAGGGAAGTAGCTTGGGGTGATGTCGAACGCTGATCAAGCAGGGGTAGAGAGGTAGGTTGAAGTAGAAACGGCTGTGTTTGAGGAGATGGCCTGATATAGGATGGCGAGACGGGAGCAAAGGGAAACAAGTATTCGTCGAAAGTAGTGTGTCGAGAGATAATAATCTTGTTAGTAGAGGTGTCCAAGAACATGTAGCCCTTGTAGCTGTTAGAATAGCCCAAAAACACACAAGGTTTGGAAGTGGGTTGAAATTTATGACGATTGGAAGCCGGAAGAAGAGGGTATATATTTTAAATTGTGAAGCCTCTACCCCCAACTGGGGGAGGCCGTTTCAGACGTGGTAGCGAGAGCTTTAGGCTGCGGATTTGATGGAGTCGGAGTATATTGAGGGTTCAGACGGTGTCAGCAGGTGGATGATGAGTGTCCTTTCTTGAAGCAGATTTGATAGATGGTGGTAGAGGCTCCTGATTGCCGGGTAGAGCTTACGGAGTTGTGAACAGGTTTACCTCGGCTGCGCCGACTGCGACCTCGTGAAGCATATAAAGCCGTAGTGGGGTCGACCACGGAGGAGTTGCGAGTAGCGTCCGATGCTAGATTGATTTCCTCACTTAGAAGTAGTGGATAAAGATGATCCAAGCTGATCGGTGTAAGCATTGTGCGGATAGCAGTTTTGAAGGATTGATAAGAACTAGGGAGACCGTTGAGAATGTATAGGATAATATCTTCAGTGTCCACTACCGATCCAGCCGCTGCTATTTGATCCACCAAGATCTTGATGTCGGACAAGTATTGCGTCATTGTAGAGTTTTTGAGGGAAATGTTATGCAAGGCGTTCTTGAGCTGGATGACTTTTGATCGGTTTGAGGATTGAAATCGAGTGTCTAAGGTTGTCCAAATAGCAGTAGTGGTGTCAAGATTGACAACATAGGGCAGTATGGAGGCGGATATTGTGGAACATAACGCGGCGGCAAGGTTTTGTTCTGTTAGAAGCCACCGGGTGAACGAAGGATTGGGAAGAAGAGATCCATCGGATTGAGGGGTAGATTTCGCCGGAGGAGAGAAAGAAGAATCAAGAAATGTGTCAAAACCATTTGCACGAAAAACTTTCAAGATCTGAGATCGTCAGACCGAGTGATTATCTTGATTGAGTTGGTTTGGCACGATGTTCTTGAGATTTGAGACTACAAATTTTAAGGATGCAGAGATAGAGAAATCATCGGATGAAGCTGATTCCATTTGATCGCTGAGTTGAGAGGAAGCGGATTGCGCCATCGCTGAAGGGCTGAGCCGCCTGCTCTGATACCATGAAGAAACAGACAAGCCAGGGGCTGAGAGAAAACAGAATAGAGAAAGAGGAAAATGAATTGTTATTAGCTTATCTGTTCAATACAGACCAGTACGTCCTATATATATAGCTGAGGTCCTTAATACAAGAGACGTACATTAAGTGAAATTACAGCTGGACTATATGCATAGAAATACATATATATATCTTATTTATTTATATGCTCTAATATGGGTTTTCATTATAATTTTTTGTGTATTTTAATTCAATCGTGATTAATTGGTCGCCGTGCGAGTTGGCGAATTATTAGGTCCGGACACCGGCCGGATCTCTCCCTCTCTACAGTAAAAGCGTACTAAAGCGCAGTCAAAACGCAGGTGCTACAGTACCTATGCTTTGACTGCGCTTTTACTATAGATAGAGAGAGATCCGGACTAATCTCTTCATCCGGTGTCCGGACCTAATAAGTGAGGCGCACGCTTTTGCACGAAATATTTCAGCGTTAGCAGCCCACACCGACAGTGTGGGGTCACATGCTTCACGGATGAGCGCTGGCCTATGTTGTGTGGCTGCTAGCAAAAGCATTCATTCTTTCTCTTTCCTATTTATTAATTTTAAGTGAGTATTAAAAAATACAGCACAATTTTTTTTTATTTTTTAATTCTTTAGCTTTACTCTCTCTCTCTCTCTCTCTCTCTCTCTGTATTTATGCTTTGTTACCTATTATTTTAAATCGTGAAATTTTGCTACTGATAATTTAGGGTATATGTGAGATTGGTGTAGCAATTTGTAAAAGTAATTATGAAATTATTATGAGAAAAATATTTTTTTTAAAGCTGCTGTGAATATTATAAATATATATTTTTAACGTATAATTAATTTCTTAAAACGATCATATATTAATAAGGCTTCTTTTAGGTTAACTTTTTTATTGTTTTATTTTTTAGACAACGATCAAATTTTGGTTTGGCAACTATTTTTTTATTGCTTTTAGAAAATTAAATTTCTGGTTGGCAACTATTTTTTATTGCTTTCAGAAAATTTGTACGCTAGGAAACTACTTCTATATGATAGTTTTTAAAAAGTTGATTTCTTCACAACAACTTTATAATCACTTTTACGAAAAGTTGCAATTGTCTAAACGAACCCTAACCCAGTAACTATGGATGTAAAAAAATAGCTTCCTATCATAAAATTTTTTAGAAAAGAACAAAAAAGTTATAAGAAAATCGTAGGCAAACAAACTGGATTGAGATCTAAAAAGTAAAATATTAAGAAAGCTACTCCAAATAGATCCTTAACATTCTAAAATAATTTTATTGAGTCATAATTGTCATATTTTTCTCCAAAAAAAATCATGTGATTTTTGTACTGCAATTGATTAATTAAATCATAAAAAATGAAAGTAATCAAAATAATTTAATCATTCACTCAAACCAAAAAATCTTCCACATTAGATTACCTATGGGCCAAAGCTTTTGGTTGGATTAGCCCTTTTCCTTTATCTAAAGTAATGTAGAGGATCACATGCAACATCTAGCATGAAACCTTCCAAATTTTGATGGAATTAAAAGTGTTCAAATTTTATTGATATAGACTTATTTTGTGACAACTTTTTTTATTGATTTTTTAAAATAGTTTTTTATTATATATATATATTTTTTGAATTAAAGATTTTTGAACTAAAAAATTTCTTTAGAAAGCAGTAAGAAAGCTATCATAAATAAAGTCATAGAAGGCTGATATAATATAATCTAATACTTTTAAAAATAAATTGAATTATGAATTGAACAACAAAATGTTTCATTTAGTGAATTATTTTTTTAAAAAAATATTGCTCTATAGCAAGATGGAAGAAAAATAGAAGAATATCTTGAATTTAAAGAGAGAATGGGGAGTGATCAAAGGAGCTATGATTCGGATAAATAGGGGCTCCGCGGGCAAATATTAACCAGACTTATTAGAATAAAAGTAAAGACCATTGACAATATAAATAAATTGTTAGACTATAATATTTAATATAATTATGGGTGTTAATAAATAATTTGACCTGATAAGACAAGATAAATGCAACCCAAAAAATTTAGGTTCGAGTTGACTTGTTTAATATGTGAGTCGAGCTTGGGTCAAAATTTTTGACCTATTTAATTAGCAAATCGAGTTCGAGTTGACCTGCAAACTTGATTGTAACCCATTTAATATCCTTCTCTTAAATTATTTTGTTTGTTAGTATGAGATTTTTACTTTTGATCGATTAACATAAACTCTATAGTTAAAAATTCAATTTTTTTTAATCAAAATGGATGATTGGCTTGGGTTCGCCTCACATCCGGGTTACTGATGGGTCAGATTTGAGTCCTTCTTTCTAACCCATTTATTAAACAGGCTTATCTCAGGTTCAAATCAATTGGTTTAGATCAAATCAATTTCACTTTAACAATATTAATAATATTTCAATATGCATGAAAAATGTATTTCACTTCAAGAAGATAAATACTAATAATATTTTGATATTATTTTAAAATTTAAATATTATATAAATAAATATCAAATTTTAATATTAAATATATAAAAATTATATAAATCCGACTACATATATATAATCAAACAAAATACCCGTAAAGTTTTTCCGGTTGTCTTCAATTCATTCATAGAAAAGTAAAAAAGAAGCCATCCCCAACATAAAAAAAAAGCCATAGGCTACATGAACAAAAGCCAAATTGGCATCCAATGCTATGCAAAGCATTAAAGCTAACCCCCGTCCACTCACAAAAAACAATGGCATGTAATTTAAAAGATAATAAAATAATAATAAAAAAAATTTACTTCATTATTTAATCAAATTTATAAAAGAATAATAATATTTTTTAAAAAATAACTTTTATGTCAATTAAGGTTTCGACTTCTTTTTTAGTAATTACTAAAATAACTTTTTAATATAATTTTTTTTTAGCTATAAATTTTTATATTAGAAAATTATTTTAAAAAATAGTAAGATATCCTAAGGCTTTATTTGGGATAATCCTTTTACTGCTTCTTAAAATAATTTTTTAATATAAAATTTTTAATTTTGTAAAAAAAATAGTTTTAAGAAGTAGATAAAAAAACATCCTAAACGAAACCTAAATCTAATTTTTATTTATTAATTTATTTATGATAAATATTTATTTTATACTCTCTCTAAATATTAAATATTAAAATCAATTTATGCGCTCTCATAAAGAAAATTTTTTGGCACATATAAGAGTTACGAAACAATTCTATCCAAATAATCAAATTAAGGCATAAATAATTAAATATATCAAATCTTTGCAGGAGGAGTGACCTCGGCATGTTAGGATTCTCAAATTTATTTCCAAATAATAACGTTACACTAATCTTAATGTAAATTAAGGGCTCTTAAGTTCATTCTAATATAGCTTGGCTTATGATATTTCTTATACAATTATCATATGAAATTAAATATCATAATCAAAGTCATCCAAAATAAATTAAATTACTGATTTTGATAACTTTACTCTCCCTCTTCCGGACCCCTCTTCAATAATGCAGGACATGGACGTTATACTCCACGATGGCGTCACCGGTGGTGAAATTAAGCCAAATGGTCCGCGCCAGGGCATACCCCCTCGCGAAGCGGAAGAGCCCGCTGCCGCCGACGATGGGCATCTCCCTCACCGGGTGGAACGGCGGGTTGCGACCCAGTACGGAGAGGACGCTGCCGTTGTACTTGCCCGAGGTGAAGGCTAGGTTCATGGCCATGAGGAAGCCCAACTCCTCCTGGGCCGCCCCGGCGTACATGCCCTGGGCCCGGCCCACCGGCTGCGACTTCGGGTCGGGGCCTTCTGTGAGAAGATCGTCCATTATGGTTATAACTCCGAAGAGCGAAAGGGGCTGGCCGCCGGCGGCAGGTTTGGTGACTGACACGGCGGTGGCGTTGTGGCCGCCGACAACATCGTGGAAGTAGAAGTGGAGGTGGCTGAGCTTTTCTTTGAGCTTCTTTTTGTTGTGAGAGGAGGCTGTGGTAGTGGAGGAGAGGAGGAAGAGGAGGAGGAAGGGGAGGAGAAAGAGGCGTGGAGCCATAGAGATACGTGGTAGAAGTGGGAAGCGTGGGTTCAAGGTAAGCAACACTGGGTTGCCTGCTGGATATAAAGAGACGAGACTGATGCTTCTGAGTGACTCAAGTCAATTTGTATAATTTAAAAATATAATAAAGACGGTAGGATGAGTGTAAAGTAATTTAATTATTAATAATTTTATAAGGTGTTAATAATATTTTCAAGAAAATTTGACTTGATTTAACTTATAATGCATGTACGGGGAGAATATATCTATTATTTTTTACAAGTATGTTTAACATAATTTTTTAATATTTTTTTATTTGTTAACTATTTTTTAGAAATGAATTACTATTTGTATATTATTTCCTATTTCTGTTTGTATATTTATTTTAAATCAAAATGGGCGATTGATATTCTGAATAGCGTGGCTCTAATATTGACGTCGCATTATTTGCCACTCGAAGTAAATGGCTTTCGATTGGAGATGCCCTTAATAATTCTTCTTCGCTAACCAATCCCTCCTCCTCTTCTTCTTAGATATATATCTCTTTTTCATTTTCATAAATCCAACAGGCTCTTCCATCAACAACAGCTCTCCAAATGCCAATAATTGAAATCTAGAGTAAAATTGATAGGCTTTTTTTATTTTTTTCTTTCGGGCAAATTAGGGGTTTTGAGTGCGGGATCACTGAAAGGAAATGCTTCCGTCAACCAACAGGCTGCAACACAATTCCTAATAGACATTTTCAATCAACAAATTGCTTCAACAGTCTTCAACTAAAAAAATGAACTCTTTCCTCCATAATATTTTGTTTTTTTATTATTTTATTTTTAAGTCCTAATGCATTATGTTTTGATAATTTTTCTCCCGCATTAGAAGACTTTTTTTTTTTTTGGAGGGGGAAGAACATTGAAGTATAATTTATTACTATCAGTGAATTCGAGAGCGTGGACCGATGTGGACAAGTGAATAGCTTGGATGTCTCCATGGCCGTTTCATTTTTACTGTGCTGGTGATGACACAGCGGGATCGGTTGTAGGGTTGCGAGAGGGAAAACAGACGACTTGTTTTTGGGGCTTGGAGTTGACGGGTCCTTACAAAAGGTAGGGCGCAATCTCACCTCTAGCGGGACTCTCTGAAAGTCTTTTAAAAATTTTGAATTATTCATATATATTAAAATAGTTTTAATTTTTTTTAAAATAAAAATATTGGATATTACAAATATTTTAGAATGGATTTAAAGGCTTTAAAATTATTTTAAACAAAACTTTAATTGAGATACCTTGACCCTTTTTTTTTCACTAAACGAGTCATGTTATTGCTCGGTCGTTTATCAAAATTGGATGACTCAAAACACCAACAAGCAGAATTACCCTTTTTACCCCAATATCATGGCTGCCACTGTTCTTGAGGGTTTGTTTGGGATGATTGTAATATTTTATAAAATTAATTGTGAAATTGCTGTGGAGAAAGCAACTGCACTACTATGATTCTACAAAGCAGCTTTCTATTATAAACATTTTTGAAAAATAATGATAGAGCAAAAAATAAAAAAATAGTAGTTAAATAAAAATATGATTGCTATTTGAGGATGAGTGAAGACTGAACTCGTGATTGTAGTTATTTTTTTCCATCAATCAAAATTAGAGCAAGTGATAGGGCCATTTTCTATAAAAAAATATGCAAATATGTTATTAACTTAAGGGTCTAATATTTTTAAGTATAATTTTTTTTTAAATATTTAATGCCAAAAAAACAAATTTTATATAGACAATTATTAAACTTAAAATCCTTATAACCCCTTCTAATTTTTTTATTAATTGAAGTATGTGACATACAAAAAAAATCAAATTCTGAGTAGAACAGCAATGACTTGTAGCTGACTCAAACTCAGCTTGCTCATGAGCTAACAAGCCGAGCTTGTTTAGCTGTGAGCTCAAGCTCGAGCCAATCCTATTACTCGTTTGTTAATTAATTGAATTTGAGCCCAAATTTGGCATAACTTGACTCGATGTTAGTTCTATGTGAAATCTAATTGTATCGATCAATCAGATTTTATTGTTATTTTATACCTCAATACTGTCGGTTGAGCTCGCATCAGAGTTGCAGGAAGGCCTCCCCTGCTTGGGTTGGCCCCTCGTTATATATATATTACTTTAGATAAATTATTGTTTATTGTATTTTATGTAATTTACTTATTAGGTTGTTATATAAATAAATATAAAAGTTTAGGTGTTAGATATATGTAAATTATAAGAACTCAATGGCATGTAAACTTTCATAAAGATTAGTATAACACTGGTGAATTGGAATCTTGTATATATGTCAAATTTTCAAAATAGATCTAAGAGTTTTGAACCCCTTTGACAACATTTTAGTCAAAATATTCATATGTATGTTCATGTATGCCTATCGAGGTTGCATATAGTTATCTAAATAAGTTCATATCCAGCAGGCAAGGCGAGATGGACTACTTGCCAAATGAAACCTCCCCCCGAGGGGTAGTTACCAACACTAACCTTTATCACTCAGGCAGAGCTTGGGGCATACGAGCTCACTTATAGAGAAATAACATTCAAATATATTTCTCTCGTAAAATAGATATCAAATAGATTTCTTCAATTATTCAGCAACCTTGCCAAAAGTCACCTTTTTTGTTTCCACGCAAGCTTTTTCAGCCAAGGGCCCTCTGGCTTGACTAATTTGTGTAGAAGGAGATCAAGTTTAATTGGAAACAACATACCTATGGATTAGACTTTAGATGGAAGATAAATAATATTTTTTATGTTAAATTTTGTTGCGTCCTGAAGTATTCGCAGCGGTAGAGAAATATAAAGTTTAACGTCTTAGTCTTGTACGAAGATCCAGCACGCATACAGATAAAAGAGATGGTGCAATATTTATAAGAGACACCAAAATTTTTACATAGAAAACCCTAAAAAAGGTAAAAATCACGGGGCCTAGCCCAGTTTGAATGAATCCATTAGTATTTGCAGTTGATTACAAATGAGGCCCTTTATTGGATGGAAGGCCTTGGCTTGATGTAACAAATATACAATATGTAGAATGCATTACATGGTGGAAATTGAAAGGATTAGTGTGTCATAATTTATTAATCATTAATCAATAAAAATCACTATCAATCCAAGTCAAAAAATGCATAGAAAACACCTAATCTTTAATCAAACCATAATCAACAAATGATCATTAATAGGAAAAACTTGTACATAAACTTAAACTAAGCCTAATTAATTCATTAATCACCCTCTAACACACCCAAATTTGAAAGGCATAAGCTAAAACAAAGGGAACAAACCTAAAACTAAAACATGTTAAGTGAAAAGACTTCTAAAACCTAAACTCTAATTTATTAAATCTTTTTAATTACACACATGACTTAAAACACTTATAATATTGAATGCAAATAAATTAAAACTTAATTAGCTAAGTGAACAACATAAGAAATTCATTAAAAATTCAACTATAACTCAAAATGTCATAATCTAATAATTTAATCAAAGCTAAATTAAATCATTAACTAATCTTTTAAAAATCAATCAACAAACCTCTTAATACACAACAATCACTCCAAAGATGAAGTTAATTGGATGGACTATTCCGGGCTGCGAGGTTAAGTATCCGAAGAAGGCCTGGTTCCTCGAGCCTGGTGGCACAACGTCACGAATGAATTCAATGAAGTGCTAAAACTTTAAAATTAATTAATTATTAATGGTTTAACCAACTAAAATTCTTAATTCAATTATATCAACTTGATTTTTAGGATGGACTACTTTGAGCTGCGGGGCTACGTGTCCTAAGGAGGCTAGGACCTCGAGCCTGACGGCACAACGCCACGAACCAGTTGATAGCAAACTTAATTAAATTACTCTCTCAAATCAATGATAGATCATTTAATTTATCTTTCTTTTAATTTCCAACAAACTAAATTAACTTAACAAAATTGGTTACTACTAGGTAACATAGGCATACGAGGCTATTAAGTTAGCCCCAATGATGGTGAAATAAACCTCACGGCCTCAGTGAGCAACAAAGATAGTAATCAACTAAACACTAAAATAAAACTCTTAAAATTAATCTTAAAGCATTAATATTTAAACTTGAACTAAAATCCCCTTTAGACCTTTAACAAATCAAATTACAAATAACTTGAATATGTTATCCAACATAGGACATACCCAAACTACACAGCCTACCACACACACATAGATTTATTTGTTAGGATACGACTCCTAGCTTTAGATTAGGCTGATGTTTTCTTTCTTTTTGTCTCTATGATGTGGCGATTTGCATGTAAAATGTGTGCTAGTTGTTTTATTACTTATGATAGCTTTTTATAATGATTTCTGTGATGATAATTTTACTTACTGTATTATCTCTGTAATGTGATGAGCGATAGATTACCCATAGGTTATGAGCGATTTTAATTCTTACGATATTTTTTGCAGGTGGTCATACTCATACAACACTTAAAAAGGGGCTAAATATAAATAAATAATATATAATTACTACAGGTGCTTCAGTTGCTTAGGTCCTAAATAAAATAAAAGAATGGCCAAGTATGATTGATTTGAGCATTTTATTTCATATATAACTACTTGGGATATTTGATTATAACTGCTTAGGATAACCTTGCAGGAGAGTCTAGATTTTTTTTTTTAATTTTGATGTAATGTATTCAATGTATATAGTTGTGAAAATTTGAAAAATGAGATATTTTAACAAGAGACCAGGGATCCAAAGGGAAAAGAAAGTCCTTTTTACAGGTAATTTCTTTTCATTTGGATATCTTACTGATGATGTACCATAAGGAGACTGAAGGAAGGCAATCCACAGAAGAACCATAGATGAAGATTAAGACTAAAAATGCCTCATTTTAAGACTTGCGTCATTCTATAGGAGTAGAATTTAGGTTGTTGTCGGTGGAGCCTAGCTACTATTATTTTTCTGCATTATGGATTGTATATTATATGGCACTTATCATGGACTTTAGACACTGTTCTGTTGATTTATTTTTGATGATTTACTTATCTTATTTGCGCAGTAGAAATGACATATTTTTTATAGGTTTCTTTCTTGCATGTGCATGTGCCTGAATCTCGCTAGGCTCTTTAGGAATAAAATTTTTTCTACTCATAACTAAGATTAAAATTTTAAGATTTAAATAACATAGAAAGATAACGATATAGGGAATCATCCAGAGATCGTCTGGGGTCGCATGCATATTAATGCATCTCTCTTTCCTTATTTAGACACTCCCCCCCTTGCGGGTAGAGTTCAGATAATCCGACCTATGAGGACGAGGTTCTGAACTTATGGAAGCCTAGTTTTCTAAAAAATTATTTTTAGATCTTTTTAAAATTTCAAGCATTCATGATTTGGATACTTTAATCAACATACATTATATTAAAAACTAATTAAAATTAAAATTTAATTGCATGAGTTTTAGAAGCATAATATCATTCATAAGTACGAGGCCACTTAGGAACTTTCCTATATGTCAGCTTCAAATTCTAAAAACTCAGCTACTCACTTATCTTTCATAAAGACTAGACAACATGAATTTTATATGATTAGGTAGTTTTAGCTGGCTTTCTCTTCAGGTAAGATATAAGTCCAGATTACATTAGTTAGGTCGTGGATATGAGTATTGTGTGTAGAATACTACATTCCTTATAGATTTATGGTCAAAGGCTAGTGGTACTAGTGTACTGTCGTACATCTTATCGGTGGGTAAGCTCTTTATCTTTCAGAGGCTATAAACCTCACCCATCTTCGTCACATGGATGGCGCTACGTCCATCTTTCTCTCATGCATGCTTGAATGCAATTATCTTTTCTCCATTTTCTCTTCTGACCGGCCGGATGATGACATGATTCGTGTGTGTTGGCTAAACCAGATTAAGCTTATCTTCCTTTGGATTAGAAAATCCTATATTTTTCCTATGCGTCAAACCCATCTAAGAGAATAATGTAGCATCCTTAATCGAAAGTTTTCTAAGGCTGAGGCCTAAGATGTAATTAACCACGGGGGCTTGTGCCCGTGGAAAACCGATCCCTACATCAAATAAACCTCATTTAAACTGATGTATTGAATGAGGGAAATCTCGTGACTTTGATCGGGTCATATATATTATTACCCATCGAGGTGTGTAGGTGAAAGCCGCTACCCTCTATGGTTAATCGTATATATGATCTCATCTGCTCTTTCATTGGCCTGCTGGTGTAGAGTGTAAAGGCCTACGACTGTTTTGTCCTTAGGGATAGTGCGATCGTACTCTTTGTATTCTGTTCCCCACTAAGCAGAATCCTTTCGGAGACCCACATACTTAAAGAATTCTATGTTATATGAGTAATATATTTTAATTGATAAATATATAAATTAGATAAAAAAAATTAAATGGGTTTTCATTATAATTTTTTATGTATTTTAACTTTCAACCGTGATCCATTGGTCGCCGTGCGAGTGAGGTGCACGCTTTTGCACGAAATATTTCAGCATTAGCAGCTCGCACCGATAGTGTGGGGTCGCATGCTTCATGGACGAGCGATGGCCTACGTTGTGTGGCTGCTAGAAAAAGCATTCATTCTTTTTTCCTATTTATTTATTTTAAATTAGTATTAAAAAATACATCACAAATTTTTTTTATTTTTAATTCTTTAGCTTTCTCTCTCTCTCGAAATTATTCTGTGTAGATACCGGATCGTTCAGAGGTGAATTAGAGCACGCTATGTCACCTAATACACAGCAGGTACACAACAAAGGGGTGACGTGGCGCGCTATGATTCACCTCCAGATGGCATCCGTATCCGCACAGAATAATTTCACCTATTATTTAAAAGTGGTGTAGCAATTTGTAAAATTAATTATGAAATTATTATGAGAAAACTAAATTGTTTTAAAGCCACTGTGAATATTATTGATATATCATCAAAAAATTATGTTGATCAGGCACGAATCTCGAGGGAAAGTTAAGTTAGAAACTTAAAAAATTAAGGTCGGAAACCATCTGAACTCCGATCTTAGCAAACTTACAATCGAATTGAACGTCTCGGAAATACAAACCCAACGACACCAAATTTGACTGAATCCGAGTCCAAATGGATCCAAATCAAAGACCCGAAGCGCATTTGGAAGGTTCAAACCATAATTTGGATTAACAAACGATTTTCAAACATGACATGCTTATAGACGAATTGAGCGGCTCGACGAGATGAATCCAACGAGCCTAAGATCGCTGAATTCTAAAATCATTACGACATTCAAATGCCTAATGAACGATCCATGATCAAGGGATTCAACATCGACTGTCCATTCAAATCACTCCCAAATTATCCTTGATCTTCCTCCTATTTATTGATCATGTCACTCTCAATAAACTATAAATAGACACTCATTCCTCATGAAAGAGGGAGGAAGGGGCCCCCAAGCAAGGAAGGAAGAAGAGAAGGAAGAGAGCTCTCTTGCCACCAGACTCCTCCTCGACGACCACCGGACTTCCACCCGGCAGCCGACTGACGCCAGAATGCCGCTCGGACACCAATTGACTCCGGACTTCAGCCCGTCTCCAAATTTCTACCAGACGCTGGACTTTTGTCTGTCGTCGGATTTCTACCCAAAGCAGGACTTCTGCCAGACACCGGATTTCTGCTCAATGCCGGACTTCCACTCGTCGCCAGGCTTTCGTAGGACTTCTACCCGACGCAGGACTTCCACCCATCGCTGAATTTCTATTCGACGCCTAACTTCTGCCCTTCCCCAGACTTCTGCCCTTGTCGGACTTCCGTTGGACTTCTATTTGATGTCGGACTTCGATCCATCGTTGAACTTCTGCCGGATGCCGGACTTCCGCCCATCGTCGAACTTTCGACCTCTATCGCCAGTCGACTACGATCCTTCCTACCTTCTTCACCGACTACGATCTTTCTGACCTTCGTCGCCAGACAACGGTCTTGTTGACCTCCGTTGCCCGTCAAAAATAGTCCTTTTGACCTCCATCGCAAGCTGACTACGGTCCTTCCAACCTCTGTTTCTAGACAATAGTCTTTCTGACTTTCGTCGCCAAACCACGGTCTTTTCGACCTCCATCGCCCGTCAACTACGGTCCTTCCGACCTCAGTCGCCAGACAAAGATCATTCTGACCTTTGTCGCCCACCGACCACGGTCCTTCCGACCTCCATCGCCAGACAATAGTCTTTCTGACCTTCGTCACCAAACAATGGTCCCACCAAGCTCCGTCACCAAACAAAAGTCTTTCTGACCTCCGTCCCCACTCGACTACGGTCCTTTCGACTTCCGTCGCCAGACAACGATCCTTCTGACCTCTGTCACCCGTCGACTAAGGTCCTTCCGACCTCTGTCGCGAGACAACGGTCTTTCCGACCTCCGTCGCCTACCGATTATGATCCTTCTGACCAAACGAACACGTCAACACAGATTCTTCTTATTCACATAATGTAATGTACTCCATATGATATATATTTGTTACATCAAGCCAAGGCCTTTCCCCCAAGAAAGAGCCTCATTTGTAATCAACTACAAATACTAGGAGATTCATTCAAAATGGGCTAGGCCCCGTGGTTCTTCATTTATTCAGGGTTTTTCACGTAAAAATATTGGTGTCTCCTATGAATTTTGCACCATCTCTTTTTATCTGATTGTATGCTGGATCTTTGTACAAAGCTAAGACGTTAAACTTTATATTTATCTACCGCTACAAATATTCCAAGATGCAACAATTATAAATATATATATATTTATTTATTTATGCATAATTACTTTCTTAAAGCTATCATATATTAGTAAGGCTTTGTTTGTGTCAGCTTTCTTATTGTTTTATTTTTTAGACAACAACCAAAATTTCTGGTTGGCAACTTTTTTTTTTCTTTCAGAAAATTTGTATGCTATGAAACTACTTTTTTATAGTAGTTTTTAAAAAGTTACTTTCTCCACAACAACTTTATAATTATTTTTACGAAAAGTTGCAGTTATTCTAAGAGAACCCTAACTCAATAACTCTGGTTATAAAAAACAGCTTTGTGTCATAGAAATTTCTAGAAAACAATGTGGAAGTTATAAAACAAAACTGAATTGGGGTCTAAAAAGTACAATATTAAGAAAGTTATTCCAAATAGATCCTTAATGTTCTAAAATAATTTTATTGAGCCACAATTGTCATATTTTTCTCCAAAAAATCATGTGATTTTTTTACTGCAATTGATTAATTAAATTCATAAAAATTGAAAGTAATTAAAAATAATTTAATCTGTCACTCAAACCAAAAAAATCTTCCATACCTCATTGTCACATTAGATTACCTATGGGCCAAAGCTTTTGGTCGGATTAGCCCTTTTCCTTTGTCTAAAGTAGATTAGAGCATCACATGCATCATTTAGCATGAAACCTTCTAAATTTTGATGGGATGAAAAGTGTTCAAATTTTATTCACATTGATTTTGTTTGTCAACTTTTTTATTACTTTTTGAAAATAGCTTTTTAGTATATAATTTTTTGAATTAGAAATTTTTATACTGGAAAGCTTCTCAGTAAGAAAGCTACCACAAATGAAGCCATAGAAGACTGATATAATATAATATAATATTTTTAAAAATAAATTGAATTATGAATTGAACAACAAAATGTTTCATTTAGAAAATTATTTTTTAAAAAATATAGCTCTATAGCAAGATGGAAGAAAAATAGAAGAACATCTTGAATTTAAAGAGAGAATGGGGAGTGATCAAAGGAGCTATGATTTGGATAAATAGGGGCTCCCAGGGCAAATATTAACCAGACATTTTATAATAAAAGTAAAGAACTCTTATAATATAAATACAATGTTAGACTATAATACCTAATAGAACTATGGGTGTTATAAATAATCTGACCTGATAGTCCAACATAAATACAACTCAAAAAATTTAGCATAGAGTTGACTTGTTTAATATGTGAGTGGAGTTTGGGTCAAGAATTTAGACTTATTTAATTAGCAAATCGAGTTCAGGTTGACCTACAAACTTGATAGTAACCTATTTAATGTCTTTTCCTTTAATTATTTTGTTTGTTAAAATGACATTTTTACTTTTGATTTATTAACATAAACTCTATAGTTAAAAAATCACAAATTTTTTAATTAAAATGGATGATTGGGTAGGGTTCGGCTAATCCAGGTTACTGACGGGTCAGATTTGAGTACATCTTTCTAACCCGTATATTAAACGGGTTGATCTCAGGTTCAAATCAATTTGTTTAGTTAAAATTAATTTCACTTTAACAATATTAATAATATTTCAATATGTATGAAAAATGTATTTCACTTCAAGAAGATAATATTATTTAAAAAGTGAAGGAAGTCCCAGGGTTGATTCGGTCCCCCGAAGCCCTCGATCGTCGAGCTAATCCGATCGAGGGATTGAAGACTTGAAGACTCAATCTCCTCGCCGTTGATTTGATCCGGTCGAGTCGAGCCTAAAGGGCAAATGCCCTCCTTACCTCCCGGCGCCGGGGAGGGGACGCCGGGAGGCTGCCAAAATTTTCTCAAAATTTTGGACTTAGAAAATTTTGGACTTAAAAAAATTTGGACTTGGATCGATTTTTGGAAAACAAAATTTTAATTTAAAATTAATTATAATATTAATTTGATTGATAAATTAAAATAATTGCATTGAAATCTAAATCTTAATTAAACTTTAATAAATATAACTAAATAGTTAATGTTAAAATAAATAAATAAATAAAAAAGAATTAAGCTCTAAATTCATGTTTTTTTTTAATCAGATTAAAATTGGATTAGTAAAGCAGAACTAAAATTTAATAAATGAAATTAATTAATTGAATCAGACTTTGAAATTAAATAATATTTAATCACAACTATAATTGATTTAAACTAAATCAATTAATATCAATCAAATTAATGAAACAATAATTTGATAACCCAATTAAAATAAAACTCAATTAAATAAAAAAAAAATCAAAATCAATCAAAATTTTAATTAATCTCATAACTTTAAATCAACTAATAACCAATTCAACTCATTGAACAATCTATTTAATTTAAATAAATAAATGATTTTAAAATACATTTTAACATATGGAATTTAAAACTAATTAATTGAACAAATCAAATTTAATATATAAGCAATTTTAAAATACACTTGAATCTAAACTAACTTTTGAACAAAATAAATTCTAATTAAAATTCAACTCTTAATTAATTAACATAACTAATTAATGCAATTAAAATCAAATGAAGTGTAGTAATGAAATGTTTTCCATTAGTCCAATTTATATACAAACTCTCTAATTGGCAACTCTCCAAAAGGCTACAAATGGACTCAAACACGAGAACACAAAGCTCTCAAATAGCTCTCAAATTGGCAACATCAAATCAATCCAAATCTATCAATGTAGATTGTGTTAATGGCAAGTGACACAAGCACAAAAATCATTCTGTTGTCCATCAGATCTACATGAAATTCTTCAGTCAATAATTTTGGGGAGGTATATTCAAAGAGTTATGTCAAAGCTATGAGATGTCTCTTTTGACTCGAATACACTAAACCACTCATATGTTATTAACATCTTAATAAAAGCCTTATGTGGCTTCTTTTCAACACTCTTGTATGATAGCTACCCATCATTTCATTGGACGGCATATCATCAATGCATAAGGAGAAGAAGCAATGAATCTGTAGTATATATAACTGATCTATAAGAGATAACAGAAGATTCATAGCAACCAATGCAATTCATTTACAAACAAGAGCACGATCTCCTAGTACCTATTGAGCAAATGCTCTCTACGAGCTGTGCTAAGGGACGCTTAGAGGAGTCAAAACAAACTAAATACAATAAGTGAAATCTAATACACTTAAACGCCACCGGATCCGCAACATATGTACAAGCGAACAGAAGGCATTCGTAGGCCCCTAAGTGAGATCTCGGGCAATTCTCTAAATGAAATTATTGGCACAATGGATCATATTTAAATATTTTAAAATATCCTTTATGTATTAGATATGTTCCCTTAAACTAAAATGCCAACCCTGCATGTGCTCCGGTCAATGTGTTAAAATTACAAATGCTAACGTCCGAGAATGCTACGCAGGGTCAAATGCTACAACCCGCATGTGCTCCGACCACCACATACGATTTCAAAATCTAATGGTCTGAGAATGCTGCGCGGGTCTAAATTCAAGTCTCATCCTCCTCCTCGAAAAGACTGGAGTCAACATGACTTAAATCACAAAATACCTCTCAAAATCCTACGAAAACACTAGTGACTTTAACGTCACCCCGATGATGGCCGTGACGATCGGAAATCTCAACCGGAGGGGTTTCAAATCTCAAATCAAACAAAATTCCAAATCTCTGAAATGAAATCTATTAACTAAAAACTAAAAACCAATCCACCTCCCGCAACTGTTTGTCGGGGGTGATAAATTTGAAATTAATCTCAGCTCACAAAGAGCGAATGCGTGTCAGGTGTATCGCTACGATTCATCCTCAAATAGTCTCTTGCCAATAGGGACGTGGCACGTGCCCTCTGATCGGGTGGTTTTGCCGCAAAATGGCACCATTATATTACGATCACGGCCAAAGCCCGTATGTTCCCTAACGGCGTCAAACCCTTGAGCGATGAATCATAGGGTATAGTCGATAGGCACAAAGCCCTCTGTCAGCTAAGGTGGATTCAGATCTATCCCCTTAGACAAACACCAACCCAGGTCTACAAGGTATTCTTAGACGAAGCAACCCATGGCTGCCGATAAGATGCCTTCTGTCAGGTTGGGTCGACTACCTCCTCTGACTAAGTAGACCAGGGATCATGACAGCCCGGGACGACGGAACCATGGGATCTTGATCGGGCTCGTCTTCATTTCCCCCACCACCAGTTTTAAGTTCGTGGTGATAATTTCTAAATCATGATGATAAATTCAAATCTCAAATTCAAACCCTAAAACTGTTGCTATTATATGTTGTATTTACAACCTATACAACCTCTTCAACGACTAGCCTTAATCGAAAGTTCTCTCTCGTTATCGGGAGGGGTAATTAACTATAGAGGCTTGTACTTATAGGAAACCAGAACTCAGATCATAAAGTCCTTACAAAATGAGGGCGAAATCTCTGGGTAGTGTCTTATCTAAAACCCAATCTGCCTTTTGAAAATTCACCCGGAACCTAATCTCATTAAAACTTTTTGCCGTCATCATCATCACACTATCAAATAAAAAAAAAAATAGACGGATGGCGTGGAGAGGCCGGGAGCATGCATCTAATGGAATTTTCGGAGCCCACAGATTTCTGGCGACTCCGCTGGGGACTGGTTTCTCTTTCCATCTTTGGCTAGATATACATAAACTACATTAGCAACAAAAATGTTAAAATTCTAATAAATTTGTTAATATTAGGGTTTTGAAATAATGCAATCCAATAAAATTTATATATATTATTTCATTCTGTCTAGTCTCTGCACTCTGAAAGTGTGGGGTGATGTATCAATTCTTGACTACTAACCCTTACCTTTCTTTTGTGCAGAATGGAACTACAGAATACTCCCTTTACCGTCCAATTGGGACGAGGCGCTAGCATCCAGTTAGCGAATGCTGTCGTTAACACTGGAGACTCTGAAGCCACTATCCAATTTGGAAGCTTAGAGTTCTCTACAGCTACTGCAATGGCTGCCGCCGTACCTATTCACGGCATGACTATTCAAGGCCATTCTGCGAGGCCTGACTCTGCTGAAACTTATGCACGACGTGCCTATTCCGTGCAACAACCACGAGCTGCTAGAACTGCTACTGCTAAAGCAGTTCAACAAAACAGGATCTCTGTCTTTGAAAGATTATCGCAGCCCAAGGCCCCAACCACAGAGAGGGTCGTAACTGGAGGAAGAATATCTGTGGTACCTACTAGGGCCACCACTCTGCCAATCGGGTTTTCTGCACCTGGGAAGGACGATGCTGAAGCCTCCTCATCTGGAGGAAGGCTCACAAGAAGGCAAAGGAGAAAGTTGAATGCCAAACTACGAGCTCAACAACCATTGCCAGTGCATCCATCAACACTCCCAGCCTTGGAACCAGAGGTTAACATTCCCACCCATAACAAGTTTGCAAATCTAAAATGGGTGAAGAGGAACAGCCCTACTGGCGAATTGAAACGGTCATTTTGGGATCAGCAACCCCAAACCCCTATTCCTCAAACGAAGAAGCATGAAACTCTGTCCGCCAGGGTGCATAGAGTTTTGAAAGTTGCAAGAGAAAATGGCCAGATAAGAAAGAAATATCAAAGGCCATCGACATTTAAGGTTAGGAGGATCCCACAAAGAGAGTTACCAACTGCCACAGTAGCTCAGGAGAAATCAAGATCAACTCCACGCGGTGAACATTGGAGCGTGAATCCTAGACCTCGTGTTCAGGATTCCGCTATCAAAAGGTCCCAGTGGAAAGGTAAAGAAATTTGGAGGCCGAGACCTCCTGAAAGAAAATTACCGCAGAAGAAAGTAAGTATAGGCGTGACATCTGGTGCAGCCTCCCAGAGATCCGCCTTTAATAAAAATCGTCAACAATGGGTACCTAAGGAAAAGGTTCCTATTACTGACACTTGCAATAGTCGACACCTTGGAAAATTTTCCAAGGAATCCTATTGCCAGCCAACTTCAGCCTCTCGGAAAGAGGTCAATTTTGACCGTACTCCTCCAATTGAAGAAGTTCCTGTACCACATGCAGAGCCAGAGATCTACTGGAAGCGTCGCTCTGAGATTTGAGTACAAGAAAATGATGACGATGAAGATGAAGACACCATGGAAGTCGAGGTAGTTTACATGGTGGGGCATGGTGATGAGCCACATCAAACACGCGGCTATCGACGACGCAACGAAGCAGGACCCGCCTCTTCTAAAACAACAACCTCTCAAGAAGATCAAGCTCAGCACGAGCAGTTAGAAGGAGTTCCCTCAGACGGTGAACAAAATGATGATCATGATGAAGAAGTGCTTGCTGAGACATTAGCACAAGCACAAAGACGTTTGAAACTCCAGATGAAAGAAAAAGATAAGGAGATATCCGATCTGAACAGTAAGATGACAGAAATGATGGCACAGATGACTGCAATGATGCAGTTAATACAGAAGAACATCATTACTACTCCTGCACTTGCTTAACCAACAGATCATCATACATCGGGTCAACCCATTAATCAGCAAATATCCAGTAGTGTTCCTACTAATTTGCCAACTGGCCCAATACCCCAGATGTCTGGAATACAAACCACACCTGAAGGAGAAAATGAGACTGATCAACCTATTCATCCACAAGCTCACCAAAATGTTACAAGTACATCTGAGCCGATGATGACTCCCCAATTAGAATCAATCATCAATGAAAAGATTAAGGCTGTCATTGCCTCTGAGCAGGTAGAGAAGTTTGTGAGCAAGGGTCACCCGTATCCAGCTGAATACGATAAAGTGTCATATCCTAAAGGTTATTCAGTGCCTAAGTTTAATACTTTTAATGGCACCGGCAATTCTAAACAACACTTGGCTCAATTTAAAGCAACTTGTGGAAATACTGGGGGCGTTGATGCTCTGCTCTTCCGTCAATTCATTAGTAGTTTGACTGCAACTGCTTTTGAATGGTACACTGAGCTGCCCAATGATTCTGTTAAGATATTTTCAGAACTAGAGAATATGTTTGTAAAAAGGTTCGCCAGTGCTACGGAGAATACTACTATCGCTGACCTTGCCTTAGAGAAACGAAAAAAGGGTGAGTCAGTGACAAAGTACATCACTCGTTGGCGTAATATGAGTATGAATACGAACAACAGTTAGAAGAGGAGCATGCTGTTCAACTATTTTTGGGAAACATCGATGATAAGATGTTGCCATTTTTATGTATGGCCTCTATCAGCACTTATCAAGAGCTACTGGACAGAGTAGCTAAGTTTAAAAAGTTGAACCTGTCCAAGTCTGAAAATTATTCAGATAGACCCCGAAGAAATAAAGCTGCAGATACTAGAAGGGATGAGATCTATTCTGCATCATCTTTAAGGATCGATAAAGAAAAACAATCTACTCCTAAAGATGATAAAGGAAGACAGTATTCTAAACCCCAGCCAAAACTAGTATTGGGAGGAAACGACAGGTCTCAAACTTTTCGTGATGGAGGAGAATGTTCGAAGCCAAGAACCGGTGATCGAATCACATCCCTTAAAGAGAAAATGAATAGAGAATATTCTTTTAAGAGGGAAAGTGTGGCAAAGTTATTCAAGCAAGCGCTTAATGCTGGTCTTGAATTACCTGAGTATAAAAGACCAGAAGAAGCTGAGCAGAAAGATAATTCAAATTATTGCCCGTATCACCGAGTTATCAGCCACCCTATTGAAGATTGTTATGTCTTCAAAGACTGGCTTGAAAAGAAATATAGAGATGGTGAGTTCACGCTATCAAATAGCGTTCTAGTTCACCCAAAGAAAGAGTCTGTGAAGGTGATTGTGTCTTCTCCTATACCTCCAATGAAGGAAGGAGACAAAATGAAGGGAAAAATGATGCCAGAAAAAGATGAATGGCAGACTGCAATCTCCAAGAAGACAAGGAAAATGATTAAACAACTGGAAGGAGTTCCTGGTGTAAAATGGAAATCCTCTACGGAACCAGTGCTTGAATTGAAAGGAAATCGAAATTCAGGTGCATCCACTTCCAGGTCATCAACTTGGAGGCGTTCTAATACGAAGCGATTTTATAAGGCGTCCTCCAAGAAGTCTGACAGCTCAAACAAGCATAACAGGCTAAAGAAGAAGAGGACCGTGCTTCAAAAGATCATCAACAATTTGGAGGATTATCGTCAACCATTGAGACGACCCATAACACTTGCAAATTTTATGTCTGAGCTTCAAATAGACCAATCAAAAGTAGAAGATGATGAACAAGAAGATGAAGAATCACTCCATTTAGAAACATGCCGAGTCATCTCAGTAGCATCAACTGCATGCCAACGAGACTCTTTTAAAGGTCATTATGGAGTCCAGATAGCAATGTCTTCTACAAAAATGACTGATAAAAGAACATCTGAGTCTTGTCTGATGGTGCTACAGACAGATTGTAACTCAGAAGAAGAGTTATGTTTTCCAAGTGATGATGAGTCAGATCAATAAATGGCTTCGCAAATGGAGCGTGTAAAGTTGAATGAAGACTCTGAAAATGCAAAATCTTCATCAGAAAAGGCTGAGTCAAATGAGGTGGCTCAAGTACAATTGAGAAGTGGCAAAGTGCTCCCTCCGCCACTAAAAAAGGGATCATCAAGCAAAGATAAGGGAAAAGATATAATCATCAATGAAGAAATCATCCCTAAAGATCATAAGAAGAAATATGATACAAATAAGGGGATAGAGTATAATATCATTTCCCATTTGAGAAAAATTCCAGCACAGCTCAGCATCTATGAAGCTCTTCTAATGTCAAGAGAGCTTCGAGAAACCTTGATACAGGCTCTGAAAAATCCAAAAAGATATGAGGCTTATTTCGCAGAAAGATGTTTGAGCGAAGTCCTTCATGCCAGGAATGAACCTGTTGTTATATTCTCTGAAGAAGATCTCATGTTGGGGACTACAGAACATAATCATCCTTTATATGTTACGGCAGAAAGTGATGGCATCATAATCAAGCGAATCTTGATTGACCCCGGGTCTTCAATAAATCTCATGAGCTTGCGCACACTAAGATCACTATCCCTAGAAATTCAACATCTCGGGCCAGATAAACTTATGGTGCACGGTTTCAACGAGAAAGGGCAAAAAACTATCGGGTCATTTGTCCTTCCCCTTAAATTTGGAGAGCTATGCACAGAAGCCAAATTTCATATTATCGATGGAGACACTTCATTCAAGGCACTTTTGGGTAGACCTTGGCTTCATGAGAATGGTCTGGTTCCATCAACTATGCACCAATGTATGAAATATCTAAAGGATGGAGAAGAGTTTCGGATCTCTGGAGATATACAACCCTTTGCAGTCCACGAAGTGAAAATTTATGATGATGCAAAATACTTCATTCCAAATGAAATAAAGCCGATACAATCTCCAGAAGTTAAAGCATCGACCTCAAGGAGTACAAAACAACCCAAAGAAGTTGAAGAAAAGCAGACAGGAAGGAAGGGCGTGTCACCCAATTTTCCTAAAAAGACTAATACATTGCCTAAATCAAATAAAGTTGTACTTCATTTAGGAAGTGACACGGAGGAAGAGGGTGGCATCTCTGAAACCTACAAGCCTTTGGTTAACGAAAAGCCAAAGGAAAATACTTTTGTAGTTACATTAATCCCTCCACAACATTTCAGGGAAATCGTATCCCGCGAGGTACATAATGTTGAAGAGCTTAAAACATTTTATGTACCTCCCCTACATGGAAGTAGAGGACCGGGAAGCTTATTTTATAAATTTGGAGAATATCAAGAAGAGAATCTCAATGAGCATGGGAATTTCAATGAAGATGTAGAGATAATTCCTACAGAAATGCCCAGATATTGTCCCAAAAGAATTCAGCAGATGATACGGAAAGCTGGAATTCATAATATGGTTACTTAGCGACGAGCACGTTTCTTTCAAAGAATGTGGTATCAAGAACTATCAAAAATGGGTAGTCGTGATACAAAAGGCCTCGAATTTATCGTAGCAGAACATGCTCGAAAAAATACATGTTATGCGGTAAAAGATAAACATCTGACTACTGAAGACACAGATACGAATGAAGAGAAAGATATGGAATCTAAACCTGCACCAGAAGAACTTGAAGATGGTTGACAGGCTGCTACCATGGATGAGCTAAAAGAAATAAACTTGGGAACTGATGAGGACCCTCGCCCGATCTTTATTAGTGCTCTTCTCTCCAAAAATAAAGTTGAAAAGATGAAAGTATTACTCAGTGAATTCAGGGACTGCTTTGCTTGGACATACGATGAAATGCCAGGCTTATCCCCTGATATAGCTGTTCATAAACTAGCCATTAAACCAGGTGCAGTACCTGTAAAACAAGCTCCAAGGCGAATGAGGCTAGAAATCGAAGAGCAAGTGATTGCAGAAACTAAGAAGCTTATCGAAGCAGGTTTCATTCGAGAAGAAAAATATGCTGATTGGATAGCCAATATTGTCCCAGTGAAAAAGAAGAACGGACAAATTCGTATATGTATTGACTATCGAGACCTGAATAAGGCATGTCCAAAAGATGACTTTCCACTTCCAATATCAGAATTGCTGGTTGACAATACGTCCAACTACGACATATTCTCATTTATGGATGGATCGTCGGGCTACAACCAAATCAGAATGGCACCTGAAGATGAGAAATATACATCTTTTAGGACTCCCATCGGCATATTCTGCTACACAGTTATGCCCTTTGGCTTGAAAAATGCTGGAGCTACATACCAAAGAGCTATGACACATATATTTGACGACCTCATCCACCAGAAAGTTGAATGCTATGTGGATGATCTTGTTGTCAAAAGTATAGATCGAAAAGATCATTTTGAAGATTTGAGAATTGTATTTGAAAGGATCAGAAAATTCAATCTCAAAATGAACCCGCTCAAATGTGCCTTCGGAGTTTCCTCAGGAAAGTTTCTTGGGTATGTGGTACGACATGGAGGGATTGAGGTTGATCCTAACAAAGTTAAGGCAATCATAGAAATGCCTCCTCCAAAAAGTCTTCGTCAACTTCGTTGTTTACAAGGACAACTTGCGTTTATACGGCGATTTATTTCAAATCTATCTGGCATATGTCAACCATTTGCAAAGCTAATGAAGAAAGATGTTCATTTCAAATGGGATGATGAATGTCAAGAAGCTTTTAATAGTATCAAGAGATATTTGTTAAGCCCGCCTATTCTTACAGCACCAATTCCAGGGAAGCCTCTTATCCTATACACCACAGCGTTGGAAGAGTCCCTTGGGGCATTGCTAGCTCAACACAATGAAGAAGGCAAAGAAAATGCACTCTACTACATCAGTCGAAGATTGATTGGAGCAGAGATACGTTACTCCCCAATTGAGAAACATTGTCTGGCGTTGATTTTCGCAGTTCAAAAACTCCGCCACTATATGCTGTCTCATAAAATTACGCTGATATCAAAGATCGATCCGCTGAAGTTCTTGATGACAAGACCAGCGTTGACAGGTTGACTTGCCAGGTGGGCAGTGATACTTCTGCAGTTTGATATCACATATCTTCCACAAAAGGCAGTAAAAGGGCAAGTTTTAGCAGATTTTCTTGCCGCACATCCCGTTCCTATAGATTCACCGCTCAATGATGATCTACCCGATGAACAAATTTTAGTTGTCCAAGAAGGAGAAAAGTTACAGATGTGGGAGATGTATTTTGATGGTGCCTCATCAATAAACCTGCCCAACCTCCAAACCTCCCAAAAGCTCGAGCTGGTGTCGGTCTTATCTTCATAGCACCTAATGGAGGGATAATGAGATTTTCATTTGGTTTAACTGAACCCAGAACCAACAACGAAGCAGAATATGAAGCTTTAATAGCGGGTCTCGAGATCGCTATTTCAATGAAAATTCAAAACCTCAAAATTTTTGGTGATTCTCAGCTCATTATAAATCAAGTACTGGGTATCTATAAAATCGGCAGAGTTTGGTTGATTTACTATCATAGACGGGTCCTTGAACTCATGAAGCAAATTACAAATATTACATTGATTCAAGTATCTCGAGCTCATAATAGTAAGGTAGATTCTTTAGCAAAACTTGCTAAAGAAATGGCGAGCATGAATAACGAGCCAGTGCTGATTAGTGTCAACACTCGTCGAGTACTAGAGCCAGCAATTCTATGTTCCCCGCAGGCAGAGGGGTCACCAAATTCAAGTCAGTAGGATACAACTTTGGTTGTTCCTCAACCTCCCCAACAAATTATTCTGAAAAATCAAATAGATAAACCTCCAATATTTACAGAAAGAAAATTTGGCAGAACCTCTAAATCCTGGCTTGAATGCCTAGAGGTTGAAGAGCAAAATGACTGGAGGCAGCCTTTCATTGACTACTTTAGAGAAGGCAAACTCCCGACAAATAAATCATTAGCTACACAGATCAAAAAGAGAGCGTTGCGATATGCATTCGTTAACAACACGTTATATCGAAGATCGTTCGATCAAATATGGCTACGATGTTTAGGGAGAGATGAAGCTGATAAAGTTATCTCTGAAGTTCACGAAGGACTATGTGGCGCACATCAATCGGGTCCTAAAATGGCCATTAAAATTAAAAGAATGGGTTATTATTGGCCATCAATGCTAAAGGATTGCACCAATCATGCAGACATATGCCATGAATATCAAGTTCATGGCAATATTATACATCAACCTCCAAATCCTTTACATCCCACTATAGCATCTTGGCCATTTGAATGCTGGGGGACGGATGTAATAGGGCCAATTGATCCACCATCATCTGCTGGACACCGCTTTATATTAGCTGCAACAGATTATTTTTCTAAATGGGCTGAAGCGGTACCATTCAAAGAAGTCACTATTCATCATGTGATCAACTTCTTTACTCATAATATCGTCTATAGATTTGGTGTACCACGCCGCATAATCTCAGACAACGGTCCAACTTTCAAAAGTACTAAAATATACAAATTCATTGAGCGGCATAAAATTGATTGGCGATATTCATCGATCTATAATCCAAGAGCAAATGGATTAGCAGAAGCCTTCAATAAGACGCTCGTAAAGCTGATCAAGAAAATCCTCACTAAAAATAAAAGAGAGTGGCATACTAAGATGGCAGAAGCATTATGGGCATATCGTACTACGTATAAGATACCAATAAAAGCAACTCCTTATGCATTGGTGTTTGGAGCTGAAGCTGTGTTGTCTCTTGAAGTTGAATTGCCATCACTTCGGGTAGCTGTTCAGCACGACCTCACAGAAGAACAAAATGCTCGCCTACGGATGGAAGAGCTTGATGCATTAGATGAAGTCAGACTCCAAGCTCAACAAAATTTAGAAATTTATCGCGCAAGAATGGTAAAATCTTTTGATCGTATGGTACGCCCTCGAGCATTTCAAGAAGGAGAATTGGTCCTGGTGCTGAGAAGACCAATTATCCCACACCGAAGAATGGGTGGCAAATTTGAACCAAACTGGGAAGGCCCTTTTGTCATCGAGAAGGTGTACCAGGGAGGAGCCTATCAACTCATCGATATGGAAGGTCGACGACCTATGCCCCCGATCAATGGGAGATATCTCAAGAAATACTATTCTTAGAGAAAGCAAGCTAAAGATTATTCCCTCACAAAGAAAGATTACATATCTAAGTTATTTTAGAAATTCTCCCACAAGACAGGGGGCATTTTTAAATATTTATTTGGGTTAACATCGATCCCCAAATAAATATTTAAAATCATTCAGAATACTATTACTTCATAAATACAGGGCAGAAGCTGGAGATTTCAAGAAAGCAAATATACGATCATTGCAAAGATTGAAGATTCATCTTTAAATTTTGTCAAGATCTTGAGGTTCAGATTGAGAAGATGTTTTGATCTGACAACCTCAACAAATCAAATTCAACAATTACAACCTGTTATAGTACAAGTCTAATGCTTAAATAGGTGTAATATCAGTCTCAACAAGCTTATATGCGGCCGAGTCACTGATAGCTTTACCTACTCAACAAGCTATGATAAGAGGCCGTAGTAGGAAAGCCACCTGTTTTGTTAACCCAATGATAAATACTACCAAGTTTGATATTTGTCAAATTTATCAAATCAAAGTAGTTCAGATTCATAAGATTTCCTCAACTAACAATAGAGTGAGGCAAAATCCAAAAGGAGATTCTCAATCAACTCAAAGGCACCAAGCTACAATGAAAATTATTGTCAAGTTAAAGGCATGATCCTTCAATAAATCTGTCAAGCACAAAGCTAAGATTGAAGGACTTTCTCTTCTTCAGCATGTCCAATAAAGCACAAAGCTCAGGACCGACGGAGTCATCCCGCAGTTCTTATAAAGACATAGGAAAAGCTAAGGGATATTGTCATCATCAAAGTCCGCTATGCATAAAGCCTTGGACAGATGACTATTTGCCACCGACCTAATGTCAATCTAAAGAGTTTAGGTCGCCGATATGGATTCTTCATCAAGCCCATGAAAGCACAAATCTAGGGTAAAAGAAATGTTAATTCCTGACAAATCGAGAAGATAAATCATGGATATCTAAAGAACCCCTATGTGACATCTAAAATTTAATTTTAGATATCCGTAGGGTCAACCAGTTTGCAACAAAAATGATATGCTATAGAGCGCATATCAAATTTGTTGGGGGGCATTTGTTGACCTCTAACTGTCGCAAGCCCCATGACTCAGCCGGCCTCTCCCCACGATCGGATATAACCACTCAAACTGTCTCGCTCTCACGACACAAAAACGAAACCCTTTCCCATTCAGAGGAGACGCTCTCAGAATCGAAAAAAAATTGCAAGCAAGGAAAGGGACCAAACCTCGTCGCTTCCGACCTCCAGCAACTTGTCCAAACCCGCCGCCGCCTCTGCTCCTCATCCCACCGGCGACTCCAGCCTCCTTCTCCAACGTCGAACCCAATTCTGAACTTTCGACGACTTACCTCCTCCGATTCAGACCACCAGCACTCGCCGGCTTGAGCTCCCGTTGCCTGCACCCGTGCCCTAGCCGCTTCCACCGGCCAGAGCAGACTCCGGCCACCTGAACCGCCACCGACCAAGCCAAGCTAGCCGCCGGCTTAACCTCCCGCGACCTGTCCGACACCGACCCGAGCCGTGCGTGGCCTCCGCCTCTCACCCGATCGGGCTTCTTCCCGATTCCTCTTCCTCCCTCCCTATTCTATTATACACATATATTATAATATATTTTAAGATATTATAATATATATATATATATTATATGTTATATTATATAATGCATATATATTATATTATATAACGTATATTTATTATATTATATTTATTTATTTATATTTAAATGAAATTAAATTAAGAGAGAGAGAGAGAGTGAGAGATAAAGAGAAATGAGAGGATTTTTTTTTTAATATGTATGAAATCAAATTGAAGACTTGAAGGAAGTCCCGGGGTTGATTCGGTCCCCCGAAGCCCTCGATCGTCGAGCTAATCCGATCGAGGGATTGAAGACTTGAAGACTCAATCTCCTCGCCGTTGATTTGATCCGGTCGAGTCGAGCCTAAAGGACAAATGCCCTCCTTACCTCCCGGCGCCGGGGAGGGGACGCCGGGAGGCTGCCAAAATTTTCTCAAAATTTTGGACTTAGAAAATTTTGGACTTAAAAAAATTTGGAATTGGATCGATTTTTGGAAAACAAAATTTTAATTTAAAATTAATTATAATATTAATTTGATTGATAAATTAAAATAATTGCATTGAAACCTAAATCTTAATTAAACTTTAATAAATATAACTAAATAGTTAATGTTAAAATAAATAAATAAATAAAAAAGAATTAAGCTCTAAATTCATGTTTTTTTTTAATCTGATTAAAATTGGATTAGTAAAACAGAACTAAAATTTAATAAATGAAATTAATTAATTGAATCAGACTTTGAAATTAAATAATATTTAATCACAACTATAATTGATTTAAACTAAATCAATTAATATCAATCAAATTAATGAAACAATAATTTGATAACCCAATTAAAATAAAACTCAATTAAATAAAAAAAAAAATCAAAATCAATCAAAATTTTAATTAATCTCATAACTTTAAATCAACTAATAACCAATTCAACTCATTGAACAATCTATTTAATTTAAATAAATAAATGATTTTAAAATACATTTTAACATATGGAATTTAAAACTAATTAATTGAACAAATCAAATTTAATATATAAGCAATTTTAAAATACACTTGAATCTAAACTAACTTTTGAACAAAATAAATTCTAATTAAAATTCAACTCTTAATTAATTAACATAACTAATTAATGCAATTAAAATCAAATGAAGTGTAGTAATGAAATGTTTTCCATTAGTCCAATTTATATACAAACTCTCTAATTGGCAACTCTCCAAAAGGCTACAAATGGACTCAAACACGAGAACACAAAGCTCTCAAATAGCTCTCAAATTGGCAACATCAAATCAATCCAAATCTATCAATGTAGATTGTGTTAATGGCAAGTGACACAAGCACAAAAATCATTCTGTTGTCCATCAGATCTACATGAAATTCTTCAGTCAATAATTTTGAGGAGGTATATTCAAAGAGTTATGTCAAAGCTATGAGATGTCTCTTTTGACTCGAATACACTAAACCACTCATATGCTATTAACATCTTAATAAAAGCCTTATGTGGCTTCTTTTCAACACTCTTGTATGATAGCTACCCATCATTTCATTGGACGGCATATCATCAATGCATAAGGAGAAGAAGCAATGAATCTGTAGTATATATAACTGATCTATAAGAGATAACAGAAGATTCATAGCAACCAATGCAATTCATTTACAAACAAGAGCACGATCTCCTAGTACCTATTGAGCAAATGCTCTCTACGAGCTATGCTAAGGGACGCTTAGAGGAGTCAAAACAAACTAAATGCAATAAGTGAAATCTAATACACTTAAACGCCACCGGATCCGCAACATATGTACAAGCGAACAGAAAGCGTTCGTAGGCCCCTAAGTGAGATCTCGGGCAATTCTCTAAATGAAATTATCGGCACAATGGATCATATTTAAATATTTTAAAATACCCTTTATGTATTAGATATGTTCCCTTAAATTAAAATGCCAACCCTGCATGTGCTCCGGTCAATGTGTTAAAATTACAAATGCTAACGTCCGAGAATACTACGCAGGGTCAAATGCTACAACCCGCATGTGCTCCGACCACCACATACGATTTCAAAATCTAATGGTCTGAGAATGCTGCGCGGGTCTAAATTCAAGTCTCATCCTCCTCCTCGAAAAGACTGGAGTCAACATGACTTAAATCACAAAATACCTCAGAAAATCCTACGAAAACACTAGTGACTTTAACGTCACCCCGATGATGGCCGTGTCGATCGGAAATCTCAACCGGAGGGGTTTCAAATCTCAAATCAAACAAAATTCCAAATCTCTGAAATGAAATCTATTAACTAAAAACTAAAAACCAATCCACCTCCCGCAACTGTTTGTCGGGGGTGATAAATTTGAAATTAATCTCAGCTCACAAAGAGCGAATGCGTGTCAGGTGTATCGCTACGATTCATCCTCAAATAGTCTCTTGCCAATAGGGACGTGGCACGTGCCCTCTGATCGGGTGGTTTTGCCGCAAAATGGCACCATTATATTACGATCACGGCCAAAGCCCGTATGTTCCCTAACGGCGTCAAACCCTTGAGCAATGAATCATAGGGTATAGTCGATAGGCACAAAGCCCTCTGTCAGCTAAGGTGGATTCAGATCTATCCCCTTAGACAAACACCAACCCAGGTCTACAAGGTATTCTTAGACGAAGCAACCCATGGCTGCCGATAAGATGCCTTTTGTCAGGTTGGGTCGACTACCTCCTCTGACTAAGTAGACCAGGGATCATGACAGCCCGGGACGACGGAACTATGGGATCTTGATCGGGCTCGTCTTCATTTCCCCCACCACCAGTTTTAAGTTCGTGGTGATAATTTCTAAATAATGATGATAAATTCAAATCTCAAATTCAAACCCTAAAACTGTTGCTATTATATGTTGTATTTACAACCTATACAACCTCTTCAACGACTAGCCTTAATCGAAAGTTCTCTCTCGTTATCGGGAGGGGTAATTAACTATAGGGGCTTGTGCCTATAGGAAACCAGAACTCAGATCATAAAGTCCTTACAAAATGAGGGCGAAATCTCTGGGTAGTGTCTT
The DNA here is from genome assembly GCA_019925795.1 of Dendrobium chrysotoxum. Lineage (NCBI taxonomy): Eukaryota > Viridiplantae > Streptophyta > Magnoliopsida > Asparagales > Orchidaceae > Dendrobium > Dendrobium chrysotoxum. Next base: position 19,809,936 of record CM034312.1, on the reverse strand, counting down.
ATCTAAAACCCAATCTGCCTTCTGAAAATTCACCCGAAACCTAATCTCGTTAAAACTTTTTACCATCATCGTCATCACACTATCAAATAAAAAAAAATAGACGGATGGCGCGGAGAGGCCGGGAGCATGCATCCAATGAAATTTTCGGAGCCCACAAAAAGTTTAATATTATATAAATAAATATTAAATTTTAATATTAAATATATAAAAATTATATAAAACCCCCTACATATATAATCAAACAAAATACCCGTAACGTTTTTCCGGTTGTCCTCAATTCATTCATAGAAAAGTAACAAAGAAGCCATACCCAAAACAAAAAATGCCATAGGCTACATGAACAAAAGGGAATAGCTTCCCAAAGCCAAAATGGCATCAAATCCTATGCAAAGCATTAAAGCTATATAATTTAAAAGATAACAATATAATAATAAATAAAAATTTACTTAATTATTTAATCAAATTTATAAAAGAATAATATATTTTTTTTAAAATAACTTTTATGTCGATTAATGTTTCCATTTGGGCTACTTTTTTATTATTTTTTAAAACAGTTTGTAATTATAATTTTTTTTTTTGAATTATAAATTTTTATTCTAAAAAAATATTTTAAAAATAATAAGAAATTTATCCTAAATGAAACTTAAATCTCATTATTATTTATTATTTTTTATGATAATTATTTATTTTATACTCTCTCTAAATATTAAATATTAAAATTAATTTATGCGCTCTCATAAAGATTTTTTTTTTTTGGCTCATATAAGAGTTATGAAATAATTCTATGCAAATAATCAAATTAAGGCATATAAATATATCAAATCTTTGCAGGATGAGTGACCTCGGCATGTTCGGATTCTCAAATTTATTTTCAAATAATAACGTTATGGCTTATGAGTTTGAGCGCATATCAACACTAATCTTAATGTAAATTAAGGGCTCTTAAGTTCATTCTAATATAGCTTGCCTTATGATATTCGTATACAATTATTATACGAAATTAAATATCATAATTAAAGTCATCCAAAATAAATTAAATTACTGAAATTTGATAACTTTACTCTCCCTCTTCCGGACCCATCTTCAATAATGCATGACATGGACATCATACTCCACGATAGCGTCACCGTTGGTGAAATTAAACCAAATGGTCCGCGCCAGGGCATAGCCCCTCGCGAAGCGGAAGAGCCCGCTGCCGCCGACGATGGGCATCTCCCTCACTGGGTGGAGCGGCGGGTTGCGACCCAGTACGGAGAGGACGCTGCCGTTGTACTTGCCCGAGGTGAAGGCTAGATTCATGGCCATGAGGAAGCCCAACTCCTCCTGGGCCGCCCCGGCGTACATGCCCTGGGCCCGGCCCACTGGCTGCGACTTCGGGTCGGGGCCTTCGGTCAGAAGATCGTCCATTATGGTTATAACTCCGAAGAACGAAAGGGGCTGGCCGCCGGCGGCAGGTTTGGTGACTGGCACTGCGGTGGCGTTGCGGCCTCCGACGACATCGTGGAAGTAGAAGTGGAGGTGGCTGAGCTTTTCTTTGAGCTTCTTTTTGTTGGGAGAGGAGGCGGTGGTAATGGAGGAGAGGAGGAAGAGGAGGAGGAAGGGGAGGAGAAAGAGGCGTGGAGCCATAGAGATACAGGGTAGAAGTGGGAAGCGTGGGTTAAAGGTAAGGAACATTGGGTCGCCTGCTGGATATAAAGAGACGAGACTGATGCTTCTGAGTGACTCAAGTCAATTTGTATAATTTAAAAATATAATAAAGACGGTAGGATGAGTGTAAAGTAATTTAATTATTAATAATTTTATAAGGTGTTAATAATATTTTCAAGAAAATTTGACTTGATTTAACTTATAATGCAAGTACGGGGAGAATATCTCTATTATTTTTTTATAAGGAAGTACGTTGAACATAATTTTTTTAATATTTTTTTGTATTTGTTAACTACTTTTTTAAATGAAAAATTTTGAAGAGGGATTTGTGAAGGTAGCTCACTGGTGGAAGATGTCTATAAGATCGGTGGTGTGTCAAGGAGAGTGGGGTTCATGTCAATAGCTTGTTGGGGGAAGGTGAAAGCAAGATTAATGGCATGCAAAGGAGAAGGGGCATTTGCGGCATTAGCTTGGCAGGGAAGGGTGTAGATGGGATCAATGGCACATGAAGAATGAGAGGAGTTTGTGATAGCAATTCATTAGGGGAATCCGTTGATGGGACTGGCGGCATGTAAGGATAGAGTTGTTTGCAATGAAAATTTATTGGTGAATGCATCAACAAGACTAACAATATGGGAAGGAGTGAGGGGTTTGTGATGGAAGATTTTTGGGAGAAGGTGCCTACGTGATTGTCAGCATGTAAAGTGGTCTTGATGTGACTGGCAGTGGTTGAAGTAGAGAGAGATACACAACGATATCTTGTGGGGAAGACTTTGTTGATGATAGGAACAACAAAACCTCATCTTACAGTTATGATTGATGGAAACAACAATGGCTTAGTGCTCTTTAACCAAATATATCTCGATTGAACAATTAGGCAAAACTTTTTTGTTTTGATTGTAGCATTTTAGTTTCGAGACAAAGTTATACTTGGAAATAAAAATATTTAGTTAAATCTAAAGTAAGTGGATCTAATTTTATTAGCTCATGTGGATAGAGGTGTAAGTGAGCCAAGCTCATTTGCAGCTGACTCAAGCTAAGCTTGCTCATGAGCTAAAAAGTCGAGCTTGTCAAGCTGTGAGCTCAAGCTTGAGCCAATCCTATAACTCGTTTGTTAATTGATTGAATTTGAGCCCAAACTTGGTATAACTCAATTCGATATTAGTTTTGTGTGGAATGTAATTGTATCGGTCAATCAGTTTGTATTGTTGTCTTATACCTCAATATTATCGGTTGAGCTCACATGGGGGTTGCAGGAAGGCCTCCCCTGCTTGGATTGGCCTCTCAATTTTATGTGATATATATATATATATATATATAAAAGTTATTGTTTATAGTATTTTATGTGATTTACATATTAGATTGTTATATAAATAAATATAAAAATTAAGGTATTAGATATATGTAAATTATAAGACCTCAATGACAATCATGTAACTACTAATAAAAATTAGTATACCACTCATGAATTGGAATCTTGTTTATATGTCAAATTTTGTTAAAGAAAAGGTCAAGATGTTTAGACTAAAAATTTGATCAGGATGGGCTTAACAACCCTTGGGTATACTTTAAGATTAGGACAATAACTACGTAATTAATATTGAAAAAAATTCAAACAAATCTAAGAATTTTGAACTCCTTTGGCAACTCTTTAGTCAAAATATTCATGTGTATGTTCATACATACCTGCTGAGGTTACATGTAGGTATCTAAATAAGTTCCTATCCAGCAAGCACAGTCAGATGGACTACTTGCCAAATGAAACCTCCCCCTGAGGGGTAGCTACAAACACTAGCCTTTGTCATCCAAGCAGAGCTTGTGGCATATGAGTTCACTTATAGAGAATCATATCAAGGAAACGCTCATTCTCTGCAAGTTAGTCTAGAGGACTCTTCTAGGTAGATTTTTGCCCGAAAAGATTCATGCTCAATAAGGATGTGCTCCTATCAACACTTTTCCTCAATAGAAGCTATTCACTTTTTATGGATAACCCAATCGAAGCTACAAAAGCACATGATCATTACTCCCTCGATTATGCTCCATCATGTTCGCCCTGAGACTCGCATCACTAACATAATTTGACACATATATCAAGCATGATTACCATATAAAAAATAAATGATACAGATATATAACATGACCCGCTCCCTATTATCATTATTATCATAAAAAAGCAAAAGTATTGTGTGACTATTACATGAATTAAATAAATATAAAATGCTGGTATAATAATAAATTAATTATTCTGGTATAATAATAAATTAATTATTCTCTCAAAAAACATCATAACAATAAGTCAATAAGAGTTTAAATTAATGACCAAGCCAACCACTCATGATATATCATCAAAAAATTATCTTGGTCAGGCACGAATCTCGAAGCAAATCAAGTTAGAAACGTCAAAAATTAATTTTATGATCATTTGAACTCCAATTTTTACAAACTTACAGTCGAATTGAGCGTCTCGGAAATACGAACCCGATGACACCAAAATCGACCCAATCCGAGCCCAAATGGGCCCAAATCAAAGACTCGAAGCACTTTTGGAAGGATCAAACCACAATTTGGGTTACCAAACAGTCTCCAATCATAACATGCTTATAGTCGAATCGAGCGGCTTGACAAGAAAAATCCAACGAGCCCAAGATCGCCGAATTTTGATATCATTAAGACCTTCATATGCTTGATAAACGGTCCACAATCAAGGGATTCATCATCGGCCGTCCATTCAAACCACTCCACATTTGCCCTTGCTCCTCCTCCTATTTGCGGGTCGTGCCATCCTCCAAAAACTATAAATAGCCCCTCATTTCTCTTAAGAGAGGGGGGAAAGCCAAGGGAGAAGAAGGAAGAAAGCTTCAACCGCCTGGCTCCTCTTCGACCACCGTCGGGGTTCTGCCGCACCACCGTCGGACCACCAGAGGCATGTACTCCTGCCGGACCACCACCAGAGGCCCGCACTCCTGCTGGACCACCAGCTGAGGCCCGTACTCCTGCTGGACCACCATCTGAGGCCCGTACTCCTGCAGGACCACCATCTGAGGCTCAAACTTTTGTTAGACCACCGCCTTACATCTATGGTCCTCCCGACATTTGTCGCATGCTGACTACGGGCCTTCTGACCTCCAACACCGGCCAACTATTATTTTTTTGACCTCCATCGCCTATCGACTACGATCCTCCCGACCTCGTCGCCTACCGACTACAGTCCTTCCGACCGTCGTTGCTTGCCAACTATGGTCAGCCGACCCAACCAACATGTATATATTGACTCTCACCATATAATTCACTCAATATGATGTATATTGGCTATATCAAGCCAAGTCCTTCCCCTAAACAGAGGGTCTTATTTGTAATCAACTACAAATACTAGTGGATTCATTCAAACTAGGCCAGGCCCCGTGGTTTTTCCCACTTTTTAGGGGTTTCCACGTAAAAACTCTGGTGTCTCATATGAATGCAACACACACTCTCTCCTATCTGATTGCATGCCGGATCTTCGTATAATGCTAAGACATTTAGCTTTATATTTCTCTACCACCGCGAATACTCCAGGACGCAACAACTCTCTATTCTATTTTTGAGCTTCTAATATTCACCATCAATATTATTCCATTAGTCATACATATTATATTATATTAAAATATTTTTTAATTGTAAAAGATGTCATATTTTACAATCATTTAACTGACACTTGTAAGATTAATTTAATTAGGCACCTGTAAGATTAATTTAATTAGGCACCTCCTTTGATTTTTCCTTACTTCTAAATCTTTCAAATAAAAAAATATTAAAAATATAGATTGCTCACAATTTATATTTTGTAAGATTTCTATAAGACTAAGAAGTCAAATTTTTACTGCCGTCGAAATTTTTAAGCATTTAATAATATTTTATATTTTAGATTAAATGTATTTCCAAATAATTTTTTTAATTGTTTATGCATAAATTTATTGATAATTTTTCTCCTTTTTTTTTTTTTTTGGGAAGAGAAACAGTAAAGTACAAGAAGTCGGGACCTCGGACCGATGACCAAAAACCAATGGCGTGGAATTCCACATGGGTATTTCAATTTCATTGCGTCGGTGCCGGAACAGCAGGATCGGCTGTTACTCTGTTAGGTTACGAGCTGGAAACAGGGACAAACTTTTCTGGGCTTGAGTTGTGGGTCCTTGCGAAAGGTGGGCCCCACATTCCACTTCTAATATTTTAAATTATTTAAAAATAGAGATTATATAAATAAGTAATTTAGAATTTTAGATTACATAAATCTAATTTAAAAATATTTAGCAGAAATTTTTTCAAGATATTAATTTTTAAAATTTATGAAAATATTTGCTAATATAAGGGCAAGATACTTTTGAATGATAATTTTTTTGATATTATTGATATTAATTGAATTATGTGGCACCTAAAAAAATCAAATTATAAGTGAAGTAAAAATACCTTAGTGGCTTAGTGCCGTTTGCCCAAATATAGCTGAATTCAACAATTAGGCAAATCTTTTTGACCTGAATTGTAGCTTTTTGGGTTCGATACATAAATTTAAAATTGTAAATAAAAATATTTTTTACATTTAAAATATGCAAAACTAAAATTATTGTTTTCATAAATATTTTTATTTATAACTAAATAAGTCATAACTATAAGTTGGAGGCTTAGGACTTAGGAGTTTTATTAAATAATAATAATAATAATAATTTTTTTTTGATTAATATTCTTTGGCTCTAATAAATTTATCTGATGAAAGTTTTTGAGAGAGAGATTGGGTGAGAAAAATATTTGATCCAAATAATATTAAAATTATTAATGATATTTTTAAATGAAAATAATATATTTTTTAATTAATTTTATTTATTATATTCATCTCCTAATAAACATAATAGTTTTAAGATTTATTTTAATTATTTATTTTTTTATATTTATCTCAATGAGTTATTTTAATGGTTATTTTAGAATGGATGACTGCATATTTATGAATATTTTTATTTTATTTTAAAGTATATACCCATTTTTATTAGTCATTTTATTTTTCATAAATAGTTTTTAATTTCTCAAATATAATTTTTTTTGCTAAATTCTACCCGTCGGCTAAATATTATTAAAAATTAATACAAATTTAAAAATAATATTTTGATATTAATTTTTAATTTTTTAATCAAATCATACTAATTATTGCATGTGACAAGTTATATTTTTGAAAAATAATAAAAATATTTTGCTAATATAAGATTCAGATAAATCTGAACAGTAAATTCGGGTAGAATTGCAATATTGCGTTTGTGCACTTTTACCAAGTTTATCCCACTTGAACAATTAGGTATAATTTTAAAATATTCACATAAAAATGATTAAATTAAACTTATTAGATCGCATGCGTCATCAAATTCAAAATTAAATTTAATTTGGAGGCCCAAAACTGAAAAATCTCAATTTTCTTTTAAATTATTTATTTATTTTGGATTAATAATTCATTGATCACATATATTATCTATTATTAAATAAGATTCATGATAAATATAGAAAAATCATATAGTCTCATGCCGCCTAAGGCTTCGTTTGGGATGGCTTTCTTATTGCTTTCTTAAACGGCTTTTTAGTACAAAAATTTATAGTTCAAAATTTTTTTGTACGTAACAGTGTTATGAAAATCCTTCCGTAATGGTTTCAACTTGGATTTGGAAAGCTTTTAGTGGCTAATTAATGAATCAATTAGGTGATATGATTTTTGCATAATTAGAAGATTTGATTAGGAAGTTTCCTTATTAAATTTTGTTTTCAAATCTATTTTAAGGACTTGAGGACTGATATATGGGAGTATGCAAAAAGGAAAGAGCCAATTGTAACCCTATTTTCTCTAATATAGTGAAAATTATCCCCTCCCTGTGGAGGTAGGCATCTTCGCCGCACAACATAAATCGCTTTGTATTTGATTGTGATTTTCTGATTATTTTCGCTATTTTGTACAACAAAAAGCCGCTTTTGAAGTTTGTAAAAAATCTGTCCCAAACTAAGCTTTTTATGAGATAAATGATTATCTTTTAATTTGTATATATCGGGATATTTATTTTGTTTATTTACAAAATTAATACTCAACTATTTCTATTTATAACAATAATACTTAAATATCGCACAAAAAATTACAACATCTATGATACAGCTATACAAGAATTTGTAGTAGTTTTTTTTCTTTTATATTTGGATACACAAATAAGATAAAATTTTAATAATATGTACATAATTTTTAATATGCCACAAAAAGAATCACATTATTAAGCCTAGTTTTTGATGCAAATGAAACAATGAGATAATTTGGCTAAAAATTCCAGGATTGAATTATGGGATTAATTGAACTCTGACTTTTGCGTGCATGAGTATCATCAAAAGATTTCACTTGCCAAGCATCCAACTTCAATGCAGGCAGTGAAAGCGGAAGCGCGGACACAAAATCACGGATGGTGGAACTACGAATGCGAAAGTGAATACGGAAGCGTGGAGATGAAATTGCGGAAGGTGGAACTTACGCCTCGCAAGCCCGCATCCTTTCTATGAGCCGAGCTAGAGCTCAAGTTCAAGCTAGCGACCTGGCCGATGAGCCGAGCTCGAGTTAAACATGATTAGAGCTCGACTCGACTCATTTACACCTCTAACCAACACGAAAAAAAAAAAACATCAGAATTTGGGAATGAGCATATGAATTAGGATATATATTTGATTATTTTTTTAGTCTAGAAGGTGAAAGAGATCAGCGCCACGAGCTGAAGTTATTTGCCTACGCGCTAGAAGGAACATGCGATTAGGAATTAGAAAAAAAAAAAATTTTTTGAGAGTCTATTTCTTGTGAACTTTTATAATTCATTGGGCTGATATTATTATTATTTTTTGGGGACACTAAGGTCAATTTAGGCAAACTCACACACACATCGCATACACAAAGACTCGAACACAAGTCCTCTTAGTTGGAAGCCTAAGCTCTCAACCAACAAGCCAAGGTGAGCTGTGTGGGCTGATGTTATTTGTCTTTTCCTTTCGCACGATCCATCATTTGTCTGCTAGCGCCCATCACTAGCTAGCCACTTGCATTTTATAAATAGAGATTCTATATTATTTTTCTCAATATAGTGATTTTTTATTATTTATTTTTTATAATTTTTTATAATAATTATTTAAATTATAATTATTTTATATCTTTGGTTATAAACAAGCTGGCTCAAATAATTAGAATTAAGTTTGAGCTCGAATTTGAAATTAATTAATTAATTAATCAAATTTAAGTTCAAATTATAAATGACTCAAGCTGAACTCATTTACACCTATAATTTATTCAAATTAAAATAAAATTTTAAAAATATTACAATATAAATTAAAATTTTTACAAATATGTCAATAAAGAGTAATTAACTCATGAAAGAATATATTATTTTCTTAAACGAGAAGATGAAAGACTGAACAAGTAATACCTGTGTGATTATTAGCCATGTTCGGATCAGAATTAAATATTAATTAGTAAAGCGATTAGTTATAATGATGGCCGATCGCAAGTCGTAAGTTTGAAGGAAATGTGCTTTGGTAAAAGCGAAGGGAAGCATGCCTCAGCATAGCGTCATTAGTACGCAAGGCTATTAAATATTTAATTAATGACCAATCTTTTAATGAATAGCACATGAGAACGGATTTACATTTAAGTATTTACATGTTTTTTTGGGAAAATAGTATTTACATGTTTAATATCTAAGTTTTAAATTTTTATTTATATATAATATATTAGTTTCAGAATCATTTCAAAATATATAATATTTTATTTACATTGATACATCGTCAAAAAATTATCTTGATCGAACATGGATCTCGAGGCAAAATTCAGTTGGAAATTTCAAAAATTAAAATTGGGGCCATCCGAACTCCGATTTCTACAAACTTACAGTTGAACTGAACGTCTCGGAAATACGAACCCAACGACACCAAATTCAACCCAATCCGAGCCCAAATTGGTCCAAATCAAGGGTCTGAAGCACTGTTGGAAGGTTTAAACCGTAATTTGGATTACCAAACGGTCTCCAAATATGATATGCTTATAGTCGAATCGAGCGTCTCGACAAGACAAATCCAACGAGCCTAAGATCGCCATAATCCTATATCTTTAAGACCTTCAAATGTCCATCAAACGATCCATGATCAAGGGATTCAACATCGGCCGTCCATTCAAACCACTCCCTAATCACCCTTGATCTTCCTCCTATTTACGGGACATGTCACTGTCAAAAATCTATAAATAGAGCCCCCTCTCATATTTGAAAAGAGCACCTAATTCCAAGGAGAAAAGAGAGAGATCGGAGATCGCTCTTGCCTCCTTGCTCCTCCTCGACCACCACCGGAGTTCTGCTGGACCACCGCCTGACGTCGGTGTTCCACCGGACCACCGCCTAACTCGCTGAGTCCCACCGGACCACCACCTGATGTCCTAAGCATCACCGGACCACCACTTGACGCACTGAGTCCCACCGGACCACCACCTGACGTCCTAACCACCGTCGGAGTCCCGCCGAACCACCGCATGATGTCGGAGTTTTGCCGGACCACCGCCTGATGCCCAGAGTCCCACCGGGCCACCACCTGACGTCCTAAGCTTCATCGAACCACCGCTTGACGCCCAGAGTCCCGTCGGACCACCACTTGATGTTCTAAGTTCCACCGAATCATCGCTTGACGCCCTGAGTCCCGCTAGACCACCATCTGACATCCTAAGCTCTACCGGACCACCACCTGAGGCCCGCACTCCTGCCGGACCACTACCTCTGGCCCGCACTCTTACCGGACCACTACCTGAGGCCCGGGCATCTGCCGGACCACCACTTAAGGCCCACATTCCTGCCGGACTACAACCTGAGGCCCGCACTTCTGCCGGACCACCACAAAATGCCCAAAATTCTACCGGACTTATACCTGGTCATACTACGGTCCTTCCAACCTCCATCGCCAGGCAACGGTCTTTCTGACCCCTGCCTCCTGCCGACTACGATTTTTCCGACCTCCGTCGCCCGACCAACTAAGGTCCTCCCGACCTTTATCATCAGACTACGATCTTTATGACCCGCAACGTTAGCCAACTACGATCCTTCCGACTATGGTCAGCTGACCCAACAAACATGTATATATTGATTCCCACAATGTAATGCACTCTATATGATGTATATGAGCTATATCAAGCCAAGTTCTTCCCCCAAACAGAGGGCCTCATTTGTAATTAACTACAAATACTAGTGGATTTATTCAAACTGAGCTAGGCCCCATGGTTTTTCCCCTTTCAGGGGTTTCCACATAAAACTGAGTACTACAGTCTCTCTCTTTCATCTGATTGTGTGCTGGATCTTCATATAATGCTAAGATGTTAAGCTTTATATTTCTCTATCACTGCGAATACTCCAGGACGCAACAATACTACTTAAGCATAAAATTAAGTGTTGTAGAGATGAGAATGCTCAGATGGATTAGTGGTTTTACACTTAGAGATAGAATGCAAAACGATTGTATGCGTGAAAGGATTGGAATAGTTCCAGTGGCAGATAAGATTAGAAAGAGTCAGCTTAGACGATTTGGTTAGATAAAATGTCGGCCTTCTAATGTCCTGGTTAGGAAAGTAGACGTATTAGATCCATCATATGTTAAAAAAGATAGAGATAGGTTTAAACAAATATGATTAGAAAGTATTAAAAATGATTTTTTTTATTAGATTTAAATTAAAATTTGGCTATAAAAAAGATAAAATGGAGCAATAGGTAGGGGGATAAAGGCTTGATGTTGTTGTTGTATAATATTTAACTTAAGGATCACATCAAAATATATGCATGAAAAGGTGTATCTCACTTTGAAAAAGTTAGTGTTAGATATATCTTTATATGATTTAAAAATATGAGTGTTATATAAAAAATATTATAATTTGGATGTTAGATATATAAATATATAATAATTATATGGTGTTCATATGAAATCTCTATTTATTCATTATGTTTTTTTAGAGAATTATCTAAATCTAACTTAACAGCGACAGACTCACTAATTATTTGGTTCGCACACCCTTGTTTTCTTTATTACAAATGTTATTAAGTAGATGTAAGGTCGATCAATGTGATAGAAAAAATGGATTATTATTTTTCAATTCAAATGTGCGTTGAGCAGTGCTGTTGGAATTCAATCAAGTTCTATGGACAATGATAAATGGGTTTTATTCTTTTTCAGGCGGTGGATCACTAGCTCCTATTGGTCGCCTAATTAGAGATGGGGGATTAGGGGTGTAAAAGAGTCGAATCGAGCTCGAGTTAGGCATAACTCAAACTTGACTCGAAAGTTAAATCCCAAGCTCGAACTAGCGTCGAGCTCAAATCGTGCTACTGAAAACGAATTCATCGAGCGACTCCATTCCACAGTTCGAACGCGCAAACACCAATTCACGGATCCGGTTCACACGTGCATAGGCCATTTCGTGGACACGGTTCGTACACACAGAGGCCATTACGCCTTTCTCGGTCTGCACACGCTTTGTCAATTCACTTTCTACGGTTCGCACACGCTTCGCCAGTTCGCCTTACTCACTTTGTTGGTTCCCCTTCAACCTTCCGAGTTGCTCGACGAGTAATCGAGCTGAGTATCATCTTGATCAAACTTGAGCTCGATAATCCAACGAGCTTGAAATTCTGCTCGAGCTTGAAACTCGATAAGCTTGACTCGTGAGCTGGTTAACGAGTCAAGCTCAAACCTGCTAGGGTATCAGCTTAACTCTTTTGCACATTTACGGGGATCCACTTCTCTAATATTATAATGTTTCTCATATGATGTGGAGTCCAGATTCCTAACTCATTTTGGGAGTTTCCCTTCTCCATATGTATTGGTTTTTGAATTTCAAAGACTTTTGTGTCTTTTTTTAGTAGCTCGTGGTCATCACCTTCGTTTTTTGAGCTATATTTTTGGGTCCTTCTTTTATAATTTCATATTATAGCTCATGGCCAAAGCGCTTTTTTTTGTAAGCAGTTGTTTATTTGGTAGCATTTTGAGTGTAAAGTAAATGCAAGAATTTTAAAAATTTGTGCACTTTAGATTAGGGGTGTTAATAAATCACCCTATCCAGCAACTCAACCCTAAAAATCTGGATTGAGATTGACCTGTTTAATAAACTGATTGGGTTTGAATAGATTTTTCGACTTTTTTATTAAAAAGGTCGGATTCGGGTTGAACCGTAAACCCATTTTTTATCCTAAAATGACCCGTTTAATATATTTTTTCTATAATTTTTTTGCATGTGGGCATAATCTTATAACTTTTATCAAATATTCTAAATTTAACAGTTAATAAGTTATAAATTTTTTTAAAGCAAAACGAGTTAACGGGTCAGGTTCAGACCATTTGAGTTTCTAGCAATTAGGTTCTGATTGGCATTTTTGACCCATTTATTAAACGGGTAGAGTTCTACTTAACTGGATTCAGATAAGATCAATTTCAGATCGGACACAAACCCGAACTATCAATCCATTTTGAACATCCCTAACTTGGATGGCTTTTTTTTTTATTGCAAACTATTTTTCGAGTGAATTTGAAAATTTTCATCTAATTCATTTTGAGAGTATTTAAAATTCTCTTGTTTTCACTAAGTTTCTCTCGTTGCCACTGCAGTCGACCATTGATGGCCGCGCTCCGACTGCCACCACCCATTACAAGCTATTCCCTATTGTCGACAACCGCCACCACTACTATCTATTGCTAGCCACTAATTGTTGTTACCCACTGCCCCCGACCATCTTATTGTCGACCATCTTCGACCAACTATCACTCCAAATAGATAGACCATTATACGTTACTCTGCCGTATACACCAAACAAGCAGACCTCAGCCTTTTTCTTTAGTCTTGGCCCTTATTTGTCCATCGAATCATTAGCTGCCAACGGCCCTCAATTGCTGGAGATACATACAAAGAGACTGCTCTAACTTGCAAGCAAAGCCTTTCTTTTTCAATAAATATTATATTATGTTATATAAAATAAAAATAATAATAAATAGATACGATAATACGATAGAACATTTATTCTAAATAAATTTTAAAAATCTTTTATCAAATGCCTTTTAAAATTATTAGATCTACTTTAAAATTCGTGTAAAATAAATTATTATTTATTAATATTTTTATCATAAACCGAGGACCAAAAGAATAAAGCAGCAGGCAATGAGCCCATTAGATTCTTTAGTCTGACCTCTAACTATTTTATAGAATATATTCTGTGATTAAGTATTAATTAGCAAAGCTATTAGTCGTAAGTTTGAAGGAATGAAGTTTATTAATTAATGGTTAAATGTACGTAGAAATCACGTTGAAGTCTAACTAATTATTAATTACGCGTCAATCTTGATGAAGCAGCACATGAGAAAGTCAGAATATATGTTATTAAATGCATGACAGATATTGTGATTAGTAGTTGAGATTTGGTGATGCTAACCCATGTTTAGTACTTGAAATTTGTTTATTATTAATTTAATAAGGATTCGTAATGTATCTAAATGCACAGACGAGATTCAAGCTAGCTATGTTAATGTGATAGAAAATTAGATTTTTTTTTTTAAATTTATAAATATATGATTTAGGCTTTATTTGAGGCTGTTTTTTTATTGCTTTGCTTTCATATCACAATCATAATTTTTGTTTGGCTATTACTTTTTTTGCTACTTTCATGAAACTATTATGCTAGCTAGAATGCTGCTTTTTATAGCAGCTTTAAAAAAAATTATTTTCTTCATACCAGCTTTATAACTACTTTTATAAAAAAACAACAACCGTTTCAAACGGACTATTGGGTCGGTCCTAAAAAGAGGAAAGTTTTCAATTACTCAAGAAATCAACTGATCATAAAAAATTGGAGTTTAAAAGAGTGTTGCGTGCCAGAACAATTGCGGCGGCAGAGAGATGTAGAGTTTAGCGTCCTAGCTTTGCACAAAGATCCAGCACACACATAGATAAGAAAGAGGGGAGCCAACTATAAGAGACACTCGAATTTTTACATGAAAATCCTAAATGAGAAAAAATCACAGGGCCTTGCCTAGTTAAAATGATTTCACTATTGTTTGTTATTGGTTTCAAAAAATTCCCTTCATTAGGGGAAGACGTTAACACAATGTATAAAGATACATCATGTAAAGCATATTACATGATTGGAGTTGGAAGAATCCAATGGCATAAGAATTATTCTCAAGAAAACGTTGGATATCGATTGTTTGGTAGAATCGTATTCAGGCAACAGACGGTAGATGGTTCTTAGTTGGAGGGCGACGGTGGTCGGAGGAAACAAAGTCAAGTGACAGAGATCGAAAGAACAGTAGTTGATAGGCGATTGAGGTCGATGGGACTATTATCAGATAATAGTGGTCGGAGGAACTGTAGTTGGCGAGAGACGAAGGTCGAAGGGACACTAGTCGGTGGGCGATGATGGTCGGAGGATAGTAGTCACGCGACGGAGGGATCGTGGTTAGATGACTGAGGTCGAGGTGATCGTTGCCGGTGATAGAGGTCAGAAGGACAGTAGTCGGGTGACGGAGGTCGAAGGGACCGTAGTCGGACAATTGATGACAAAGGGACCGTTGTCAAGTGACATAGGTCGGAGGGACCGCAGTCAGCAGGCAATGGAGGTCGGAGGGAACGTAGTCGACGGGTGACGGAGGTCGGAGGGATCGTAGTCGGCGAGAGATGAAGGTCAGAGGGACCATAGTAAGGCGATTGAGGTCGATGGGATCGTTGTTGGGTGATAGAGGTCGGAGGAACCATAGTCGATGGGCAATGGAGGATGGGTGGAGACCCGGCGATGGTCGGGAGAAGGTACATCAATGGTGGCAAGGCGATGAGTATTCGTCAATGGTGGTGCCTTGGTGGAGCTCTGGGATTTTTTGAGCTTCAGAGCTCTCTTGAGTCTCTAATCTAGGGTCCAAGCCTCCAAAAGTCCCCTTGATGTAGAGAGTGTGTGTCTATTTATAAAATTTGAGAGTGACATGCTTCGTAAATATGAAGAAGATCCAGAGCAAATTCGAAGTGCTCCATCGGATGACCCATATTGATTCCCTTGATCATAGAGTATTCATCTAGTATTTAAGTACATTCATGATGTCAGAATTAAGTGATCTTGGGCTCGTTGGATTCATCTCATCGAGCCGCTCGATTCGACTATAAGCATGCCATATTTGAAGATCATTTGGTTATCCAATTAATGTTTTAAAGCTTTCAAATATGCTTCAGTCATTTGATTTGGATTAATTCAGGCTCAAATTGGATTGTTTTTTGTGTTGTTAGATTTGTCTCTTTGAGACGTTCAATATGACTATAAGTTTGCTAAAATCAGAGTTTGGATAGTCCCAAATTTAATTTTAGATGTTTCCAATTCATATATGCATCTAGATTAGTGCCCGATCAAGATGATTTTTTGTGACATATCAAAGAATTTAATTTATTAAATCTAAAATTGTCCCAGGGTGAGATTCGGATCTTACTCGCAAGATTGAGAGAAAGAGAGAGAGAGGTATACAAAAAGGTCGGGCCTCATAAACAAATAAGGTCCAACCAAAAACCTATACCCCCAAGCTTATTTTCATTGAAATATACGGGCTTTCGCCCTAATTTTCCCAAAAAAAAAAAAAAGAGAGAGAGAGAGAGAGATTTATTCGTCAAAAGTAGACAGGCCTGACATTTAAGTTGTGTCCTTTGGCTTGCCCATTGAATCTTTATTTATAGGTGAGAGTACAGGCAAATGCTATATATAAAAAATTCTATCAAGTATATACATGAATGACATAATATAGCCTAAAAAAATTGTCTCTAAAAGAAGATATGCTAATTTTATCCCTTCAATCATATTAGATGTGCATATAGAGCTTTACAGATATAAGATGAGTTCACATATAGCCACTGATTAGTCTAATCCGATTTGATTGACCTATGAAATCGACCTCCTTTAACCAGTTTGTTTGACTCGAGCTCAGTATGAACAATTTGGAGTACACATAATCTAATTCAACACTATTTTATTTACTTACTGTGCGAAAATTAAAAAAAAAAGTTTCAAATAATTTGATAAATTAATCCGATATCATCATTCAAAATGAATTGAATGGTTAGTACAATATCATAACCCCTAAAGCAGAAAAGAAAAAGATAAAAACAGTAATTGTAATGAACTTATCAATATAGATTATAAATTTTGGAGAAATTATTCTGTACGAGAAATTATTCTGTACGGAGTCCGAACAGAAAGAACCGTTTGGACATGTGAGTGTACACACTGTATATAAATTTGTATATAATATGTAAAAAATTTTTATACACACTATATATACATAGTGTGTACACCTACAGTCTGAACGATTCTTCCCGTCCGAACTCCACACAGAATAATTTTTTCAAATTTTGATCTTTTGGAAAGAAAAGAAGTAAGAAGTTCAAAGACTCAGCACAAAGACTTTGATCATTGCGTCCACCATTTGGCAAACAGAGATCCCTTCGAAGAAAAGAAAGAAGGATTTGGTGATGTGGTTCATCAAATATTTATTATATGACTATTTCATGCAAAGTTTCTATTTGTTTATTAATGAGAATTTAAAAAGTTGTGGTAGAAACTTCGAAGTACCATTTCTTCTGATTACAGAACATAATGAATTATATTATTAATGTACTAACCAAAAGAAGCTAACGTTAATGAAAATTGTTCTTTGCACACATTAAAAGTAATATAAATTTATCATAAGAAAATAATTTATATTTAAAAAGTTAACTATTTTATTATTTTGGTCAGTTAATATCTCTCATTTGTGAAAAGATGTGGCTACTTATTTAAAACGAGTCTCATTTGCAAAAAGATATGATTATTCTATCAGAACCATAACGGCCTCAACAAAACCACTGCATTCTTGAGAACCTATTACAATGCTACACGTGTATCTCTACCTAATGTATACTCTATATATAGCTATGTATTATCTCTCATGTAGATGGATGAAGCAGTATTACTGTATCAATGAGATTCTTGTTATCAGTCTTGAGCTGTTGAGTTTCCACATGGTATCAGAAGCGGTCAGATCCTGAGAAACACATTCATGGCGTCGTCGGCTTCCGCCTCATCGCAAACAGCTGACGTCCCCGCTGTTCTCTCCGACAAACCTCCCATCTCCTCCTCTCTCAAATTTACCGTGTCCAATCTCAAAACGTTGGTCCCTAACCAACTCTCATCGGAAAATTATCCGATCTGGAGAAACCAGATTCTGAAACTCTTCAAGGCAAATGGCTTTGCCACATTTCTTGACCCCTCTTCGTCACTCGAGTTACCTCAAAGCACCCAAGAAACCGATCCAAACTGGCATGTCACCGACCAGAACCTCGCAGCCGCGATATGCTCAACAATCTCAGCTCCGGTGCTGCCCTATGTTATGCATCTTGAATCTACTTCAGATATCTGGCATGCCCTTCAAACGCGCTTTCAATCCTCAAACAGATCTAAGGTGATACAGCTCAAAAATGAGCTCCATAATATCTCAATGAACAATCTCTCGATGCAAACCTATCTGACAGAAATCAAGAAACTAGTAGATAATATCGCATCTGCCGGCTCAAAAATTGACACAGAAGACATTATCTTATACATCTTGAATGGGCTTCCCCCTACCTATCAATCATTCAAGACAACCATCCGGACGATGCAATCCTCGATCACGTTTGACAATCTCTACGCGCTTCTTATCAGCGAAGAAATACACCTGCAAGCAGATTTGAAACGCCTGAACATATCTGCGGACCAGCACACGACACTCTTCACCAATCGCGGCCGCGGGCATCGAGGTCGGGGAAGACAATCTTTACCGTCGCAATCAAGCAACAGACCTGGAGCAAAATCGTCTACAACATGCCAAATCTGCACAAAAAAGGGACATACTGCGGATGTCTGTTGGCACTGCCTTAACGCAAACTACGCTCCACCGCCGACTCCATCTACTAACAACACTGCTCTTCTTTCAACCACAGACTCGCCACACACTGACTGGTATCTCGACTCCGGGGCCTCATCTCACATGACGAACGACACTGAGAATCTTGCACAAGCGTCGGCATACAACGGCTCAGAACATATCACGGTTGGGGACGGACGGTCGCAACCGATTGCTCACTCGGGCACGGGGCTTCTTCCCACCCCAGATCGTATGTTACGGCTATCTCAATTACTTCATATACCTGCCATCTCCTACAATTTAATATCCATTTCTAATCTTGTCACTAATAATCAAATTTCAATTACATTCGATCCTAATGGCTTTACTCTTAAGGATTTGCAGACTCACAAAATTCTACTCAAAGGCCCCTGTAGGAATGGTCTATACCCGCTTTCTGTCAACACCACGCCCGCAACACGTCAAGCTCTGTCCGCCACCTCAACACCGTCGATCAACTGGCATAACAGACTCGGCCACCCTCATCAACGCATTTTACAAACTATAGCACATAAACACCTGCTACTGCATATACCGTATAAGTACAATACTTGTGTTTCTTGTAAGACTTGCAAAAGTCACAAACTACCATTTGATAAGTCTGTAAATCGTCAATGTACTCCTCTTGCTCTTGTTCATTCCGACGTATGGGGACCCTCTCCGGTCCCATCGCATCAGGGCTTTAGATATTACCTTATTTTTGTGGATGACTGTTTCCACTTATGTTAAAATCTGACGTTACACAAATCTTTATCAATTTTACTACCTTCATTGAAAAACAGACTAACCACCATATCAAAGCTATACGCACTGACGGAGGCGGTGAGTACGTCAATCATCGTTTCAAATCCTTCTTACAGACTAAAGGCATTCAGCACCAAATGTCTTGTCCCTATACTCCCGAACAAAATGGGATCGCCGAACGCAAGCATAGACACATTATGGACACGGCTCGAACTCTCCTACAAACTGCCTCCATGCCACACTCATATTGGCCAGATGCGATCTCCACGGCTGTTCACCTCATTAACAGGTTACCAACACCCACAACATACGATTTATCCCCTCTTCAGCTCGTGTTCAACATAACACCGGACTACCTGCATCTTAGAACGTTCGGTTGTGAATGATTTCCTCTCCTTCCACCTCATTCTCGCACCAAACTTCAACCAAACTCTAAATCTTGTATATTCTTGGGGTACTCTGACAGCCAAAAAGGCTACAAATGCCTAGACAAGGACACCAATCGTGTAATAATCTCTCGGCATGTAAACTTCATTGAAACATCTTTTCCATTCTCTCAGACGGTACCTCCACCATCCTCTTACTCTGACATACCTGCATCCTTACTTCTACCAATTTCCACCATTTCGACCTCTAGCACCCCAACTCCGCCTCCTACCGCTCCTGCACAGCTACCCAACATCACGTCTCCTCAACCTCCTATTACGACTACCTCAATACATAAGGACACCTCAATAATTCCATCCTCTGATTCTTCATCTCAGCCCACACATCATCCTAATCGTCATCCCATGGTCACCCGGAAGCAAACGGGCTCACTCAAACCTACACGTCGGCTCAATCTACTTCATCAAGACACCACCTCCAGTCACGGTCCTGATCCAACCAGCTACACTGATGCAAGTAAGCACTTTGAATGGAGACAAGCAATGGCAGCTGAGTTCTTTGCCTTACAGAAGCAGGGCACATGGTGCCTAGTTCCACCTCCACCAAACGCCTCGGTGCTGGGCTGTAAGTGGACGTTCCGCAAGAAGTTTCACTCTAACGGCTCCATTGCCAGGTTCAAGGCACGTCTAGTAGCTCAGGGAAACCGACAGGAGTATGGCCTCGATTACGGAGAAACCTTCAGTCCGGTGGCAAAACTTCCGACTATCCGCATACTGTTCACCATAGCACTGCATCATGACTGGAAAATTCAGCAACTAGATGTTACCAATGCGTTCCTACACGGCAATCTTGACAAAACTGTGTACATGCGCCAACCCAAAGGTTTTGAGGATTCGGCCAACCCAGATCATGTCTGCCTTCTCCGGAAAGCTATCTACGGCTTGAAACAGGCACCTCGCCAATGGTATACAACGTTTACCACGCATCTTCTCAGTCTCGGGTTTCAGCACAGCAAAGCAGATCCATCCCTACTCACATTCAATCGGAACAACACTCAACTCTTTCTCCTAGTCTACGTGGATGACATACTAATCACCGGCAATGATGACCAGGCTATATCCGATCTTCTTACCAAACTCAACAATCAATTTACTATGAAACATCTCGGTACACCAAATCAATTTCTTGGCATTACCATACAGTCCCTATCAGATAAGTATTTCCTATCCCAACGATCATATGCCTCCTATATCTTACAGCAAGCCAATCTTCTTAACTGCAACTCACTGGCTAACCCATCTTGCATGAAACAGCCCGACAAACTGCCGCAAGACACCAACCTGGCGGACTCTACCACCTACAGAAGGCTCACCGACGCTCTCCAATACCTTACCATAACTCGTCCAGACATCGCGTACGCAGTCAACATACTCTCGCAACACATGCATGACCCTGCACTAATCCACACATTTCTCCTAAAAGGGCTTCTTCGCTACATAAAAGGCACGCTTCATTTTGGCCTACCCATCACCAAATCAACTCTACACCTTCGCACCTTCTCCGACGCTGATTGGGCAGGTGACCCAATCACCCGCAAATCAACGTCTAGCTACTGCACATTCCTTGGAAATACACTGATCTCCTGGGCAGTCAAGAAACATACGACGGTAGCTCGATCATCAACCGAATCAGAGTATAGAGCTCTTGCGGCAGCAACCGCGGATACTATCTGGCTCAAACGGCTGCTCACAGACTTCAACATCTCTCACCAAGAACCCATAGACCTATACTGTGACAATACCTCCGCAATAGCCCTGGCAAACAATCCGGTGTTCCACACCAGAACGAAACACATTGAGATAGATCATCGATTCATTCGGGATCACATTCACAACAACCACATTCGTCTACTTCCAATCAATACACTGGATCAAATCGCTGACATTTTAACCAAACCACTAGCTACTTCAAGGTTCAAGCTGCTACGATCTCAACTCACAATCATACCCAATCCGTCAGCTTGCGGGGGAATATCAGAACCATAACGGCCTCAATAAAACCATTGCATTCTTGAGAACCTATTACAATGCTACACGTGTATCTCTACCTAATGTATACTCTATATATAGCTATGTATTATCTCTCCTGTAGATGGATGAAGCAGTATTACTGTATCAATGAGATTCTTGTTATCAGTCTTGAGCTGTTGAGTTTCCACATATTCATCTAAACGGCGCTGAAAATTTTTAATTAATTAAAGAATAGCCACAGGATCTTCAATTATGATAGAAGTGAAATTTATATGTTAGAATCTAATATGTGTCGATTTGATATTAAGAAGGTCCAGCAAAATAAAAAAAAAATTATTTCTATTGATTATGAAGAACATCTACAAAAATGTGACAATGATATTGGTACTGTTGATGACCCCACTAGGAAAATCATCCATTATCGTGGAATTTTCCAACAGAATTGATTAATTTTTTGGAGGATTTGTGAGTTTTCGGCGGATTTCTGACGGAAAAAATTTTACCTGTAAAATGCATGTAAGAAACTAAATTCGATGGTTTTTTTTCTGCAAGAAAATTTTTTCTACTGATTTCCGGTGGAAAATGTTAACCGGAAAATAAAAATTTCCAACAAAAGAATTCAGCTGCTGCTCTGCTGCCCACGGGCCCTACTACCAACCGGTCTACCCGCCCTGTGGAACCCGCTCGCCCTGCCGGCCCGCAACCCGCACGCTACATGTGGAACCCACTATGCGGCCCTGCCCGCCCATGGCCCGCCGCTCACATGGAACCCGCCATCTTGCACGCAGAACCCGCTACGCGACCCAGGTAGTTCGTCGTACATGCAGACCCTCGCTTGCCCATGGCTAAGGATTCGAACTCTGCTCTTCGAGGAACATATTTAACGCACATACCACTTCGCCTGAAACAAAAGACTGTCATAAATTTACTCTAGTCTATTGATAAATAATTTCTTCATAGTATGACATTATTTTCAGTTGCTCAAAATAACTGCCAACTTCATCACTTACGAATACTCAGCTTGCCTATGCATTATATAACTAAATAGGTCGAAGCATGCTGTTGACATTAACTCTGACTCATGACGTTAGCACCAAGATTTAGACTTACTTCTTAGTTTTTGACCTCCTGCCCTAAAAATAGAATGATCAATTAGATCATAAATAATCTCATGAAAATAACTCTAATATTGAAAGGCTCTTTCAACTTTCACAATGGAATCCTTCACAACACAAATTAATACTATAAAAAATGATAGAATATATTCATAAAAAAATGACTTAAATAATAAAATAACTTCTAATCTAATTATTTATAACTTAATCATGTTTGATATTATATACTTATCCTAAAATAAAAGTCATTTATAATAAAGCACGATATTCACATTAATTTAATTACAATTAGTTAACTAATTATTCAAAATACTTAAGTAATCTAATTAAATATTCATCTTTTCAAAATTATAAAATAGATTTCATAAAACAATATAAATGAATATTTAGATAATTAACAACTTAATGATATTGAACATAATTTAAAGAAATTTCAATATTTAAATGTTGTATAACACTTATAAAATTAGTTATTAATTTTTTATTAACATTTATCCATTTATTTTCATTATAATTCAGTTAATCCGGCCTCTTAGTTATAATCTTAATATTATTTAAACAAACTTAGCTTTAAATTTTTT
This sequence comes from Dendrobium chrysotoxum, assembly GCA_019925795.1. Lineage (NCBI taxonomy): Eukaryota > Viridiplantae > Streptophyta > Magnoliopsida > Asparagales > Orchidaceae > Dendrobium > Dendrobium chrysotoxum. The sequence continues at coordinate 19,786,431 of CM034312.1, read as the reverse complement.
ATATTTAATTAACTTGAATCATCTATTAATTAAACTTGATTAGCTTGTTAATTGTATTGAGTAATTATTATTTGTATTTGATTTGTGATGATGCTAATTATTATGATATAAAATTATGATATCGTGATGATAACATTTTAAGTAAACGATGTGATTTTTAAATAATTTAGGTTTCGTTTGAGACAGCTTTCTTACAACTTTGCATTTCAGGCAGCAACCATAAATTCAATAGTGAAGCTTACCCCACTCACTCTCTGATGCAGGACTAATATGCTTTGAGTAGAAACATTAGGATTTGCACGATTTATTATAAGAGCAATTACTTGATTAAACTACTAGCAATCTAGAACGATAAAATAAAACAAAGGAGGGGTGATTGCGTTTAGGCCAAACCACATTAAAGTGCTTGAACAAACAAATAGATTAGAAAATCAAATCAAAGCTAACATAGTAGTTGTTCATTCATAATCCCTTAATTAACATTAAGACAAATAAACATATAAGGAACTCTCAAAATAACCCTACGTTTACTAAGCTCTTTAGCAAATCAAGCGGCGTGGATCTTTTACGAATTCATCACCACCTACAAGGTTAGAAGGAAGAAGAAATAACTTGACGAGGGAAGAAAGTTCACCTTAACCGGGAAGAAATCGTCGTCGAAAAGTAGTCACTTGAAGGCCGATGGCATGGGTGAGGAATCGTAGGAGTTGGGTGAAGTAACCTTTGAGTGTGGGAGTATCCGGAGGGAAAGAAGTCGTGGTTCGGCCGAGGAGGGTCCACCGTCCTTTCGTCTGTTGATCGTCAATCGTATCCACCAAAGTGATATGGATCCGGTCGAAGTATTCTTTGATAGTATTGTCGAAGTCGAATCCGACGTCGAAGAATGGGGAACGGAAGATGTCAATGTTGTCGTCGTCATTAAGTACCAAACCGTAGTCCCATTCGGGGACTTCCATTCATGTTGATTGTGACGGTGGGAGATTGAAAATTGATTGCTTTTGCTGCCCTTGAAGTATCTTTGCGAGAGGAGAGGGTTTTCCTTTAGAAAATCAAGTGAAAGTGGAGGGGAAGGTGGCCGACCAAGAGAGGAGGGGTTGGGGACTTAGGGTTAGGGTTTGGTGATGATTAAGGGTTTCAAAATCTAAAATTATTCTCATATTTTGTTGGAATTAGGAGGGAACTAGAAAGGAAATTAGGAATTAAAGAGAGGGGGTAATTGGAGAGAGAAATAGGGAGAGAGAGAGAGAGAGGGGGGCGGTATAGGCAAGAGGGGGCCGGCGGCTATAGTGGGGTAGGGAGGGCTTGGAATACTTAAATTAGGTTTCCTATTTGGATTTTAAGAAATAGGAAAGATTTTAAGCAATCCTATTTAATTATATCCAAAGAGAATTCAAAATAGGAAACTTTCCAAAAATAAGAATTATAATTTAGGTAATGATTTTGAATTCAAATTGATTTGAATCCAATCATTAATTGGGTTTCCTAAAATATAAAACTAATTTAGGAAAGAGTTAATTGCACACAAGAGGGAAGAATCAAGGGGAGGGCCGGCGGTGGGGTTGGGCCGTGGGGTGGGGTGGTGGCCGAGAGGTGGAGGAGGAAAGGAGGGAGGAGGTAGGGGGGTCGGTTTGGAAGGTCATTTATAATAAAGCACGATATTCACATTAATTTAATTACAATTAGTTAACTAATTCTTCAAAATATTTAAGTAATCTAATTAAATATTTATCTTTTCAAAATTATAAAATAGATTTCATAAAACAATATAAATGAATATTTAGATAATTAACAACTTAATGATATTGAACATAATTTAAAGAAATTTCAATATTTAAATGTTGTATAACACTTATAAAATTAGTTATTAATTTTTTATTAACATTTATCCATTTATTTTCATTATAATTCAGTACTAATCCGGCCTCTTAGTTATAATCTTAATATTATTTAAACAAACTTAGCTTTAAATTTTTTATATTTAATTAACTTGAATCATCTATTAATTAAACTTGATTAGCTTGTTAATTGTATTGAGTAATTATTATTTGTATTTGATATGTGATGATGCTAATTATTGTGATATAAAATTATGATATCGTGTTGATAACATTTTAAGTAATCGATGTGATTTTCAAATAATTTAGGATTCGTTTGAGACAGCTTTCTTACAGCTTTGCATTTCAGGCAGCAACCATAAATTCGGTTTGTCCATTATTTTTTTATTGCTTTTTAAAAAAATGTACGAAAAAGCTACTTTCTATAATAATTTTAAAAAAATATAATTTTCTACCGCAACTTTACAAAATAGAAAGAAAATTATCCAAACGAAATCTTAGACACATTCTTGCAATTACTACATTTGCTATCAAAATTTATGACCAATCAACATAAATGTTAAAAAAACGTATGGCATGTTGTGATAGGATGTTTGCCATATGGAGACCGACTATTCAGTCACAGTCAGCTAGAATTCCTATTGTGGTAGCCACTTTTCATGGCATAGTCACATGAGTAAGCCTTTGTTCCAATTAAAGGCTTGTCAAGTAGTAATTGATGATATAATATTTTATGTATAAGATTTTAATAAAGAAAATATAGATGACTTCATCAATTTCTTTTTAAATATTTATTATTTTTTATAATTATTTATTATTACATGGTAGAAAATTTATGATGATAAATTATGTATTTTATATCTTTGTTTTGTTCAAAAATTTAGCACGCATATATAACAATTGTGAGGCATCAGAATGTTTTATGTGGAAAATTTAAGAATGATAAAAATCATGAGGCATATAATTGAGTTATAATAATCACTATATAATGACCTATGCAAGAACACTCATTTTCTCACAATTGATGAGATTTTACATAAGTGAGATAAACTGTATGATTCTTATTGTAGGGATTGGAGAAATTTGACGTCTACGAGCAGATTAAAGCCCAACAATATAATTATATGTTAGTAGTCAAGTGACAATAGTTAAAAGACAGAAGTCTAGCGATTGTAGTGGTGCATACTTCTCCATTTGTAAACCTAGAAAAATATTGTCCTAGATAAGGTGTGCATCCCCCTTACATGCTTTAATGCTTCTCCTTGAATTGTAACAGACTATCCTTCAGAGTTATGGGAAATACCTTTATCTTTCAATTTCTTCTTTGTGAATTTTGATTCCACCTTCTAGATAGGTTTTACCCTAACCTGTATTGGCGATACATAATTTTCCCTTCATATGATCTAAAAAAATAATATCTTTGATAGGCGGTGCGTATCCCCCTTACATGCTCTAGCATTTTCACATATGTGTTGAACCATGCTGCAAGCAAGGTTATTAGTGACACTAAAGATTTTCAATCATTATAGCTGAGTTTTATTCTTCCCTTTAAAGGGAGGTTTGATTATCTCTATTTAAAGGGATTTGAATCAAAAAAGGATTTTTCACCTTATTTTGAGGTTTCAATTTTATCTCCAATGAGAGATAATTATTATCAAATTTTGATGTAATAATGATGATAGGAATATGATATTGAAGAAGAAAATCCTTCAATTCATAGAGTTTGAATTTTAGCTTGATATCAATATTTAGTCTTAATATTGGGTTACCAAGTACCTATGTTGGCATTGAAGCTATTAAAATTTTGTGTTGTAGATAAAATTTTCCCCTTTGCATCAAATTTTAAGAGGGAAGAGAACTCATGTTAGAAGTTGGTATATGAGTTTTGACATAAAAATTTAATAATTCAGAATGTGACTTTAAAATATATATTTCTTTATGCATAAACTTGACTGATATTTATAATCAATTTGTTAACTGCTCTTTTGAGAGCAATGCTACCATCTCTACTTTGATTATTAACCAGTTCTGAAACGTACTTGCGAACTTCTTTGCTCAACTTAGGAACAACATTGGTACTATTCGTTCTTGGCTCGGTACGTGCCCCGCTGCTCCTTGGCTCCCACCCTCTTTTTCTATCTCTCTTCTACCTATCTTCTCTCTACTCTCTCTCTCTCTCTCTATCTCTCATCCGTCCCCCCCCCCCCGAGGGGTTTTTCACTTTATTTCTCTCTAATTGTAAAGTTCACTATTAATTTTTTTGATGCCTTTTATTAGACTATCTTAACATTATTTTTATTATGTTACTTTTCTCTCTTATCTTCACATTACTAGTACTTTTTTTAAAGTTAAATATTTCATAAAATTTTTTTATTATTTAAAAAACTCCAAACTCTAGTTTATAGGATATTTATGTAATTAAGGCCAACAAATTATATTAGAGAAAAATCAAGTAGCTTAAAATATGATGAGTATGATAATATATAGTCTAATTAAATTTGTGTTGAAATTAATTTAGATAAGCATGAAAATAAGTTTTTTTTCATTATCATAAAATTTATCTTCTTATAATTAACAACTATAATAAAAAAATTTAAAACTATAATGTCAATTTCAAGCTCAGATGAAAAAGCTTGAGGGTATTTTTAATATTAGAAATTTGTGCCCCGCAGATAAAAGATCTTTGCTCCGCCACTGTTATTTCCTATTAATGACTCTTCAACTTTGAGTCTTATTTGGGATAATTCTGGTACTGGTTCTTTTAAAGATTACTAAGAATTTTTTAAAGATTTTTCTGTAAAAGCCTGGCATTCTTCTCTTTGGCATAAGCATCTTGTTCTAAGGTACTCTTCCTTCACATGGTTAGCTCTTTATGGGGGTTTAGAAATGGCTTAAATTCTTGCATGATGGAAAATTCAAATTGTTAGTACTTGCTCTTTATGTCTCTGCAGTTTGAAAAGTATCACGCACTTACTCTTCGAATGTGACTGCTCATATAAAATTTTGGTTGATTTGATCCCTCAGCTTAGGAATTTCCTATTAAGACTCACTATCCTTCAGCTTTTTGAGCATTTTGACAGGCTGAACTTTCAGGTGACTGAGGTTAAGACCTTATTTTTGCTTATTATCAATTGTTCTATATATCACATCTGGAGAGAAAAACGGTCACAAATTTGGCACTACTATTTCTTGTGCTGCAACTCTAGCGCTCAAAATCATAAAAGCAATTAGATATAAGATATCTAAGTGTGGAAATGTAGGGATTCTCTGTGGGATTGGTGAAAATCTGATGTGTATTTTGGCAAGATGAATTGGGTGGTACTGGGTTTTTTTTTTGTTGCTTCAATATGGAGTTTTTTTTTGGATAGTTAGGGGATTCGAGCCCCGATGAGATGGGAGGAACGTGTTCCGTCAACCACTCGACCGCAGACCCAATCTCTCAATATGGAGTTTGGTTTGTGCCTGATGCTATTTTTTGCTTTCTCTATTATTGTTGCAGTCGATATCTTTATGATGATATTTCTATCAGAAAATCTAGTCTGGTAGGATCCTTTGTTTTGTTGGGCCCCTTCAATGGAAAAATTATTAGGTGCGGACACCGGACGTAGCTCTACGTCCGGACTCCACTAGAATAGCGCCACGTAGCGACCCGAAGACCCGGTGACCCGTTTCGCCGAGAAGTTCAAATGATGCACGTGCGGTATTACTGAAGAATTACTCCGGTATTACTCGGTATTACCAAAGAATTACTCGGTATTACCTATGAATTACCTAGGTATTACTCGGTATTACCTAGGAATTACTAGGTATTACCGAAGAATTACTCGGTATTACCTATGAATTACCTAGGTATTACTCGGTATTACCTAGGAATTACTAGGTATTACCGAAGAATTACTCGGTATTACCTAGGTATTACTCGGTATTACCTAGGAATTACTCAGTATTACCAAAAATTACTCGGTATTACTTGGTATTACCGAAAAAATACTCGGTATTACCTAGGAATTAGTCAAAAAAGGGCAGATTTTTTTAATTTTTTGCGTCCAATCCGGGTCGGGTCGTCGGGCCAAGCGGAAGTTGTCATAACACGTGCTAAATACGTGGCGCCGTTCTAGTGGAGTCCGGACGTAGAGCTACATCCGGTGTCCGCACCTAATAATTTTTCCCTTCAATGATGATGATATCTCATTTAGAGACCACTCTCTATGGATGGTCTTGGGGCAACCAGGGGAATTAGGGGAATGATCTTCGGGCAACTAGGAGAATTGCTGCTGCAATTTATGCTTCTAAAGTGTTTAATTTGGTTTGCTTACCTGAGTCCTGGCCTTTTCAAGTTTTGCCTTAGGTGCTGATATGCTAAGGCTGTGATTCTTTCACCTTCCTCCATCTGCTATAGTTTTCTCTTTTGTTCTTTTGCTTAGATCTTTTTATTTGATATGTTGATTGCTAACAGTCTTATTTTTTACCCTCCCAAATTTGTTGGGATTTTGCTGGAGCTTTCTTAATTTTTTATAAGAAGCTCATCATAGGTTTTTCTTTTCGTTTTGCCTTACTCTGTAAGCCAACAATTTTGTTACTCTTTGCCTCTATTTTTTCAAAAAAAAAAAAAAAAAATGCATGATCTTTTTTTTTTGGTGACGAGGAATCGTCCGCTGCCACGCCTGGCTTAGCCAGGCGAGCTTGGCGGTCGGTAAAACCCGGCCGATCTACCGGACCACCCACGCCACTATACCCGCAGCCGGTGCTTAGAGACCCCCACTGAAGGGGCGCTGCAAATGCATGATCTTGAATTTTGTTATGTGAATTATTAATTCAAAAGTACATCGAGATTGATGACAATCAAAACAAACTTTGGAGACATTTCATTGATGAATTTTAATTATTTTTTTATGTAAATAATAAATCTAGATATCCTGAAATATTCTCTCTCAAAGCAAAAATTAGCAGCATTTCATAGCCATTGCTACATAGCACTAAAAATAAAGTATTAAAGAAAACCAACAACACAGTCCTCCTTGCCCCGTCCATTAGGAGTTTAGGCTATCAATTAAAAGATCTTGATTTTGAGTCTTGTGTATGCGTTTGTATATAAATCTGTCTTATTCGGCCTAACTGTCCCTCCACCAAAAAAAAAAAAAAAACAACAACCTGACGTGGACCACATCAATTAATAAAAACAAATTAAAGGCCCTGTCCCGAAGATAAAATATTAAAAAAATTGTTGATTAGATATTATTTAAAATAATTTTAATTTTAAATCTTGCAAAAAAATCTTAAATATAATAATTTTATTTTTTTTACCATTAAATTAATAAAATTTTCTTATCCACTATAATTTTTTTCTTAAAACTATTCAATTGGATCCTTAAAAATTTATGTGATTGAAAAAATTATGTAACTTTATAACTGAGAAGCTTAAGCAAGTGCATGTAACGTGTAAGTTTTTTTTTTTTTCATCTAAAATTTGAGTCATAGATGTAATATTTATATAAATTAAAGGATAGAATCATATAACTATATTAAAGGTGTAAATTAGGGGAGCTGGTTCAAATTTGACTCAACCAATGAGCTCACGAGTCTAGTTTATCGAACCACAAGATCGAGCTCGAGCTCTAATCTGACCTCAAATATTAAGGTTTTGTTTTGGATGGCCTTCTTATTGATTTTTAAAACTAATATCAAAAAAAAATTTTAAACTATTGTAAAAAGTAGCTTCTTCGTTCAAAAAATTTTACAAAACAATAATTATAGTTATATTCTCATAAACAAAAAAAAAGTGATAAAGTTGTAGCAAATGAAGTTTAAATGAGCTTGAATTTGAGTTTGATTGCTCGTATCTTATAAGTTAAGGCTTCATTTGTCGCAAATGAAGCTTAAATGAATAAAAAAATTATCCCAAACGAAGCCTAAGACTTCCTTTGGGACCGCTGTTTTACTGGTTTTTAAAATAGTTTTTTCCTATAAACTTTTTAAAAACTTTTTTAAAAATCAATAGAAAACTTATCCCAAATAACACTAAACCAAAAGTGATGCTTTCAGTCTTTTCAAAAAATAAAAGAATTAAATTTGTTACTTTACAAATGCTGCCACCATTTCCTTTAAAAATGCTGGTGGCGTTGCCTTAAAGCCTTCCCTGGCATTATAAAAATAAATAAATAAATAAAAAGAAAGAAACTCACACATACATCGCATACACAAGATTCAAATTCAAAACCTCTTAGTTGACAGCCTAAGCTCCCAACCAACAGACCAAGATAAGTTGTGTGCTGTTCTTTACTCCTCTCCACCCCGCTTGTGACAACTTCTCTAGCGAGATGCCTTTTCCAACAAGTCATTATGATGGCAAGTTCATGCTCGAGATCAATACACAAGCTCCTCGAGCTAAGTTCAGGCCTATTCTTTATTGGACAGGTCGTGACTCGAGCTCGACTCGACTCTTTTATGCCCATAAACTAGATCAATTTCTTTCAAATCTTCTATGTAGCACTCAAAATTTTAACACACTAATTATAATAAATTTGAGAATCTTGAAGGCTTAGATTAATATTGATCCTCGCCAAAAAAAAAATTATTATAAAAATTTAGTACATGTAGATAATGGATTCTCTATTTTTTTTTCTTTGATAAATTGTAATAAAAAACATCATCAAATTTAGGCTTCATTTGGGACGGCTTTCTTACTACTTCTTAAAGTAATTTTTTAGTACAAAAATTAATTTTATACTAAAAAGCCGCTTTAAGAAGAAAAAAAAAAAGTCATCTCAAATGAGGTCTTAAACTCCATGAAAAAACCATTTTAACCGGAGGCAAAATCAGCCTCTTTTTTTAGAATGGAAAAAAGATTGTAAAATGCATAATTCTTTGAGCTTTCCTTTGTGGGGAGAAGAGGCTGTGCTAATGGAGGAAAGAAGGAGGAGGAGGAAGAGAAGGAGAAGGAGATGAGAAGCCATGGTTGCGAAGGGTAGAAGATGAAGGAGCGGGCTTAAAGGTAAGGAGCTTAGAGTTGCTCGGTGGGTGATGGGTATATATATAGAGAGGACTTCTGGTAATGAGCACTAATGGAATAAAGAGGCATTTATTAATGATGAATTTAAAAGTTTTTTAATTTAATTGAAAATAAGTAAAATATAATAATTATTAATTGATTCATTTTTATGTTTTTTATTTCAAAAAATAAATTTGAAAGTATTTTTTTAATTTATTTCCTATAGTTTTCTTATTGGTAACAAAAGATTCCAAATTTCACTATAATTTCAAATATTTAGTTTCATTTATGATAAAAAATGACATTCTTTGAATATCTTTTTATTGAGGGATTTGTATGTATATTGTTAAATTTCTATTTAACACTGTCGTTGCCAGGTCCCAAGTCCTGGATGAGAAAAGTGGAGGGTTGCGTTAGGTAGTCGACAGCCAGCGTAAAACTTGTCGAATAACCATGACATGAATCCTTTAATAAATTGTGTTAATGCTAGGGCGTCCCCTGGAAGCGACGCACTGTATGGCCTGAATACAGTGAAAAGTGTGCAAGGGCCGCTGCATCGGCGCCCGGGTGCAGTGTTAAATAGGCAAGGGTTCCCACATCAAGGACGGATGTGGGCAAAGAAGCTAGTCCATGATACTAATATTAGGATAGGAACTTGGAATATAGGTTCCCTTACAGGAAGATTAATGGAATTAATAGATATTATGATTCATAGGAAGATAAATATTTTGTGCATTCAGGAAACTAAATAGGTTGGAGAGAAGGCTAAGGAGATTGATAGTTTAGGATTTAAAGTTTGGTATTCAGGTAAGAGTCGTACTAGAAATGGTGTAGGCATGATTATAGATAAGAGTTTGAAGGATAATGTTATAAATATTAATAGAATTGGAGATAGAATTATGGCTTTAAAGATTGTTGTTGATGCTAAGATTATTAATATTATAAGTGCTTATACTCCTCAAGTAGGTTTGGATATGTGTTCAAAATTAAAATTTTGGAAAGATTTAAAAGAATTAATTCAAAAGATACCTCTCGAAGAAAAAATTTTTATTGGAGGAGATTTAAATGGATATGTTGGTAGAGAGGTAAATGATTTTAAAAGCATTCATGGTGGATATGGGTTTGGAATGACTAATGAAGGTGGTAAGACCATACTAGATTTTTCTTTAGCTTATGATTTTTTAATTGCTAATACCTTATTTAAGAAAAGAGATGAGCATCTCATCACTTATAAGAATGGTTATAGTAAAACTCAGATTGATTATTTTCTTATAAGAAAAGTAGATCGTTTAGATTGCAAAGATTGTAAAGTTATTCCGAGTGAAAGTTTATGTACCCAACATCGCTTATTAGTTTTAGACTTTAAGATGAAAGGACAGAAAATAAAAAATAAAGTAAAGCGATTTTCTAGGATTATATGGGGGCATTTAAAGAATAGTAATAAAAATATTTTTGAGAGTAAGATTTTAGATTCTAAGATTTTATTTGTGCATGAGGATGCTAATGTTATGTGGGAAAAAGTGGCTAGTGATATTAAAAATATTGCTAAAGATGTGTTTGGAGTATCAAAGGGAAAAGCCCCTAATAGTAAAAATAGCTGGTGGTGGAATCCAATTATGCAAGAAAAGATAAAAAATAAGAAGATTTGTTATAAAAATTGGTTTAGATGTAAAAATTCTGATAATTGGGAAAGATATAAAGAGGCATGTAAGGATTCTAAGAAAGCAATATGTGATGCAAAGATCTTAGCTTTTAATGATTTATATAATAGATTAGATACTAAGGAGGGAGAAAGATATATGTATAAGCTAGCCAAACAAAGAGAAAGGAGTAGTAAGGATTTAATTCAAGTGAAGTGTATTAAGGATGAAGATCAAAAAGTACTTTTCTTAGAAGATGATATTCAACAAAGGTGGATGAGATATTTTGATAAACTTTTTAATGAAGATTGTAGGAATACAATTGACTTTAGTGACCTTAGCATCCTAAATGAAAATAAAGATTTCTGTTTTTATCGGCGTATTAGTAAAACCGAAGTTAGAGAGGCTTTAAAGAAAATGAAGTGTGGAAAAGCTGTTGGACCTGATGATATCCCAATAGAGATGTGGAAATGCTTAGGAGATGAAGGAATTTCTTGGCTAACTAAACTTTTTAATAATATTTTGAAGACTAAAAAGATGTCAGATGCGTGGAGAATGAGTGTATTGATTCCTATTTATAAGAATAAAGGTGATGCACAAGATTGTGCGAATTATAGAGGAATTAAGTTAATGTGTCACACTTTAAAACTATGGGAGCGAGTTATGGAGCGTAGGCTACGGCGTGATACTAATGTTTCTCAAAATCAATTTGGATTCATGCCTGGTAGGTCTACTATGGAAGCCATACATTTATTGAGAGGTTTGATGGAGAAATATAGGGAGAATAAGGAGGATCTACATATGATATTTATTGATTTAGAGAAAGCATATGATAAAGTTCCAAGAGAAGTGCTATGGAGAGTTCTTGAAAAGAAAGGAGTTAATAATGCTTATATTCAAATCATTAAAGATATGTATGAAGGAGCTACTACTTGTGTTCAAACACAAGGTGGTTTGACCAAGTATTTCCCTATTTCGGTTGGATTACATCAAGGATCAGCTTTAAGCCCATATCTTTTCGCGTTAGTCATGGATGTTCTCACTAGACATTTACAAGAGGATGTACCCTGGTGTATGCTTTTTGCTGATGATATTCTTCTTGTTGACAAGACTAAAGAGGGAGTTGAAGGTAAACTTGAAGTCTGGAGATCAACCTTAGAGTCTAAAGGTTTTCGCTTGAGTAGATCTAAAACTGAATATATGGAGTGTAATTTTAGCAATAATAGACCTAGTGAGGGGATTGTGACTTTGGGCGATCAAGTCATTAATAAGAGTACACGTTTTAGATATCTTGGATCTATTGTTCAGAGTGATGGTGAAATAGATGGGGATGTTATTAGTAGAATTCAAGTTGGATGGTTGAAGTGGAGGAATGCATCGGGCTTGTTGTGTGATAGAAAAGTCCCCCTTAAACTTAAGGGAAAATTCTATAAGATGGTGGTGAGACCTGCAATGCTTTATGGTGTAGAATGTTGGCCATTAAAAGAGAAGCATAATACTAAGTTATGTGTTGCGGAGATGAGGATGCTTAGGTGGATGAGTGGATTTACTCTTAGAGACAGGATACGAAATGAGCATATACGTGAAAAGGTTGGAGTAGCTCCAGTGGAGGATAAGATTAGAGAGAGTCGCCTTAGATGGTTTGGTCACATAAAACGGCGGCCTTCCGATGACCCAGTTAGGAAAGTAGAGGTATTAGATTTGACTTATGTTAAGAAAGATAGAGGTAGACCTAAAAAGACTTGGTTAGAAAATATTAGAAATGATCTTTCTCTATTAGATTTAAACGAGAATTTGACTTTAAACCGGACACAATGGAGAAAAAGGATTCATGTTGCCGACCCCACGTAGTGGGACAAAGGCTTGTTATTGTTATTGTTGTTGTATGTAAGGTAGAGGTAGAGGTAGATCTAAAAGACTTGGTTAGAAAATATTAAAAATGATTTTCTTTATTAGATTTAAATAATAATTTTACTCTAAGCAAAACACAATGAAGAAAAGGGATCAATGCAGCCAACCCCACATGGTGAAATAAAAGCTTGATGTTAGTGCTATTGTATATATTTAATATTTATCAAAACACATATATAAAATATGTATTTTATTTCAGATAAGTTCATATTAATAATATCTTTATGTCATTTAAAAATTAAGATGTTATATAAGTGAATTAACAACTCCTCTATATTTTACACTAAATAATATTTATGACTATAAAAGTAGCACGAGCCATCTTATAATCTATTAGATTAATTGACTTTAAAATAATAAAGTTTGATATATAATAAAAAAACAACTTTGATCAGGCACGAATCTAGATGCAAATTGAAGTTGAAAACTTTCAGAATTAAATTTAGGATGGTTAGAACTCTAATTTTGGCAAACGTGTAGCTAAACTGGATATCTCAATGAAATGAATCCAATGACACTAAAAGTGATCTGATATAAGTTTAAATAAGCCCTATTCGTGCACTGGAAACATAGATAAATGAGTTGGGCCAACAAGCACATTTTTCTTGAGTAAATTCCCCTCTTGGGTGCAGTGACTATTAAGGTCGGGTCCCTTAACAAAGACCACTTAATTGAACATGTACAAGTATAGATTCAAAATATTAAATGTCATTTCCGATCAATTATGGCCCCCAAATTTTCATCAACTGACTAAGGCTCTCGACCACCGTAGCTAGATTATAATCTTTCAGTCATTATCACTAGACTATAGTCATACAACTGTCATCACCTGTACGATCCTTAGATCATTGTTAGCTAATTACAGTCCTTCATCCGTTGTCTCCCAACTACAAGGCTCTAATCATCGCCGCCCAACTACATTCTTCAAATTGTTTTTGCCTGACTAAATCTCTGGCTTTTTTTGCATGACTACGATTATCTAATTATCATCACATGACTATGACCCTCCGACCGCTATCCCCAACTTGTAATTTCTCAACAATAGTCAATTGAATATAGTATCTCGGCCACCATCGCCCTACTATAGTCATTTGACCACTATGATTCGACTACAATCCTCCGACCACTATTGTTCGATTATAATCCTCCTTCCTTAGACCACTACTGATCCAATAACAATCCTACAACCACAATCATTAAATTATAGCCCCCCCCCCCCCCCCCCCCCCCCCCCCCGACCATTATTGCCTAACTATGATCACCAGATCAACATCAGTGACTATAATTTCCTGACCACCATTTCTCTACTATAGTCTTATGACTAACATTTCTCAACTATGATCCTTTGACCACTTTGTCCGACTATGATCTTTTGATCGCCATAGCCTTAGTAGAACTTCTTACCATTATCTCCCAACAATAGTCACCTGACCAATGTCTCCCAACAACTCTAATGCCCTGCCAACTTCATTGCTTGGCATTGCTAATAGCATCAATGCATGCCATTAAATATAATTTCAATGCACGCCATCTACATGAACAACGATGACAATGGGCTTTATCTCCAGCTCTCGCTAACAACATTAACGCACACCATAACACATCTAAAGACATATACATGATGAAAGCTATTGACATCAATACTAATGAGCATTGATTTTGCCGATTGTTGTCACCTTCCAACATTTACATTAGATCTACATCGTTGACACCAACTCTGACTCTTGAAGACATCTTTTATTATATTTTATTTTATGATCTTTGATCTCCTCTTCACTAAAGAGAACAACATAACATACGACAAACAAACTTTTGAAGACAATAATAATGCCATAAGATTTTTTAACTTCATCCATAGAATTCATTCTTTACTGCTTATGTTTTGATCACCATCATTCAATTAAAAAAAAACATGGGATATAGAATTGGGTACAAAAATCAAATAGATTTGTATATATATATATATATATATAAAGAGAGAGAGAGAGAGAGAGAGAGAGAGAGAGAGAGAGAGAGAGAGAGAGAGAGAAGAACTATATTGGTTGTTAGTTTCTCCTCTTATAAGGTGAATGACTAAGATAACTACTAACCATCACATCATGTACCAACCTCCTTCTTCATTTTGTGGGACTACCATTTTTTTTTTCAAATAATAGTTATGGCCTAAAGAGAAAAAAATTGTGATCTTTGTCCTGAATCCAATCTATCTAGTGAGGAAAATTAACCCTTTTTCTTAAAAGAAGACAAGAGCATCATTATATGGACTATAAGTCTTGGAGACCTCTCTCCATATCTAATCCATCTAATGAAGGCAAATAGTTCCTTTTTTGAGTTAAGATTAGGGATTCATCATGAGGATTATGAATCTTAAACATATATCAATATGTTCAATCTATTCAGCTAGAATTGGCCTCTTTTTAAAGGAAGACCAAAGCTTTATTGTATGATTAAAAATGACTATCACTGCTCAAAATTAAGCTTCTTATTTGATGTTTTTTTAGCTTTTTTTTCAGAGAAAATTAAATGAACTATGAGTGAAAGCTTTGATTTCCCTTCTCTAGTTATACCTCATGTTTGAAATCCAATGCAAACCTTTCTAATTATTGGTCTCCCCTCCTACAAGAAGCATGATCAAGCAAATCACTGACCATTATGTAATTTTTTATATTCCTAATCTACCATCACCTGAAGCTTTCCAATATGTAATGTATGTTAGCCGCATATGTCTAACACATGCCTCCTTGGTTCAGGGGCAAATCCATCTTCTTTTTTCAAGATGGGCAAAATGTTAATTAATTAAACAACAATAATAATTAAATATTAATTATAATGATAATTATAATAATAATAAATAGTAATAATAATAAAATAACTTTTTAAAAACAATTTAACCATCATAATGCTATCAATTTTATAAGAGAAAATTGTTATCATTTATCTTTCAATATAATACTGATTTTAGTAATAATATAAATTGGAGTATACTCATATAAGTTATACTGAAGCTAGACTCTAACTTAGAGAAAAATAATATTAAATAAGCTTAATATTATCTAACTTAAGAAAAAAAATAATTAAATCATAAAGTATACATAATATTTAATGAGTTTAAGAATTGCTCTCTCTAAAATTATAAATCCTAAAATGAAATAGCCAAAAAAAAAAAAAAAACTTCTGACGTATGGTTCAAAAGCTTTTTTAAAAACATAGTTCAAAAAAAAAAAAATGCAGAGCATTAATTCTGCATTTAATGAAAGCATGATGCTGCTGTTTTTTTTTTTTTTTTTGCTTAATGTGTCTTGGGATTTTTAAAAATTTTGTTTATTATTACTTTTAAAACCTTCTCTCATGCTCTCTTCTAGCAAGTTTTTTCAGTACTCTTCTTCTCTGGGCGACCTAATATTCCAAATGTAATCATGTTTCAACTTTCAGCCACTGTAACTCTGGCAATGATGAGATGGTCCAACTTCTTGAGCCCGCTGCACTCTTCTTCTCCCTAAACGGGATGAAAAATATTTGAGCAAAATATATTTTTTTTGTTTGGGGGGGGGGGGGGGGGGGGGGGAGGTCAAAAGTCCCTGAGATGTACTAGGATCCGCCCCTCCCTTGGTTGTTGTTAGCTTCTCCTCTTATAAGGTAAATGATCAAGATAACTACTAGCCATCAAATAACATCATTTTTTTTTATTGACTACATCTAATGACTACTTATATTGTTCAATGTCTATCAACCACCAACATCTGATACCCTCCTTCTTAGTTACTCGTATGCCCTCTTATAAGGGGAATTTCTTAGCAAAGCATTGGCCATCACCCCATCTTTGATATTCTCGGTCCATTGCCAATGGATGCATGTTAATGTTCAATGTCTATTAATCATTGATGAGTAACTCTTAGTTTCATAGTCGCTAATCTCCCATCTTATAAAGGGAATGACTGAGCAAATCATCGACTATCGTCCGATGTCCAACATTCCCACTCAACTATCAGCTACCACATATCAGTGTTTGACATATTTTAGCTACCAATGTTCGATGCTTGCCATTCCAGTTGTTGATCTCCTCTAAAAGAAAAATGACTCAGCAAACTGTTGACCATGGTTAACAATAGGTGCCGGTTACTACTCGAATTTTTTACTTTAAAAATATTAAAATCCTTTAACTCATCTATCTTGTGAAAATTTTCATTAAATATTATGATAATGAAAGCTTTCTATTGATGTGAATATTTTAGCAATGAGCATTATGCACTACTTCTTATTTTAGTGTGCAACAAGACAAGTCATGATAAGGCATGCACTACTTTCTCTCATATTTTATTTTAAAAAGAGAAAATACACTATTCAAATGAGAAAATAAATGCCTAAACGCAGATATCATTTAGATAGAAATAAAAAAATAATATTATTGATACGTCATCGAAAAATTATCTTGATCGGGCACGAATCTCGAGGAAAAACTCAAGTCGGAAACTTCAAAAATTAATTTGGAGACCATTTAAACTCCGATTTCAGCAAGATTATAGTCAAACTGAGCGTCTCGGAAATACAAATCCAACAACACCAAATTCGACTCAATCCGAGCCCAAACGAGTCCAAATCAAGTACCCGAAGTGCTATTGGAAGCATCGAACAGCAATTTGAGTTACCAAACGGTCTCCGATTTTGGCGAGCTTATACTCGAATCGAGCGGCTCGACGAGACGAATCCAACGAGCCCAAGATCGCAGAATTCTGATATCATTAAGACCTTCAAATGCTTGATAAACGGTTCACGATCAAGGGATTCAATATCGGCCGTTCATCCGGATCACTCCCTATTCGCCCCTGATCCCTCACATATTTACGAGCTATGCCACTCCAGAAAAACTATAAATAGCCCCTCATTTCTCTTAAGAGGGGACCCCAAGCCAAGAAGAGAAGAAGAGAAGGAAGAGAAGAGAAGCCTAGGAGGGAATAACTCCTCCTCGACCACCGCCGGAACACCGCCGGAACTCCACCGGAATACCGCCGGAACCTTGCCGGAACACCACCGAAGCACCACCAGGCGCCCGAGGGACGCCGGAGCCCTGCCCGACACGGGAGCAACGTCGGAATTCTGCCCGACGCTAGAATTCTACCCGACGTCCGAGTGACGCCGGACTTCTTTCCAAGTGACGCCGGAATTCTGTCTGACGCCCGAGTGACGTTGGAACTCTGCTTGGCCTTGTAATTGATACTCATTGTAATCTGATCGTCCTGAAGTTAAAGGACGAGTCAGCCTCGTGTATTTCAAACAACACTAGTGGAACTTTTTCAACTGGGCGTGGCCCCGTGGTTTTTCCCTTTTTCAGGGCTTTCCACGTAAAAATCCTGGTGTTTCTTTCACTCTTCTGTTTGTGTGCTGGATATACGTACAACGCTGAGACGGAAATATTAAACTCTATCGCCGCGTATATTTGAGTCCGCAACAGTTTGGCGCCGTCTGTGGGAAACTTATCCCACAACTTCAAGTATTGCTACGATGGTCAATAGGCGTAGCAATCGCCTCATAGGAGCCTCCCGCTCCCACTCTCCCCAATCCAGAAACCAGTCTATAAATCGTGGACATCAAGTTTCTGCCTCCTTTCTTCCTGGGGGGCAACACATTGCTGGAGAAGGAACCTCAGGGCCTTCTTTGGAGGAGCGAATCCGAAAGATGGAAGAATCTCAAAACGAGATCCTACACCTCCTGCGAGAGACTCGACAACCGACCCTAGCACCTCAGGAGGAGGTTCTTCTCCCTCGAGATCCGCCACGTGTTGAAGCTGTTCAAATCGAACATCTTCAAGCTGAGATTCCTCTTCCTCCACCCAGGAGGCGTTTGCAGTCACATCAAGATAACGAACTGGCTGATACAGCAAGTTCTACCCATCCTCCGCACACAGGTCGGCAATCTCTCCTTCCTCAAGACCTCCATGATGAGCTAGCCCAACATCACATTGCTGAGCTCCCTCGCAATATCCTACGCCACGAACTGCGACGATTGGTTCGAGAAGAGTTCCCTACAGGAGGCGTAAGGCAACCTCTTCATCAGTGGGACTTCCAGGATTCGTCACCCCTGACGGAAGCTATTCTTCAACACCCTATTCCGACAGGATTCAAACTACCGAACATCGACCCCTATGACGGGACAACTGACCCGTACGAGCATATCGATCATTATCGAACAATTATGCATATCCAGCGAGCCTCAGACGCGCTCCTCTGTCAGGTCTTTCCTGCCACCCTCAAAGGACAAGCTCGAACATGGTTCTATTCGCTTCCAGCCGGAACCATTCCAATGTTCGTCAAATTGGCAAAAGTGTTCGTCGAACAATTTGTCGTCAATCGGAGAATTACTAAGGACTCTTCTCACCTCTCAGGGATCCGTCAGAATGAAAGTGAGTCCCTCAAGGAATACTTCAAGAGATTTTCTACTGAAGCTCGTCAAATTCCGGGAGTAGATCCCGAGTTACTTAGAGGCGTTTTCCTCGGAGGGCTTCGTCCGGGCCCATTCTACTCAGCACTTATGCGAGACACGGTCCCTTCGTATGCCGACCTGATTCATCGTGTGGAGGCACAAATCTCCGCAGATGAAGCCATAAATGCTCACAGAAAGCAGTTCGAGCAGACAAATGGGAAGCGCAAAGGTGCTCCTGGGATGGATAATTCTTCCTTACAAAGGAAAAAGCAAGGGAATAGCAATCTACCTCCTAGGCCCCCATTACCACAACGAGAACCTCGGCAGGAGAAAGAGTACACTCCGCTCAACACATCTCAAGCAAATGTGTTAATGGCGATTCAAGATCAGGACAAAGTGAAATGGCCGCATCCTTCGAAGCCAAATACAGGAAATCAAGATCAGTACTGTCACTTTCATCGTAGTCGTGGCCACTCTACTGAAGCGTGTTGGCAACTTAAGGATGAGATTGAAAGACTTATCCGCCAGGGCTATCTTCGACAGTTTATTGGGAACCCACCTACCCGAGAAGAAGCTCGCCCCACTGGGGGGCAAAATCAACAACAACAAAGACAACCATTGAATAATATTCAAATGGTTGGTGAGATTGAGTAATGCTGCAACTTAAATCTTTGTGTTAGTAATACTACTTGTCATGTGTCACCATGTATCTCTTCTATGATCAGTAGGATGTCACTCTAATGTCCTTAGTATTTCTACCAAGTCGAATGATGTGGTTGTCCCTATATGTATCTCTTCTGTTGTACAAGGAAATTATTGTCTTACAGTAATATAATGTGTTGTTCATCCAGTTTTGATATTGTCTCTTTCTTTAAAAAGAATACAAATGACAGTGAAAAACTACTGACAAATATAGTCTCTTTATCCTTGATTCGAGAAATATGCAATCTTTATTATATCTCAATCACTGGATGATCGATCCCAGGGGGATTCGATCCGACCTCTTCCATACAGGTTAACGTCGTCGAGCAAAGGCTCCGACATACAACCTCGGATAGGTCTCACATCCTTGGTGGATTCTCTCGATCTCTTCCATACAGGTTAACGTCGTCGAGCAAAGGCTCCGACATACAACCTCGGATAGGTCTCACATCCTTGGTGGATTCTCTCGACCTCTTCCATAAAGGTTAACGTCGTCGAGCAGGGCTCTGACATACAACCTCGGATAGGTCTCACATCCTTGGTGGATTCTCTCGACCTCTTCCATACAGGTTAACGTCGTTGAGCAAAGGCTCCGACATACAACCTCGGATAGGTCTCACATCCTTTGTGGATTCTCTCGACCTCTTCCATACAGGTTAACGTCGTCGAGCAAAGGCTCCGACATACAACCTCGGATAGGTCTCACATCCTTGGTGGATTCTCTCGACCTCTTCCATAAAGGTTAACGTCGTCGAGCAGGGCTCTGACATACAACCTCGGATAGGTCTCACATCCTTGGTGGATTCCCTCGACCACTCCTATACAGGTTAACGTCATTGAACAGGGCTCTGACATACAACCTCATATAGGTCAAATGTCATTGGATGATGTCTTGTATCCCAATCATTGGAAGATCATTCTTGGGGAGATTTAATCTAACATCTTCCCTTAACGTCATCAAGCAAGGGCTTTGACTTACAGTCTCAGATATGTCAAACATCCTAAAAGGATGTCTCTCACATTCGTTCAGACTAATAATACATCAAAAGTACAAAGCATGTCTTACAGATGCAATAACAATTCAGGTCCCTCTAGGGGACAAATCCTCATTTCATATACAATATCATTGGAGTTACATAAATTCAGATTCAAATATACATTTCTTCTCACCAGAAGTTGAATCAAAAGGTACACTGGTGACACTCATACAAGCTAGTATCATCCAGCAACAAGTAACTTTAACACAGTCAAATATCCTTGGTGGATTTAAGTGACTTCTCCCATACTGCACGCAAGCATCTCCTACAACTGCTCCTTTAAAGAAAGGACATAACTGGATCATCATCAGACCTCCACTCAGTTGACAGTGTTAGTGTATTGCCAGAATATTGGCATGTCACACTACTTCGGCCTCTTGATTCAGTAATATCTGATGTTGGCACACTTCAGTATGGATGAATATTGCCTTAACACAATGTTACTGGACGCCGGCCATCATCTGCCCGTCGCCAGACCCTCGTCGAATTTCTACCCAACGTTGTATTTCTGCTAGTTGCGTGACTTGCCTCGGATATCTACCCGACATTGTACTTATGCCCGTCGAGGGACTTTCATCGGACTTCTACCCGACGACGAGCTTCTTCCCGTTGCTGGGTCTCTGCCCGTCGTCGGACTTTCGTTGGAATTTTGCCCAATATTTTCGTCGGACTTCTGCCCGACACCGCACTTCCACTCGACGCAGGACTTCTGCCAATCGCGGGACTTTCGTCAGACTTCTGTCTGACACCGAACTTCCTCCCGTTGAAAGACTTCTGTCAGTCGCGTGACTTTCGTCGAACTTCTACCCGACGCCGGACTTATGCCCGTCGTCGGACCCTCGTCGGACTTCAACCCGACGCTGTAATTCTTCCCGACGTCGGACTTCTGCCTGTCGTCTGATGTTTGTCGGGCTTCTACCCGACACCAAATTTCTACCCGTCGTGGGACTTCTTCTGGCCGACAGATTTTCGTCGGAGTTCTACCCGACGCCGTACTTCTTCCCGCCACCGAACTTCCACCCGGCCGCTGATCGCCGCCGGACTTCATCCCGACCTTCATCGGACCACCGCCCGGTCGCGGACCGCCATCAAACTTCAGCCCGACCTTCGTCGGACCACCGCCCGGCCGCTGACCGCCGTCAGACTCTCTCCGACTAAATCTCACCTCCACATGATCTCTTAAAGGAGAGAAATTTCCAACTCCCATCCCGCTCCCCTTCCTGAAAAGGGGAAGCCGCTAACTTCTGCGCAAAAGGAGGGGCGCCGAATCAAGTAGGAAAAATCACCTACTCAACAACAGCGGAAGGCCTCAAAATGCCAGAAGCTAGAGGGGAGAAGAGAGGAACCGCTAACTTCTGCGCAAAAGGAGGGGCGCCGAATCAAGTAGGAAAAATCACCTACTTAAAAACGGCGGAAAGCCTCAGAATGCCAAAAGCTAGAAGGCCAGGGGAAGAGGAGAATGCGGTGCAAATTTTCATTACCCCAAGGGGGGTATTTATAGGATAAAAAAGGGAGAGAAAGAGAGGGAAAAATTAAAAAAAAGAGGGGGAAAATGTTTGAAAATTGGAGGGAGGAGGCTTCTAGAAGGAATTTCGAATTTTTCTAAATTTTTCGGAATTTTTTCGGAATTTTTTGGAATTTTTTCGGATTTTTTCGGATTTTTGGGAATTTTTAATCCCTGTGGGCCCCACAAAAAAAAAAAAAAAATTTAAAAGGGTAACTGCTGGAGCGCGCCAAGGGGCGCGCCCCTTGCCCGCGCGCCCGCGCGGGCGCCGCCGGCGGCGGCTGCCGGCGGCCGGCCGGCCGGCCGGCCGGTTCGGCCGCCTACGCGTTGCCGGGCTCCGATTTCAAGCCCGGACGGTCCAAATTGGACGTTTTTGGGGTCCCCGGACACGTTTTTCGACGTTCCGGACTCAATTTTGACACTTTCGGAGCTCAACGGGGCCTCTATGATCAAGTTCGAGCAAATATTTAATTTCTGGAACGCAATTTTTTGCGATTCGGCCAACGTAAAATACCGGAGAAAGTATTTTCGGACTCATGGAGCTTCGACGTCCGAAAATAGGGGGGCAACTGATACGTCATCGAAAAATTATCTTGATCGGGCACGAATCTCGAGGAAAAACTCAAGTCGGAAACTTCAAAAATTAATTCGGAGACCATTTAAACTCCGATTTCAGCAAGATTATAGTCAAACTGAGCGTCTCGGAAATACAAATCCAACAACACCAAATTCGACTCAATCCGAGCCCAAACGAGTCCAAATCAAGTACCCGAAGTGCTATTGGAAGCATCGAACAGCAATTTGAGTTACCAAACGGTCTCCGATTTTGGCGAGCTTATACTCGAATCGAGCGGCTCGACGAGACGAATCCAACGAGCCCAAGATCGCAGAATTCTGATATCATTAAGACCTTCAAATGCTTGATAAACGGTTCACGATCAAGGGATTCAATATCGGCCGTTCATCCGGATCACTCCCTATTCGCCCCTGATCCCTCACATATTTACGAGCTATGCCACTCCAGAAAAACTATAAATAGCCCCTCATTTCTCTTAAGAGGGGACCCCAAGCCAAGAAGAGAAGAAGAGAAGGAAGAGAAGAGAAGCCTAGGAGGGAATAACTCCTCCTCGACCACCGCCGGAACACCGCCGGAACTCCACCGGAATACCGCCGGAACCTTGCCGGAACACCACCGAAGCACCACCAGGCGCCCGAGGGACGCCGGAGCCCTGCCCGACACGGGAGCAACGTCGGAATTCTGCCCGACGCTAGAATTCTACCCGACGTCCGAGTGACGCCGGACTTCTTTCCAAGTGACGCCGGAATTCTGTCTGACGCCCGAGTGACGTTGGAACTCTGCTTGGCCTTGTAATTGATACTCATTGTAATCTGATCGTCCTGAAGTTAAAGGACGAGTCAGCCTCGTGTATTTCAAACAACACTAGTGGAACTTTTTCAACTGGGCGTGGCCCCGTGGTTTTTCCCTTTTTCAGGGCTTTCCACGTAAAAATCCTGGTGTTTCTTTCACTCTTCTGTTTGTGTGCTGGATATACGTACAACGCTGAGACGGAAATATTAAACTCTATCGCCGCGTATATTTGAGTCCGCAACAATTATAAATCATTTTAAGCATTTTTTATTTTTATATTTTATTTTAAAATGTATTTAATAATTTTAACCATATATCTTTTTTATTATAATAAAATAAATAAATCATAATATTCATCTTCTAGCATAATTTTGTTTTTCAATGTAAGCAAAAAATAATATCCCAAGCATAGAGCATTCGAAACCAGTAAACCACCACCAACCCAAATAATGAACCTCGCCCCATTAGTCAAACATAAAAGACCATTAATTATATTGACTAATCATACAAATAAATTAAACCATGCACCACGTGCGACCATTAATTAAACACAAAAATGCTAATTAAAAGATAATCATACTAATTATATATATATATATATATATATATATATATATATATATATATATATATATATATATATATATATATATATATTATAATAATAATAAAATTTAACTAAATTTAATTTCAAACCATAAAAATTTTAAACTTCACAAAAAGCACATTAATATGATAATTTTATTTCAAATTAGAAATTAATAATAATATTATTATTTAGTAAATTTACTTAGATATAATAAGTTTAAAATATTTTTTTCCATTTTTTAATTATATTCAATTAAAATTTAGTTTTGGCTTGTAATTTATTTTTTTTATTTTTATTATAACATAAAATCACAAATACCAATCTTAAAAGAGTGGATGTAAAAAATCGAGTCAAGTTCGAATCACCTCTGTCTTAGCTTGAGCTTGACTTTGATTAATTGATCTTGTTTGTGCTCAGGCTCGATCTTAATTCTACGAATTTGAGCCGGCTCATTTTTAATGAAAGAGAGAAAATCATTATAATTCAAGAAATTATTATAATAAATGGTAAAAAATTTAAAAGAGAAATAATGAAAAATCATGTATAATGAATTGTAACATAATTTTTAAATATTTTTAATAACTTTGTACTTCCATAAAATTGATATGTTTCATAAAATTGATATATTTTAAGTATATTTTATGTCAATGTCTTTTTAAAAGAACCGACTCACAAGCTAACAAGCCGAGTCGTTGGCTCAATTATTAGTTCATCGGGCCCAACTCATGATCTATTTATCAAGTCGTGTTCAAAATTGAATCTGAAGTAACTTATGCCAATATAGAAGATTAGAAGTAATATTTATATAAATTAAAATATAATCATAACTATAACACAATATTTTTTGCGCAATCGATAAATAATAATCTTTTGATTTAATTAATTATAATAAAAAACTATCAAGTTTTCCCCATAATATATATATATATATATATATATATATATATATATATATATAAAAGCAATTATAAAATAACTCTATTTTATTACTATAAACTTATTCAATGGGTACAATGAGCACTGCTGTAACCTCAAAAACATGAGCACACTTATACAAACTACATGCAAAATGGTACCAACGTACAATAATAATAATATCAATAATGCATGACATAGACATCATACTCCACGATAGCGTCACCGTTGGTGACATTAAGCCAATGAGTTCGTGCCAGCGCATAACCCCTAGCGAAGCGGAAAAGCCCGCTGCCGCCGACGATCGGCATTTCCCTCACCGGATGGAGTGGCTGGTTGCGGCCCAGTACGGAGAGGACGCTGCCGTTGAACTTCCCAGCCGTGAAGGCCAGGTTCATGGCCATGAGGAGGCCCACCTCATCCTGGGCCGTCGCGGCGTACATGCCCTGGGCCCGACCTACGATCTGGGAGTTCATGTCAGGCCCCTCAGTTAGCGGGTCGTCCATTATGACTACAGCGCCGAAGAAGGCCGACCTGGAATGGGCGCCTTCGGCCGGTTTGATGACGGGAACGGCGGTGGCGTTGTGGCCGCTGATGATGTCGTGGAAGAAGAAGTGGAGGTGGCTGTGTTTTTCTTTGAGCTTCTTTGTTGGGAAAGAGGGGGTGGTGGTGGTGGAGAAGGAGGCGGTGGTAATGGAGAAGAGGAGGAGGAGAAGGAAAGAGAGGAGAAGGAAACGAGAAGCCATGGCGATGGAGAGAAGGAGAAGGTCAAGGTATGGAGTATAGCGTAGCTTGGTCGGTATATATAGATAGGACCGATGGAGAAACTGTGAACTATACTATGTGTGAAAAGAAGCACATAATTAGTCAACCTTCAGGGAAAACAAAGCTAAAAATTATCTACCCATTAGTAGTACACCAAATCAATTCTTTGACAATCTAAAACTGATTAAAATATTTCTCCAATAAAAAATAATGATAATTTGTATAGAAAATTGATCTCAATTTAACTGATAAAAGATCATTTGAAATTAATTTTATATAAGTAATGACTAAGTATGTATTTGTAATGATTATAATTTTTTATAAAGATGATTACGAGCTCTTATAGAAAAAAGAAACAATTTTAAGTTGTTATTAGTATTCTAAGTATATTCTTTTTTTTACCTAAAACATCTTTATAGTACAAATTTTTTATTTCAAAAAAAATTATACTAAAAAAATGGTTTAAAAAGCAATAAAATAGTGGTCCTCAAATGAGAAAAAATATTACGTGTGGATACCAGATGTAGAGCTACGTTCGGGCTTCAATAAAAATATGACGCGTAAACTGGTGTATTACTAAGTATTATTGCGTATTTAGCTATGTATTGCTGTGTATTGGTGAGTATTACTGTGTACTAGTTAATATACAATAATACACAGCTAAATATATAGTAATACATAATAATACTTAATCCACACATCATATTTTTATTAGAATCGGAACGTTATTTCTACATTCAATATTCGATCGTAATAATTTCTTTTAAAATGAAGCCTAAATAAGAAAAAAAATATGATAATATAACTTCATACTACTCTCTATGAGTTGAAATTGCCGGTTGATCACACAATCATTTGTGGGTCAAAGATATTGGTAGCCAAAGTTTATAATTTTATTTATTGTACCCTGACTAATGTTTCCAGGTTTGAAAATCGCTGGGCTTCGAAACGTGTACAGCGCTTTGGGGTTGGTGGTGGGCAGAGGGCAGAGGGCCACCGGGTCAACATGTTCGGTGGGTGTCGGGATCCGGAACTCGTGGAGTGTTGGAAGAGGAGGCGAATTGAGTGGGCGGTTAATGGTTAATTAGGCGGTGCAGGTGACGTCATGCTGATCGGCTGTGGAGTTCAGAAGAGGAAACAGTTGAAAAAAATAAGATCTTGTGGTTTGGGTTTGTCCACGGGTAATGGGGCAAAGTGGGTCCTACTCTTAACGCCGAATCGAGAGCCTGATGGTTTGAAAAAATGTTTTCGGCCGATCTAGAACCCGCGGTGGAGCGCTAGGAAAAAAAAAAAACCCTCGACTTTCTCTTCAAACTTATTAATTATTTTAATATTTGTGATTAGGATAAATTTGTAAATTAATAATTCAAAAATAAAAATGTTGAATATTTGAAATTGTTTGGGACAACTTTATAATTGTTTTATGAAGTAATTTTTTAATATAAAATATTTTAAATTTGAAATTTTTGTTCAAGAAAGCTACTTTATAAAGTAGTAAAAAGTTGTCTCAAAGGAAGCCTAAGTTTTATTAAAATTCATATATTCAAATAATATCCCTACATCCATTGGTAATGATTTCTTGATATTACAGAAATACTATAATAATTATTCAAGAGTAGAAGAACACGAGTATAAATTTGGTGTTTTGTGATCTTCTCATCTAAATCTTTTTTGTTCTTCTAATTTGCTAACAAAGTCAAATTTGTTTCCGACATAGGCTACATACTATTGTTGAAATACTTATATCACATAATTTCTTAGGAGTGCATCTATAAGCTATTTATATTCGAAATTCTCTTTAAATAATATGGTATATCTCATGTGTTAATAATAGAATCACCAATGATTTTTCCGCAATATAGTCATGACCGAATCACAAACATCACTGTATTAATACTCACAATGACATAAATCAAATACGAATGGGCAGAATGAAAATTTCACCCAATGCCTGTTATATTTTTTATGGTTTTCAAAAAAAAAATTTGTAACTGAAATAATTATTGCTGTTATAACAGAAATATTTATTGATATTATAACCGAAATAATTATTACTGTTGTAACAGAAAAACTTATTATTGTTATAACGAAAATAATTTTGTCTATTATAACTGAAATAATTATTACTGTTGTAATGGAAATACTTATTATTATTATAACATAAATAATTATTATTGTAACAAAAATACTTATTGCTATTTTATGACATGATTTGAAAACGCTTAAATTAATTATCAATAAGTTTGTAATTAAAAGGGTCCTTCTTTTTATGGTTTATATAAGGCTTTATTGGTTATGATGAAAACAAGAATTATTTTTTTTTCTCTTCATCATTCACTCCACCATACATATGTTCAGAGCAAATATCTACATCATTGTTCCTGCTTCCCGCTATGATTAGTGCAAATCACCATGAAGAGTCCGTTGAATTCTGGGAGATAGGCCGCTGTGTACCTTTATACCTGGGAGGAGCAGAAATCTAACTTTAAGAACAGTGTTTCACACGCCTCGGTCTATTTATTCGATAAGTCTTCTTATTGCAATTGTCTTATAGCTCTTATACATTTTTTACAACAATCTTAAAGTTAGATCTTATGGATACTTCAATGATTATCACGGCTAGAATAATTCCCGACTTAACAAAAATTGAGCCTTTATCGGGACAGAATTTTAATAGATGGCAAGCAAATGTTAAGTTTATCATTGATATTGTTAAAGTTGAGCATGTACTTACTTCATTGCCACCTTCTATGGGAACGGAAAATTATGATACCATTCTAGCTGATTGGAATAATGCAAATAAGATTTGTAAGACAATTATTCTTTCTACTTTATCAAATGAGTTATTTGATGTCTACTACAAAATTGAGTATGCTTCTGAAATTTGAAAAATATTAGAGAAGAAATATGTGCTAGAAAATGTAGGAACCAAGAAGTACACTATAGAAAATTTTTTAGCCTTTCAGATGAATGACTCTAAGAAAATTTCTGCTCAGATATATGATTTTCATATTCTTATTAGTGAGCTTATGAATGAAGGAATTAACTTACTAGAATCTTTTATCACTGTATCCTTGATTGAGAAACTTCCTGAATCTTGGAAAAAATATAAAAATATGATGAAGCATAAGTGTGAGGATATGAGTTTAGAGTATGTCATTATTGATATTAGAATTAAAGAGACTAACCGGAAAAAGACTAATTTAGAAAGGGCCAGAGATTTTACTTCAAATACAAATTTGATACAAGAGGGGAATAAGAATAGAAAAAGTTTTAAAAAACCTTTTTACAAATAAAAACAAGGAAATAAAAATTTCAAAGTCAAAGGAAATGAACAAAAGAAGAAAAGTGCTTGTTTCGTTTGTGAAAAACCAGATCATTTTGCTAGATAATGCAGGCACAAAAAATTGAATGACCAATCAGATGTCAAAATTACAGAAACCAATGATGCTATTATTGTTGTAATCTCAGAAGTTAATCTTGTTGAAGGAAAAGCATGGGTCATAGATTTGAGAGCCACTCGTTATATATGTGCAAATAAAAATTTATTCTCCTCCTATACTAGTCTTGGTGAAGAAGAAGAACAAGTTTTTATAGGAGATTCTAGTGTTGCAAAGGTTGTTGGAAAATGAAATGTTAACATCAAGCTCACATCAGGAAAAACTCTTACACTCTCTAATGTTTGCATGTGCCACAAATTAGATATAATTTAGTTTCTATCTCCTTACTTGGAAAAGCTGGTGTTAAAGTTATTTTTGAGAGTGATAAAGTAGTATTAACAAAAAATGATAACTTTGTGGGAAAATGTTATGTGAGCAATGGTCTATTCATGTTAAATGTTATCAATGCTATTAATTAAACTTCTTCTTCTGCTTACTTACTTGAGTGTATGGATTTATGGCATAGTAGATTGGGGCATGTTCTTATATTAAGAAAATGCATGAATTGAGAATATTACAAAATTTATCTATTTCTAATTTTAATAAGTGTCCCATTTGTGTAGAGGCTAAATCAACTAAGAAAGTATATAAATCTGTAATGAATAGATAATCTGAATTATTATCTTTAATTCATTCTGATTTAGGTGATATGAAAAATAATATATCTAAAGGTGGAAAGAGGTATTATGTGATATTTATTGATGATTTCTCTAGATACACATAAGTATATTTACTTAAAAATAAAGATGAGACCGAATCAAAATTTATGAAATATAAAGCTGAAGTAGAAAATAAATTAGAAAGAAAAATCAAGAGACTTAAAACCGATAGAGGAGAAGAATATGACTCAAGAATTCTTAGTTCTTTTTGTGAAGCTAATGATATTATTCATGAGATAACTCCACCTTATTCACCTGAATCTAATGGTATAGCTGAACGAAAAAATAGAACCTTAAAAGAAATGAAGAATGCTAAGCTCATTAGTTCAGGTGCTCCTGATTATTTATAGGGTGAAGCTATTTTATCTGCATGTCATTTACAAAATAAAATTATTTTTAAAAATTCTTAAAAGACACATTTTGAATTTTGGGAGAATAGAATACCCAATCTAAAATATTTAAAAGTGTGGGGGTGTCTTTCTAAGGTTCTTCTACCATATCCTAAGAAAAGGAAATTGGGTTCAAGAACATGTGATTGTGTTTTCATAGGATATGCAGAAAATAGTACAACCTATAGATTTATAGTTCTTAAGAGTGATGCTATAGAATATAATACTATTATAGAATCTAAAAATGTAGAGTTTTTTGAGAATATATTTCCTTTGAAATTATCTATAAATAAACCTATTTCAGTTGATCTTAATAATAGTGATACTCCTCTTTTAGAATCTAGAAGTAAAAGAATAAGAAAGAAGAAAAACTTTGGAGATGACTTTTACACGTTATTACTAGATAATGACCCCTTAACTTATTCTGAAGCGATGACTTCATTAGATGCTAATTTTTGGGAGGAAGCCATTCAAGTTGAAATGGATTCTATTATGTCAAATCATATTTGACAGATAGTGGATTTACCTCTAGGAACTAAAACTATTGGATGTAAATGGATCTTTAGAAAAAGGCTCAAACCAGATGGATCAATAGAAAAATATAAAGCTAGGTTGGTGGTTAAAGGATATACTCAAAAGAAAGATCTGGATTATTTTGATACTTATTCTCCTGTTGCTAGAATTGCTTCTATTAGAACTCTTATTGCTTTAGCTTCAATATTTAAATTATAAATTTATCAGATGGATGTGAAAACTACCTTCTTAAATGGAAATTTAGAAGAGGAAATATATATGGATCAACCAGAAGGTTTCATAGTACCTGGAACTGAAAAGAAAGTTTGTAAGTTAATTAAGTCTTTATATAGACTAAAATAAGCTCCTAAAATGTGGCAATAGAAGCTTCATAATACATCAATATCTAATGATTATAAGATTAATGAAGTTAATACATGTATTTATTATAAATTTGATAGTCCAAAATCAGGAGTAATTATTTATATTTATGTAGATGATATGTTAATTTTAGGATCTGATCTTTCTAAAATTACAGAAACTAAATCTTTTTTATCTTCAAAATTTGAGAAGAAGGATCTAGGAGAAGCGGAAGTAATATTGGGAATAAACATTAGAAAACAAATTGATGGAATCATAATTTCTCAAGAACACTTTGTAGAAAAGTTGTTGAGGAGGTTTGGACATTTTGA
The DNA here is from genome assembly GCA_019925795.1 of Dendrobium chrysotoxum. NCBI lineage: Eukaryota > Viridiplantae > Streptophyta > Magnoliopsida > Asparagales > Orchidaceae > Dendrobium > Dendrobium chrysotoxum. Next base: position 19,755,066 of record CM034312.1, on the reverse strand, counting down.
TTCTATACCAGTTAGTACTCCTTATAATGCTAGTATACATCTAAGAAAAAATTTGGGCAAAAGTGTATCTCAATCTGAGTATGCTCAGATTATAGGTAGTCTTATGTATCTTATAAATTGTACTAGGCCTGATATTGTTTATGCTATAAATAGGCTTAGTACATATCTTCATAATCCTAATAAAGATCATTGGACTGCTTTAGTGAGAATACTTAAATATTTAAAAGAAACTTCTAATTTAGGACTTCTTTATTGTGGTTATCCTTCTATTCTTGAAGGATATAGTGATGCTAACTGGATCTTTGATTCTGATGAAATAAAATCTACTAGTGGATATATTTTCACTTTCATTGGTAGAGCTATATCTTGGAAGTCTTCGGAATAGACTTGTACAGCTCGATTTACTATGGAATCAGAATTTATTGCTTTAGAAAAAGCAAGAGGAGAAGCAGAATGGCTTAGAAATCAGCCAATATTCCAATTTTTTATGGACATATCTCATCAATGTCTCTACATTATGATTGCCAAGCTGCAATAGCTAGAGCTAAAAATAAAATATATATTGGGAAGAGCAGACATATTCGTCTAAGATATAATATTGTGAAGCATTTGCTTAATGATGGGATAATATCCCTAAATTTTGTGAGGTCGGAGATGAACTTAACAGATCCTCTGACAAAACCACTTGGAAAGAAGCAAGTGATGGACACATCGAGGGGAATGGAACTTTTGCCTATAAACAAAAGTTGATATTGACGGTAAACCAACCTAATTTTATGGAGATCCCATAAAATAGGTTCATATAGGAAGAACAAGTCATTAGTCAACTTGGTAGATTATTCAAGATAAATTTTATTGTCCATTCCTATATTATTGAATAATGTGATTTATTATGATTTAGAGGTTGAGTTTTACTCTTAATGAATTCATAATTCTTTTAAGTTATTGTGCTTACTATGAGGCACAAATAATGAATTCACAGTGTAAAGGTTGGCGGCCTTTTATGAGAAATAGGCAATTCTCTAGAGCACTCATGAAACCCAGATTCAGACGCATGACCGTAAAGCGTCAAATCGCGATGAACAGCTATCATTTAATTGATGTATTATGGATAGATAATCTTGCTTATACTCAAGGAATCAAGTTCATAGAAATATTAAATTTTCACTTAGTTCTTATAAGTAAAGATTTTCTTATCATAAAATATTGGTTCATAGTTCAAAAGACACAAATATTTATGTATTATATCTTTTGCTCTGAACAAACTCTTATTCTAGATTTTTTTTTCTTTTGAAAATGTGGGGGATTGTTATATTTTTTATGGTTTTCAAAAGAAAATTTTGTAACTGAAATAATTATTGCTGTTATAACGGAAATATTTATTGCTATTATAACTGAAATAATTATTACTGTTGTAACAGAAATATTTATAACGGAAATAATTATTGCTATTATAACTGAAATAATTATTATTGTTGTAATGGAAATACTTATGATTGTTATAACGAAAATAATTATTATTGTAACGGAAATACTTATTGCTATTTTATGACATGATTTGAAAATATTTAAATTAATTATCAATAAGTTTGTAATTAAAAGGGTCCTTCTTTTTATGGTCTATATAAGGCCTTCTTGGTTATGATGAAAACAAGAATTTTTTTTTTCTCTTCATCATTCACTCCACCATACATATGTTCAGAGCAAATATGTACATCGTTGTTCCTGCTTCCCGCTGTGATTAGTGCAAATTACCACGAAGAGTCCGTTGAATTCTGGGAGTTAGACCGCTGTGTACCTTTGCACATGGGATGAGCGAAAATCTAACTTTAAGAACAGTGTTTCACACGCCTCGATCTATTTATTTGATAAGTCTTCTTATTGCAATTGTCTTATAGCTCTTATACATTTTTTACAACAATGCCTACTTTCAATTAGCCCTTTCTTTCATCCTTAATTAGATCAATCCAAATTTATTAATGCAATGCAAATATTGAGCTCATAAATAGAATCATAAACCATCAATTTTTTTCTGTAAAAAAACTAAATAATCATTCTACCAATGCTTGGTTAAAATTCATTCCACCAATGCATGGCTGCCACTTCCACTCCTCTTCTAGAAACCTCTTTACAACTCACACATGCCTACATCATTTCAAAAAAAGAAAAAAGAAAAAAGATGTTAATATATGGATCAAAAGATGAGCATGCATCATGATAATAATTTTGGTTTGTGCCTAACTTTTGATATTGTCCAAGGCTTTTGAAATTTTATTTGGAATTCATCTTTGCTTTTTAGACTTCCAAATTATTTTTTTTAACTTTCTCATTGTCTCTTTCATGACTTTCTAAGGCTTCATTTGGAACAATTTTCTTACTATTTTTAAAGTAACTTTTTAGTACAAAGTTTTTTAAAGTTAAAATTTACCGCCTTAATTTTACAACTTTAATTTTATTCTAAGGTCGAAGTTCAACTTAAGCTTAGAAAGGCATGAAAATATTTAAGGATTGCAACCTTTCATGCATCTAATATAAGTAACCAAATATAAAGTAATTGTTAATGAATATGTTAATGGCATTATGTTCCATCCTATTAAGCCATAGGCAATAAACCATAAATATCAATATGTATAAGTTCTAAGACATGTTTAGCTCTCTCAGCACCTAATTTTATAATGTTTGCTTGTTTTGCTTTTTAGTTTGCTATTATAATTTTGGTTTGGCTACTTTTTTTTTTTTGCTACTTTTGATAAATATTTGTGCAAGGAAGCTGCTTTTATAACTTTTATAAAAGTTATTTTTCTCACAACAGCTTTATAACTACCTTTATAAAAAGTTACAACTGTCTCAAATAAATTCTTGATTTTTTCTCGAATATTCTATGATAAACCACTTAGTTTGTCTCATTCAAGATATGAAGATTTAAGTAAACATATTTCATAGCTTCAAATTTTGGCTTCTTGTTTCAATTTTACTTAAAACAAGAACATAAAATAATGATTATATTATTTAGTATTGTTGTGTGATGAGCAAAGACCTAATCAAATATTATTTTTAAAGTAGAATTATATTCATAATAAATAAAAATCATAAAAAAAAAAGATTCTTCATAGATGGCAGAAGATATAATATAAAAAAAAAATTATTTATTATAATTATAAAAGAGATAAGATATCTACCAATCAAATGATTAATCATATTATATCTTTCATATAAAGACAAACACTTTAAAATTTGATGCATCAATGATTGATTTTGTAGCCAAAGAGAATAGATAATTGTTATCTTTGTCTTCTCAAGGCATATTGTTTATTAAGCAATTATTCAAAGTTTAGGGTTCATATTGTTATGATTACCAATGTTCTAATCAAATTATATATATGTTATCTTGCAATTCTATATTAAAATATGGAAATGAACATATAAGAATGCAAAATTTGAGTATAATTATAGATATTTGGTGATATCAAAGCAGTTTTAACGGCTGCAAAAATTCCAGCTACAGAGTCATTGAAGCACGAGATTTAAAAAGTAAAATTGTGCTTACTATTGAGCCATCACTTTATGGGTAAATTTTTTTTAAGATTGATAAGCAATAAATTACAAAGTGTATAGCTCGAACAAATGATTTTAAAATTTTATTTTTGTTTCAAATCATTAGGCCAAAAATCTTCTCACCTTCGACGGGGTACCCCTTAAAATTTTCTAGTTAGTTAATGAGATTTTTTCTTAAATTTATTTATCAAGAATTAAATAGTGACACAATGAGAAGTTTTTATATTGTAAGAATATCATACCAAACATTAAACTGCATTATGCATTATACATTTATTAAAAAATATCGTTTCCATCAAATATTAATTTAGCAGGATTTAGAAGCATAATTTGTGTTCTAAGGCTTCATTTGGGACGGCTTTCTTACTATTTTTTAAAGCAGCTTTTTAGTACAAAATTTTAATTTTTGTACTAAAAATTTACTTTAAGAAGCAGTAAGAAAACCTTTCCCAATGAAACTTGAGTTATTCAAAAACCAAGCATTGTCATGCATTGAGAATAAAAGGAGAAGATCAAAAAATATATATCTCATGCTAATTTAATCATTTATAAATTAAAATATATTTAAAATTTTAATTTTTTATCTTTATTTATTTTTAATGTAAAAATAAAATTATTATTTCTAAAAATTTTAAAAGAGCAAAAAAATTATATCAAAATATTTTACAAAAAAAAAATCAGATTGAGCTTTAAATTTTTTTGCATTATTTAAAATTTTGTATAAAGTAAATCAATTTTAAAATATGATAATTAAAGAAAAAATAAAAATGAATTAAAAAAAACACAAAGAAAGAAATTCCATGCTTTAAAAGAGAAAAGAAATTAGGATTTGAATATTCTATTCATCATTGATTAGTCATTTGACTGTAAATTTCTGAATAAATTCTGTACCATAATAAAATTTAAAAATTTAAATTTAATTTTGAGATAAATATAATATTATAATTAAATTAAATTAAATATAAATTATTTTAGATTCATATTTATCAAAATATTTTAATCTATTTTTTTATTTATTAAAATGACAAAATTGTTCTAGAAAGTATCATTTTTGTTGCTTAGAAGAATCGTATGAAACCGATTATTTTATTTTATTTTTGTCCTATGGTCAATTAATTTTCTGCTCCAAAAAAACAGTTCATCGACCGGCGGCAATCCACGTCCCAACCCAATGATGCAACAAAACTGTTCTTTAATACTTAAGTGAACAATATATTTTCCTAAATTATTAATTTAATGATCTGTATAATAAAATAATGTTCAAAATTGCTACTTTCCCTCGTTAAAAAAATGTTTAGACATTGATTATATAGGTTTTTTTATATATATTTAGGTCAAGATCAGGGGCGGAATCAGCCTTAATTTTCAGGGGGGTCAAACTTATAAGGCATATATGTCGGGGGTCCAAGGGGGCAGCGCCCCCTGGCGGGGTTCGACCTGGGATACTTTTGGTTTGAAAGATACTTTTGGAATTCAATGATGAATTCTCTTTACTATTTGTTGGGGGCAATTACCTAAAGATCATAGTATTTTAAAATTTTTAGGGAGGGCAATTGCCTAAAAACTCTTGTAATAAAGACAAAAAATGAACGAAAAGAGACAAATTAACTACAAAATCATATAATCAATTTTTTTAAAAAAAATTTGAGGGGGGGCAATTGCCCCCCCTGACGTTATGGGGGTTCCGCCCCTGGTCAAGACTCGAACCCAAGACCTCTTAATTGATAGTCAAAACTTACAACCAACAGATCAAAAAAATTTACGTAATATAAGTAACAATTAATTATTACTCGTCTCCACTTGCTTGTTTGTTAAGTGCCCTAATTACATGCTTTTATATTATAATATATTTTAAATACAAAGTATTTCAAAAAAATTCAAGTGTTGGTTAGATGTGAATTTTAGAATTCACCTTTGGATTCAATTTTGATATTGAAAATTATTTGATTTAATTTATTTTAAAATATATTATAAATTCTCTTATATCACCATTATTAGAATTCGGTTTAAAAAATAGGATGGGTTCTGGTTGAGCTTTCCGACCCATCTATTAAATTGGTTAGATTCAGGTTGACTCGTAAACCGGCTTTTGATCAAAAAATGACAGCATAATGTTTTTTTTTTATAAACTTTTTTAATTTGTGGGTATGATCTTCTTGTTATAAAAAAATCTTAAATTCCTTAATTAATAAGTCATAAAATTATTTTTAACAAAACCAGTTAAAAGGTCGAATTCGAATCATTCAGATTGATAGCAAGTTGGGTCTAGTTGATCTGTTTATTAAACGATCTGAATTCAGATCGGATCAATTTTTTATCGGTCCCAAATTTAATCCTTCAATCCATTTTGGCACCCCCAACTCCGATTAATTATTCTGTGCGGATTTCGGACGCCGTCCGGAGGCGAATCACAATGCGCCACGTCACCTATTTGCTGAATACTGGTGCTCATATCGTTGTATACCGGATGATGTGGCACGTTATAATTCAGCTCCGAATGATCCGGAATTCGCACCTAATAATTTCTCCCTAACTCCAATTATGAATTTATATTGAAATATGTTTTTCGCTTTGGCGAGAAGAAATTCCGTCAATCACGGCAAGATGATTTTCCCACTGAGAAGTAAGGAATTGTTGAACTGAAGCTTGACGTAATCGATGAGGTGTATCTTAGGGAGACAGACTATTTTATAATATTTTTAATTAAATGATGAGCTCATAGAAAAACATTCTAGAAGAAAGTGTGAATGGCCATTTAATATTGCAGAAGGCACATTTTTTTCTTTTTTTGTGAAAGCGAAATGCCATTGTTTAATGGATGTTCCTATCTTCATATAATTGAATGAAATTAATTTTATTATATATATTTGTAATTTTACATATCATATATTATCTTTTAATATATTAATTTATTAAATAATATAATACATTTTGAAATAGATATAATTAAATTATTAATAATTTAACTTAGGAGCATAAGTCAGTCAAGTTGGCTTCTAATGGCTCATAAGCCGAGCTCGATGAGCTAACGAGTCAAATTTAGACCAACTCTGACTCGACTCGTTAGCTTGCGATATGACTCATTAAAAAAATATTAATGTAAAATTTACTTAAAATATGTTAGTTTTTGGAAGCCTAAATACAAAATTATTAAAAATATTTAAAAATTAAATCATAGTTGCTTATATCTACCAATTCTTTAATATTTCTTATATAATATCCCTTTTTTTATTATTGTATTATAATACATATTTTAATTATAATCATTTTCCCTCATTCATAATAACCGAATCAGGTCGTGTGGGTACTTGAACACGTAAAGTTAAGCTCGAACTAAATTAGTTAATCAAGCTCAATCTCAAACCAAATATAACTCAAGCTCGGCTCCACTGGTTTACACCCATAATTTAACTAAATTATTAAATATTTATAATATAATTTTCTATTATGATTTAAATTACATTTTATTTGTATTGATGGATAATATTTAAAAGATAAAATTAAAATCAAATGTTATAAAAATAGAAAAGAAAATTATAACTAATCCTTATGTTTGCATTGAGATTAATATAATTTATGATATAATATATAACACTAATATTGTTGTAAATACAAAAATATTAAGAGTTCATTTGATATATTATTTCAATAGAATGTCCCAACACAGAGTACCAAAGTCATTATCTATGCTTTTCTTTATGTCTTGTTGAAGTCTTTCTCTAATTATGACAAGTCAGGAGAATATTGCATTATCAAAGTCGTCAATTGTTAAGTAATAATTAACAAAAGAAATAGGAAGACGAAATGACGTTCTATTCCACTTAAGTGGTGTCACATTTAGCCTTAGCACTAGACTTCAATCATCAAGATTAGGACTTCATTGGAACAGCTTTTTTAATACTTTTTACAATAATTTTTTAGTATAAAAAATATTAATTTAAAAAATATTTTTAATAAAAAATTATTTTTAAAAATAGTAAAAAATCTAGCTCAAATGAAGCCATTTGAATTGGGTTCAAATCAAGTCAAATTAGACTATAATTTTGGCCATATTAGTTGGATTATGAAGATTTAGGGTTCATTTGGGACGATATTCTTACTGCTTCTTAAAGCAGCTTTTTAGTATCAAAATTTTAATTTTTATACTAAAAAATTGCTTTAAAAAATAGTAAAAAAACTGTCCCAAACGAAGTCTTAGAACTTGGCCAAGTCTGAATTGGTTGGTGATTAGGTCAAGGAATTGAACTCGGATTTGAGCTTTTTCTAAATTGAGTTCGGTGTAAGACGAGTCGATTTAAATACATGTATGACAAGGATGTAGTTGAGATTGGATTTGCTTATGTTGATCGATTCTACTAGAAACACGAGGTAGAATCAAATCAGAATGGGCTTTGGGTTGTACATGAATTGAACCAAGACAAGAGCTCATTTGTCGATGAGTATTTGTAATAATGTTCAAGCTCGGCTCATTTAAAATTTCGACTTTTTTTGAGTTTGACTTGAACTTAATATGTTAGCTCATCAAACAAGTATAATGAAACATATAACCAAGCAATACTATCAAATTTGTTCATGAGCTTTAAATAATACTATTTATAATCACAAACGAATTTAATATCAAATTGTTCAAATTGATTCCTTTATCAATCGAGTATTTATAAAAATATTCAAATTTATTCAATTAGTAAAATAAACAAATATGAAAGAGCTTTAATCAAACTAATATATGAATAACTAGTGAAGCTCATTGATTCAATTGCAGCCACAAAATCACCGCTAATTAATGAGCATTAAAATCCCATGGATAGCAAAATTAAGCCTGAAATTGACCCCAATGAATTGGTTTCAATAAATCATAGTCAAAATAGACCCAATGAGAACCAACCCAAAACCACCATAGAACTGAATAAAATTTAGGCTTCGTTTGGGAGAGCTTCTTTGTTGCTTTCTCAAATAACTTTTTAATACAAAAATTTCTTGAATTGAAAATTTTTATAGTATTAAGCAATTTTATAAAGTAGCAAAAAAAATATCCCAAATGAAACCTTAGGCTTCGTTTGGAACGACTTTTTTACTGCTTCTTAAAACAACTTTTTAATACAAAAATTAAAACTGCTTTAAAAAATAGTAAGAAAGTCATCTCAAACGAAATCTTAATTGATCAGCCATAAAAGATATTTATGTCCCTCAGTTATTGTAAATTTATAAGGAAAGCATACATCACATTCAAATAAAAAAAAATGTTATAGCTCAACAGTGCACATTATTAAACAAATACTCCCAATAGGGCCGTAAAAAGCAGCTACTTATCTGATTTACTCAAAAGTGATAATATTTATGCAGGAAAGAACAAAGCATGCTAATGAAAGCTTGGGGCAATCTATATTCAGCAAAATATCCTGTAAGACTTCAATACCTGTGAGCGAGCTTCTCCTTCTCCTGGTAATGCTGAACATACCTGGTTCAATAGAAGGACAATACAATTTTAAATTTCAACACTATAATAACAGAGCTATTATTTACGAATCAAAATGGCAAACATTGATCATAGTGTTGCTTTTGTTTTGCTGGCATGAAAATTAATAAGTGCACTGTTAACTTAAGAGGCAAAATGGGAAACATTGATCATTATTTTTATATGTTTAATATAAAAATAGTAACTTTTAAGAAAATGTCGTTTTAAATATTTTTTAACCATATCTTTTTAAGGTCTACATCTACCTTTCTTAGCATAGGTCAAATCTAATATATCTACTCATAACCGGTTTATCGGAAGGCCAATATTTTATGAGTCCAAACCATCTAAGATGACTCTCTAATCTTTATCTACCACTGGAGCTACTCCAACCTTTTCACGTATATGCTCGTTTCGCATTTTATCTCTGAGAGTGAAGCCACTCATCTACTTGAGCATCATCATCTCTATAACACTTAACTTACTTTTATGCTTCTCTTTTAATGGCCAACATTCTACGCGAAAAAGCATTACAAGTCTCACAAGAATAATATTTATAAATAATAAAACACTTAATAAAACTATTAAAATATATAATATGTCTATTAATTTATAAACTAACTAGACTCACTAATTACCTATTAAATGCATCCCTTCAATTTATTAATATCAGATTCAAGAAATATGAAAACCAATATTTAAGTTGCTGAACATATTTTTATTTCGTATAAAAGCATAAAACAAAACAAAACATCTCCAATTGGTCCAATAGTTCAATAAACATGCGTAAAAGGATGATCAAATAACCTACTGACTACTGTCCTCTAGCATAACATAATTCCTAAGAAATAAAGCCGACCTTTCGGTGGCGAAAGGCTCAGTATAAAGTTTTGCATCATCCTAACCTAACCAGCACAAATAAATAAATAATGATGCTTCAAATATTTAAGTGTTTGTACGGACAAATAAATATAGAACCAGCTCCACAAAGGCTTCGTTGTGGCGAGAGACAAAATGTGGGATGAGAAGAAAAGTTACGTGGAGGGTCTTGGACGGCATAAGAAAATTTATAGAAAGTTTTGCCAATATCCTTGCAATTGGCAACGTTGAGCAGCAAAACTTAGCGACAATGAACCTAGTGACAATGAGCAGCAAAACTCTGCCATAAGAGGATTTGGTTCAACGGTTTCATCAAAGTAGTAGTTAATAAAGTTCCATTTTCATGAGCCGTTGACACAATACTCTTCCAAAATTGCTTTTTCAGTTCATTAGCTCCCCACATAATACTCATGATAATGGATCTGCTTGATAGTTGATAAAGAAGCTACACTAATAGTTAAGTTGAGCATAAAATAAATGATAATATTAAAATAAATACTTGAGAATATAGAATGATAGACCAAGAATTTATATATTAAAAAAATTATGAGAATAGCACCTATTAAATATTAGTTTATGAAAAATAACCTGTTGGCAAATATGAAAAAATATCTGATCCTATGATGGGTTAAGCGCCATCTGTTTTAGCCTAAATCAGAGAATCATTTCAATTTAAATTACTCTAGGAATCTTTTGCCTTTCCTCGATCCGTGTAGCTAGCTATTTTCATCCTTACAAAAATCACGGGCAAAATTACTACTTCCAGCTAATTACCGTAGCTTCTCCAAATGATTGCCTCCTGCCATTATATAGCCCAAGGGTGGCGATCATAGAAGCTATTTTTCCTAATTTTTCTTTCTTCAATGCTTATAAGTACTGCTCCAATTATTTTTTGTTGATGGTATTTATTCCCACCATATTTTGATCTTGAAAAGACAAAATATAGCATATATAATTTGTTTAGTCTCTTATGGTCTCTTTGATGTTTTGGATGTAAGTGTTCAAATACCGTCATTCAACAAGCAATGCAGAAAAATCATATTTTGTTTATGTTATTTATGGTATCAAAGCCAGATTCCCAGCAATAATCCAAGATTCGGGTAAGATAATGGCAAGCCATGAAGGGTCGACACCTAAAGTACTCTCCATCAAAAAGTAGGAGCTTCAGTAACATTGACTATGGATCAAATTTTCATCCCATATATAAAGGTCAATCCCTCCAAATCACTCAATATAAGCTTATTTGAATTAAATTTCATGAATGGTTCCAATCAATCATACTTGTCATAATAGGAAGAGGGAACAACGAGTATCTAACAGGAACTGCAATAAAACTATCTAGAGATGCATCAAATTACAATTTCAGTAAACCGAGACTTTTGTTTTTATGGCTTCGCTCATAAATTCTATGTAGGCCAAAAGCATGGACGAACCTACCTCTACAAAATTGCAAAGAAATTTTGAAATGTTGTCCAAGAGATCTACTCAGATATAGAAACTAGAACCTCGTATTATAATATCAGATCTAAAATCAGAAACACCCTATAAGATAACAACATCATCAACGAACACTACAATTTCTTGGATACTCCACAACCATAATTGTTATTCACCAACCCTACAACAATTTTTGTTAATATCGATGTCATATTATTGAAGATATTCCTTTTCCACTCACAGGAGAGAAGGAACAATAAAAAATATCACGAGAACCTCATTGCCTCCCTTCCTATCTCTACAAATATTTCTCGCATCCAATGTTACATCTAATTCCCGTATTTAAAATTTGGGAGAACTTAAATGTTTCTTTGAAATTGAAGTTGCTAGAAGAATGGCATTTATTATTTCCTAAGGAAAATATAATTTTTATGTGCTCAAAGAGATTGGAAACTTAGGGTATAAACCTATTGATTATTCCAATTGAAAAAGATTAAAAAAAGAAAGGAATTTCTGAGGAACCAACAATTGATAAAGATTGATATCAACAGTTGTTATGTAAGACTCATTTATTTATCATTAACTGGACCAGCCGTTGCATATATAGTGAGAATGATAAGGCATTTAAATTCTATAAAACATATATTACATCATCTTAAAAAAAGTTCAAGAAGAAGCTTAATGTTCCACAAAAACAAAAAAAAAAGAATATAGAGGGATTCATTGATACAGATTAGGAAAGGGGAGAGAATAATATGTCCACCTCAAGTTTTTGCACAAATTTATAGGGGAATCTTATCACTAGGAGTAAAAAATAAAGCATGTTGGCTACTAGTAGTGACGCAACAAATTTTTTTGGTATTGCTTAAAGATTGTGAAGATCTGACTCAAAAGATTGATGGAGGATCTATAACTGCATAATACATTTCCTAAAACTCTATAGTGAATAAATCTGCAATCAATATTGTAAACAATCATGTTCAACACAATGGATTGAACCCCATAAAAAAGGATCGCTCATTCATAAAAAGAGAGATTGAAGTAGATGGAATAAACCTATGCTATATTCCTATAACCTCATAGTAAGCTGATGTACTCGCAAAAATCTTAAACAAAGGAGTTTTCAAAGATACGTTGAGTTAAGTTAGGAATGATAAATATTTATTCCTAGACTTGAGGGGGTGTTTGGGAAAACATTTAATCCTACAATGGGTTAAGAGTTAATGGTTTTCTCCTAAAATTAGGGAATAATTTTCATTTAAATTGCCCTAGGGATCTTCAGCCATTACCTCCCTTCCTCGATCCACAGCCAACAGTTGTCCTCATTACAACATTCATGTGGATGAACTACTACTTCTAACTAATTAATGCCAGTGTGCCCAACTACTTTATCCAAATGGCTAACTCCTGCTATTGCCATCCTGGGTGGTGATCCGTGGGAGCTAATTTTCCTTATTTTCCCTTCTTTGAGCATCAATACCTTCCTTCTATGCACCCAATAATTTCCTGATGATCTTGTAAAGAAGGAAAGACAACAAACGCAATTTATTTAGTTTTCATTACAATCTCTACTATTTGGATGTAAATGTGTATAAATATCATGTGATTTAGCAAGAAATGTAAAAATAATATCTCTCAAAAATTATATTTTGCTCATAAACATCCAAGTGTTTTGGCCATGAGAAAATGAGGGTAGAAAAAGCAAAAAATAAGATGGGTAGATAAAAGCAATGTGAAAGCATTGACGAGAAAAGGGGTGACCAAAAGTCACTTAGGCTATAAATTACCAAAAATATTATTATCACATTAGATATCATTCAGCATGAGTGGGATGGAGATAAGGATTCACGAAAGTGACTCCGAATAAGGAGTCCAAGGGAAAAGGGCCCTTGATCCACAACAGACATTTTCAACAAATAAAGAAAATGGAGATCTTATGGCAATCTATTTTATAGTATCGAAAGACATACTAAATTAGGATTTTTCAATTGGATTGGGTCATTTTAGGGAACAGATATGATGCATAATAAAGAGGATGACCTTACATAAACAAATTGAGCTTTTGAGTATGCTCCTATTAGTGTGATCCTAATGTAGGATTTCTTAAGATCTAGGTTTTACCTAATTGAAAACTTTTCATCAGTCCACAGATACTTCTAATAGCCATCATGTTTCACCTTTCCTCAAAGGAGATTATAATGACTTGCATTATATTTTAGGTCAAATTTACGAATCAATTAAAAAGAGGTGCAGCGAAAACCAATTCTATATGTACTCCAAAAATTCTCTCCTATAACAATTCTTTTAGCTTGCATCTATAATGTTTTCTCACAATTTTGGTGTTTTCTTTTCAGCCTTCTTGATAGTTTGTTCCCTGTATTTTAAGTTAGTTTTGCAATACGATTTACTAGTGCATTAATTTTCTTTGAAAATAGTTAGTTTTGCTTTGTGACTTAGCATTTCAAATTTTCTAGCTCAACATCTATCAAGGATTACTTTCCTTATATCCTAGGTGTGTATTTTATTCTTCTTTTCGTTAATTTTTTTAAGCGAATTCATGAATTAATCAACTTAGATTCAAGTTCACTTTTAGCTATATGCACTCATCTGAGCTCTTAAATCAAATTTGAAGACATTATCGGGTTTAGAATTTTCTAATAAAAACCCAGGTTGAGATGCACAAAACAAAAATCTAATATCAAAATTTGCAATCCACTAACTCTTAGTAGGGTAAGACTTAATCACTTATGATACAAAATAAAAAAACACATAAAACTTAATTTAAACAATAACCTAAATATCATCAAAATGACATTCAAAAGAAATTCGAGAACAAATAAAAACAATGATGCAATTAAGACTAACACATTAAAAGAAAACAAATTATAGCAATCATGGCAAAATTTCAATAGCACACATAAAAACTAATAACAAAATATATAGATGAAAAAAAAACAACAATATAAATCACTAAAGATTTAATTCCTATGCCAATACAAGAAGAAAATTTTACCCAAAAGTTTTTGTCAACATGCGCAACAAGCTCAAAGAATAACGTTGAAAGAATTCACATCCAACAACAACAACAATAACATCAAGGCTTTATCTCACTACTTGGGGTCGGCTACATGAATCATTCTTATTCAGTGTGTCCTGCTAAGAGTCAAATACTCATTTAAATCTAATAAAGAAATGTCATTTCTAATATTATCTAACCAAGTCTTTTTAGGCCTATCTTTTTTTTAACATAAGCTAAATTTAATACATCTGCTCTCCTAATCAGGTCATTGGAAGACCGACGTTTTAAAAGAATTCACACCCAATAGAATGTTAAATTTTTACACACAAAGCTCTTATTTATAGTAAAAAATAAACTATAGTTGATAGTTTTACAAAAACAAGTTAACTAGAGTTGATAGTTTTAACAAAATTTTAAAATCTGACCTAGAAAACAAAAACAAGTTACTAATTTTAAGAACCTTGATTTCAGCAAATTCCAGGCTAATGGCCATAATGCAGGATCAAGATCTCTAAGGAGGAAGGTTTAAAATAAGGGCTACAATACCAAATGTTGGATCTTCAGAGAAGGAAACCTTCAGCTTCATCAAGACTGCTAGAGAAATGTATATTGGCAAATAAGAAAAGTACCAAATGCAAAAGTAGCAATATGAGAATTTTTAAATCAACGAGTAAACAACCATAGTAGGAATATTTTTGGTCCAAGGAAACATCAAAGCACTGACTCAACGCGACGTAAAAGATCTCTACAAGTCAACTTCCCAGCAACCTCTACAAGTCAACTTCCCAGCAACCGTAATAGCAATCAAATGAATTAACGACTGTAGTTTCAAAACAATTCTTATTATATGCAGCGCAACATGATTTCAATAGGATCACAATTATAAGCATATTCATAACAAAAAGAATACGAAAAAATATTTTTAAAAAAAAATCTGACAAATGCAAACCTCAAATATCCATCACTTTTCTTATTACCAAAACTAATATAAAAATCATTAATAACTGCAGCTTTGCTGTGCTTACCATCTACTTTAAAATAGTTCTAGCTTTCTTAAATTCATTATAAGCCTCCGCTAATACATTCTTACTCAAAATTTTCTTACTAAAGTACAAATATGTTTCTAGACACTCTTGAAACTTTAGTGTCATTGGAATTAGCTATCTTACAACCAGCTTAGATTTAGCTCAACTGAAGAATTTCAAATTTTCTCTCTTCGAACCTATCTTGAAAAATCAATAATTTCTAACCTGAGGTATGACCCTTCTTATCTAAGATAGTTATTTCTTTGGATGTTTTCTTAATACTCCGATCTTGAATGATTAATAATTGTTCGCCTAAGCTTTGCCTCAATAGCTACTATATATTGTGCACCAATCTCTCTATTTTAATCATCTATTTATCTCAACAACTTTGCAAAATGATTTTTCATTCATTCAAAGTAAAAAAAGAAGTATATCCATGATTTGAGAGCTCCACTTTTGCAAGTAATAAGTGCAATTTTATTTCTTATAATGCGTTAGCTACAACAAAAGCATAAGCTAATACAAAATTATGTATAGATTATCTCATTACATTCTATTTTCAATACCATACTTATCATTAAACACCTCATAGACAATCCTTCTAGACCATATATGTCCATTTAAATCACCCCCAATAAATATCATTTCATCCATATATTTGTAGTTCATTCATCTTTTCCCAAAATTAATTTTTTAAACATCTTCAAATCCAGTTTGGGGAACATAGCGCACAACACATCAATAATTAATAGCAATCAGCCTACCACGTACTGCATTCAACTCTACAATATATCTTTCAACACCCTACCTTCGGTTATTTCTAGCTTTCAATGAAAGGTCCTCTTAAACCTTTAAACAATCACCAAACTCTTTAATGATCAACTCTCCTATACCTGGGAGATCCTCAAGCAGCCAAATAATAAAGGAATAAATTTTTATAAAATGGTATGAAGCCCTCCCCCAATTGTGAAGCTTCATTTCATAATTGTAGACAAAAGTGACCAACAATTTTTTCTCTAATCACCAGCAAATTAACATAAATTACACCCATCCCTAGTTTGAAATGTCATATATTCATATTTGAAAATAGCTGTTTCAACTTGCATGGTTTCAAAGAGATGACCTCCAATTGGTAGAAGAATTACTATACTCAAGGTGATAGTGATGTAGGACTGAGATGCTTTTAAATGAAAATAATAAGAATTAGCACGACTTCTTGAAGAAAGCAATTATTGATTAAAATTATTAGCAATTTGAAACAATAAAATAAAACAAGAAAGGGGTGCCTACGTTTAGGCCAAATCACTTGCTAAATACTTGAACAAACAAATAACTTAGAAAATCACAACATGCAAAGTAATAGGCGTTCAATCAACATCCCTAAGTTAACAATGAAATCAGAAGCAAAGAAAGATACACTTAAACCCTACGTTTACTAAGCTTTAGCATTTTAAGCGGACATAGTCCTTTGCGGTTCCGTCATCACCTACAAGGTTAGTGAATAGAGAAAGATAATTGAAGAGGGAGAAGTTCACCCTTATTGTGAGTCGGAAAAGAGACGCCACCGGATCTTATCCACTTGTTTGCAAATAACATAGGCGAGAGTTCTTAAGATGCGAGCGATGTAACCTTTGAGTG
The DNA here is from genome assembly GCA_019925795.1 of Dendrobium chrysotoxum. NCBI lineage: Eukaryota > Viridiplantae > Streptophyta > Magnoliopsida > Asparagales > Orchidaceae > Dendrobium > Dendrobium chrysotoxum. The sequence goes on along the minus strand of CM034312.1, from coordinate 19,738,058 downwards.
GATGTGGAGAAGTAACCGGGGTGGTGGCGAACTTTGGGCGGCCGGCGATGATCCACTGTCCCTTTGATCATTGTTCAACGATTACGTCAACCAAGACAAGTTGAATGCGATCGATGTACTCTTCCACGGTGTTATCAAAATCGAAACCCACGTCAAAGAACGGAGACTGTAGGATGTCGATTTGATCTTGATCGTCATGCACCAATCCGAAGTTCCATTCAGGGACTTCCATTCATGGTGACTTAGAAGGAGAGAGTTATAGGGGAAGGCTCCTTTTGCTGTCCTTGATTGATCCTCTCAAGAGATTGAAGTTCTCCTTTGAAAATCAAGTGGAGGTGGAGGTGTGGGAAGGGTCGGCCAAGGTAGGGATGAGAGAGGGAAATTGGTTCAGGTTTTGGAGAGGTGGGATTAAGGTTAGGAGAGGGCAATGCTTTCAAAATCTAAAATTATTTTCAGATTTGAATTAGGAGGGAAGTGGGAAAAGGAAACTTAGGATTTAATTTCAAAAAAAAGGGGGTAGGAATTAATGAGAGGGAGGGGAATTGGAGAGAGAGAGGGGGCGGATAGGAGATGGGGGCCGGCGGTTATAGTAAGGGCTAGGGATTGATTGAGGAGGAATTAAACACTTTTCAATTAAGAGAACTCCTCATTAGGAAAGAGGATTTATTCAATTTTGATTTAAAATTGATTGGGAATTGATTTGGGGGCCTATTAGGAAACTTTCCTAAAATAAATTTGATAATTTTAGGAAAGATTTGAAGTTCAAATCAAATGAATTTGAATTCAAAATCTGTCCTAATTATTTCAATCCAAAATAGGCAATGGAATTTGAAAGGGGAGAGGGGCTATGGCCGGCGGTTGGGTGGGCTCGGGTAAGGGGTTGAGCGGCTAGGGTTTGAAGATTGGAAGGTTTGATGGTGGGAGGGAGGAGGCCGGTTGGGTGTGAAGGTTGGCGGGTCTAGGGTTGGGTGTGGACTTGGGCCGTGGGGAAGGAGGAGAAGGTGGGGCCGTAGGTGGGGGGAGGGGAACTGGTGGTGGGGGAAGGTTGGTTCAGCTTGGTGTGGGCCGGTGGTGGCTAGGGAGGAGGATGAGGAGATACCAAGTAACTAACCACGAATCCGACCGTCTCCAAGATTGGTGGGTGATCCAATTCTCCCTCTCCTAGGGATCCTCCTCAAGGCTCTCAACCCTCAAGCTCTCAAACACAAGTGCAGGAATTTTCTTTTCATTCATTCATTAAGCTTAAAGATACATCAAAGGGCTTTTAAATAGCCTCAAACAAAGGACTAAGAAAATAAAGACAACAATGTCCTCTTGGGCTTACAAACAATCCACCCTTAAGTAAGGGGTAAAACAAGAAAAGAAATAACATAATCAAATGAAAGAAAACAACGATACGATAAGACTCAAAAATACAATGACTCGATCGTGGCCATAAATCGACGACCACGTCTACGATAAACTTTCCATGTAGTGATGTCCTCATAAGATAGGGTCAAGTGCTGAGTTTTAAAACTCACGACTTACTAGAAGGTGGCTTAAGGCTTGGAAAAAACAACAACACAGCATCAAAGGGGAAGAAAAGAAGACTGATCGAAAAGCTCAGTAAAGAAAGAAATTTTAATAAAATGGTATGGTGTCCTTTTTCCCCCAATTGTGAAGTTTTATTTCCTAATTGTAGGCAAAAGTGATCCCGTGTGTCCTCTTCTCCTCATTATTATTGGGGATGTCCTAAACAATATAATCAAAGTCACAACCAAGGACAGCTAGATTCAGGGAAGCAAATGTGACAAAAGTAATATTATCATTAATAATATGCAATTTACAGATGATATCCTGGTGCTGCTTCCCCTCAAGTCATGGCTTTCGAAAACACTTTGTTCCTCTTTTGTAGTTTGATATGCTTTCTGATTTACATCAAGAAGGCTTGGGCACCTTTCGAGTAGGTGCAAAAGAGAAGGGAATAGAGACTAGAAAGGGGGAAACCAAAATTTTATTCATTCCATGCCAAGTATTTACAACTAGAGAGGTATTTATAATACTTAGATAGACTAACATGCCACTAAAGAACCGGTTTACCTAAAACAAGTAAAACACAGACTAGACTAGTGCTTTACATATTTGTAGACCAATTGCTTAAACTTTATGTTTTCCAAAGAAATTGTTGATGTGAAAACAACATTGTCCTCAAGGTTGGGAAAAGAAGAAGATGAAGAGAGGGTTGAAAAATTTTTCCATCTGGCATCATCCGATACTTTAATTTCCCTTGTAACAAAACTTAACCGCAAAGTTGTAAAAAGGTGGAAGAAAGAAAAAAGGAGAAATTTAGAGTTCATGAATAGTTTGATGAGCATTTTTAGGATGGATCCTCACTTGTTGAGAAGCAGAAAGAGAAGGAAGTTTGGAAAAAAAAAAGGCTCTATGTAATTCATCTAAAAATTCATGTACTAGTACTATTAGCATAGAAAATTTATCTTGAATGGTGAGTATTTTAAGGGCTCTAGAATTAATGCAAAAATGTCAAGTACCATCAAATTTATGATCAAGCCATATTGGAATAGAAAAAGAGCTGAAAACATGAATAGCTTTCTTATGAAAATACGGAGAATGATAAGGACGGATGATAACCAGTTGAGATAAGGATAAGAGAAGAATACGATGGTCAATGGTCGGAGAAGGTGACGGTTGTGGAGAAGGGATTCGTTCAGAGGAATCAATAATGTCAGCAAAAGAGGAAAGATCTTGATGGAGTGGAGGAAGTGAGCAGTCAATAAACAAACTATCAAATTTCTTATCAATAGAATGCATGAAAGCATGAATATGTTGAGTGATGAGCCAATGGAGGCAAAGTGAACATTCACTTGTAGATATTTTTTTATTTCAGAAAATTGATATTCTTGATGTGATTGCATTGTACACAAAGTCTCCGTCAAGTTTGCATTCTTCATCTTGAATCGACGACAGAATTTTATTTGCCAATCTGTTTCCCTGTTGAACCCTTGTTTAGATTGAATTTGAAGATTGTCGGAGCCTGGACAAGGCTTGATATGATTCAAGATGGAGTTCTTGATTTCGATAACCTGCACCTTATGGCTTCTTACAATGTAGAGTGGTCTGAAATTTCAATTACATGCGGCTATGGACTGTGCTGGACATCTAGACAGCCGAAGGAAGATAAAGAAAAAATTCTGTTGTAAGCATAAACTGTCGTTTGCATGTACTGTAATATTGCTTGGCGAGAAGAGCAGCTCTGCAAGACTGCTGTACCGCCACCTGTAGAAGGGAAAACAAAGACTGGTGTTGTTGTTCTTTAAGGTCTTGGACAGAGAAAAAGTAGTTGGCTGAGGCAAGCAGGTGGTTCTTGAGGCCGAAGGAGCTGCAGTTTGCAGCAGGGATTTGGATGAAATAAGGATTGTTGTTTCTTGAAACAGCAGTAGCAATCCGGTGGTTGATGTGGCTGAAACAGCAGCTACAAAAGGGGGCCAAGTTCTGTTTTTGCAGGTCTAGGGCTGAGAAGAAGGGTTGGAGACAACTGCTGGAAAAAAACTGCTGTTAACAGCATCTGTTAACTGCTGGAAACAGGCTCAACTGCTGGTAACTGCTGCAACAGAGGTTGAAAACAGAATCAGGTGTGGCTGAATGGTTCTTGGACTTGAGATGCTGTCGCAGCTGTTAGGAGGCTAAAGGAAGGGTGCTGAAAGAACCATCCAGAACGTTTCTTGGAGGCTGTTTGCTGAAGCTGGAGGCAATTTGTGGCTGCAGGAAGATGAGATGTGCAGAATTTGATTGTTGGACAGTGGGAAAGGAAGAGGAACTGCTGAGAGAAGAAACCTCTTGCAATGACATGGATTGGACTCAACAAAAGCACTATTGATATGCTTCTTGATCTACATCTAGAAGGCTTGGGCACCTTTCGAGTAAATGTAGACTCCTTAGAAAAGAAGGAAGCGAATAGAGACTATAAAGGGGGAAACTAGAATTTTCTTCATTCCATGATAAGTCTTTATAACTAGAGAGGTATTTATAATACTTAGGTAGACCAACATGTCATTAAGAACCGGTCTACCTAAAATAAGTAAAACAAAGACTAGACTCGAGCTTTACATATTTGTAGATCAATTGCTTAGACTTTATATTGCCTAAAGAGACTGCTGATGTATGACATTGTAGTCTTTAGTCTTTCTTATTTTATATTGGTGGCCATCAAGATAAAGATTTATCTATTGCTAAAGATGGGTTGCTCTCTTGAAAGACTTTTTTTAAAATATTTAAGTCTATCTTGTGGCTTTAAAACATAGCAAAAGGACTTTTGGAATCTCATTATCAATAAAATTTAAATAAAGCTTACATCCTGAAAAGGGAAATATCTTTCTATAGGAGAGAGGATATTTATAATAAATTTGATTTTATCTTCAATCCTCTTTATTTTGTTTCCTTCTTTGGGTACCTAAATGGGTCATTACTAAAACTAACAGCATCACAGAAGCTTTCGTGGAAAGAAAATGCAGGAAAAGAAGTTTCACCAAGATTATTTGGAAAAACATAAGACTTTTGTGTGCTTGATTTTAAAGATCTTCACACTATAAATATTTCTCCTCTCTAAATGAATCAGAAAATCTATTCTTGTGGACTCTTAAGTCATTTACAAGCACTACCATTAACAAGTATTTGAACAACACTTCTACTCTTGAATTTCGGTTGGGCAATGGAACACATAATTCAAAATTTATTAAAGGGATTAGAAAAACTTCTCCTTCCTTCCATCAGATTTTTTGGAATATTCAAAATTATAAAAAAAACATTTCTAGAAGGGCTTTTGGATTTGCAATTTGTCCTTAATCAAGCTTCACCCTTATCTCTTCAAGTTAGCGTGGAATCCAAATTGCCTAGTGAAACCTCAATATCATCCTTCTATTGGTTGGAATTTTTAATGGAAAGGAATTACCCATTTTCAACTTGACTATGACATTTCTAATCTCTACTGCAAGTTGAATTAGGATAATTAAAATCCAATTTTTTACTCTCCTAAATAGATGCTTACATTTATCGAGCTTTATTTGGTTAGCTCTTTCTACAATTTCCTTAAAGCATGGAGGCATTCTTACTTCTAAATGGATGTGGGAAGCCATTGTTCTTTTCAAAATTGCTTTTTTTTTTTTTACATGGGGTATGTTTATATGGGCAAAATTCCAAGAAAATTTTCTGTTTTTAATTTGAGTTTCTAGATTTCACAACCTTGGCAACTCCCTTCTAGAGGATGAGTCCCATCTTTTTTTCAGTTATCGCTTTTCCACAAATATTTGGAGGAGGCTTCTCTTTCTTTTTGGGAACTTAACACTACTTCAACCTTAATTCTCCATTTTCCTCTTGATGAGATTTATATATCAATGATATTGCTAAAGAAATCTAGAATATTTTCCTGTATCCATTCTTTGGAACATTTGGAGGAATAGGAACAGCGGATACTTCTCAAATACTACCAAGAATGAAAAATCAATCTGGTTTAACGCAATATTCCAAACATATTTTTGGATCTATTCTAGCCATGAAAAAAAGGTTCATCAAATTATAATGAAGTAGAGGATATCAATATTCCGAATAGCTTTCAAGATCATATAAAGCTACATTTTAACTAAATTACTATGTTGTTGCAAGCCTTAGGCCTTTTTTCCCTAATGATTTTGTAATTTTGAAATTGTAATATTTCTTACTTAAAGAGGCTCCCTAGCTTTTCAATCAAAAAAAACTTGGGGTCAGCTTTATGAATCCGAATTCTCCATTTATTTCTACCAAGTTCTATATGAGGTGTTAAAACATATTTCGCACATTTTTTTTTCATTTCTATTCATATAATTTTTTGTCTACCACTTTTTCCAGTATAATCCTTTAATATTAATTTTATTTACCCATCTAATGGCCGTATTTGCTAACCTTCATCATATAAATTCAAATAACATAAATCTGTTTTCCACTCCCTTACCTTCAAAAGATGTTACTCTCATCAATTCTCTAACATAATTATTCCTCAATCCAACATTCTTAGTTTTGGCATGTATCTTAACATTTTCATTTTTGCCACACTCAGCTTAGTTATTAGTAGTTCTTTTTACTGCCCAACACTCAAATCCATACAATATAGTCAATCTAGTTGTAGTTTTATAAAACTTACTTTAAGTATCTAAAACATTATCACATACCTATATAAGCATTTCAAAATTCTAATGGTTTAGCCTTGATTGTAGAAGATATATCCTCATTTATATTCTCATTCATAAAAAATAGATCAAAGATACTTACACTCATCAAATCTTAATATCACTTTATCTTCCAATAATAATGATTATAATCGTTCATATCACACCCACTAAAATAAAATACATATACACACTTTTTGTTCTACTAAACTTAAGCCCTTTATTTATAAAACTTTCTCCAATGTCTTAACTTCTCATTTATTTTACTAGGTATTCACTAATTAGTCATATTATCCATGAAAAGCATGCACCCCAGCTCACTTTTACTATCTTTTAAAGGTATCTCCATACAACAACAACAAGCCTTTATCCTACTATGTGAGGTTGGCTATATGAATACTTTTTTCCCATTGTGTTCTGTTAAGGTCAAATTCTCATTTAAATCTAATAAAGAAACGTCATTTTTAATATTTTCTAACCAAGTCTTTTTAAGTTTACCTCTACCTTTCTTAACATAAGTCAAATCTAAAACATCTACTTTCCTAACAGGGTCATTGGAAAGTCGTTGTTTTATGTGACCAAACCATCTAAGACGACCCTCTCTAATCTTATCTTCCATTGGAGCTACTCCAACCTTTTTCACGTATATGCTCATTGAGTATCCAGTCTCTAAGAGTAAAGCCACTCATCCACCTGAGCATCCTCATCTCTGCAACACTTAACTTTATATTATGCTTCTCTTTTAATGGCCAACATTCTGCACCATAAAGCATTGCAGGTCTCACCGCCATCTTATAAAATTTTCACTTAAGTTTGAGAGGGATTTTTCTATCACCCAATAAGCCCGATGCATTCCTTCACTTCAACCATCCAACTTGAATTCTACTAATAATATCCCCATCTATTTCACCATCACTCTGAACAATAGACCCAAGATATCTAAAACATGTACTTTTATTAAAGACTTGATCGCCTAAAGTCACAATACCCCCACTAGATCTATTATTACTAAAATTATACTCCATATATTCAGTTTTAGATCTACTCAAACAAAAGCCTTTAGACTCTAAGGTTGACCTCCATATTCAAGTATACCTTCAACTCCCTCTCTAATCTTATCAACAAGAAGAATATCATTAGCAAAAAGAATATACCAGTGTACAACCTCTTGCAAAGGTCTAGCGAGAACATCCATGACTAAGCAAAATGATATGGGCTTAAGGCTAATCCTTGATGTAATCCAACTGAAATAGGAAAATACTTGATCAAACAACCTTGTGTTTGAACACAAGTAATAGCTCCTGCATATATATCCTTAATGACTTGAATATAAGCATTATTAACCCCTTTCTCTTCTAGAACTCTCCATAGCACTTATCTTGGAACTTGATCATATACTTTCTCTAAACTAATAAATATTATATTTAGAACCTTCATATTCTCTCTATACTTCTCCATCAAACCTCTCAATAAATGTCTAGCTTCCATAGTTGACCTACCCGGCATGAATCCAAATTGATTTTGAAAAACATTAGTATCACACCACAACCTATGCTCCAACTCTCTCCAATAGTTTTAAAGTATGGCACATTAATTTAATTTACTTATAATGCACACAATCTTGTGCATCACCTTTATTCTTAAAAATAGTAATCAACACACTCATTCTCCACAAATCTGACATCCTTTTAGTCTTCAAAATAATATTAAAAAGTTTAGTAAGCCAAGAGATTCCTTCATCTCCTAAGCATGTTCACACCTCTATTGGAATATCATCAGGTCCAACAATTTTTCCACACTTGATTTTCTTTAAAGCCCTCTAACTTTGATTTTACTAATACGTCAATAAAAACAAAAATCTTTATTTCATTCAGGGTGCTAAAGTCACTAAAGTCAATCTCATTCTCACAATCTTCATTGAAAAGTTTAGCAAAATATCTCATCCACCTTTGTTGAATATCCTCTTCTAATAAAAGCACTTTTTGATTTTCATCCTTAATATATTTGAACTAAATCCTTACTACTCATATCTCTTTGTTTGGCTAACTTATATATATATTTTGCTCTCCTTAGTATCTAATCTATTATATAAATCATTAAAAACTAAAATCTTTGGCTCACATATTGCTTTCTTATACTCCTTACGGGCTTCACGAGCCTCTTTATATCTCTCCCAATTATCATAATTTTTACATCTAAACCAATTTTTATAATAATCTTTTTTTTTTATCTTTTCTTACACATTTTGATTCCACCACCAACTATTTTTATTATTAGAAAATTTTCTCTTTATACTCCAAGCACATTTTTGCAATATTCTTAATATTACTAACTACTTTTTCCCACATAACATTAGCTTCCTCATGCACAGACAAAATCTTAAGATTTAAAATCTTACTCTCAAAAATATTTTTGTTAATATTCTTTAAATGCCCCCATCTAATCTTAGAACAACGTTTCACTTTATTTTTTATTTTCTGCCCCTTCATCTTAAAGTTCAAAACTAATAAGCGATGTTGAGTACATAAACTTTCACTCATAATAACTTTACAATCTTTGCAATCTAAACAATCTATTTTTCTTATAAAAAAATAATCAATCTGAGTTTTACTATATCCATTTTTATAAGTGAAGAGATGTGCATCTCTTTTATTAAATAAGGTACTAGCAATTACAAAATCATAAGCTTAAAAAAAATCTGATATGGTTTTACCACCTTTATTAGTCGCTCCAAATCCTTAGCCATCATGAATGCTTTTAAAATCATTTACAATCTACCAACATGTCCATTTAAATCTTCTCCAATAAAAACTCTTTCTTTAAGAGATATCTTTTGTATTAATTTTTCTAATCATTCCAAAATTTTAATTTTGAACAAATATCCAAACCTACTTGAGGAGCATAAGCACTTATAATATTAATAATCTTAGCATCAATAATAATTTTTAAAGCTATAATTCTATCTCTAATTCTATTTATTTTTATAACTTTAGCCTTCAAACTCTTATCTATAATCACACCTACACCGTTTCTAGTACGACTCCTATCAAAATACAATAATTTAAATCAGAAACTATCAATCTCCTTAGCCTTCTCTCCAACTCATTTAGTTTCCTAAATGCATAAAATATCTATCTTCTTATGAATCATAATATCTATTAATTACATTAATTTGCCTGTAAAGGAACCTATATTCTAAGTTCATATCCTAATTTTAGTTTCATAGACTAGCTTCTTTGCCCATATTCATCCATGATGTGAGAACTCTTGCCTATTTAGCACTGCACTTGGGCGCCGATGCAGCGGCCCTTGCACACTTGTCGCTATATTCAGGCCATACAGCGCGTCGCTTCCAGAAAACTCCCTGGCATTAACACAATTATATGTATCTCCATAACCAATACAAAAAGATGACAAAATATTGATTCTAAATCCAATCCAACTAAATTTGAAACTTTTTGTGTGCTTTACAACAATTTTGAATACTAGTCAACACTCTATCATGCATATCTTAAATAACTTCACATACTTTCGACAACCATATTTTTTTAATTTAATTCTCATTAACTCAATTTTGGTGGCACTCAAGTATATGCCTTCTCATGATCAATAAGAATTATATGAAGATTGTTTCTCTAATTTTTAAACCTTTTCATTAATTGTTTGAGCAAAAAATACACTTTCATAATAGATCTTTCTAGCGTGAACCAAATTGACTCTCTAATATCAATATAACCTTTTTTTATCCTATGTTCATTCCGTCATAACTTCACTGCATGATTCTAAATTGGATTATTCTATAATTATAGAATCTTGAGCATCCTCCTTTTTTAAAATACCAGCACAAAAAAGCTTCTCTTATCAGTTTTCATGTTAATCTTCAATACTCTATTGAAGGAAAAGCATAAATGTAAGCACATATTGAAGCATTCAACTGAACATCAGCAGTCCAAATTTACAATCTAAATAAGAAATCCAACAACTGAATGTCCTAAGTAAGCCGCAATAGAAGGAATCATAGAAATAGAGTCAAAAGAAGCATTGAACAACAACAATTACAAAGGAGCCATAGAGAAAGTAGAGCTGTAAAGGAGTTGCAAAAAAAAAACAAAATGACAAACGAGTTACAAAGAATAAAGAGACCCAATTTATGTTACAACCTCATAATCAAAGAAAGCTATGTGACACCCCACCCCACCCAACCCAATCTCCAATCATCAGAATAGGAGAAAGCCACAAAGGAAGGAAGTCATGCATCGATTTTTTCTAACTTATGAAAATTTGGCTTTGGCAAATTGTTTAATTGATATTCATCCAATAGTAAGCTCATAATTGTTGGATTTCCTATAAAGACATACTGAAACATCAAATGTATCTATCTCTTCACCTAGTAAGTTACATGTGGTATTTGAGAAAGAGATGTGAGAACAAAGGAGCGAAGTTGATTTCTAGAAGACACAATTTCATTACCAAGAATAACTTTATGTACAACAAGATCAATAAGATTGTCCAAAAAAGAATGAGATGGTGTAAATTTAAGAGGGGATGGAAAATGAAAAGATTGACAAGGCATTGATTGATATTTAATGATACGAGGTCATATTAGATAAATTAAAAACTAAACCAACATAAAAAAATTATAGCATTTCTAACTTGTATGCATTCACCTGAATTCTTTGTCTAACTTTATATAGCCTATGTTCTCTTACAGCTATCTCATTCATTCATTCCCATATATCTTCTATTCCTATATGAAAATAAAAAATAGTATAATTCCAATATAGATGAGTTTAAGCATTTTACAAAAAGTTAAGGTTCATGATAGCCACACAAATGATTGGAACTTGTTGAAAACAAAAAAGGAAAGTTGGATCGAAGCAAATCAGACAAATCTCAATCACTCATTTAATCAATGATGAAAAAATGATTAGAAGAAGAATCAAGAAAGAGAAAACTTCAAAAAGGGGATGAAGTTTCTGAAAGGTAATCCTTCTACTTACATAAGGAGATAACATGAGATTACATGAAAAAATGATGGGTTCGGTATCAAAATAGTGGAGTGTGTGATATCAAATTGGTAATGGACATGGAGATAGAAAGGAGGAAAATGAGACGAAAAATATTGAGGAAAAAGAAGTTATACGCCTAGGCTTGCTATTTAGAACTCTTAACATTTTGCATGTAGGAGATCCTTGGACCTAGCTTTAGATAAAGCGGACACATAGCACCAAAAATAAGAGTTACAATCAGTCGCCAAGGGGTTGGCTGAAATTTCCAAAAAAGAGGGATTTTGGGGTTTCAAATATTTACTCATCTTTAACCCTAGTAGAAAGGTGAAGAGAACATTTAAATAAAAAGGGCTTGAAACACAGAGAGAATAATAAACCTACAAAAACTAGACAAAGTCCATAATGTCCCCATCATGATTTAAGAATGAAAATAAATCTAAAATTTGCACAAACATGAAGTCTTACTACAAAACTAAATATATCAAAAGGTCTTGGCTAATACCTAAACATGAAACTAAGCATTTAAATTAGGTATTTAGGCTTATGACGATCCAGAATCATGTCATGGCCCACTCCACAAAAACACTTCTTCTAAGAGCAGAAAGCGGTCATGAAGATAAAGGCTGTTGAACTGGCTAAAGGAAACATCTTGCAGAGAAGTTGAATAATCGAAACAGCACATCAACCAACACATCCACCAAAAACTGACAGTTGAAGTAGAGGTTGCCGCCATATCATGTAATTTAAATACATATAAAAAGAGTGGAAAACACAGATGAAAGAGTGACAAGATGAACTTCACATCAAGTCATAGTCAATAAAATGCAATTCAGGAACATCAAGTGTTGGAACTACAAATTCCTCATATTGAGATACTTCAAGGGTAGAGCCAAAAGGAGGTGTCACTTCAAAAAGATCCTAGAACTCAAATTAATCACCAATCTCTAACTCATCATCCAAAACTGACTCATCATCATAATTATCTTCAAAATTCTCTGGTTCCTTGGAATGCAGTTTGATGAATGAAGTGGAAATGAACATCGCAAAAATTGATTAAATAATAGTAGCGTGGGAAGCAATATCAATATAATTATGCTGGCAAGAGGTCCTATAATATAGATCATGACAACAAGGAGGGTACAATGCAAATAAGAAAAATTATAAAAGGATTTCATATAATAATAACCATCTCAATGAATGAAAGAGTAATTAGCATAATTAAAATCTTGTATAATACTTTGACTCTCAAAGTGGAACAATGCAGTCAAGAAATTGATAATAATAAGAATTTGGAGAGAATTGGAATTGGATGTATAGAAGATTGGAACCGGTAGCATTTTTTGTAGGTTAAGCGCAATCTGTGCAATCCTTTTGATACGATGATGAGAGTGCACAATAAGAGGATTAAATGAGTTTTCTTACTTCAAGGTCCCCTATTTGAAATTTTGTCTTCTAATTAACTTTTTGATACAACAATCACGGTTCACTATAAGGTCCACAACTTGCTACAGTGTTCACAGTTAAACAAACCAAGAGAAAGAGAGAGAACATCTTTTAGGAGAGTTGAAAATACTTTCAATTGCAGGAAATAGTCTATTTATAGGGAAAAAATAGCATAAATTAATTTAAACTTGACCTTCTCTTTTCAGAATGACATCCATCAAATAAAGAATATACCTATCCCTAACTCCACTATTTAGGACTCTTATTCTTCCTGATCTAACTCCCCAAAAGACAAAAAATTGAACTTAAATTAATAATATAAATTTATCAAAAACAACTTCAATTTTTAAAGTCGTTCTTACCCTAACATTATCACTATCCAATGGTCTAAATTTACAGCCGAGCAATTTTAACCATAAGGAATCCAATTAACAATTCATCTTTACTTATGAACTCTCAAAAACTTTATCTTTCTATCCATGAGATCCTCGTAAATCAAGGCAATGATAAGTAACAACATTGTCAAATTGATCATTATCCTTTAGAAAACTAAATTATATGACAAGATTAGCAGTCATCCTAAGCATTAAAATAAGTCAGGGTGGCATGATAGTTCAAAAGGTTGTTTAGAGAGAGGCTCGTGAATTTTTTTAACTTAGGAGATGAAGAAGAATATGTAAGAAGTTGAGAAGCAATGTAGAATTAAGAACCTTGGTTTTGGGGGATAAGGAGAACGAAAGTTGGGATGTGGAAATGGGCAATGGTTTCAATCAAATGAAAAGGAAAGAAAGGGACTTCGTGAATAATAACAAAATGAGAGAAGGTGATGTAGACTTGGGTAACAGCAAGAGGAATTGGGAATTAGGAGAGAAAGTCTTCAATTAGGAGAAAAGAGAATAGTAGATAAGAAGAGGATTCAAATTTCAATTCATTATTCGATTGAATTCAGTTACAAGATATGAATGCCCTAGTTGTAGAAATAGAGTTTCCAATATAAGATCAAATCAAATTAAATTCAAATCTAATCCTATCCAAATCCTAAATAATTCAAGTTCAAAATGAATATTATCCAAAAGGATAATTTAACTTAGTTTCAATTAAAATAAAACCAGAGAATCCTAATTTAAATGAAATATGAAAAAAAAAACATATTACTAATTTCATGGGTTGCATGAATTGTCTTGGACCCAAAAAACGCTTTCTCCTAAAGAGTTCAATAGAAGGCCTTTGCTGAGAAGTTTGGCGTGGTGGCCAAGTGGAATTGGTTCATGTACATCCTTTGGACCATCTTCAGAGACAAGGAGATATACACGAACAAAAGTGAAAGCAACAAATCATCACATATGTAGACTACTTAGAACAGTTTCTAATATGGAATGTATGATAGGAGTTCTAGGCATCATACTTATGATGGAAATAGAAAAAAGAACTCAATCATTGGAACTTGCACTAAAGAAGATAGTTATAATATGCCATCTGTGGATCATCCTAAAGTTTTATTTGAACTGTCTCAAAAACATCCATCATTTATGTAAGACATGCACAAACATAAGCTTGATCTCAAGTATAATAATAACCTCTAACAAAGTCTCTTGATCAAGCTCTAGATCGATCTGCACTTTTAACATAGAATTAACATTCTCACAGTCTAACTATGCTTCAACCAAATCATCATGTTTAAATTTAGTTACAATCTTTCTTATATATGCACAACTTCCAATAAAAGCTTTTGTGATAGAATATTATGTAGAATTTAAAGCAGAATGAGATATGGGATAATCATTTGCATAATCCTCATAAAATCTATATTGATTATAATAATCATAATCTAAGTGATCCACTCGATATATAAATAGTGATAATGTTCATATACTTCAACATCAGCATGCCTTGAAAATGATTTACAAGATCTATGAGTCTGATGATGAATGGAATGATAGCCAAGTTTATAATATAACACACTGAAATCATGATAAAAAGTAAGAGTTATGATAATACGCCAATTTTGAGATGGTCTTACAGCCATATGAATAACACTTCTTGAATTTCAAGTACTCATAAAACTGATGATAATTTTTTAACACGTTGGCTCTAATTAAATTAGGCGAATTTCATACTGAAATACTTCCTCAAGTAAGTTTAGTTGTGCCTAATATATCCACCAAGCATACTTATTACATTCTTCACATGAAAAGCATTATGTAATGATCCCATAATAATTCCTTCAAGCATTCATTGAATTTGATGATAGGACTTGATGATCAGAACAGCACACAACAATATAAAAAATAGCAACTTACTCAAAATAGATTCTGAAATAACACAGAGAGTTGTTTTTACTAATTTTCAAGCAAACCAAGACAAGATAAAAGTTGATTCACTGTTTGAGAGATGAATCGTCTCTCCCACAATTCCTAGCAGCTACTAGGAACCCAAATACCTCACAAAAACTGCTGTAGAAATTCAAGACATAACATAAAAACCCTAACCCTCCATAATCTCCCCCCCCTTAAATAGCTCAAATCCCCTAATAAATGTCCCTTACATCTTTCCCAAAGAGTTTCCTCCCAAAGCCTCTTCTCCTATAGGTGATAAAGAAGGTCCTAGGCCCCACCTGGGCAGCTGGACTGCTGCTGCCAACTGCATCATTTGATGACTATCTTGATTTGAGGATGAATATGATTAAGTGCTAAGTAGTCAAGTGGCATAGTTATAGGTCAAACAAACAAAATAAAGGCCTTGATATATGCAATCGGATGGTTGTTTGCAAGAGAAGGAGAAATAGCAATGAAACTTGCAATGCAATAACACAAATGGATAGCACAACATAGGGCACAAATGTTGTTTGGACAGATCATATCATTTGCAAGGAGGTAAATTGCGTGCTACAATACAGGGTAGTAGAGGTAGTCTCATGCAGGCTAGCAAACACATGGTATTGACGTGAGCATTTGCACAGTTGAGAGGGATTGTCGAACAATGATAGAATCCAATTTTGGCAATCAAATGCAATGGTCAATCCATATTGGAGGGATGCAATTTCTCTAGTTGCAAATATGAGGACTAACGGGTGGGGGTGAGCTGGCATGATGACCCATGGGTACATGGGATTCTAATGATCGATGCAACTCAAAGGAGCATATGATTGGGGGTAGAAAGCGCATAAATTGCGCTTGGGTGGGAGCAAATCCCACATTGATGTTGCAATGTGTGAGGAACAAGATGGTGAATTGCGATCAAGATCTACGCAACAAACAAAGAGCACAATTAGTTGAGGGCCTGAGCAAAGAAGAGAGAACATAATTGTGGATGGTTGTGGGATTAAGGCATTGTCAAACATAAGTAAAAGTTAATTGATGCTTTGAAAATCATTCAAATGGGAGGAATGATTTGGCTATAATAACAAAATGATGTAAATTAGGGTAAAAGGAAGAACAATAAAGTCTTAGAAGATGAAGGCCCAAGGGATGAGAATAGAGAAGAACATATAAGAAGATGATCCTATTTTCAATTCTTTATTCATATGAATTCCATTACAAGCTATGAAAACCCTATTTATAAAAATAGGGTGAACAAGACAAGATCAAATCAAATGAGTTAAACAATCATATCCAAATCCTAAATACTTTAAATTCAAAATAAACATTATCCAAAAAGATAATTAAACCTAATTTCAATTAAAATAAAGCAAAAAAAATAATTTAAATGAAATGCATAAAATATACTCTTAAACCAATTTCTTGTGCTAAAACAAAAGGCTTCAAGGTTTGTGAGGAATAAGAAACGGTGTCTAGGGAAATGAATGTATAAGCATAGGACTTTTTTTTTGTGGGGGCTAATCATCTTAAGGGCTTAACTAGGTTAGCTAAAGACTAAAGTTGGAAGAGCAGTATGTCGAGCATAGGAATCAGAAAAGAGGGGTGAAGTGTGCAAACGTAATAGGAAAAGTGTTTAAGGAAAAAGGGGAGGGTTTATGCAACAATAAGAATATGAAAGGTTAGATAATAGCTTGAACTAAATTAACATATAAATAGAATTAATTAGGCTGAACTAGGACTGATCAAAGGAGGTGAAAGCAAAGAGAAATGCGAGGGGTTGGTATTGGTTTGTCGGATGTGGAGTTTGAAGTAACTGTCAAAAATTATGAAAACAATGACCATATGTAATCGCATTAGCACCTGAAATTGATTCAATCAGTAGAGGGTAAAATGAAATAAGGATATGAAATTGGGTGAGGTATCTGAATGTAGCACTAGGAAGGTTATCTCCAAATTTCATGGAATTTTGGTTTGATTTGATAGGGTAATCGTAGTAAGCAACCATGAAATTTCAACAAACCAAAAAATAGAAATTGTTGTAATGGGATCTTCGGCTTGAAGGGGTCTCATTTTGAGGTTGTTGTAGATGATTTTGAGAAGTTTGTGGCTCTTAGTTTTGGGTATTATGGGCATGGGTTGATGCAGACGATGTTAGCAGATAAATGGAAGTGCTTAAACAAGAAATATAACACCAAAATCAAAAACAAATGTTAGTTTGATACCAAAATGGAGTGTGGTATCAAAACAGTAAAGGTTGTAATTAAAAATGAAGAGAACGAAGAGAAAGAGATGGAACAAGATGAAGATAAACTAAACTTACAGGTTAAAACTCCTAGCACATAGCAAAGTGAAGATCCTTGGATGTAGCTTAGATCCGGAGGAACACATAGCACCAAAAAAGCCATTTAAGGACTCACCAAGAGGGTGGCCAAAACTTCCACAAAGGATGGTTTTGCAGATTTCAATTATTTATTCATCATTAATCCCAATACCAGGTAAAGATGTCCATATATAAGAAGCTTTAAATCACATAGATATAAATAAAAACCTCCTGTGATTAAACAAAATCCTTAACATCCTTTTCATCATTTAAGCATAAAAATAAAATCTAAAATTACAAACACAGTTCTATGAGAAAACTAAATACATAAAAGATCATAATTATTACATAAACATAAATCTAAACATGTAAACAAAATATTTAGCACTATGATCTTCTAACACCACACTGTCACTCAAAACTTTTCCAAGTCTCAAACTTGATCAAAGAATTGAATCCCACAATAAAAGAAGGATTTGCATGTTCAAATAAAATTTTATTAACCATCCATGAGCCATTTAGTGATTTAGCTATTTATAATCCTCATTGAATAAGAAAAAGAAGCTGCCCAAGAAACAATCACTGAAATCATCCACATGCACATCATTCACTAAATTATGCAATCACAAGAACCATGAAGAAAAGGTATTTCAAAATTGATGGTCCTAGCGAAGACTCAGTAAACGGAACCACATAAACAAGGCAAAAGAAAGGCATGAACTGCTACATCTACAAAGGAACCGTAAAGGAAATAAAACTAAAAAGAGTTCATAAAGGAAACAAAACAACAAAGAAAGCACAGAGGAATAAAAAAACCAACAATTTGAGCTATAGTACAGCCTCTAAAAGCTGCAAGAATATGAGATATCCGCATAGGACAAAATCACCACATCACTTGGTACCTTCAATGGCCATTTATAGTACAAAATCAATAATTTACAAAAGAAATCAATAAAAATAAAACGTCCAATATAGAGCTTTTTGAGCAAAGAGTATTAGTCAAATTAAAATAAGAACCATTTTTTGCCATGCTATTTGGTTTTTATTCCACTCTATTACTCTTTCAAATAACCAAATTCTATAAGACATCTAAATAAGATTAAATATTATGAAGTCATCAAAAATAATAAAGAAGATTCCAACCTATGACAGAATGGACTTAATGGCATCCTTGCTAAAGGAAATGTATTTTGACTCTAAGTATCAATTGTTCAATTTTTTTCCTCTGCTTTTCCACCCTCAAAACCCCACCCCCAAAGCTTTTTTTTTTTTTCCTTTTTTTAAAAATTTATTTTTATTATTATTTTTTTCTTTTTGTGATACAGAGAACTTGAAGAGAAGTTTGTGCTGGTTATATAGACTTCTGACATGATTATAATGCCACCAAATAATAAAAATGTGGCCTCCGACTTCCCATTCTTTCAAAAAGGGATTTATAAGTTCCAAGCCACCAATTATTATTAAACTTTTCATAACATCCTCAAATTCACATGCCTACAATGTCACTAATTAAACCACTCTAAGCACCTTGTTGAAACCCTTTTAAGCCATACTTTCCCTTATGAAGATAAATCCTCCCAAGATATTTTTTCTTTGAGAAAAATCACACCCAAACAATCCGATGCTTGAAAACTAACCGAACCATGTGAATCATAGTTTTTGTTTCCAGGACAACTAAGCAGCACATCAATGCTTCTTCGTTAAAAAAAAATTTTTGCAATATCTCTGCCACCAAAAAGATTGAACGCAAATTGGGAAAAAAAAATTTGCTGACAAACAGAATCATTTAGAATGTGACCCGGGTTACCAATAAATAAAGGGCATACACCAAAACATCTTCAAACCATTTTCTTCTTTTACAACTCGGCCTCGGAAATCCTTTAATCGCAATAATCAAGACAACACGCAACCCCTTGTAGTGATCAATTCAATAACTATTTCAGGTCGATTTCTAGAGGAGAACAATTTCACATCAAAAGGTATTTCATTTCAGAACCAAAACCCCAAAATCAAGCAAAGCCCAAGGTCATGATCTAGAACGTTTAACCCCACAATAACAACAATATGAAGAATAAACAAAAAAGTAGAGAGATTACGAGTAGGTTCCGATGAGCGGGCCAAGGAGAAGAGTAGCGCTGAGCCAATTATCAGAGACTTTGTGGTGAATCTTGGTCGTAAGATCTTTCCACAATCCCGGCATAACCTTTTGCTGGAACGGCGACAGCGAATAAACCACTGCTTTCATCCTCACCGGCGTCTTCCCCATCCCTCTCTCTCTCTCTCTCTCTCGCTCTCTCTCGATCTCGATCAAAACCCTAACAAAGCCGATCTTGAACTACAGACTAGTTATCGAACCAGGCGGAAGTCTTTCGTGTCCTAGCTGATTATCTAAAGTCGGCTACTCGGCTTTAGGGGTGACTCCAATGGACCGGCCCACTAAACAAATTCTTTCGGCCCATTAAACATGATTAGTTAGTTATCGATAAATGTCTATTTATACGCAGCCCATCTAAAGTTGTTGACAGCTTGGTTTTCATCACAAGATCTTATTTTACGATTAAATTTCTCATAGTAATAAAATAAAAAAGAATTAGATTATTTATTAATCTTGAGCAAAAAAAATTATTTATTTGTTAAATTTATCAAATTAAAATTTATGATTTTTTTAAATTTTGTTCAGACAAATGATGAATTTTAAAATGTTTAGAGGAAAAAATGGAAGAGGATATTTTGATCAAAATTTGATGATGATGATTTTAAAATCCTTAAATATGCTCAAAGATTGGTGAGATTGAAGAGTTAACTAATTATTTATAATTCATACTTATTCAAAAAACTTCAATCATTGGCTTAAAATCTCATCCCTAATTATAAGATTCCCTTATAATTTTTATATTAACTTTTGAAAATAATCATAAAGATTAAAAATAGAATATTTTCAAATTTTATTAATCATAATATTTTCTTATTTTGTTAATATTTTGAATGATAAAATTTATAAAAAAATAGTAATATTTTGTTTGAAAAATATTATCATAGTTAATATCAATGTTAATAATCTTGTAATTATAAATATTAGATGATGAATATCCATTTTTTATTAAAAAATTATAAAGTTGGAAAATTTTAATATCAAAATATTATGACTAAAAAGTAGTCAATATGAGTATCAAAACTCTTACATATTATTTGACGAAAGGATGTGAAATATGTTATATATTCACAAAAAAAAATCATATACAAATAATATAAATAATATGTATAAGAGTAAATAATGGAAAGTAAAATAATGTTTGTATTATGTTGTTATAAATCATAATGAGTGTACATCAATGAAATTGGAACAATAATAAATGAAAAGAAAATTAAAAGAAATAAATGCAAAAAGAAAACTACTCAAATACAAAGGAACTATAAGTAGACAGACAACTACAAAAATGTCAAATGAGATCCTTGATAAGTATACTTCTAAGATGATGGTCGACCAAGAAGTGTGGTAGAATTCCTATTATGAGAAAGGTTAGCAATAAGGGAGTTTGAGAACTCAAACCCAAAATAAATACTATCTATTAAAACATAAATAATAAGATATTGGGATAATGTAAAGAATAGAAGGGTAATGAACAACTCTATAATAGTAAGTACTTAATATCATCCTAGAATAAGGTTATAGTAATATTGTAATATATAAAAGAAACATGTTGCATGTCATAAGATAACTTTTAATATGGTGATGCTCATTATTAGTATATATGATAATTATAATAAATGTAAATCAATTTCAACACGTTCAAATGCAATCATATGAGGCATAATCATATCTCCAAAATATGACTCATCAGCCATTTTATTATTTCATTGTATGTAAGTTTACATATATGCCATAAAGACATCTTAAAACTCTAAGATAAGAAGTAAACCTAGAAAATCCAATGATTTTCTATAAATTTATTTTGATGTCCCAGAATCTAATTTAGAAGAATTATTTTTTTATCTTTTAATAAATAACAACCAAAGCTACTTAATTTATTTTATCAATATAAATAGCAGAAATAAATTCTATAATGCAATATATATAATCATTGCTTCAAAAAATTATGTAAACTACTCAGGATCGATCTATACAATCATATCATAACTATTCTATCTTGAATACAAAAGATTAAATAAAATAAAAATAAATAAAACCTGAGGAATCTTGATCAGTCTTATACTCCTGCTTACTTGTCTTGACCTAAAATTATTTAATCACATATAATGAATTCAAAAGCTCAGCAAATAACTAAATTATACAAGTGACTCAATGCACGATAAAGAAGTAATATACATGATCATGAATAAGTGCAGAAATAATAAAGCTCATATGAAGTAGGTGTAGAATTTGTAAACAATAAAATAGTACGATATTAAAGACATTAAAACAATACAGTGGGGAAATCAGTAAACTAGTATGGGCGCCGCATCAATAAAGCAGTTGTTATATCAGTACTCTTAATCAATAGAGAAATCGTATAAAGAAGTAAAACTAAAGCATCAATAAAAACTGTCGAAATCATATCAATGTAATAAAATTATATAAAAGTATAAGCATACTATCCAATATGTCACATGCTTAATATATTATATGCTTATTATTTCACACACTCAATATCAAATACAGTAAATCAGTAGTAACAAATAGTATTAGTGTCCGTATCAGTAACAGTAAAAGTCTAGTGTTGTTAGTAAAATCAGTGGCAATAATAATAAATTCTTACAGTAAAAATAAATCAATACAATAATAGGATCAATGTCTCAATAACATGTATTTCAATAGCCATACTAAATAAATAAGCAATTCTAACTTAATCAATACTTTTTTAGTATTGTATGAGTATCAGTAAATCGTTGGCTCAGTAAATAGAATCGTCACTCTTTGCCATCTTCTTATAACTCTCAATCAGTATCAGATGAATCAGTAGAGGATAACACCAAATTACAATATTAATTTAAAAGAAAGCTCGTTGACCTATCATCTTGTACTGGTCAGTCAGTCTCCAGCCAATGTCAGTGAATAACTAGTCTTTACTTATTTTTCGATCTCCCACGTATATTATTATCATAATATTATAATAGTAATAGCGACCAACTATTACTCAATTACATACTTATATTCTAATACATTGCAGTAAATATTTAATTTAGAAAGGGCCCAAATGTCCTAACGATAGACAACAGAAATCCTACTGAGCAGAAATTCACATTTTTCATAAATTAACCAAATTATTAGAGAGCGTGTATAACAATATTCTAAAATTTTAATTGAACTAAAGTATTATTTTAGATATTAAAATAATTTTTTGAATAAACAAAAATTATTTTTTTTCAAAATCATCCAGTAAAAAAATTCAAATAAATACTCAAAACAATCATAATCTCAATTTCTATAACATATAAAAAATTACGTGATAAAAATTTTATTAATATAAAATTATCCTCATGTTTATGTAACAGAAATACAATTTTGATTAAAACAATATTAAAATATCAAATTATTGAAATCATAAATAGAATAATGGTTCCTTATAGTGAGACGAGCAAATTTTTCAACAGAATTGACGGATGAAAATCACTCTATGCATGGCCTTCAAACCCAGGCTTCTATTTTCTCTCTCCTCACATTTCTCTCTTATTTCCATAAACCAAGTCTTTGTTAGCCAAAATGAAGAAAAAAAAGGATTTAATGAATTTAATAAACAAATGGCTTAAGGTATATATAAATAAATAAGAATATAATATTAATATAATTATATAATTTAATCAATTTTTAGTATAAAATTCATATAAATTTTTTTGGTGTTTTAATAATCAAAGAATAGCTCAATTTATTTAAAATTTTTTGATGAAATTGGTTTGCAAAATGAACGTCTAACTGTCTTGAAATCTCCACTTGTACCAACATGTATCAATTTCTTAAGGATTTGCACCCGTGCCCAAAAATTATAAAAAATTATTTAGCTAGAGCAAAATACGGGCTATTATAATCTATCTGCCTTAAAAAAAAGTAGTCCATGATGTTTTCCTTATGGATTCGAGCACAAAATCAATATAAATAAATCTATACGATTAAAACTCAAATCAAATCAATCTCAAATCAAAATTTATCAAAAAATTATACAGTCATGTAATTTATTCTATCACATATCATTCAATTATATTTGATATACTACGTCATGCAGTCATTTAAATAAATTTCTTACAGTGGAACTTTTGGTTGTTGTTAGTCTTCTAGATAGTATAAGTTGTACACACGTGAAATCACTAGAGTAGGCGCAGTCGATTATGGTGATACAGTTTTCCTCTTGAATCCTATATGGGATAAAATGCTGCATGGCGAGAGTCGCAACTTGAACTTGTAGAGGCCACCTCAAGATCTCTCTTTATCTGGTGAATAATTTTTGGATAAAGATACTGACAATGATGTCAGTTATTTAAGTGGAAGAGATTGTGAAACCTCTTAAGTAAAAGAAGCTAAACTTCTAAATATCGATGTGTCTTTTGGTATAATGGTTTGAATTTCATTAAGAAACTATGTAGTTAAGTGTGCTCATCTAGAAGAAATTCTAGGATGGGTGACCTCCTAAAAAGTTACCCCAACATGACAAAATCTTGAGGCCCTTAGGCTAAAGAGGACAGTATCTCGATAGTTAAGAATTTGGGCTATAAGTGTCACTCTATGTGTTCGTCGGCTTGTCAAAACAATATCTAAATGAATTTTACTAACTATAATCACCACATTAAGAATATAATTTCTTCTAAGCAATTTTACAGATTTTATTATATAGATAATATGATAATTGCTAATTTCTAATAAATATGATTTACAGGAATAACATTTATGGTAATCAACACAAGTAACATGCACAAAAATTAAACCTTCTATTATAAGAATCACTACAATATAAAGAAGTTTATGCAACAATAAATCATGATGAAATTATTTCTATTACTTGATAAATTTATTATGAATATTAAATAATATTTTCTAATACATGTATAACAATTGAGTATTGAAAACAAAAATTACAGCTTGTAAATTTCTAGAACTTAATGCAAGAAACAATGATAACACCCTTAATAAAAATGGATATTTATCCTTCATTTATATCGAGTTGATATATACTCAAAACGATGCTCTCCTGGTATCCAAAGAGATAACACTAGATGGTTATTATCTCGAAAGCCCTAAATCATACAATCTCTCATATTAATAAAATAAAAATAAAAATAAAAATAAAAAAATAAAAAATAAAATCATACATGCATTATTAAAAGCATTAAAGAACAAATACGTAAAACTAATTAATTAGTTGCAACCTAACCCATATAGATTATTCTATAGAAAATCTAGATTAGTTACGCACTTGCCAAAAATTAAACTTACCACTAAGAACCCTAACTAATATTTTCTCCAACAGCATGAAAAATGTTATGCAACCCTTGACATATAATTTCTCTTATATAGGAGTACAAACCAGGGTGTAGATATGTTCCCCCTTCCGCGTGCACTGCTAGGGTTCGTTCTTTGGGGGTCGTCGGCCTTCCCGGCCTCTTCTGGTTGCTAATGTCCAGGTTCTTCTGGTTTTTTCTTCCTTTGCTGTGTCCTTTTTTGGGTTTTGCCTGTCCCTTTTGTGATCTGTCTTCTCTGTCCATGCTCCAGTCGGCATGGCGGTTAATCATATGAAGGATCCTAGTTTCCTTGATGGTAAATCTTCTTCACGATCTTTTCTTGAGGCGCTTTCTGCTAGTTCGTCCTCGCCTACTTTTCCCGACCTTAAAGCCGTTACTCATCGTGGTTTACCGTCTTTTTGGGTTTCTGAGGAGGAGGTGCTCGCTTTGGCGGCGCCATTCGAGTTTTTCTTAGTTGGATTTTTCCCGGATCGCCGGCCTTCTAATGACGCTATTCGTAAATTTTTTTAAAATCTCAAATTGAATGGTAGCTCTTCTGTTACTATGCTTAGTGCTAAGCATGTTTTGATCAAGTTGAGCAATGATTTAGATTACAACAGGGTATTCTCTCATCATTCCTATTTTGTGTTTAGCTGCTATATGAAGCTTACAAAATGGTCTCCTTGCTTTGATGTTAACATTGAATCCCCTGTTATTCCTATTTGGGTCTGTTTTCCTAATTTGCGGCCCCACTTTTTCTCTTCCCGCATTCTCCATGGCTTGGGGTCTTTGTTCGGTAAACCCCTCAAGACGGACTTTGCTACTGATGTTGGTTCCTGTCCATCTGTGACGCGTGTGCTTGTGGAGATTGGCATTACTAAACATTATCCGGATCGTATCTGGCTTGGCCCGGATAAGCTTGGTTATGTTCAGTTAGTTGAAATGGAGGATTTCCCCAAATACTGTGGTAATTATAAGTCTATTGGTCATTCGAATTTGGAATGTGGTGCTCTGCTTCCTTAGCTTTTGGGTTGGCTTCTTCATTTCGTTTGCCATGGGTTTTCACTTTGGACAATGATGAGGCAACTCTCTGCTTACCAACTTGTTGGCCATGCTTGTTGGCAACCTTGGTGGTAAGCCTTTGTTTGGTAGTTGCTTTGGCTGCTGATCTTTTGTGTTTGTCACCAATGGATGACCCGTGCCTGGTTGTGTGGTCGTTGCGGGGAGCTGCTAACCTGAGTCCGCGACTGGATCTCCTTCTGCATCCTTAACTGTCTTTTCTTGTTCTGCTTTTGATTTCTAGGCCTTTATCTGATGTACTTTTATTTTCGGATCATATTGTACTACTTTCTTCCTTTTTTTGAAATAAAATATATATATAGATGTTATTGTTAGGGAACAATGAACCAAATACAAAGAGAAATAGTAAAGAAAATCCAAAAATATCCTTTTGCCTCTCGAACCCTACAAGGGGGCCCTGCCCCCTTATACCCCTGACACATCTGCGAAGTGTACAACGATCAAGGATATGAATAAATAGGGGTTGAGAGGCAGCGCCTCCGGAACAAATTTTGATTGTAAAGATATTTATGAAAAAAAAAATTTCTACACTTTTACTTATAAGTTTGCCCCCACCCTTAAAAATGAAGACTGGTTCCGTCCCTGTGTATATATATATATATATATATATATGTCTTTAGATAATTAACTTATACATTAACGATATGTTTTATAATAAGCAATATATATATTATATTTTAAATTAACTAATTCATACATCAATGACTTATTGTAATGATTAAATAATTTAAACATTAAATGCGTCTAACTCATCATCTCAAATATTTGACCAAAAATTTAATTTATCTATAAAATTTATTCAAAAACTAATTCCACTTATTAAGCAGAGACTATTGTATTTATTAAAAAAAGGATAAAATAATTAAAATATTTATTCTTTAAAAAAAAATGAGGTGGACAATTAATCACCGTGAGCTCTTTCTGAATTCTGATTCCCCGTGTCCGCATATAAGGACAGCCAATCATATCAAGCTTCTGTGAACTGTTGATGTCACGTGGAGCTAATTGGGCCTGATTAGTAAGTGTCAGATGTCGTCCTGTCATCTCATGGGCCCGTTCAATTGGCCCACATACACTGACCTGATTTTTGTTCAATGATTTGGTGGCACAGCTTATATGCAATAAAATGCATCAGCAAACAAATTTTTTTATTTTAATAATTTAGTTGATAATTTAACTAAACTTATTTATATAAAACTTTTGACATTTAAATTTATTAAAATTATTGATAAAGGTGAAGGGCCTAAAAACTATACAATCCGAGTAAAAATGTTAAATGAAAATGATACATAAGTACTCTAAAAGAGGGTAAATAAAGAGATATTAAAAATAATTCAGTCTAAAATACAATTTAAAGTAAATTTTCAAAATAATTCTTCGATTATTAGTAAATGTCCAATTTAATCTCAAATTTTCAAAATGATCAAATATATATTTTTAATTATTAAAAAATATCTCAATTTAATCCCAGCATCAAAAATAATAATTAAAACTAACCCCAACACTTAAATGGGAGGGCATTATGAGATTAGAAAATTTATAATAAAAATTAATTATGTTTATTAATTATTTGCTCTTGTTATTTAATTAGTTAACTTCCATTATAATTTTTTGTTTTATTTTAATATGATAAATGATAAAATATGCAAATAATAATATAATCTCACATATACCCTAATATCTAAAATATTCTCATATTTAACTGTTAGGGTTAACTTTAACTGTTACTTTGACATTAGCACTAAATTGGAACATTTTTTAATAGTGGGGGACTATAATGAGTTATTATGAAAATTTAAGACTAAATTGAGCATTTATTAATTCGCAAGAAGATATAGCAAGAAGGAAGTAACAAACAAGTTCATATTTTTGATGAATAATGAGAGAAAAATAGAAGTGAATCTAACAATAAAGGTAAGGTGTATTTTAAAAGGAAACCAACTTTATAAGATAAAAGGTGAGAGTGGCTCTCAATAGCGGATAGGTGAAGCATCCATTTAAGATTTATGATCAACTATCTTACCATCACATTAAAAGAAGATTACAAGTCATTTACATGAAGAGCTAGAACATTCTAGTGAATCTTCATATTGTAGCTAAGGTGAAGTGTGATCAGAAAATTATTTCGTGGTAAGAAACTTATAACGATAGAGATAGAAGTTTTCATATATTAGTTGTTCACGAAGATTCAATACACATATATAAAACAAAAAAGATTATAGTAGACATCATAATTTTTTCTTGAAATAAAAAAAAAACATAATTAATTAAAAGTATTAGGAGTGAAAGTAAAAGAGATAAAGATGCTTTTTTATTGCTTTTTGTTCGATTTGGATTTAAATTTAATACAAAGCATTTGTGCAACCGATTTGAAATACTCAATGATGTTTATTTTTTTCACAAATTTAAGATCAGCTCAAATTAGATGAATTCAAAATGCCGGAAAAACTCAAAACTCCTAACCTCACCTTTCTCACTCGTTGCTCCAATGCACCAATGGCTCACCATGGTCATCACTTACCCGCGATGCGCCTACCTCTATTTGTTGTTGCCCACTACCCCTAGCCACCACCAACCTTCCATCCCCTCCGACAGGATAAATTATTACGTGTGGTCATCGGACTTTGTCCGGAGGCGAATCAGGACGCTCCACGTCATCATTTGGCTATGTACCGATGCTGTGTACCGGGTGACATGACGCATCCTGATTCGCACGTAATAATCTCTCCTCCGGCAGGCTACTATTCACTACCCACCACGGTTCATGATATGTAAATGTAGGGGTGTCAAAATTGGGTTTTGGGTCGAACCCGAACTGACATGGGATTCAAACGGGTCAACCCTAACCCGACCCAGGTATGTAAATGGGTTGAAAATTCAGACCCGGACCTGACCCGGGTAAGCTTCTAATGGCAGTGGGACGGCGGAACAACGGGCAGCTGCGGCCAGTGGCGGGCGAGCAGGACGGCGGACAACGAGTTGCGGGCTGGCGAGCGCGGACGCTAGCAAGCGACGGGGCCAGCGCTGGCTGGCGCGGGCACATGTGGGCGAGCGCGGACGCTAGCGGGCGACAGGGCGAGCGCTGGCGGGCGCGGGCACGCGCGGGCGAGAGTGGATGCTAGCGGGCGATGGGGCGAGCGCTGGCCAGCGCGGGCACGCGCGAGCACGCGCAGGTTGCCTCGGGAGCGAGCGGGCAGCCTCGGGCAAGGCGCCGGGCGGCCGCTGGCAGAGCGCGGGCGACCTCGGGCAGGGTGCTGGCAAGGCGGTCAGGGTGTGGGCAGCTTATTTTAAACGGGTTTTCGGGTTGACTCGGCAACCCGACGGTCAATCCGAACCCGACCCGTTTTTCAAACCGATCGAATTCTTGAACCCGAATCCAACCCATTTTGAAATCGGGTCGGGCATGACCCGGAATTTTCAGGTCGGGTTCGAGTCAAATTTTCGTGTCGTGTCAAATATTGACACCCTATGTAAATGCATTTAAATATATTATAATAAAAAATATCAATATACTTAATTTACTTTACATATATTTTAAAAACACACAATCAACCCTCAAAAATTAGGTTGGAATCCATTCTGAGCATGGCAATCTATGTCAATGACATTGAACTCCTAACTGATAAAGCTTAATTCGCATTAAAATCCTTTTTTAATCTTTTTGCTAATTAAATCAAGACTTATTTAAAGGCAGTAAGAGAACAATAAACAGAAGTAGAAAAGTACCACCGCACCAAAACTTGAGGACCACCACTTTAACAAACACCACCGGCAACCACCGGCGAAATCCTCAAGTTCCGATCTCCGCTCGGGAATTTCGGCCCGCAGTACGTTTGTTGAATTTACAGAATTTCAGCGTCAGATTTTGTAATATTATAAATTATCTTTAATGGGTTTAAGCTCAGTTTGAAGCTTACCAGCAAAATCTTGTTATATTTGTCTGTCACTGTAGAGGCTGTTAACTCCTATGAGTCGGCGGACAAGTATCGACAGAAAGATGGATGATTTTGCACATACGACGGTAAACTTTTGCATGGTAAGATATTTGTTGGACAGTAGAAATTATTATGTGTGGAGTTTGGACGTAATTTTATATTCAGATTGTGAGTATATATGATGTGTAAATACAGTGTGTAAACATATCTGGACGTAACTCTAAGTCCTGACTCTGTATGTAATAATTTATCATTGGACAGAATGAGAGTTTAAGGTCTTAATTTTATATGAATATTTTGCATATATAGATAAAAAAAGTGCACGGAGGAATAATTATTAGCCGGCTAACAATCAAATTAACAAAAGTTCTAAACCCCACCATACAAACTTTTCCCAACCATAGTCGGAAGAGTCCGCAAATGACTTTCTAAGCATCTTTTATAGATGAATTATAACGTAGCCCATTTTGTTCTGTTGGTTGAGAGCTTTGAATATTAACCCAAAGGTTTTGGATTCAGGTCTTACGTATATTATGTGTGTATAAATTTATCTTAATTGACCTAAATATTAAAAAAAAGATAAATTATATTTCAAATTCCAAGAAATGATAGCATCTTCGTCATTAATAGTGAAATAACTTTATATTGAGTTGCAACTTTCCAATATAAGAGAGAAGGCAATCCTTTCAATCACGAGTATGGCTCCATTGAATTCAGTATTATCCTTGAATTACACTAAAATTTATCAAAATTAAAGAAAAAATGTAAGAGTCGTGTAGCCTATTTTTTCTAAATGAAATACGACTGTCAAATCGCTGGAATGTCCAATTTGAAGAAATCGTCTGTTGATCTAATAAGAAGTTGCTGACTTGCTTGTATGAATAGACAAATAATTGAATAACCGATCAATAATTTCCTATATAAATGAAGTTGTCAACTTGAAGAATCGCTAGAGCCGACTTGATTGATCTTGTTCACCAGTGTGAGATGAATTCACAAGTTTTAGTCACCTGCTTTGGATGAATTCATTTGTTTACTTATGAATTTCTTTTGAGCTGAGAACAAATTAACCTAATTTGAACCGAGCTAGCTTGAATTGAATCTGATTTTTTGAATAATTAGTTGTACAAAATCCTCTTTAAATGAAAGTGATGATCAATTTTTTGAAAGAAAGAGTGATGCTTAGAAGAATCTCAATGTCATTAACAAAAAAGGAATGCCTGAGCCACAATCTACTTTTTATTAGTAAAAAAATGAAAATATAGGGTTGGATAGCTTTTTTACTACTTTGTTTTTCGAATAATAATCATAGTTTTGTTTAATTATTATTTTCTTATAATTTTTTAAAAATATTTATAATAGAAAGCTACTTTTTATATTCAAAATAATTAAGGCTTCATTTGGGACGACTTTCTTACTGCTTCTTAAAGTTACTTTCTAAAAAGTTGCTTTAAAAAATAATAAAAAAATCATTTCAAATGAAACTTAAATTACTTCCCCCACAATACTTCACAATCAACTTTATAAAATACTTTAGCAATCCTAAAAAGATCCATAGACTAATTATGAAATCAAATTCAACGGTCAAGACAATACAATTATTCTAAAAATAAAAAATTGGTACACTCTCACATCAAAGCCTTAGCTTTTCACATGGTTTTACCGTAATAGCAATTCACGTATGCCAATTTGGACAATATTTCTTCGGCTAACTATACATGCCTCTCTCCTATTATAGCTGGACAATAATAAACAATCACTAAGACTTCATTTCAGACGGTTTTTTATTGCTTCTTAAAATAATTTTTTAGTATAAAAATTTTTAGCTCAAAAGTTTTTTGTACCAAAAAATTATTTTAAAAAATAGTAAAAAAATTATCTCAAATGAAGTCTAAGTTAAAAATTAATGTTCATCGTAACAAACAATCAATGATAAAATCTACACGGAAGTTGTTTTTTTTTTTTTGGGAGAAAGTTGGGGCAGAGCCCATATTTTAATGAAAACCTATTACAAATCTAAGTAACCAAATCAAAAAAATAAAAAATAAAATCAAGAAGAAAGAGAAACTTGACTCATAACTTTAATTACCATAAAAAGGTAAGGAGAGAAGAGTTGGACAAAAAGAGGACTCAGAGGGATAGGTCAACTACCCAGTCATCAGAAAATCAGATGAAAATACAATGAAGGAGCAGAAGCTAAGGCAAAAAGCCGAAATAGAGATAGGCAGCCCAGGTTGCCGCAGGGCCATCCAAAGTATTAACTGTTGGCTCGAGGACCTCATCTGAAAGCACCAAGCATAGCGTGAAGCAAAAACCATTTAGCAAATTCGATGGTTTTCATATGGCCTCTACAGACAGAATGGTGAGTAGAAGGTCAAACTCATCATCGTCCAAGCAGCAAAATGCACCAAAATTTGAATAACTGTCCAAAGAAAACCCCCAATGTCCCCAGGACAAACATTAGAAGATGTGCGGGAAACGATCATTGAGCTTATCATTGCATTTTCACCATGATGTCTTGAGATTAATTGCATATTTAATGGCAGATTGAATTGAGGAAGGGCTATCCCTGATACCAGCAAAATGTTGATTATTCCTTCCCTCCACATGTGATAAATTGTACACCATATAGTAAAAAAATAAAAAAAAATCTCCATTTTTTAAACTGCTGAAATCAAAAGTTTGAAGCAGGTTCAATCTTAAGAGAAAAACGTCAAGACAAGGCAAAAGAGCAGAAGTCACTAAATAAGAAAATCACATTAAAAAAAAAGTGCTTACACGTTTCTGGTGCAGTGAGACGGAATGAACAAGATAGCTAAATATTAATGGACCTCTTGAGTAGCATATCAGCACATTTTAACTTTCAATAATAGCCATCCAAGCACAACAAGAGAACCGAAGAGAATGATTTTTATGCCAAATAAATTTATGCCATTGCATCTCCTCCAACTGAGAATAGAATTGAGTGGTAAAATTCTTAAAAGAAGGGTTGAATGAGCCTTTGCAGGCAATCGTTGGTTGCTCAATAATAGGGACAGTATGTATTGTCATGCGTGCTTGCTCAATAAATGTCTCCAGAAGCTCCCATTGATTGTTCAAAATATACCTATTAATAAGCTCATGTGGAAGACGAGAAGGAGAGAAGAATTCAGATAAAGCTTGTCTATTACACCATGGGTCCCAAAACATAGAATAGTTGTAGAGCAGAGCAACAAATAGAGAAATAGAATTCCAAATTTTGTGGCTAGTTAAGCCAGTTAGTTTCCAAGCTTTTGATGCATTAATGTGAGGTGGCTTCCAAGGGGAAGTGTATTTAGATCTAAACTACGAGCTAGTAATGGAATTAGTATTAAAAAATAGCCAAATAAATGAGCACATAGCGCCATGATATAGAGTCAAAAGATGGAATACCCAGCCCACCCTGAAGCTTAGGAAGGGCAATGGATTTCAAAGCAATTAAATGAAGCTTTTTGTCATTTAAGCTGTCATGAAATAAGAACATTGAGCATAATTTAATGATTAATTTAAGGCAGGTCATATGCAAAATGGATCCCCTAATCCAATATACACTGGTGTTTGCAATAGTGAACTTTAAAAACTGAACCTAACCTGCAAAAGAAAGAAAATTAACTTTTCAACCAGTAAGTAGAGTAGAAATTTTACTCAAAAGAGGTTGAAAGTGAGATAAATTATGACGTTTGGAAGAGATAGGGAGCCCTAAATATTTTAGGGAGGAGTCTACTTGAGAAATACCGAGAATAGCACAAATGTCAGTGATACCAATGGCATTTTTGGAGAGCATTATAGAGTTTTTATTGGGGTTGACATGAAAACTAGAAGCATCGAAAAACATACACAGAGAGCTATTCAAGTAAGATGCATTTTGAGCAGAAGCAATGCCAAAGATAAGCAGGTCATTTGCGTATATCAGATGATTTAAACAAATCTCATTGAAGTTTAAGCTAGAGAAAGGTAGAGAGGGGGATGGAGATTATAGGCAGCAGGACAAACCATCCATCACAATACAGAAAAGTAGAGAGGATAAGGGGCAACCTTGACGCAGGCCATATGAAGATTTAAAGAATCCCTCTAAAGAACCATTCCGGAAAATAGAGAAATGCACATCCGAAATGTATCCTTTAACCCATTTAATAAACAAATATGGGAAGCTTTTTTGTCTCATTCTATTGGGAAGAAAATCCCTGGAAATCGAATCGAACGCCTTCATGATGTCTAGTTTAGCATAAAACAAATTCTGAAAAGAATTAAATTCCCTCAGGACATCAGCAATAATAATAATGTTGTTAGTAGAATACTTTTTATGAATGAATCCAACTTGACTATTATGAATAATATGGGGTAAGATCGATTTAAGCCTGTTTGCAATCAGTTTGGCCACAATCTTATAAAAAACATTGCATAGTGATATAGATCTAAAATCCACAATATTGGAGGCATGAGAACACTTTGGGATTAGAGTGATAGTAGAGGCTTTCACACCTTTGGGTAAGTGACTAGTGTTGAAAAAATTCTTAACAGCATTACAAACATG
Source organism: Dendrobium chrysotoxum (assembly GCA_019925795.1). Classification (NCBI taxonomy): domain Eukaryota; kingdom Viridiplantae; phylum Streptophyta; class Magnoliopsida; order Asparagales; family Orchidaceae; genus Dendrobium; species Dendrobium chrysotoxum. The sequence continues at coordinate 19,703,779 of CM034312.1, read as the reverse complement.
CAACCTAGTGATATGCCAGGAAAGCTTATAGAACTCGAAGGTAAAGCCATCTGGAACCGGCACGGAGGTAGATTGTCAAGCAAAAACCACAACTTTAATCTCATTACTAGAAACAAGAGCCACAACTGAATTGATTAAATGCAGAGGGGCGAAAATACCCTCCGGGATGCTGAAGTTATGTGCATTAGGAGGAATAGGAGCATTAAAAAAACCTTCAAAATGATGAATAATAGTCGCAGCAATTTCAGGTTGAGCAGAGAAATGACCAAGATGAGTTGAAATTTCCTTCAAAGTGTTTTTATTTTTTCTAGTTCTGATCTTAGCGTAGAGGAATCCTAAGTCCTCCTCCCCATTGATTAACCACTTAGCGTTTGCTCTTTGGGATATCCAAGAAGACCAACAAGATTGAATCTCAACCAACTGAACATTGATCCTTTTGAGAAAAATATTTAAGGGAAAGGAAGCCTTTAATGCTTAAGATGATATTGGTCCTGCTTATTTTTTAGCTCAAGGATAGATTGAGAAAGGAAGTTGGAGGAAGTTCAAGATTTTTCCTTAAGGGTCCTTTTCAGGTTTTGTAAGCTTTGGTACAAAGATGCAAGAGGGCTGCAAGAAGCAGGCTGAGCAAAGGCATTTAGGACCTCCTCCCAAAAACATTCCATGTTGACCCAGTAGTTTTTAAACAAAAAATCTATTGGGTTTACTCTTAATAGGTTAAGCAATCATGATTAAAGGAGGGTGGTCATAGCATAAAGGAGGAACCACTTCATAATACACCGTCGGGAAGTTATATAGCAAAGCAGAGTTTACTAAAACTCTGTCAAGTTTAATGTGAATTGGTGATCTACTCTTTGATTAAACCAGGTGTAAAAAAGGCTCACAAAATCTAAGTATTGGACACCACAATCATATATAACCGAGTTAAGTTCTCCCAGCCTTCCAATAAGTAAAGGATTACCACATGAATTCTCATATTCAAACCTGCAGCAGTTGAAATCATCAATAATGACCCAAGGATGAGTGGAATCAGGCATTAAGTCCCGTAATTAATTCCAAAGCAATATTCTATCATCAATAGTGTTAGCTACATAGATGACCGAAAGGATAATAGGGGGGAGGAACCCACAGAGCGGGTACTGTGAATAATTTGAGAAGAGAGGAAGGAAGGTGTAAAAGGGAAGTGAGAAGAGTCTCATTTTAGCCGGATTCTACCAGGGGTAGAGAAACTAAAATTGTTGCAACTTAACTCATCATCAAAAATTAAATGCGAATTAGTAAACAAGGGGTTCGTTTCAGCAGGCTGCTAAATTTTTTTTTCTAAAATATAAAGAAATTTTAAATTATGGGAACTAACCAACTTAGGAGGATGGGAGGAAGGAGGATCAGGAGCAGCAAACTTGTTGTTAATGGGAACTTTGGGTGGGAGAAGGCGAGATTTTTGTGAAGATTGGTTTGAGGAAGAGGATTCTTCAGTTGGGAAATTAAGGTTAGGGATTATAGGGTCTTTATTCATTTTAGAATTGAGAGGAAGAGAAGGAATAGGGATCTCAATAGCTGGCGTATGTGAATTAGGTAGAGAGGTGGAAGGAACTTGGGAGCCCCTGTTAACAATAGGAGGGGAAGGTTTAGAAGTAGAACCTGTCTTGCAAAACCTAGGGTTCTGACTAGAACTCCTTCCTCTGGTCCTAGGAGGGGGCAGCACAGATGGATTTGGAGAAGGGTTGGTTGGGCGTAAGGAGAAAGGGTGAACCAATGAATCACAACCTTCGCAGAGCGTCGGTTTCCAGTCGTAGACAGGGGTAGTTCCAGCCTTAAATTTAAGGAGGGGGGGGGGCAAAAAATTATATGCTTTGTAGATATATTGGGGTTCCAAGGGGGCAGCGCCCCCTAACGGGGTTCGACCTGTAAGTTTTGGTTGTAAGAATATTTTTGGATTTGTCTTTGTATTTGGTTTATCGTTCCCATGATAATTATGTAAATTATATTCTTCTACGAGCGAACGGACAGGCACGGGCAAGATGGGGGAATTTTGGGGCAAAAAAAATATTTTTGAGAGTGGGCAGAATCCCAAAACATTCTATCTTATACCTTATTTTTTTTTTAGGGTGGGCATTTGCCCACCCTAAAGCAAGGGGGGATCCGCCCATGGTCGTAGAGCACTTTAAGGACAATCTCTTCCTCACCAATTTGCAAAGGAATTTCATCATGAAGTGTGGATTCTTTAGAAATTTGGACACATACCTTGGCAAAAGTTAACAGTGTCCTTTTGGCAGTGAGGGAGTCCATAGATAGAGGAATTCCAATGTAGCTGGCGATCTTCGAAATTCCAATTGGGGTCCATAAGGCTAAGGGAAAATCAATGATCTTTATCCAAAGATGAGTGGAGGCATATTCATCCCGCTTATGTTTGAACTTAAGCGACCATTTTTGGAGGATGAAAGGTTTTCCTAAGAAGAACCACGGGCCACTCGACCACACATGTCATAGTCTTCCGCAAAAGTAAACTTCAAAAGAAAAGACCTATTCGTAAGGGAAAGAAGAGAAAAATAACCTTTCAGAGTCCAAACCTTATTCATTGCAGCGAGGAGCCGCTCGTAGTAAGGGCATTGATCAATCGAGCAACCAACTAATGAATGAGACCACAGAGAAGTGCCTTTTGATAACTCTTCAACAGAGAAGGAGAGCTTATGGTTAGGACAAACAAAGGACACGGGGAAGGTTTCTGGAGAGGGATTTGGGGAGGAGAGGTTGTTCGCCCCTCAGAGAGCCTGCGAACTAGGATGTGGACCAAAGATAGAAGCGCGCGCGGGGGGGGAGGGGGAATCATGTTGATCTAGGGCCATCAGCAATGGTGGGAGAGGGAGAACCTCTCCCGTCGGGTAAGCTCAGCAGCGGCAAAACAGGATCCCTCATGGAAGTTTCGATCTCCAAGAAAGTTCGGCATTATATGATGATTAATTTTGTTGAATTTTTAAAATTTTAAGATAACTTATAGCTCATTTATTAATGAAAATTGTATTATCGTATTTTATGATATATATATATATATATATATATATATATATATATATATATATATATATATAAAAGATTGATTTTGGAATACTATAAAACATAAATTATTTATCAAAAACAAATTTATGAATGATAACACGAGGCCAAAGCAACTGGTAGTGGGTGGGTGGGACAAGGACGTTCAATAGTGGCAATAATGATCAGTCGCGATTAACAAATGATTATTACTTGCGCAGGAATAGTACTACCAATTTATTAGAGGGCAAACAGTCAAATAGATGCTGTCGGACATTCAATCCCATCAGCTATCAAAATGAATAAAATAAAATCAAAATATACAGATACCTTTTTAAAAAATTTAATTTAAATTAAGAAAAATATAAAATTAATTTTGTATTATATTTTTTCATAGGAGCTATTTAATTGCCTGAAAATAGAATATAAAGTATTTTAAATATAGAAGTTTTGAAATATTGATATTTGATTTCAAGCAAAATAAATGTAGTGTAAAAATTTGGTGCTTTTTTTTTTTTTTTGTGGGAACGGGGAGTATCGGCCCGCTGCCACCTCAGCTTGTGAGGCGCTTGGCGATGTCCACTAATCTCCTCGGTCGACCTAGCGGTGGCACCCACATCAGAAACCCCCGGGCCAACACTTTATTGGTCCCCACTTAAGGGGCACGACCGTAGTGGGGTGGATTCGAACCCGGGATGGGGGGTTCCCAATCGTGCTCTCCCAGCAACCACCCTAAGCCTCGGTGGGTAATTTGGTGCATTTTTAATACATCAATTTCAAATTTGGTGTATTTGAAATTCCTCTGATTTGCATGAGTTCTAAATAAATTGAAAATTCATTGTAATTGCCACCACCGGCCACTACGAACCACCACTGCCATCTCTCGCCACCACCGTCACCCGCCGCTAGCCACCATCGCCTGCAACCATTACCACTGCTGGCCACCTACTATCACCGGCCACCTGCCATTGCCACCCACCCACCACCTCCGACCACCCACCGACAGCCACCACTGTAGCCAGCCAGCCACAAAGCCGCCAATGGCGGCCACCAACCACTATCTTTTTATACTTAATATTGCATTCGTTTTACTTCAAATTAAGTAAAAAAAATCTCATGCATTTTTTTTATAATCACCAAATCAAAATATTCCTTTTATACTATATTTTTTATAATGTATTTCTTTTTCAGGCAATCAAATAGGCCCATAATAAATTTAGGAATCTAATATCTAATTAATTAGGATATTCTGACAAGTTTTTATAACTAACTTTATAGGATGAAAAGATGGAGGTCAAATAGGCCTAATAATCACAGAACCTTCAGCCTCTTTGTGGTCAACTATAGTGAACTTTGTGAAGGGCGTGTAAAAGAGTCCATTTGAGCTCTGGTTATTTATAGTTTGAATTTGAATTTGACTTTGATTAATTAATTAAATTTGAGTTTAATTCTAAAGGTTTAAGTCATCTTACAAGATAACTCATTTATTATCAAAGAGAAAAATAATTATAATTGAAGTAATTATTATAATAAAATAATAAAAAATAAAGATAGAAGAAAAATAATAAAAATCAATTAATATAAGAAAGTCAGACATAGTTTCTAAATATTTTTAACAACTTCATATTTAAACTCTAGAATACTAATATGTCTTAAATATTTTTTATATTAATATTTTTTAAACAAGCTGACTTACAAACTAATTAGTCTAATGGAGGCTAAGTCAACTTTGACTCACCAACTCATCGAGTACAGCTTACGAGCCATTTATCTAGCTAAACTTAAGCATACTCACAAATCTGCTAAACTTACTTAACCCTTAATTTTATTAATGCCATAAGTGAAAAATCGGAATATCCATACTAATTTTTGAATTAAAAAAAATTTCAAACTATTAAATAAGGCTTTGAAAATAAGATCGGACTGACCGGTTCAACCAGTTGAATCATGAACCAATCGCCTGGTCAGTTTTGGTTTATTCAATAACTAATTTCACAAAGAATCGGAAACGAACAGTTATAATAGCCAATTCGATCGCCTAATTGGAAAATCGGTACCAACGTCTCTAGCCACCATAGCAACTCCTCTCCAACATCGCACTAATGTGAGTAGACTCCTTGTATTCACTACTCACGGATCGAACTTTGCAATGTAAGTTTTCTTCTCGGAGAAGTTAAAATCTCTTGTTTTATTAAGTTGGGCTTGTGATTCTGAGTTTGAAAAATACTTTTTGCAATGTCATTACATCAAATTTTGATTTTGAGTTTCAAAAAATTTTTTTGTGAAAGCCTAATTTTTTTATACAGATTTGAAAAATGCAGAAGTTTATATGGTACATAAATTCAAATACAAGTTATGAATACAAAGAGGTTAGTTGCTCAAAACATAAATTGTTTAAATTTATTGAATTTATTTATTATGTTTCTTTTATGCTTCATATTATATGATTATGTTTATTTTTTTTATTATTTATTTACAAATGATTGTGCCATTATTATAATATTTGATGTAATGACATTGCAAAACATCAAGCCTTTATCCCACAATGTGGGGACAGTTACATGAATCATTTTTCTCCATTGTGTCATGTTAAAGAGTTAAATTTTAATTTAAATCTAATAAAGAAATATCATTTCTAATATTTTCTAACAAAGTCTTTTTAGATCTACACTTTTTAGGTCTGCAATGTTAAGAAAAGGTTGAAGTAGCTCAAGTGAAAGATAAGATTAAAGAGAGTCGCCTTAGATGGTTTGTTCACATAAAACAACTTTTCTACTTTCCTAATCGGGACATCTAAGACGACTCTCTCTAATCTTATCTTTCACTTGAGCTACTTCAACCTAGTCACGTATATGCTCATTTTATATTCTGTCTCTAAGAGTAAAGTCACTCATCCACCTGAGCATCCTCATCTCTACAACACTTAACTTAATATTATGCTTCTCTTTTAATGGCCAACATTCTGCACCATAAAGCAATACAAGTCTAACCACCATCTTATAGAATTTTCCCTTAAGTTTGAGGGGGACTTTTCTATCACACAACAAGCTCGATGCATTTTTCTGCTTCAGCCATCCAACTTGAATTCTACTAATAATATTCACATCTATTTCACCATCACTCTGAAAAATATACCCAATATACCAAAAATGTGTACTCTTATTAATGACTTGATCACCCAAAGTCGCAATCCCCCAACTAGATTTATTATTACTAAAATTATACTCAAATTGCTAGCTAAAATTACACTCTATTATTACTAAAATTACAGTCCACATCACTAGCCGACAACAATCCCTTCGACCTCTATCGCCTGTTGACTATGGTCCCTCCAACCATCGTCGTCCGCTGACTACGGTCCCTACAACCACCATCTCCCGCCAACTATGGTCCCTCTGATCTCCATTGCCCAAATATAATCCTGCCAATCAAATGAATAGGCCAACATTTTCTTGAGAATGACTCCCTTATCATTAGATTCTTCAAATCCCAATTATGTAATGTGCTATATATGATACAATGAGCCAATATCATCCCCTCGAGGAAGGGCACCATTTGTAATTGACTACAAACACTAGTGAAATCATTTTAACTGGGCCAGGCTCCGTGGGTTTTCCCCTTTTCATGATTTTTAACGTAAAAATTTTGGTGTCTCTTATGACTCTCGCACTCCTCTTTCTTTATATGTATGTGTGCTAGATCTTTGTTCAAAACTAAACATTAAACTCTTTCTGCCTACTGTCGCGAATGTTCTAGTCCACAACAATATCTTTTCTAATTATTTGAATTTTTATATCTAAACTAATTTTTATAACAAATTTTCTTATTTTTATCTTTACTTGCACATTTTAACTCTACCACCAACTATTTTTACTATTATGAGCTTTTTTCTTTGATACTCCAAGAACACCTTTTACAACATTCTTAATATCACTAGCTATTTTTTTTTACATAACATTAGCTTCTTTATGCACAAGCAAAATTTTAAGATCTAGTATCTTCCTTTCAAAAATATTTTTGTTAATATTCTTTAAAAGCCCTCATCTAATACTAGAATAATATTTTACTTTATTTTTTATTTTATGCTCCTTCATCTTAAAGTCCAAAAGTAATAAGCGATATTGGGTACATAAATTTTCACTCGGAATAACTTTACAATCTTTACAATCTAAACAATCACAAAGAAGAAATTGAAATTCATCATACGAACACATCAACATAAATAAACTGAATTAAATTTAATAATAAGGCATTTCAATAAAATTGATTTACCATTTATTGGCTAAATGCAATCAAAACCCAAATATTTTACATCTTAAAAAAAAAAAAAAGAAGCATCACATTGATCTTCTGTAAGCAGTTAATATCACATGTGGCAATGCCCAGCTCGAGCTAACCGGCTAAGTTCGGAGTGTTCGAACTTGAGAGTGTTAATGTTGCAATTTTCATATAAATAGGCGTGTTTTTATCGTTCAATTATAAATGTGATGTGAATAAACTTTAAATTTTAAAATAATAATAATAATTAATAAAATTTTAAAATTATTAAGAGGCTATTTGTTTTGTTGAAAAGAAAAACTAGAGTCAATTAGACTACAGTATAAAACTAATATAGTGTGTTTCAAAATTAAGGTGATTATATATATCTTTTAGTTTGATTGGAAGTAATGTGAATATAGCGTAAAGCCTCATAATAGTGGTAATCGGTGGCCAATCACAGTAGCGGGCAGCGGCTGCATTTCGAAGCTATGGCGATGGACAGTGGTTGGCAATGGCGACGATTAGGGGTTGATAGTGACAGTGGCAATCGACGTCGGGTGGCATCTAGCTGATAGTGGAGGCAATGAGTAGCTCACGATTGCAAGCTGTAGGTGGTGGGTGACAGATAGCACTGAGAGTGAAGTCAACTTACAATACATTTAAATTTGATAAAAAAATTTACAGATTTTGAATATATAATAGAGCTATAATTTAAATTAAAATTCATCAAATTTTTGTTCAACATTTTTTCCCCAACATCCCTATGTTCTAAACTAATTTTCATCAAGTTAGCAGGTTACCACCCAGCTAAAAAAAAGGAAATGGCTTTGTCTTGTGCGGCAGGACGGCTGCAAGATCCGAACCTTATGTGCCACAAATGCCACTCATTGCATTGCAAGGGTACTTTTTTTTTTTTTTTTTTGACATTTAGGTCCATTAAGGTTTAAGGATTACATGAAAAATGTATTTTTATTGAAAAAATAATGTGTCTTTCATTACAATATCATTTATGAAAAAAATAACTAATAAATTTATATGTTTGTATATGCCACAATTAAATTATTCAGAGTTTAATGAAATAAAAAAATATGATTATAGTGTGAAAACATATGGCATTAAAAATTTCCCTTATTTTAAAATGTGAAAAAATAAATTATTATAGTGTTGATATGCTTTAAATTTATTAATATATTATGGTTCATTGATTTATGTATGTCTGCATACTCCTGTGTGTGTAACTCGTATATAACTAAACATATTTATATCCAAAGAGCACAATTATGAGGGACACTTGCTCAAAATATGCACGCTAGTGCATGTCTCGCCCTGAGATATATTTACTTGTATCAATCTATGAACAAGTAGGTATTTTTTTTATCAGAGCTTGCAACTTAAGAGTTTGCCTATGGAGGATCAAATCAAGGATGCACTCATTCTCAACAAGGTCATCTAAAAGATTTCCTTGACAAGTATTCGCCTTTAGGGGCACTCACCCCTAGAAGATTCACTCGTCTCAATTTATCCCCAATTGAAGCCATTGGGCTCTTGTGGATGTTCCCGTCCAAGCTAAAAGAAGTACACTGTGGAACCTGTGATCATGACTCCATCAACTATGTTTATCCTTGACTCATAGTCACATTTGTTCAGGAGACTCATCCCGAGGGACTCGCCTTCACAATTTTGTCTTAGAAATCATTCCTAAGGGCATGCCCAAGATACTCACCGAGGGCTTCTCCCAACCATATTAGAGGCAATGGGTCACTTGTACACCTTCCAACTTATCCCACATGTCTATCTTCGTATGTACCAATCATACATTATTATTATTATTTTTTTGATATAGCATTTCCTATTGTCCTATTAACCTTATAAATAAGGCGTTAAGAGGCATAGTTGACATCTTTCAAGAAATGAAAATATATGTTAATGCATATATAACTTGCACGGACATAAAAATTTTCTTGCAGAATTCTACGTTGGACTTGCACACTTTAAAAAATTATTAAATTAGGACTTTATTTGAGTTTTGTTATCCAACTCTTATTCATTTTAACTGAGAAAATAAAGTTTCAACTAACAACTAAAAAAAAAGATTTGCTTAAATAACTTAACATTTAATTGGTATATATAATATAAAGAATGCGATTATAAGATTACATATCGATCATAATGTAGAAAAATAGCCAAATAATGATTAATTATTAGTGTATTTAACACAAGGTAGTGCACCAAAAGAGGTTTATAGCAAGTTGATCTAACTTTATCATTCTCCTATGCTTATCAGGTCCAATCACATCAAATTAAGGTGAGTTAAGTTCAATTAATAAATTTGTATTAGAGCACAAATCATGTCTTCAATTTTTTTCTTAGAGGAAATGACAATAGTGTTAAAGTCTCCTGGGTTGGACGATTGAATTATGATCCAACATAATATCTACAAATCTAACGTCCGCCAACAAAATTTTATGTAGGATTATTTTTTTTTTTAAAAATCCTAACAAAGATTAGAGTTTTTTCATTCATTCGTGATTAATTGATATGCTATGTGCTAATTCTAATTTTATCAGCTAATTGCATTGTAAAACCTACTAATTTTTGATATAGTTGCACCAGTTTGACCTTATCTGAAAAAGGTGATTTGTTAAATTCTGCATTTGAATCATTCTGCATGTATATGAGAATATTTTGTATGCATATGAGCATCTAAATCTAATCTGAAGTGGGTCTCGAGGGTTTGTCTGCATGTTTCATTAATCTAATTTTTTTTTCTAGGCACTGTGCACTGGGATAGGCGGTGTCGAGACTATGAACTCTTTGTATTTTTGTCAATTTAATTAAGAGCTGCAGCACAGGGCCTTTCCACAGGGAGCACTGCAGCATGCAAGGTCGGGCGTTGCATAGCCAATCCCAAATTTAGTAATAAAATATCATTTTTCATCAAATGAATTCATTTCTTTCCCCCAAAGCAGCGAGCTAGAGAGAGAGAGAGAAAGGAGAATTTTAGAGATAGAAAGCTTGGATTTGGGTTACTTTGGGTCATTTTTGTTGTAGGCTCAGTTTTGAAAGTTATCTAATTCGAGGTAGGTTACGTTTTGACTATCTCAGTAATAATTCGACGATTTTCTGAGTTTCTTGATTTAAAATATAAATTTCTCGTGTTCAATCGAAATAATTTTGAATTGAGGAAATTTTCATCACATAACTTCTGGTATGTTGTAGATAATGTAATTCTAAATATTTAGGTGTTTTTCTATAAATTTTCTGTCAGATATTTTAGAAAAGCCACTTTTCTGAAATATTCAGGTATTGAAAAATAGTACTATAGAACAACTAAAAACTCGAAATGTAATTATGCACACTCTTTAGTAATTTGATGGAATTTTGAATCACTGAATTTTAGCTACGTTGTTATAGATCTGACTGCTAAAATGCTAACCGTATGGTAAAATTTCTAAAATTCTGTTAATAGTTAAATTTATATTTAACTGCTTAACCATACTGTTATATGACATAATTGATATATTTGTACATCTCTGTATGACATTATGTCCATATCTAAGGAGTTCGGAGGATATTCGGTTTGGATTTCTATTACATATCAGCAATATTTTTGAATGTGTTAAAAGTATTGGGAGGCCTAAGAGCCTAGAATTTAGAATGGGAGGCTTCTGAATGGAATGCATAAGGGCTGGAGTTCTACTACTTTTTGTTATGCACTGTGTGTTTAATTACATACTACGTTCTAATATGCATAATCAACTTAGTTATCTGCAAAATCTTGTATTGCTCTAACAACACTTTAATGTATGTCTGTTATTAAAAAATTATAATAACTGCTTTATTTTAGTTATTTGTTTTACAATTATTAAGACATGATTTGAGGTAATGTAATCTGTTATACGACGACAATGACGACAACAACTTTAGGTCTTATGATATCATTGAATGCAACTTAAGAAGAGGTTAGTTGGGTCAATGGTGGGGTTAGTGATGGCCGCAAGGCCGCTTGCCGTAATAATAATTAAAAAAAATGAAATTATTTGTATTCTTATTTCAAAAAATAATTTTTATTTCGCATAATTAACATAATAAACATACAAAAGCAACAATACTTTGTCAAGAGTAGCCTTGATTAAAGGTCAAGCATTGCATACATTATAAAATGCATAGTGTTGAATAATAAGTCATTAACTATAAACTTTTTAAGTGCAACTAAGGTTTTATTTATTCTTCTAAATTAAACTATAAGCATGACAACATTAAAAAATTGAAGGGAGAGGAATAGGAGAGAATCAATATCAATGAAGAAGAAAAACCTAAGCCTTAAAGTACGAATGTAATGCTTGAATTCGAAGTATACTTATCGAAAATATATTTGAGAATCCTGATGAGTCAGATTCGAGAAAGTCGTAGCATATTGATTGAAAATATATTTGAGAATTCTATCAGATCATATTCGAGCGAATATGTAGCTTGAACTTGCAGCAAATTGATTGAAAATATATTTGAGAAGCCGAATGTGTTACATTCGAGCGGATATAATGCTTGAACTCATAGTACATTGATTGAAAATATATTTGAGAATCCTGATGAATCGAATACGAGCCACTTATCAAAATAATAATAATAATAATAATAATAATAATATTACTAATTAAGGAGAAGGTGCATCTTATATGCCTATATCTTGGAGAAAATTAATATATAATAATAATATATTAAAGGGATTTATATTAATTTATCACCGCCAGCTCTTTCTAATTGTCGTTTAGGGCATCGTATGCCGAGACACTTTCCACAACGTTACGTTTTTCCTACCTACTTAATAATTAATTATGATAATTTTTTTTATATTTCAGATATAGAGCGAGATATAGAGCGAGAAAGAACATTGACTCTTTAATTAATTTGACATTTAAATATTAAAAATGGTTCCAAGTTAATTAATATGTATTTAAGATTTATTTTTTTAATTGAATATATAAATATATTAAAATGAGTATAAATGATAGAAATGTTATTTAAGGAAATGATTAGTGAATTTTATTTTTATTTATATTAATAGCATGCAATATAAATAAGGAATTAATTTATTATTATTATTATTATTTTGATAGAATTGTCATTGAAAAGCTAAGCTAAGACTTCCTTTGAGATATCTTTTTTAATACTTTCTATTTTTAGTGCACAAATTTTTTAAATTATAAATTTTTTACTAAAAAGTTATTTTTTGAAAAGCAAAAAAGAAAACTGTTCCAAATTAAGGTTTAGGCTTCATTTGGGACGGTTTCTTTCTACTTCTTAAAGCAACTTTCTAGTACAAAAATTAAAATTTTTGTACTGAAAAACTGCTTTAAGAAGCAGAAAGAAAGTTGTCACAAACGAAGCCTTAGTTGGGGCAGCTTTTTTATTGCTTTCTAAATCAATTTTTTAGTACAAATATTTTTTTTTTTTAAATTTATACTAAAAAACTACTTTAAGAAACAGTAAAAAAGCCGTCCCAAATGAAGTCTAAGCCTTAAGTTAAAGCTGTATAAAGCTATGCAATCTAATTTTTTATGAATGGGATATGGCCGCATAATTATATTATGTGATTGATTTTTTTTAGGGTGGTAAATGAATTAAATATTTATTCATTAACATTATCTCATTTATAGTATTTTATTTAAAAATAGAATAAATTTGAACTAAAATTTTAAAATTAGATGTATAAGTGAATTAATTTGAATATTGACTTGCTTGTTTTTTTTTATGATTATGATCATATTATTTGTGTTTAGCAATAGCTCATTAACAGTAAATTGATTTATTAATAATTTAAATATATTTAATATCTTATTTTATATTATTATATCAATTTTTTAATATCTTACACATTTCAAAAAAATATTCTATTGCTAGAAGCATAATTAGTATGATGGAAATATCGAGTAGAATATAAGATTGACAAATTAAATTTTTATTTATTTTTTAATTAATATTTGGTAATAAAGATATTAAATAAATTCTTAGATTGATAGATTAAAATTATATTTTTTTATTAGTTGATTTATATTTCTATAATTAATTTTGTTTTTGCTATATAAAATTTACTTTGAAAAGTCGTCATCTCCGGCAGGAAATCATGAAATTCTATGAAATTGTGCTCATGTAATTGAGTGTACCGGAAGCTAATGGAGCAAATACTCTTTTTAAGCAATCAAATTAGGGTTTTAGTTTCGTTTGGGACAACTTTTTTATTGCTTTATAAAACAGCTTTTTAGTACAAAAATTTTAAGTTTAGAAAATTTTTGTACTAAAAAACTGTTTTAAGAAGCAGTAAAAAAGCTGCTCCAAATGAAGCCTTCATCTGATTTTCTTTCCTTACCTCATAAGCAAGACGGCGAGCTATGCAATTAAAAAAATTTATATAAGAATATTTTGATTCAAATTATGTCGGTATGAGCTTAAATACTTTTGAATTTACATTGAGATTAATACTTAAATATGATATTACGACATGCACTAATCTCAATGCAAATTTAAAGGCATTCAAGTCCATCCCATCAAAAATTGTATTAAGATATCCTTTCACAATTTTTTTTCATATGCAATATGGAGATCCTAAATATTTGAACTTAAACCAAGGTTCTGAAAATCGGACCGGACAATGAACCGGAAGAAGGAGAGGTTCAAATCGGTCGAACCGGGGTCGAACCGGATGACGTAATAAATAATAATATTATTAAAAATTATAAAATGAACAAAAAATTTTCCTCTAATAACTTCACTCTAAATTCCATTTTCATATTAAACTAATCAAATAACATAAATATTGCATCAACTAAATTTATAAAACATAAAAAATTAACACAATATAAATGTGGCATCAAATAAGTCAATAAAACATAAACAAATATTTCATAAATAAGTAAATAACTCACCAAACTAAAAATTTTTAAAAATACATACCTTTTGTCGAGCTCTATTGTGTGTTGAGGAATGCAAATCATCTTCAGTTCTTTTTCTATAAACTGTATAAAAGAAAATTTTGATATCTTATAGTTTCTATCTCCAATTAGTGAAGCTAAAATTTGAAATTTCTGAAAATAAGCACATAATATGAAGTAAATAAGCAAAATATTATAGTAAAATTGTGACATTTTACAGTAACTGATAAAAAAAAAGAGAACACATTCATAATACATATATAGAGTTGCTAATATTTCTCTTTCTTAGTTCAATAATTTTAATAATTCCACAAAAGGAAAATCAAATATATGATATATCCTAATTTTCTTCATGAAAGATATCCTCATGAGTTGAGTTTCTATGTTCCGCTTCATCAAAATCTGCAGCCACAAAAGCACCTAAATCATTGAAGCCAATTATGTCATCTCCATCACCTTCATTCTCTAGTTCACCTTCACCAACAAATTAAAAAATATTAAATAAGATTGTACTTTTCTTATTTATTTAAATGATATGTTCATATTTCACTAGCTTACCAGGTGTAGGCTGAGTGGATGTTATATTTTCTTCTTCAACAACAGGTATTGTAGCATCTTCATATATCTCGGTTTCCAACTCCTCTAAGTGAAGATCTGCAGGTGATTCCTCATCAAGCACCCAAAAATCTACCATTTCAACACAAGTATAGTCCAAAGGATCATAACTTCTTTTTTTTAGTTGAAACCTAAGAATGAAACAATAATCTATTAATTTTAGTGACATTTGTACATATATACAATATGATATATTGACACACATATTATGTTATAAACTTATAATAAAATTATACCTATTTTTTAAATTTAGATTATACCGAACATAAACGAGGTCGTTTAATCGTTGATGCTCCAAATGATTGCGTCTTTTTGAGTGAATTTGTTCAAAAATACTCCAATTTCTTTCGCAACCTGATGATGATGACGTTTGGCTTAGAGTCCTTATAGCTACTTTCTGCAAGTTGGGAGCACTTGATCCAAACATCTTCCACCACTCATCTACATAATGTGATATTAGATAACTTATTAAATAAGCATATATATGTTAAAAAAAGGTATAAGCATTGACAATGAAAAGATAAGTACCAGGTTGCATTTTTTTTGCCATCGTTAGAGAAATTGATTTTCCAAAACTTTCTAAGCAATCTCGGAATAATCTGACCTCATTCATTGCAAGTGTGGGCTTATGACAAATATCCTTATTTCCAAGTAGTTCAACAAGGCCCTGCATAACTTCTGGCTTGTGACAATAATTCTCCTTGTCATACTGAAATTGAGGATTCAGAAAGTATGCTGCTGCATGGATGCCCTGTCTCAATTGAGTATCCCATCTTCTTTTAACTATACTAGTGAATGGCTTGTATAATCTTTTAACATTTCTAAACATAGCTTTGATTGCCTTCCGTGCCCTATACATTCCATCATATAGATATCCAAGAGAAGGTTTCTCATCTGAGTCAACAATGCGCAACAACCTGATCAAAGGACCTGCCAGCTTCGAAACTATTAAACAATCATTCCAAAACTTCAAATCTAAAATTATTGCAGCTGCTTCTTTCCCCTTACAAGTCTTTGATATCTTTGAATCTGCATAGAACTTGCTAGTAATTAATGCTTGTAGATCATGCTTATGCTCACAAACACTCTTCAAGGTTATGAAAGTTGTTGCAAACCGTGTGGCTCCTGGACGTACAATCTCCTTCCAACCTGACCTTTTTCGAAGCCATGCAAGTACATAAATATGATTATAAGTGAAAATTGTCACCTTGGATGCTTTCCTAGCCAAGTCCTCTATGAGAGGCATGCTGCCCAAGTCTTTTAAAATCAAATTCAAACAATGTGCAGCACAAGGTGACCAATAGATATTATTGAATCTTTCATGTAAGAGCTCTCCTGCTTTCTTGTAATTGGCAGCATTATCAGTGACAAATTGAACAACATATTCTGGCCCTACCCACTCAACAACCTCAGTAAATAAGGCGCACAAGGTTGTAGCATCTTTAATGATATCTGACGCATCCACTGATTTCAAAAAAGACACACCACGTGGACAATAAATCATGAAATTTATTAGTGTTCTACTCCTACCATCAGTCCATCCATCTGTCATAAGAGTGCAACTTGTATCCTTTCAAGTATTTCTATAAGTCTCAATTAGTAACCTACACTCCTCTTTGCAATCCTTAAGTAAGTTAACTCTCATATTGTGGTAAGATGGGAGCTTGTAACCAGGACCTATGGCAGTTATAGCATCCACAGCTTTCTGTGCATATGGTGAACTTACGGCATTGAAAGGGATGCAACAATCAAAAAACCATTTTGCAACAGCTATGTTTGCACGGTGGACTACTTCTTTACATGCCAAGATACTTTTAATTGAAGGTTGTGATCCTGGTTTGGTTCTTGGAGCAAAGAAAGTGTCAATCTCAGCAAGCTTTCTTTTCCCTTTAGCAAGTTCTGTTAAATGTGCTTCAGAGGACTATGATTTAGGTAGAGAAGATGAATCTCTTCCTTCCTCTATTTCATCATCAATAGGAAATGGTATACTATCCAACTCCTCCTGTGTTTGTTGTTTTCTTTTTGAAATCTCCTTCAAATTCTCCTGCATTTGATATCGAACATCATGGGGGACCTTCTTGCAGGCAGCTATATTCCCCTTAACTCCTGCTAGATGTTGTTTCATTCTATTTATTCCTCCTCCCTTGTATGCAATACTACAATGCAGATATTTGTATTGCCTCTTGCCATCAGCTCCTTTTATCTCAATGAAATGATTCCACGCAATATCTACTTTCTCACGTACACTACAACTAAAAACTGCACTCTGACTTCCAGGTGCTTCCATTTTCAACTAAAGTAAAAAAAAATTCAATGAATAACATAATGAATTAAAGACTAAGAAATGGAATGTATCGGTAAGCCAACTATGGTCCATAAAATTTAAAGAGCTAAAGACTAAGAATGGAATGTTCTTGTCCACAAATTGTTGAATTATTATATATAAAAAACTATACTCTACAAGAAGGAATATATGACATCTCTTCTTTTGAGTTTTCCTATTGCTTGGGGTAAAGTGTAGTTGCTACAGGTTACCTATCAAATCAGGCACTTGAAATCTCAAAACACAAAAGCATACAAAAAGAAGAATGGCTCCATTGAAAAAATATTTTGTTAAAGCATCTCACACAAGCAACAAAATTTTATTTTGTTAAAGCAACAGAATGCCAACTCTTGTGGGATAAATAGATGTTCAAAAATAGGTGAAACCTATGCAAATATAGAGAATTAAAAAAACAAGACAAATAAGGTCATCGCACAAAAGCAACAGAATTTTATACAAGTTTACTTAATTGATAACTACATGTTATTACTATTGCAGATTTCACTACTGATTTTCAAGAATTACAATTCTAATTTCTAAGATAATATAATTTATTATAAAAAAACTATAAAATTATTAAAAACTATAAAATGAATGAGACATTTTCCTACAATAACTTCATTCTACATTCCATTTATATGACTTATGATAAGATTATACCTATTTTTTAAATTTAGATTATATGATATATGTTAAAAAAAGGTATAAGTATTGACATTAAAAAGATATTTGATATTTCAACATTTTAAGAAATTATATTTATGTATAAATAAAAAAATAATTTACAAAATGTTTAAAACTACTGACAAGGCAAATAAACTTCATTTGGAGACCAATGGCTCAGTTTTTATGAATTTTCTATATTACAATTAAGCTTTACAGTACTTAATATGATTTGATTAAGCTTCAGATTTATTTAGATTTATAGAATCGTCTAACTGGGCTTACATTCTCTACTGAAAGCTGTGGCCATTCACCGATTTGGCGATTTGAGCTATCAGGAAAATCGAAAACAGAACACAACTGGGATTCCAATTCCAAATACCGATAACAAGATTGCTTTGCTAAGATAATAAGACTTTAAAGAAAAATAGAGAACAATTTTCCACTATGATCTCTCAGTCAGCTAAAACCATAATTAAAAATCTAAAATCGTGATGTCTGCACAGTATTTCTCTACCATTACAGCAAGGAAGAGGTAAAAATAAAGGATAAACAAAGTAGAATAACTAAGCCATATCGATACGATTCGGAGAAGAAATGCAAGTATAAATGTGTAAAAAATTACTCAAAAATATAAACTTCAAGAACCTGCGTCGGGATATAGCAATGTCTGAGCTCGCCGGTTGGGTAGGCGGCCAAACGTAACTTCTTCCCCAACTTAAGGAGTATGCCGACGGAGGAGACGAACTGGAGGAGTCGTCGTATAAACCAAATAGCAATGGAAAGAAGTATCAAAATAGTAAAATACAAAGTTAAATCTCACGGTAAGGAGTACGCCGGTGGCTGGTCGAGGTCGGAGGAGTGTGCCGACGGCTGAGATGGTCGAAGATGGTCGCAGGAGTCGTTCGGGTGGATGGAGGAGTCGATCTCGTATACCTTGCTTGGAGTCGTTGAAATACCGTCCACCGAATGAGTATTAGGGCAGTAGCAATAGTCTATACATAAATTTTTCTCTCGCTCGTTGGATCGTGGATGGACGGCTGAGATTCACAAAATTTAGAACCGGCCGGTTCTTTTAAAACCCTCCAGTTCGACGGCTACCCGGTTCAACCGGGTTTTGGAGCGGTTTTCATCCGGTTCTAAAGCCACCCGGTTCCGAATGCAAACCGAACCGCCCGCCGGACTGGTTCACGGTTGAACCGGTCGAACCGGCCGGTCCGGTCCGGTTTTGAAAACCTTGACTTAAACATTTATCAACAAACAACATCTAAATTTGCATAAAGAATACCACAATGGGTTTAACCTATCATAAATAATTTTGTAAGATAAAACTTCCTCTCATATTTGATTAATTAAAAATAGAGCATCTGAGGAATTATATAAAAGAAAAAAAATTATAATATCCAAATAAAAAAATAAGCAGGATGTGCCACAAAATCTTTAGATTTCTTTTTATAAGTTAACTCTTTGCATCTTGTAGTGGGCTAGAGTATTCACGGCAGTTAAGTAAAAGGGTTTTATGTCTTAGCGTTGCACGAGTGTCTAGCTCACAAACAGAGAAATTGAAAAAATCAAGATTTGTGTGTAAAAAATCCTGAAAAAAAAACCCACGGGGCCACGCCCAGTTGAAATGATATAACTAGTATTTGAATACATTACAAAGATCATCTTTGAACTTGAGGAATGTTAGAGTACAATAGTCCAAGAAGTGGGTTGAACTTCGTGTGAATGATGACGATCGGGCAGAAGTCTGACGATGGAAGAGCGGAAGTCTGACGGTTGTCGGGCAGAAGTCCGATGACAGTTGGTGGCTTGGCAGAAGTCCGACGACGGTTGATGACCCGACGGTGGTCGAGGAGGAGGAGTCTGGTGGCAAGAGAGCTCTCAGATTTCTCTTCCTCTCTTCTTTTCTTTCTCTTGCTTGCTCCCCCCTTTAGTGAAGAATGAGGAGTCTATTTATAGTTTTCTGGAAGTGACATGATTAGTAAATAAGGAGAAAATCAGTGGCACATTCGGAGTGTTTCGAATGGACGACCGATATTGACTCCTTTGATCATGAACTGTCTATTAAGTATTTAACTATCTTAATGATGTCAGAATTCTACGATCTTGGGCTCCTTGGATTTGTCTCATCGAGTCGTTCGATTCAACTATAAGCATGTCACATTTGGATAATATTTGTTCATCCAATTTATGCTTTGAACATTCTAAATGTGTTTGGGGCCCTCAATTTGGATCCATTTGGGCTCGGATAGGATCGAATTTGGCACTGTTGGTTTCGTATTTTCGAGACGTTCAGTTCGATTATAAGTTCGCTGAAATTGGAGCTCAGATAACATCAGAATTAATTTCGAAAATTTCCAATTTGAATTTGTCTTGACTCTTGAGATTCATGCTCGAACTGTTAGAATAATTAAATATAATTGATATATCGCCAAAAAATTATCTTGATCGGGCACGAATCTCGAGGAAAAACTCAAGTTGGAAACTTCAAAAATTAATTCGGAGACTATTTAAACTCCGATTTTAGCAAGCTTATAGTCGAACTGAGCGTCTCGGAAATACGAACCCAACGACACCAAATTCGACTTAATCCGAGCCCAAATGAATCCAAATCGAGTAACCGAAGCGCTGTTGGAAGCATCGAACAGCAATTTGAGTTACCAAACGGTCTCCGATTTTGACGAGCTTATAGTTGAATCGAGCGTCTCGACGAGACGAATCCAACGAGCTCAAGATCGTAGAGTTCTGATATCATTAAGATCTTCAAATGCTTGATAAACGGTTTACGATCAAGGGATTCAATATCGGCCGTTCATCCGGATCACTCCTTTTTTGCCCTTGATCCCTCATCTATTTACGGGCTATGCCACTCCAGAAAAACTATAAATAGCCCCTCATTTCTCTTAAGAGGGGACCCAAGCCAAGAAGAGAAGAAGAGAAGAAGAAGAGAAGAGAAGTCTAGGAGGGAATAGCTCCTCCTCGACCACCGCCGGAACTTCGCCGGAATTCCGCCGGAACACCACCGGAGCACCACCAGGCGCCCGAGGGACGCTGGAGCTCTGCCCGACACGGGAGAAACGTCGGAATTCTACCCGACGCCCGAGTGACGCCGGACTTCTCTCCAAGTGACGATGGAATTCCGCTCGACACCCCAAGTGACGTCGGAACTCTGCTTGTCCTTGTAACTGATACTCATTGTAATCTGATCGTCCTGAATTTAAAGGATGAATCAGCCTTGTGTATTTCAAACAACACTAGTGGAACTTTTTCAACTGGGCGTAGCCCCGTGGTTTTTCCCTTTTTCAGGGCTTTCCTCGTAAAAATTCTGGTGTTATTTCATTCTTCTGTTTGTGTGCTGGATATACGTACAACGCTGAGACGGAAATTTAAACTCTATCACCACGTATATTTGAGTACGCAACAGTTTGGCGCCGTCTGTGGGAAAACTATCCCACACTCCTAAATATTATTTTCATGGCCAATAGGCGTAGCAGTCGCCTCATAGGAGCCTCCCGCTCCCACTCTCATCAATCCAGAAACCAGTCTATAAATCATGGACATCAAGTTTCTGCCTCCTTTTTGCATGCGGGGCAACACATTGCTGGAGAAGGAACCTCAGGGCCTTCTTTGGAGGAGCGAATCCGAAAAATGGAAGAATCTCAGAACGAGATCCTACAACTCCTGCGAGAGACTCAACAACCGGCACTAGCACCACAGGAGGAGGTTCTTCTCCCTCGAGATCCACCACGAGTAGAAGCTGTTCAACTCGAACATCTTCAAGCAGAAATTCCTCTTCCTCCGCCAAGGAGACATCTGCAGTCACATCAAGATAATGAACTGGCTGATACAGCAAGTTCTACCCATCCTTCGCACACAGGTCGGCAACCTCGTATTCCTTTGGACCTCCCTGAAGAGTTAGCCCGACCACACGCTGCTGAGCTCCCTCGCAATGCCCTTCGCCACGAACTACGACGATTGGTCCTAGAAGAGTTCCCTGCAGGAGGCATAAGGCAACCCCTTCGTCAGTGGGACTTGCAGGAGTCGTCACCCTTGACAGAAGCTATTCTTCAACACGCTATTCCGGTAGGATTTAAACTACCGAGCATTGATTCCTACGACGGGACATCCGACCCGTACGAGCACATCGATCATTATAGAACCATCATGCATATCCAGCGAGTTTCGGATGCCCTCCTATGTCAGGTTTTTCCTGCTACACTCAAAGGACAGGCGCGAACATGGTTCTATTCTCTTCCATCCGGAACGATCCCTTCATTCGTCAAATTGGCCAAAGCCTTCGTTGAACAGTTTGTAGCCAATCGAAGAATTGCTAAGGATTCTTCTCATCTCTCTGGGATCCGTCAGAACGAGGGAGAAACATTAAAAGAATATTTTCAACGGTTTTCCACCGAGGCTCGACAGATTCCGGGAGTGGACCCAGAACTGCTCCGAGGGGTCTTCCTTGGAGGCCTCCGTCCTGGCCCCTTTTATTCAGCTCTTATGCGAGATACGGTTCATTCATACGCCGACCTGATTCATCGTGTGGAGGCACAAATATCCGCAGATGAAGCCATAAATACTCACAGAAAGCAGTTCGAGCAGACAAATGGGAAGCGCAAAGGTGCTCCTGGGATGGATAATTCTTCCTTACAACGGAAAAAGCAAGGGAATAACAATCTACCTCCTAGGCCCCCATTACCACAACGAGAACCTCGGCAGGAGAAAGAGTACACTCCGCTCAATACATCTCGAGCAAATGTGTCAATGGCGATTCAAGATCAGGACAAAGTGAAATGGCCGCATCCTTCGAAGCCAAATACAGGAAATCAAGATCAGTACTGTCACTTTCATCGTAGTCGTGGCCACGCTACTGAAGCGTGTTGGCAACTTAAGGATGAGATTGAAAGACTTATCCGCCAGGGCTATCTTCGATAGTTTATTGGGAACCCACCTACCCGAGAAGAAGCTCGCCCCACTGGGGGGCAAAATCAACAACAACAAAGACAACCATTGAATAATATTCAAATGGTTGGTGAGATTGAGTAATACTGCAACTTGAACCTTTGTGTTAGTAATACTACTTGTCATGTGTCACCATGTATCTCTTCTATGATCAGTAGGATGTCATTCTAATATCCTTAGTATTTCTATCAAGTCGAATGATGTGGTTGTCCCTATATGTATCTCTTCTGTTGTACAAGGGAATTATTATCTTACAGTAATATAATGTGTTGTTCGTCCAGTTTTGATATTGTCTCTTTCTTTAAAAAGAATACAAATGACAGTGAAAAACTATCGATAAATATGATCTCTTTATCTATGATCTGAGAAATATGTAGTCTTTATTGCTTCTCAATCACTGGAAGATCGATCCCAGGGGGATTCGATCCGGCCTCTTCCATACAGGTTAACATCGTCGAGCAAAGGCTCCGACATACAACCTCGGATAGGTCTCACATCCTTGGTGGATTCTCTCGGCCTCTTCCATACAGGTTAACGTCGTCGAGCAAAGGCTCCGACATACAACCTCGGATAGGTCTCACATCCTTGGTGGATTCTCCCGACCTCTTCCATACAGGTTAACGTCGTCGAGCAAAGGCTCCGACATACAACCTCGGATAGGTCTCACATCCTTGGTGGATTCTCTCGACCTCTTCCATACAGGTTAATGTCGTCGAGAAAAGGCTCCGACATACAACCTCGGATAGGTCTCACATCCTTGGTGGATTCTCCCGACCTCTTCCATACAGGTTAACGTCGTCGAGCAAAGGCTCTGACATACAACCTCGGATAGGTCTCACATCCTTGGTGGATTCTCTCAACCTCCTCCATACAAGTTAACGTCGTCGAGCAAAGGCTCTGACATACAACCTCGGAAAGGTCTCACATCCTTGGTGGATTCTCTCGACCTTTTCCATACATTTTAATGTCATCAAGCAAGGGCTTTGACCTACAGTCTCAAAAATGTCAAACATCCTAAAAGGATGTCTCTCATATTTGTTCAGACTAATAATACATCAAAAGCACAAAGTATGTCTTACAGATGCAATAACAATTCAAGTCCCTCTAGGGGACAAATCCTTATTTCATATACAATATCATTGGAGTTACATAAATCCAGATTCAGGTGTACATTTATTCTCACTAGAAGTTAAAATTGAAAAGTACATTGGCATCATCCGTACAAACTAGTATCATCAAGCAATAAGCAACTTTAACACAGTCAAATATCCTTGGTGGATTTAAGTGACTTCTCCCTTGCTGCACGCAAGCATCTCCTACAACTGCTCCTTCAAAGAAAGGACATAACCGGATCATCATCAGATCTCCACTCAGTGTTAGTGTATTGCCAAAATGTTGGCATATCACACTACTTCGGCCCCTTGATCCAGTAATATCTGATGTTGGAACACTTCAGTATGGATGAATATTGCCTTAAGACAATGCCACTGGACACCTGCCATCATCGACCCTTCGTCGGATATCTGCCGGCGGTCCTTTACTTCATATCAGCCATCATCGGCTTCTCGTTCAACTGCTGATAGCAGCACCGTTGAACTCTCTCATTCTGCTCCCAACTTGGTCGTTGACTGCCAACAGACTTCCACCCGATCGTCCATCATCGACAAACTAACATCGAAATTCTATTCGATGCTGAGCTTCCTCCCGTTGGAGGACTTCTACACGCCGCCAGACCCTCGTCGGACTTCAACTCGACGCTAAACTTCTACCCAACGTCGGACTTCTACCAGTCGTCGGACCCCCGTCGGATATCTACCCGACGCTGTACTTTTACGTGACGTCGGACTTCTGCCTGTCGTCAGATGTTTGTCGGGCTTCTACCCGACACCAAATTTCTACCCGTCGTGGGACTTCTTCTGGCCGACAGATTTTTGTCGGAGTTCTACCCGACGCCGTACTTCTTCCCGCCGCCGAACTTCCACCCGGCCGCTGACCGCCGCCGGACTTCATCCCGACCTTCGTCGGACCACCGCCCGGTCGCGGACCGCCATCGAACTTCAGCCCGACCTTCGTCGGACCACTGCCCGGCCGCTGACTGCCGTCAGACTCTCTCCGACTAAATCTCACCTCCACATGATCTCTTAAAGGAGAGAAACTCTAACTTCTGCGCAAAGGGAGGGGCGCCGAGTCAAGGAGGGAAAGTCACCTACTCAAAAACAGCGGAAGGCCTCAAAATGCCAGAAATTATAGGAGAGAAGAGAGAAATTTCTATCTCCTGTACAAGAGGAGGGGCGTTGTCTCAAGTAGGGAAAATCACCTACTGAATAACAACGGAATGCCTCAACTGTCAGAAAGCCAGAATGAGAGAAAAAAGAGAGAAAACCGCTAACTTCTGTGCAAAAGGAGGGGCGCCGAATCAAGTAGGGAAAGTCACCAACTTAAAAACGGCGGAAAGCCTCAGAATGCCAAAAGATAGAAGGCCAGGGGAAGCGGTGCAAATTTTCATTACCCCAAGGGGGGTATTTATAGGATGAAAAGGGGAGAGAAAGAGAGGGAAAAATTAAAAAAAGAGGGGGAAAATGTTTGAAAATTGGAGGGAGAGGGCTTCTAGAAGGAAGTTCGAATTTTTCGGAATTTTTTCGGAAATTTTTAAAATTTTTTCGGATTTTTTCGGAATTTTTTGAGTTTAGAAATTCCAAGTGGGCCCCACAGCAAAAAAAAAATATGGCAACTGCCGCGCGCCCCAAGGGGCGCGCCTGTTGCGTGCGCCCGCGCGGGCGCTGCCGCCGGCGGCGGCTGCCGGCGGCGACTGCCGGCGGCCGGCCGGCCGGTTCGGCCGCCTAAGCGATCCCGGGCTCCAATTTCAAGCCCGAACGGTCCAAATCGGACGTTTTTGGGGTCCTCGGACACGTTTTTCGACGTTCCGGACTCAATTTTGACACTTTCGGAGCTCAACGGAGCCTCTATGATCAAGTTCGAGCAAACATTTAATTTTTGGAACGTAATTTTTTGCGATTCGGCCAATTTAAAATACCGGAACAAGTATTTTCGGACTCGTGGAGCTTCGACGTCCGAAAATAGGGGGACAACTAATATATCGCCAAAAAATTATCTTGATCGGGCACGAATCTCGAGGAAAAACTCAAGTTGAAAACTTCAAAAATTAATTCGGAGATCATTTAAACTCCGATTTCAACAAGCTTATAGTCGAACTGAGCGTCTCGAAAATACGAACCCAACGACACCAAATTCGACTTAATCCGAGCCCAAATGAATCCAAATCGAGTATCTGAAGCGCTGTTGGAAGCATCGAACAGCAATTTGAGTTACCAAACGGTCTCCGATTTTGACGAGCTTATAGTCGAATCGAGCGTCTCGACGAGACGAATCCAACGAGCCCAAGATCGCAGAGTTCTGATATCATTAAAATCTTCAAATGCTTGATAAACGGTTCACGATCAAGGGATTCAATATCGGCCGTTCATCCGGATCACTCCTTTTTTGCCCTTGATCCCTCATCTATTTACGGGCTATGCCACTCCAGAAAAACTATAAATAGCCCCTTATTTCTCTTAAGAGGGGACCCAAGCCAAGAAGAGAAGAAGAGAAGAAGAAGAGAAGAGAAGTCTAGGAGGGAATAGCTCCTCCTCGACCACCGCCGGAACTTCGCCGGAATTCCGCCGGAACACCACCGGAGCACCACCAGGCGCCCGAGGGACGCCGGAGCTCTGCCCGACACGGGAGCAACGTCGGAATTCTGCCCGACGCCGGAATTCTACCCAACGCCCGAGTGACGCCGGAATTCCGCTCGACACCCCGAGTGACGTCGGAACTCTGCTTGTCCTTGTAACTGATACTCATTGTAATCTGATCGTCCTGAATTTAAAGGACGAATCAGCCTTGTGTATTTCAAACAACACTAGTGGAACTTTTTCAACTGGGCGTGGCCCCGTGGTTTTTCCCTTTTTCAGGGCTTTCCACGTAAAAATCCTGGTGTTATTTCATTCTTCTGTTTGTGTGCTGGATATACGTACAACGCTGAGACGGAAATTTAAACTCTATCGCCGCGTATATTTGAGTCCGCAACAATAATAATTATGCGAGACGTCGCAATAATTATTTTAAGTATATATATTTAATTATATAAACTATTAAGTGGCCCACATACTTAATTAATTAATGATTTAATTATTTATGTTTAAATCATATTGGTCAAAAAGAGAATTTGATCAATCGTTTATGGACCGTTTGATCAAATAACTCTCATGAGCGGTTATTATAGCTACTCCGCAGGAAATAACTACCGGTCCTCTCTCTCTCATTATGAGGGTTAGTTTGCTCCATAGAGAATTAACTTATGAAAGAAGGAAGTGAAGGAGAAAAGGGAGAGAAACTATAGTTCGAAATTCAATGAATTCAACATGAATCAAGGTATATTTTGTTCCGATTAAAGTCTTGTGAAAATCATCTTGTTCAAGATCTTGTGGATTTAAGAATTGTGTAAATTTATATATTTTTTTGTTTCGATTTCTTTTACATAATTATGATGCAAGTTCTTATAAGAGTTAGAGAACTTGATCATGTAAGTGAAGTTCTCATGAATGTGAGAGAACTACTTTAAGTTTACACGAACAAGATAATTTTTTGATGATATATCACGTCTAAATAGGTTCTGATTGAAATAAGAGCAAACCGTTGGAGCTACTGATTTTTGATAAACTAATCCTTTCATTTTCTTTCCTCTCATATTGGGCTATCAATTTTTCTCATTTAGGTAACCTGTATATAAGTTGATCTATTTTGACTAGTTTGAGACTGTCGTTTTTATTAAATTAAAATAAATTATTTTTTCATTTTTTTCCTCATATGTATAGCATTGCCAATTTTATTAAGTGTGACACCTTAAAAATCAAATCTATTTTGCTCTTTGATCAATTAGTATAATTTTTTTATTCATTTCATTTTGTTCCTATTAGAAATTTCTCATTTTGGATGTATTAAAAATAAACCTATTTTGATATAAAAATCAAAGAATTCTAATCAAATGAATCAAATTTAAATCAAAATTTAATTTTACTAGCTCAAATTGAATCAATTTAGTTCAAGATAGGATAGAAAATTATATAAGAATATTCTAATAAGCAAGACGGGAAATTATGCAATTAATAAAATTATATAAGAATATTCTAATATAAATTGTGTGAGTACGAGTTTAAATACTTTTGAATTTACATTAAGATTAGTGCCAATATATAATATTATATCATGCACTAATCTCAATGCAAATTTAAAGACATTCAAGCCGATCACATCAAAAATTATGTTAAGATATCCTTTCACAATTTTTTTCATATGCAATAACATTTTAACAACAACATCTAAATTTGCATAATATTAAGCACAAGTTGCATGCGAAAAAATTATATTATTTTTTTATT
Source organism: Dendrobium chrysotoxum (assembly GCA_019925795.1). NCBI lineage: Eukaryota > Viridiplantae > Streptophyta > Magnoliopsida > Asparagales > Orchidaceae > Dendrobium > Dendrobium chrysotoxum. Next base: position 19,675,556 of record CM034312.1, on the reverse strand, counting down.
AGAATTATAAAATAAAGAGATGGCTGATTATATATATATATATATTACAAACTCCAAATTTTGCATAAATATGAAATAGTCTAAGGCTTTGCTTGGGACGGCTTTCTTACTGCTTCTTAAAGTAGTTTTCTAGTAAAAAATTTAATTTTTTTACTAGAAAGTAGTTTTAAGAAGCAGTAAGAAAGCCGTCCCAAGCGAATCTAAAGAGTCATATTGAGGCAATTGAAAAAGCACAAGTTCATGTGAGTCGAACTTGACATGGGTTCAAAAACATCATAATAAAAAAAAGCATTGAAAAGGACTCATACTTGGCACATTAGGGATCATAACGAGGTTCTCTTATTTGCACGCAATTCATTGGAGAATATTTGAAGAGTTAAAGTTTCTTAAAATCATTATGACCTCTACAAGCAATGAAAATTTTGAGCTGTTCATTGCATTGGATTGCTCTTAAGAAGGATAATATTTTATCAAAAAAATAGTAGAGTTTTATCACTATTTATGCATGTCCTTATAGTAGAGAATATTTGAAGAATTAAAGTTTCTTAAAATCATTTATGCATGTCCGCTGTGAAAACTCCTTGCAGTGCACACCAATTACAATGGTCCTGTAGCAATTTTGGAACCGCTACAATCATCGGGAAAGCCCTTCAAAAGTGATGCGAAAGCCATTTTTTCTAGTAGAGTGGCTCTATATCAACAACATCGATGCTAGCATCCACTTGTTATACAACATTAACAATTAACCAATATTAAAGCACAAGGTTGCCTAACCTAAGGTTGGTTATCGACATTCATTGAAATCCAACGTAGAATGTCCACCAAAACTAGACTCATGATGTCCATCAAGATCCAACTCATGTTGCTTATTGATGTCAAATTATTAATACTCATAGTTACCTCTCACTATCTCCTATTGGTCATAAACATCAAATGCTCACCAACTAGAGCCACCCAATGGCCATAATTAAATAATGATAACATTGGTTGATGCCAACATTCCCTATAAACCATCATTTGATGCCTGCCAATAATAGATATCCATCATCTGATGATCATTCTGATTCAATGTCTACCTACTAGTTCATCCGACCTCCTCCTATAAGAAGAATAATAAACTGCAACATTCATATACACAACATCCGCCATTTGGTGTTTCCTTACTTCCCTACCATTTTTTAGTGTCCTATGTCATCTACATTGTTGATTGACACCCACATCTTTTGCAGACATCGCCATCTCCTACTGCTAACTAATAAGACAATCTCAAACTCAATTTTATTTTCATGAATTCCCTAACGTTCAGCATATCATGTTAAAGCTCTTTTAGGACATTTTTTCTAATCACGCTCACATCTAACAAGCTCAATTTTGAATGTTGACAAGTGTCAATTTTAAGAGAAATTATTCTGTACGGTCACCGGACGGTGTCCAGAGGCGAATCAGGTTGCGCCACGTCATTTTTTTGTTGTGTACTTGCGCTATGTACTGCTGCGTACCAGATGACGTGGCGCATCCTGATTCGCCTCTAGACCATCCGATCAACGCACAGAATAATAGGTACAATTTTAAAGAATAAGAATACTTAATACAAATGAGATAAAATATAGTGTGTTAAAGTGTTGCCTAATAAAAATGAGACAAATTTAGCGAGATAAGTCTCACCCTTCGCCCCCCCACTTGATTCCATCGTCGATGAAGAATACATATAAATAAATAAATATATGTATCGAGGAAGGCTTTAGCACTTGACTTCTTCTGGATAATTTAGACATTGTGGTTAGGTAACATCCTTATTTAAGCGTGAATTTAAATAAGAGAGCACTGATTACTTGACATAATAATAATAAAAAAGAGACCGGGTCTTAAAGCATTTTTTATTTTTATGAACCAAAATAACTCAGGCTCCGTTTGGGACGGCTTTCTTACTGTTTCTCAAAGCAGTTTTCTAGTATAAAAATTTTAATTTTTATACTAAAAAGTTGCTTTAAGAAGCAGTAAGAAAGTCGTCCTAAACAAAGCCTTAATTAGTTATTTCATCCAATTATTTTAGTCATTCTTAACATAAACCCGTACTATTTAACAAGCTCAACCATACAATAGATGAATAAGATTTGATTCTTATTTTTGTAAAATTAATATTTATTTTGCACTTCATCCGAATCATTCATAATATACTTTAAAAAAAAATTCAAAATAACTTGAATACTTTTTGATCATCAAACATTTCAAAATTTTTTGAATATATTTTGAGATAAGTGTACTAAATTTAAAGTAATTTTTTGCCTACAATAACAACAACATTAAACATTTATCTCACTATATACGAAAAAAGAGGTGCAATATGAGGACTTTACAAGAAGTCATCAATCTTAATGTCACTCTTGCTCAAACATGCGTAAATGTAGAGTTCTGATGAAATTCGGTGCACTGATGCTAATACCAAATTATAATAATTTTGGGATGATAATAAATTGACTTAAAGGTTTTCAAATACAACATACAAGCTTAGATGGAAAATTTTTGGTCAAAATCAATTGACAATGTTATGACCCTCCTCCAACTTAAAATCTGGTCAAAATATTCTGAGCTTATAATACACAAATGGAGAGTCCTCCAATCACTTGGCAATGTTAGTTGTTCCTCCAGCAGATATTACCCTTTCAATTTGAATCACTCTTCATGTGAAGTTGTGCCAATGAACTCAGAATCATCAGCTGTAAGCATGCTTAGAGAACTAACCAAATCTGATAATAATGCTTCCTGTAGATTGAGAACTTCTTATCACCTCCTCCTCATAAGCAGCAGGAAAAGTACAAAAAAGAAAGAATTCCTTAGTTGTCCAAATCTTATATCTTGCTAATTCTGGCTTCAGCAATGTTCTGTACAAGCAATAATATTTCATCTTTTGATTAAAAGAGTTGGCTGAGATGAAAAATTACAGAAGGTAAATTGGACAGGAAAGGAATCACTCAGATACTATATGTGAATGTCCAAATTCTAACTTCCATTACTGGTTTAGAGAGAAAGTTTGAGATATTCTTAACTATCCTACCTAAATTTAATTGGATTGTAATATTTATTATATAATATATTAATTTCAAAATAAATTTGATAAATATAATGGAAATTTCCATTGAATTTCAATCAAGATATCCTAATTCAAAATTTTTTTATACCAGGAAGGAATTACACAGAGATTTATAAGAAAAAAAATCACGAAAAAAAAAAAAATGGAACAGAGATTACAGCTGCATGAGTCATGATAAAAATTACTTGCAATAGAAACTATATTCCTTACTTCCACAGTAACTTCTGTACTTACTCCCACCGAATTTCACTCCGGCCGCCGGTCCAACACCCCATACGAACTAGCCGCCCGAACCCTCGATCTTGGAACGACGATCGTCGCATCAGATACTGAACACGAGGTTTTGCAGTTGAAGGAGGCGAAAAGGTCGAGGAAACCAACTCGATCGGCCATTATTGTACGGCGACAGATCCCTAACATCTTACCTACTGCTCCCACAGATTCATCAGGTCGCCGCCACCACATCGCATCAACACCGGGCGCATCCTTAGCGCACTCGACGAGAGCAGCGGCGAATGGATCAACGTCGGAGGCGGATCGCTTCTTCTGACTGAATCCGGAGACGGATCTAACCGGCGGAGGGAGAGGGAGGAGGGGATTGCGGTCGCCGGTGGCGGGGGTGGCGGTGGTGGAGGGGGATTTCGGAATGCCGGGCTGGCGCTCCCAGGAGAAGGGGATGGAGGAGTAGGGGAGGATGCGGTGGAAGGGGGAATGGGAGGAGGAGGTAGAGAAGGAGGAAGGGGAGCCGGAGAGGGAGGAGGCAGAGCTGGAGAAGGAGGGTGTTCTAGAGGATGGCCGCCGGGTAGGTGGCTGTCGGCCGTCGGATGAGGCTGGCGGTGGTAGTGGGGTTTGGGTTGTATGATCGGTGAGAAGATACAGCTTTGGATTCGACTTGGAGTCCATGGTTTTCATGAAAGAAGGGCTAAAGCTGAGCAATTGAAAAGGGAAGAGGAGGGGAGTCTTCTCAGCTGTAGTGGGAGAAGATATCCTTCTTATTGTAGCGGTTCTGTTGCGGGGGGACTGAAATATTCTGGCGTTTTGACATGGAGACCCTTGAAAATATAACATATTATACTTTACTTCACGTAATTAAGAAAAAAAAAAAGTTAATGAAAATGTCTCCATTAGATGAAAACCTCGAGTCCGGCGAGGTTGAAAAAAATAAGAAGTTAAAACGTAAAGGTTAAAACTTTGACTTTGAGGTTGTAAAAGTCCTTTTTTTTTAAAGATTGATAAACTTCGGTTGTGGATCTATAAATGACTTTGACTTCAAGGTCGTAAAAGTAATTTTTTATGTCAACAAACTGTAAAATTATAGTATAATTATTTATGAATGGCATCTCATTTAGAAAAAAAAAAAATTAAGTTTTTGCTTGGGACAATTTTTTATTGTTTTTTAAAATAATTTTAGTAAATAAATTTTAATTTTTATATTAAAAAATTATTTTAGGAATCAATAAGAAAGCCGTCATAAATAAAGCTTAAGGCTTTATTTGGGATTATTTTCTTAGTATTTTCTATAGCATCTTCTGAATTAAAAATTTTCAATTAAAAAAAAATTATACTAAGAAGTTATTTTATAAAACAGTAAAAAAATTGTCCAAATTTTTTTATTGTTTTCTAAATTGACTTTTTAATATCAAATTTTTTTTGAATTAAAAAATTATTTTAAAAAATAGTGAAAAAGTTGTTTCAAATAAATTCTAAATTATTAAATATGTTTTAAATTATATATATGTATATATATTATATGAATAATCAACTAAAATTTTAATTATATTTAATTTAAAATAACAAAAATTTCATAATATTACGCTACATTTAAATAAACAATCATATGTTAATAATTTGAAAGAATTGATAAAATATTACATATATGACATGCAAATTATTTTATGTTAGGGGCCTCAATATTTCGCATGACCCGAATATCGGATTGGGTTTGGGTCAACCAGTTTATGCTCGGATCAACTCGGGTTGGACCCGAACCTGACCCTTTGATCGAATTGACACCCCTATTTTATGTGCTCTCTACATATAAATAATCAAATAGACTTTATCAAAATTGGAGATGTAGCCCCTTGGAAGGCCTTGAATATTAAAGCTTTTATTTCTTTTGGTTGGGACATATAGCCATATAGGAAGTTAGAAGATGGACATGAATGGAATGAATGAAACTTATTTGGAGGTTGGTAAAAAGAATAAAAAAGTTATATTTTTACAAACATGCTTATATAAGTTTACGAAGAGAGAATAATAAGAAAAAATAATAATAAATGAGAATATTCTTTATAATGAGGATGTATTATAACAATAATTATCATTGATATATCATCAAAAATTTATCTTGATCGAGCACGAATCTCGAGTCAAATTTGAGTTGGAAACTTCCGTAATTAAATCTGTGACCATCCGAACTCAGATTTTAGCAAACTTATAGTCGAACTAAACGTGTCGAAAAGACGAACCAAACATCACCAAATTAGACCCAATCTGAGCCCAAATGGATCCAAATTGAGAACCCAAAGCACATTTGCAAGGTTCAAACCATAAATTTGATTATCAAATGATTTCTAAATGTTGCATGCTTATAATCTAATTGAGCGGTTGGACGAGATGAATCCAACGAGCTCAAGATCATTGAATTTTGACATCATTAAGGCACTAAAATACTCAATAAAGTCTGTGATCAAGGGAGTCGATATCGGTTGTCCATTCGAACCACTCCCAACATGCTTTTGATCTTCTCACTATTTATTGGCAATGCCACTCCCCAAAAAAATATAAATATACCACTTATTCTTCACTGGGGAGGGGGAAGGAAGGAAAAGAAGAGAGGAGATGAAGAGAAATCTGAAATCTCTCTTGCCATTAAGTTCCTCGACCACCACCCGACCACCAATCGTCGCCAGACTTTCTTTGGACTTTAACCCTGTCACCAATTGTCACTAGACTTTCGCCGGACTTCCGTCCTGCCACCGACCACCAATTATTATCAGATTTACGCAAGGTCACCAAAGCCAAATTTTCTTGCGAGCATCGTTGCCCATTGACTACGATCCTTCCAACCTTCGATGCCTGACAACAATTTTTCTGACCACTGTTGCTCACTGACTACGATCCTTCGATTATGGTCTTTCCGACCTTCGTCGCCAGACAACAGTCTTTCTGACCATCGTGGCCCGCCGACTACAATTCTTCCGACCTTTGTTGCTAGACAACAATCTTTCTGACCACTGTTGCCCATCAACTACGATTTTTCCGACCGCCGTCACTAGATAACAGTCTTTCTGACCACCATCACCTAAAGACTACGATCCTTCCAACCACATTTGCTCGTTGACTAAGGTCTCTCTGGCCATCATCGCTCGCTGACCATGCAGCCCACAGACTATGGTCCTTTCAACCAACATCACCCAACGACCATGTTGCCCACTGACTATGGTCCTTCCGACCAACATCACTTATCTACTATGATCCCTCCGACCACCATCGCTCGCTGACCTGGGTCCTTCCGTCCATCGTCGCCTACCGACAATGGTTCTAATGACCAAGCAAACATGTGAATATTTTCTTAAGAATAACTGTCATGTTATTTTCTAACTATGTACTATGCTCTATACAATGTATGCATCAAGCCAATGCCTTCTCCCCAAGAAAGAGTCTCATTTGTAATCAACTACAAATATTAGTGGATTTATTCAAATTGGGCCAGGCCCCGTGATTTTTCCCCTTTTCAAGATTTTTCATATAAAAATTTTGGTGTCACTTATGAATATTGCACCCTACTCTTTTATTTATATGCGTGCTGGATCTTCGTACAAAGCTAAGACGCTAAATTTATATTTCTCTACTGCTGCAAATATTCCAAGACGTAACAACTATAGATTCCTATCATAAATGTTAACCATATGCGATAATATTGATACGATTATATCTTAAAACCTAGAAACGATAATAGCTCTAATATCCAATCACAAACTCATAATGTGGCTGCAAGAAGTAGGTAGAGTTTGCCAAGCAAAATGTAAAATATGAATGGGGGTGTGAATTGGATAGATAATGGAGCGGTTAATAAGTTCCCAGCAGGGTGGTGGAGAAGTGAGATGGACAAGGGATTTTGTTTTGCCTTGTAGTGGATTAGTGTTCGATGGCAAACCATGATAGAAAGGGGAAATTGAAGGAGTGATTATTGGCTATGAAATTTAAGAGAGATAAAAATCAAATCAATATTTTTTTAATCATGCAAGGTAGTTGTGTGGTTGGCTCAAGAGGCATGAAGAGGCTACAAAGCTTGTGCATTAGGAAGGGAGGTTGGAAATCAAATCAATAGTTTAGGCCATGTCTGATGGTTTAGTCGCGCTTATTTTTAAATTTTATTGTATTATCGAACAGGTTATTTTGAGTTAAAAATACATGACACATAAAACTATAGATGCATAGTAAAAATAGTCTCATCATAGTGTAAAACATATCAATATATCTAATATGAATACGGTCGAATCCATTGATATGAGTGATATGGGCGAGTAACAAGATCAGCTTGAAGAACCTAGGCAAGAAAGTACAAACTACATCGACCATCAAATTTAATATGGTGAAGGATTGAATAGAGTGTCTTTGGGTTTAAAATAAATGGGTGAGTTGAATATAGGTAGTGTGATAATATGAAGCAAGACACTTGTCAATCTTCTATTGGTTAAAGAAAGTAGTTGATAATATCAAGTACTATATGTAGTAGAAGGATGTAACAAAGAAATATATGCAAAAAAAAAAAAAATCCTTAACTTCTTCTTTTTATCCTTTTCTTGGATCTATAAGTATAGTCAATTTTGCTTGAGAATCTATGTTATCTTCCATATTTTCTCATATTTTTTTCTCTTCTATATTTATTAGATTTTAAATATGAAGATTGACAAGTATTAGATCAATAGGCTTTGTTTGGGATGACTTTTTTACTGCTTCTTAAAACAGCTTTCTAGTACAAGAATTTTAATTTTTATACTAAAAAGCTATTTTAAGAAGCAGTAAGGAAGCCATTCCAATTTGAGACGGCTTTTTTATTGCTTCTTAAAGTAGCTTTTTAGCACAAAAATTAAAATCTTTGTATTAAAAAGTTGCTTTAAGAAGTAGTAAAAAAGCCGTCCGAAATTAAGCCTTAGTCATAATAAAATTATTAAAACATAGGCTCTCTTTAATTTTAAGATTTTAAAAATGAAGAGTTTTAAAAGTATTAGAAAATATAATTTATAATAAATCGTAAATGACCCCATTTAAAGATCACCTACCCTTAATTAAAGTTTAGTACAATGAAATATTTTTTGACCGTGAGATACTTTGATGTGCACTTGCTCGCATAGCAATACGGACTGTTTCAGCTCTTAGTAGCCAACTAAAAATCATTCTTAATAATACCGTAGACAACTATTAATTTTTAAATATACATTCAGACAATTATGAAACAACAAATTATTAGGTAATCTTGTGACGTTAAATAACTGGCTTAAAAATAGGTGTCCCGGCCTCCCATCAATAGATTACCTTCAAATACACGACTTTTTATTTTATTCGGACACCAGAAGGAAAGAATCATTCAATTTTCTCTGTCTACAATAAAAGTACTGTCAAAGTATAGTTACTGTAACAGCTGCGCTTTGACTACATATTGATGTGCTTTTACTGTAGACAGAGAGAAAACCGGACGGTTCTCTCTGTCCGGTGTCCGCACAGAATAATTTCTCCAAATACACAGCTTATCTTGACTTGTTGGTTGGGGGTTTTGGTTGCTAACTAAGGTTTTATTTAGGATTGCTTCAGACCATTATTTTTTTCTTATTTTCAAGAAATTTTTATACTAAAGAGTAGCTTTAAAAAGTAATAGGAAAGTCGTCCTAAGGCTACGTTTGAGACAACTTTCTTACTGCTTTAAGAAGCAGCTTTTTAGTACAAATTTTTTTAATTCAAAATATTTTTATATTAAAAAATTGCTTCATAAAATAATAAGAAAATCTCAAATGAAATATAAGAAGTCTTAGATTTGATACTTACTTATGTGATATATGTGAATTTATCATAATAACTTAAATGTCCCAAAAAAATTACCTCCATATTAGACAATGCTCTCTTTCATTTTTACCCCTAACGAACGAGTCAATTAATTAGCACTAAATTAAATGCAATAAATATCGTTATTCTAAAGTTAAATACCGCATCAAAGCTCAAAGACTTGGCAATAGTTCCGGCAAAAGAACGAGTCTCTTATAAAGAGAAAGTGATGTAACAATGCAAGCTCTGATATATTGTTATATTGTCTTTCGCATATTCTCTATAAGATATTTCTTTGTGAATAAATAATTTGTGTCCTATTTCCTTATATATAAAAACCATAATGTCAGCCTTATAATGATGGTGTTAGGCTTTATTTGTGATAGCTTTTTTACTGTTTTGATTTTTAGACTATAATTTAAAATTTTTTTGTTATTATTTTTTAGCTGCTTTTAAAAAATTTGTGTATTAAAAAATTATTTTTTACAATAACTTAAAAAAAATTTCATTACCCATAATAACTTTATAATAATCTTTATAAAAAATTATAGCCGTCTCTAACGGACCCTTAATCATAAGCAACTCAATCCATTGCAAAAACCTCATCATTGGCGCCTTTGTTTTCCTCATTCATGGGATCATTAAGGTTTTGTTTGAGACCACTTTTTTACTGCTTCTTAAAGCAGTTTTTTAGTACAAAAATTTTTTAAACTAAATTTTTTTTTGTACTAAAAAGTTGTTTTAGAAAATAATAAGAAAGCAATAAGAAAATTGTCCCAGACGAAACCTAAATCTAGCATTAATGTCTTCGTTCTCCAACAAAATCAGCATTAATATTTTTGTGGCAAACTCAAGTTGTTGAGTGATTATGGGCAATCAAGTCATTTTTTTGGGACATTTAGGTCAATTAAGACAAATTCATACACACATAACATACATAAAATTTGAATCTAAGACCTCTTGGTTGATAGCTAAAGCTCCCAACCAACAGATCAAGATGAGTTGCGTGACAATCAAGTCCTTAGTGTTTTGATTTTGTTAAGAATAAAATGCTTAATTTTATGCTATTGAATCATCATCCCAACCCACAATCAAATATCGTGAATCTTAAAAGATCTGTAAAATAGATCAGAATTGACAAACAGTGAACATTCAAATTTAAATAATTCGGCTAAAGTAAACTTATTTCTACAGGAGATGAAGGAAGATCTAATCAAGTAACAAAGAAGTCACAATTAGTGCTGTGTGTGCAAAGACCTACGACAAACCTTCTTAAAATCTGAGCATATCTCAGCTCAACAAAAAACGAGAAGCTCAGAGTCTTTTAAGAAGAGTAAGAAAGAGATAGCTTGGATGTGATGATAAAGAAAAAAAAAATTTAAAAGCATATTAGAAAATCATGGAGTCTAACTCAGTTAAAATAATTCCACTAATAGGATATTTATATTCTGAATATTTTCTTTCCCATAATTGAATAAGACCTTGATACATTATTGTGGGATGAACTACGAAAGATGGTTTCCATGGTGTAACTAAGAGGTGCCTTGAGATATTAGAGTTTTCACTAAACAATTATTAGTAGTTTGCTCGATCATTCTCCCTATAAAATGGGATACCAACAATCAAGAAGGCGGGCATTGATCTTGGTCAAGATAATAGACATTTGCAATGGTGGTGTTAGCGGTGTCTGCATTAGCAGTGATGATGGGCATCAATTTGTTTAGTGAGATGGACATTGACACTAATATCAATAATAGGTGTATGCCATATCATTAAAGACAAGAGTTAGCATTAGTGATAATGAAGGGATCGACATCGGTGTCAGCGATGAGCATTGGCTTTGTTGATGATGATGAGCATTAACGGTGGTGTTGATATCATACATTAACCTTGTTGGTGATAACATGCATTATTCTTATTAGTATGGAGGGGATAATGACGAGTGTCGATCTTATTGACGACAATAGACATCAAATTTGTTAGCGATAACATGTGCTAGCGTTGGCATACATATGGATTTTATCTATAGTATGCCTTTCTTAAGTTGATTGAAAATAAAATGCTCAATAAGCTTCTTAAACTAAGGAGGCTATAATTATATAGTATGCCTCTCTAAATTCGCTTCATCAAAGACACCCTGGATCGAAATTAGTGTTGTTGGGTTCTTCTTTTCGAGATGTTCAATTTGGCTATAAGTTTGCTAAAATCAAAGTTTGGATGTCCCTGAATTAATTTTGAAAGTTTACATACTATTTGATTATCTGAATCCCATCAAATTATGTAAATGAAAATATATGTTTTATTTTAAATAAATTAAAATTAATAATATTTTAATATAATTTAAAATTTTGAGTATTATATTCATAAAAAACTTTAAATATGAAATATATAAGTAGATGATAACTTTATGGTATGTAAGTAAATCTCCTAATTAAAATTATAACGTATATAAAAATTGAAACGTTAGAAACCGTTAAAAGCCAAAGGCAAAACGGACTTTGGAAACTCCATCCAAATAAAATCAAAACTGAGCCCATACTTTTAAAACCATCAAAGCCATCAGTCTATTTCCAAATCCGATTCTTCCAGTCGGCCATTTCAAGTTCTCGGCGAACGGCCGTTGAGTTTAGTGGCGACGAACAATAGCATGGCATCCGCCTTTCCATGGTTTCTGATCGTGCTGTTGGCTAGGGTTTGGTACTTAGACGTCCAGCTAGTGACGGCCCAGCCGTTCGTGGCTGACGGCACTGTGATCGAACTTAATGATTCAAACTTTGAGTCTGCTATCTCAACCTTCGACCACATCCTCGTCGATTTCTACGCCCCCTGGTGCGGTCACTGCAAGAAGCTGTCTCCCGTGGTCAGCATTTTTCACTTTTGTTGGTTCTTCTTTCTATTTTTTTTTTTTAATCTGAAGATCTAACATTGTTTAGTTCTATATTTCATCTACGGGATCTTTTGTTCTGATTTCGGTTGTAGGTTTGTTGTTTCAAAATAGGATCCTGGTTGCGAATTTTTCTTTTTCTTCTGATTGGATTTGCACGTGAATGGCCAAAATTTGAGGAAAAAGAAAACTTCTTCTATTTTTCGAAAGCTGAGACGAAAATGCAAACATAAAAATTGAAGGTGAAAACTCTGCAGTTAGTTGCTTAGTTTGTAAATTCAGCGATGTTTATTAAACGGACATTCATGCATATATATGCATCAGGAAAAATTGTGACGGGATCTCTCACCCGTGTTTGGTCAGAATCAATTTAAAATTTTGATATATTTCATTAGTCAGTGTTTATGAAATGAAATATCTTTAAAATCTATTGTTCTGTCTTCAAAATTATCTTCAAGTTTTTTTGTGTTCTTAATCAAAATCAGAATCTCATGGGCATAAATAACTTCACAATTTAATATTTTCTCCTAAAAATGAATATAATGTTTTCATTTTTTCTATAAATTCTGGAATAAGAAAATGAATTATTTAATTAAAAGTTTAAAAAAAAATCAAAATTCATTCTTGACATATTTAAATGGGACATCCAAAGAACTATTTCTCATGAATATGGGAGTTTAGTACATTAAATATTTCAACCATACTTTTGCTTTTGAGGCTTAAAATATATGAGTTCTTTTTCCATACAACTGAGAAGATACAGAAAATTATTAATTCTGAATAATTCATACATATGAGTAGTATACGAGTATAATGAGGAACTATGCTATGGTTAGTCGTATGATCATATTGCATGACAACCAATGCTTCCACACCCACAAAATCAACACATTTTCAAGTTATGTGGTTATATAACGTATTATGCAAGAGGAGCTTTTTATGCTACGAAGTGGTGGGTTAATATCTTATTTTTTAAATAGAGATCTTGAAGATGATATTGAAAATGTGTTAAATTAATGGGTAAGGATATCCCGTTTATGATTCAAATGCTTTAAATTATGATTGAGTTTTTGTTGCGCTGTATGTTGTGAGGATTTGCTTGTTTCTCAACATTTATTGTATATTTTCTACTGTGATTGCTCATACCACTGTTTGTTGTTGTATGCTGTATTGTTTTTTTTATAATAGTTTCTGTGGAAGCTGTGATCTATATATTTTCCATCTAAAAATTATATATCCATGAATTCTTGTGATGCCAACTTCTTCCTTAGCATTCTTTGCTAGTTTATTCTGATCCTTTATTTCAAAATGTTTCACTGATGGTATTCTTTCACCTCAATTTTTAGCTAGATGAGGCTGCACCAATTCTTGCAAGACTGAATCAACCTATTGTGATTGCTAAACTAGATGCTGACAAGTATCGGAAGCTTGCTTCAAGACATGAAATTGAGTTCGTTCTAGACCCTTTTATTAGTTTCCTCCATTTCTGAATTCAGAGTAGACAAACTTTGGTTTCTGGTAATTATGTGCAATGTAGTATCTTCATATGCTTTAAATTATTTACACTATAAAAAAAAATTTACACTATAACATTTAATTTCAATTGACTTCTTGTATTTAGTTGATTGGAAAAGATTTTTTAAATGTCAATAAGGTATTCTGAAATTTCAAACTTTTTCAACTTCATATGCCATTCGACACCGAGTTTATTCATACTTCATTTTCTGTTTCAGTGGCTTTCCCACACTAAAGCTCTTTGTGCATGGTGTTCCGATTGAATATAAAGGCCCTAGGAAAGCAGAGCTGCTTGTCCAATTTCTTAAAAAATATGTAGCACCTGATGTTTCTGTTCTCGAGTCAGCTTCTGCTGTACATAGCTTTGTTGACGAAGCTGGAAAGCATTTCCCTATATTTATTGGCTTTGGCTTGGATGAATCCTTACTTTCCGAGTATGGCAAAAGATACAAGAAAAAGTCTTGGTTTGCTGTAGCTAAAGATTTTTCAGAGAAAATAATGGTGGAATATGATTTCGAAAAAAGTCCTGCATTGGTAGCCATTCATCCCAATTACAATGAACAAAATGTTTTCTATGGCCCTTTTGAAGGTGAGATAAATCCTGAATGGATTTTATGATTATTTTATTTTCTATCGCGGCAATCATTTTCAGTATTAGTTTTAATTAGTGTTAAGATATATTAATGTTGGATGTTAGTAAGTATAAAAGAGTGACTTGGCATGTTCAACATATATCTATTTTGATACACGAACACTTTTTATGTCATGCAGCCCACCTTAGCCTCTTGGTTAGACTTCCAACCAATAGATCTTGGTCGGAAACTTAGGATTCTAGCCAAGAGATCTTCGGTTCAAGACATTGTATATGCGGTATGTGAATTTGTGATCAAATTCATCCTTAATATTAATGTGATAACATGGATCAAACAACCCTACACATTGAAAGAATATTAATTGCTCTTTTTTAATTGAAGAGGCATTATATAATATTATGATCATCGTGCATGCAACATAGATACAATGTAAAACATGATAGACAAAGTTTTAGGGACTATTTGAAATTTAGGGGAGTTTTGAATATAATGTTAAATAAATACATGTATTTTAGAAAGGCATAAGTTGTTTGGTTGGATGCAAATAAAGTGTAAGGATTTTTTTTTGCTATAATGCATTACAAATACAGGTATTTTAGAAATATAACAGGCAACGACGACATGAAGCAGCAATTAGCAAGTGGTGATAACAAGCAGCGACGGCGGTGGGTGATGGCAACAAGTGGTGGCTGCGATTAGCAGTAGTGGTGAGGGCTGGCCGGTAGTAGGTAGTTGTGGCAGGTGGCAGTTGCATATGCGGAAGGGGAAATGATATATTTGAAAATTGCTTGAATTAGGCGATTTTGGATACACCAAAAGAACTAAGTGATGAATTTTGAATACATCAACAAATTATTTTGAATTTATTTTTTAGTAAACCAAACACCTAAAATTTCAAAATCCTTACATTTCTTTTATTCTACGCTTAAAATATTACAAACCAAACAACCCCTTTAGTGGCCTAAGACCATCTAAATGAACGCTGTGTTTTCTCAGGAACTGCTCCTGTTTTATGACCACCAATTTGTGGACAAACTTTTTTTAGCATTTTATCTGCAAATAAACTCTATGGTCTAGTATTTATGTACTATGTAGTCATGTTTGCCTGTATATAGTCTTTATTTTAACTGTTTGAAACGCTACTCTCAGTGAAAAGCATTAATGTAAGAATCATCCTTTAAATTTTCAGGACATTTCATAGATGATTTTGTTCGTCAAAATCAATTGCCACTCGTTGTTCCCATCAATTATGAAACACTTAAGCTGTTGAACAATGATGATAGGAAAATTGTTCTTACAATTGTGAACGATGAGATGGATGGTAAATCACTGGAGCTATTTAAGATTTTGAGATCTGCTGCAACTGCCAATCATGATTTGGTTTTTGGTTTTATTGGAGTCAAACAGTGGGAAGACTTTGCTAACTCATTTGATGTTAATGGAAATACAAAACTTCCAATGATACTTGTTTGGGATGGCAATGATGAATATCAATTGGTAAGTGAAGTTTTTCTTACAGTAGAATCTTATTATTCTGCATTACTAACTTAGCAACATGCTTCTTTGAATGAATGTTTATGCGGTAAAAAATGTTTTTTATTTCTCTAACTTTTAACACATTTTAAACTAAAACTTTAATATGATAAAATTTGTCGTCCATCTATGGGTTGCCATACGCTGGTTATCTTGCCTTTGTGCTTATTAAAGTGATAGGAAATGTAAGACTTTAGTGCTTAAAATATATTGTAGCAATAAGTGAGTGGTAAGGGGCGTTTCTTTTAAATATAATGGGTCAATGTTAAGAACTCTTCATAAGTAAAAAATTATTGGGTGGAATCAAGGGTGGATCTAGCTTCTTATTTTAGGGTGGGCAAAATTTTAATTAGTTAGACAACAACAAAAATAATAATAATAATAATTAAATAATAATAATAATAATAATAATAATAATAATAATAATAATAATAAATAATATCAAATAGTAATAATAATAAAATACATTTTTAAAAAAATTTAACCAACATAATGCTATTAAATTTATAATAGGAAATTTTTATCATTTATCTGTCAATTTAATATTGATTTTAGTAATAATATAAGTTTGAATATAATCATATACGTTATGCTGAAGCTAGACCCTAACTTAGAGAAAACAATAATGAATGAGCTTAATGTTATCTAACTTAAGAAAAAAAAAGGGATAATTAAACCATCAAGTATGTATAATACTTAATAGATTTAAGAATCGCTCCCTCACAAATTAGAAATCAATAAAAAGTAATTGAAAAAATAGCCATCTCTCAGACTTCAATGCAATAAAAAATTATTAGAAAAATAGCCAACAAAAAATAAGATTTATTTGTATAGAAATTACATATTTTTTCCTCTTATTTCTTAGAATTCTTTTTAAACCCAACTTATAAATCATAAGATACTTCTTTTTCCGTTGGATAAAGTTTTACTCTCACTTTATACAAATTAGAAAGTAAGTAACGTACCTTTTTGTAGTATCTTCAACCAATGCTTCTTCCTCTCCCTAAACGGTGGGCAAAATATTTTTTTTAGGGGGGTCAAAATTCTAAATTTATTCTCTATATAGATTTTTTTTTAGGGTGGGCAAATGCCTACCCTGGGCTATATGAGGATCCGCCCATGGGTGGAATTTCATTATTTTTAATCTTCATACTACAACTTATCCAAACCAAAATACCGAGATCTATAATATAGATAATATCAGAAAGATTTATTTAAACTTCATAATAGTATAATACTTTTGGGGTGGAGTATCTTTCTTCACATTTTTTCAAAATATAAAAATGACAATATCACAATTCATTGCATATTAATAAGTCTAATAAATGTGATGAATTATATGATAATATTTACTAATAAAGTAAATTCATAAATCATCATTATCATTAGCTTTACCCCAAATATTTAGGTTCATCTTTATGAAATCTTATATTCCATTTGTTCTTGTTAAATATTGTGTGAAGTGTTAGAATTATTTTGTGCAAATGTATTTTGTATAATTTACGTTTAAGTTACTTTTTGTCTCTCTCTTTTTCATCATAACCCTTAACTTTAGTTTTATTAATTTGCCTTATTGGCGCATCTTTCACCTTTCATTTTATAGACCCAAACCACTTAATCTTATTTCAACATCTTATTATAAAAAGGTGCTATTCCCATAATTCCTCTAATATAATTATTTCTTGATTTATTATTCTTATATATATATGAACATTCTCATTTATTTCACACAGAACATGTCTTTCAATAATTTTTTTTAGTAATCCTACTCAAATCTATAAAATATAATTGAACTTATTATAGTTTGCAAAATAAAACTTCCTCCATAGTTTTTTTTTTAATCGGACTCCCGAGTACTTTGTCATTTTATCCAATCAACCTTAACTCTAAAAGTTATATCCTCACTCAAATTCTTATTTATTTGTATAATCGCCTCACTATACTTTAAGCTATCACAATTGAATATACTTTATTTTCAATAATATTAGCTGATAATTAGTAATATCACTTCTTAAAATTACATATCTTATATTCAGTCATTATTTTTTGATCTTGAGCTTTTAATCTACTTAGCTACTCTTTCACTATTCTAAATTATTTTTTCATATTGATTAGAATTATGTCATATGCAAAAACCTTATACCAAGATGAGCAACTTAAAATATCCTTTATAAGCATATTCATAATCAATATAAAAATATAATAATTTAATGCTAATCATTAGTTTAAACTTACATGGATTTGAATGTTCTTCACATCATAATTTCTTCTAATACTTGTCGAGACTCAATTATTCATGTTAATAACTTCAACAAATCATTCATATTTAGTCATTATTTTATTGATCTTGAGCATTTAATCTACTTAACATCTTTTTCACTATTCTAAATTCTTATTTCATATCGATTAGAATTATGTCATGCAAAAACCTTATACCAAGATGCGCAACTTAAAATATCCTTTATAAGCATATTCATAATCAATATAAAAATACAGTAACTTTATGCTAATCGTTAATTTAAACTTATACTAATTTGAATATTCTTCACATTATAATTTCTTCAAATACTTGTCGAGACTCAATCATTCATGTTAATGACTTCAACAAGACTTTGGCACACAAATTTTCTTCTTAATGAATGCCAAATAAATTCTTGTATGCCTTGTCAAGGTTAATACATATCATATGAAAATTTTCTTTGCTTTCTATATTTTCTCATTGATTTTCTTTAGAGTAAAAATTGTATTCATATTAGAACATTTGCATAAAATAAAATTGATTTATTGATGAAATATTTATAATTTTATTTCCCACTCCCCATCCCAACTTCATTGTATAATCATAAGTTTGATTCCCTATAATTTCCACCTTCATTGTACAACCATAACTGTGATCCTCATATAATTATTACATTCCTTAAAAAAAATTACCTTGAACATTAGTATCAAATGGTTCTTTAGTCATTTGAAACCTCTTAGTCTTCAAGATTCCATTGATATGATTTGCTAACTAAACAACTCCAATATCATCTAGAACCTTCCAAATTTTATTAGGTACATCATATAGACTCAAAATTTTATTTTAATGCATTTTCTTAGGAGCTAACTCTATTTCACGTCTTGAATCAATCTATATTACATATCATTATTCAATTTATTATGCTTTTCTTTAAAAGATTTTTCTTTAATCTTCCCATTTCATATTGAGTGTTGCTATATTGCCCCACCAAAAAATATACCTAAACAATCATTTGGGACCTACTTTCTTAAGTAGACTAATCAAAATGGAGTGTGTCATGCACTTTACTTGTAGAGTGTTTTTATTGGTCTACCTAATCAAAAGCTAATATGACATCGAGTTTAAATGTAGACTTTTTTGGGGGTGTATGACAATTTTTTACTTATTTTCATAACATGGCATTCATTTCTTTCCTGCATGCCTTCATCTTTAACTAAGATTTATTATCATTATTTCTGATTCATCTAACTTGATCATAGTCTCTAGATCTCGTTTTTGTTGCCATTATTATTTTATAGGTCTCATTTATTGCCTGCTAAATTATATAAATCATATAAAGATTCTAGCTTTTCGGATGCTCAAAACCCATTTTGCACCTATTTGAATTAATCTTTATAGGTCTTTGTAGTAATTACATATTGTAACTAATTAAAATCTATATATTTTTTTTCTTTACAATCGTTATACTTCACTACCAAGTTTTCTTCCTTTTGTATGATCTACTTCTAGGTTCATCTAAAAATTATATAAAAATTTTTGTAATGAAATAAGCTATCTTATCCCACATCAAAATGGGCTCAATTATAGTATTAATTTGCTCTCTTAATAAATTATCTTAAAAGCTTAATAACTTTTCATATTTTAAGTTCCACTTTCTTATCCTAAAATAATTTATTTCTTTGTCATTTTCTTTAAACTCTAAAGATATATATTCATAATCACTACCATATATTTATGATCAAACTTTTTCTTGAAGCAACTTTACAATCTTTCCAAAAGGAATTTTCTTTCCTTCCAAGGGAAAAGAATTTTGTGCTTGTCATTATCGCTCCACATTAAAAAGTAACCAGACCCTTTTCTCATTATTAAACATATGTTTTCATTAATACAAGATCATAGAGTATTGTAAAATCATGTATGGCTTCTCAATTCGCATTTTTATCCTTATTCCTTATCCAAAGTGAATTTTCTCATATCCCAATATATATGCCTTTTAAAGTCATCTTCAATAATTATCCTCTCATCTACAAGATTTGTTTTAGCAAGTTTATCCATTTTTTCCTAAAATTAATTTTCAAAACCAACTCATAATCCAACTTGTTAAGCATATACATTAATCCTATTTATAATGTCCTTATTAAAATTAACTTAATGAAAACACCATTACCATTAATTCCTTTCATGTCAACATATTTATCTTTTAACTCTCTTTTATTTCCTTACCTTATTCTTATTATTAACACTCTCAACATATATCATCTTATTTTCTTATTTTATGTCCCTAAATTCCTCTCATTTTTATTTAGGTTCTTGCAAACAAGGGATGTTGATTCGTGCTCCAATATCGTTATATATTATTTGCTTTTTCAAACCCCATAAATTTCATCTAGAGAATACACTCTTAATGTTTGGCTTAGTCAACTCTTGCCAACTTTTCACCGAATCACCATAATTATTTTGTGGTGCGTCGCTTTTGAATTGTGTCCTAGCTAACCTTTGCATAATTTCTTTTCAATCTGGTTAAGTTGTGGCATATTACTTATATGTGATGTTTTAGTAAACCTAGCTTACTTTTCTCCACAATTAGATTAGGTTGTGGAGTATTGCTTCCAAGGAATTTGTAACACTGAACAAATTTTAATTTAGATTCAATTCATGAATTTTATTATTAGTTTTATGATGGTTGCCAACCTAACTTCAACCATCAACTTTACTCATCTGTACTTAGATCTAGAAATGATAATTTAGTATAGTTAGCAATTATACATTATAGAATTAAAAGCAAACCAAATATTTCAGAAAGAAAATAGTCCTCAGGTCTCATGCACAAGTAGCTCTAAGAGTTTGTTTTTTCTTGAATGTTCACTTCTGTTGATAGCGTGAAATGACTGCCAATCAACCTGCGAAGAAAATTTAACAAATAACAAAGCATGATTTTGTTGAATGGTAGACTTACATAGAAAATATACCGATCACTATGATAGGACAGCCTAGGAAGTAAGGGTAATTGTAATGAATATGTAGATGGTAGTAGGATAGCTTATTTGTTAAGAAAAATATAATCAAAATGAATAAATATCCTAGTATAACTTGTTCGAACTCTAAAGGAGATTAATTTCAATAGTCAAAGATAGATCGCTTAAAGTGGAATCATTTTAACGTTCATGTTGAGGGCCTGAGGCTAAATTATTGTTGGAAAAGATGTCAGGTAAGAATATGTGTGCATCTATGATAGAAATTACATTAGTTGGACACTATGTAGTACCAATAAAGACCTTAGATTGTGTCACTTTTGAAATGTGATATGTAAATGCTTCATTTTAATTCAGTTGACAAAAAAGATCCAAGTTTAAACTGAAAGTCTGAAATAAAGGATCAACAAAGCAACTCAATCTAACGAAGTATTGCAAAAACGGTATAAATCTAAATAGATTAAGAATATTTAGATTTTTGTATACGTAGAAAACTCTACTGAAGGCTACGTTTTCAAAAGTTTTCAATTAATTGCATCAAGAAGATTGTTGAATAGGTCTTGAGAGTGTATTTTAAATCATAAGGGAACTTGGCATTTGAATGCTGTAGAAAAAATAATAATAATAAAAACTTATTTTTGATTGAGTTAAATTGGAATGTTAAGATTGGCTAAATTTATGAATTGACGAGGGAACTAAAAATACTATCATTAAGTGTACAAAATGACTGTTAAGATGGATTGATTTAATTACGAAGGACATTGTGCGTTGAGTACATGGGGATTTACCTACATATTTTAAAAATCTTATTTACATCTTTAACATCTAAATCATACTATTTATGAAATATCGGTAAAGTTTTTTAAATACAAGGAAGTATCACTCTATGTTAAGTCGAACATAAAACCTAAACTCCTGTTAACCTCCGGATAAATAACAAAATGAGAAACAAAGTCTGAGGGAAGATCTGCTTACCTCGTACCTGTCCAACCCGCAAATCCCGCCAGAAATCCTGCGAGCTGCTCTGATTCGCGATCATTTCCCGGATATCCCGCGACTACAGCCGCGAATCCTCCTCAAATCCCGCCTCGGTTCCTCTCCATTCCCGTCGTTAAATACCACACTCTCTCGCTCATTTCTCCGGCACTACCGAAACTCAACTCCCACGACTCCCTGTTGCGAGCCTCTCGATCCCCTCCGAACTCCTCCACCTCTGCCCTAGTCGTGAAACCCACTCGACCGAGCTTCCTCCTCCCTTCGTCGGCCTCCCCGTCCCGATTCCCATCGGTCTACAGAGAGAGAGAGAGAGAGAGAGAGAGAGAGAGGAGGAGAGGAAGCTCTCATACCTAGCCGAAATCTCCAAGCCGCAGCCCTCGATCCCGTCGAGCTCCTTCGGACCTCCAAACCGAAGCCAAGCCACTGTCTGTCCCGATCCCTGCCTTATCCGCCCCTGTCCAGTTCAATCGCAAGCCAAATCCCTAAGCCGCCTCTTATCCGATCCTAAGCCTAACCGAATCCCATTCCAGCCGAGACCTTCTCTGCTCTACCCGATCTCTTCTCTAGCCGGCCCCTTAGGTATACTTATTTTATTTTGTTTTGTTTATTATTATCATTAGTTATTATTATTATTATTATTAGTTAATTATATTTAATCAAAAATTAATTATAATTAAAGATTCTAATTATATTTTATTATTAATAATAATGATTAGTTTTAATTAAGATAAATTATAATTAATTTTTATAATTATAGTTAATTATTATAATTAATAATTAACTATAATTAATTAAAATTAATTATAACTAATTATTTTAATTTAAATTAATTATTATTATTTATAATTGTTTATGATTAATCATTAATTATAATTAATTTTTCTTAAATTGTAATTAATTATTATTAATTATAATTAATTAATATTATTAATAATTAAAAAATGATAATAAATAGTGCAAGGCACTCTCTTACCTCGATCACGTGCCAACCTCGACGCTTGCAAAGGTATAATTTTCTAACTCAGATTCTCGCTCTCAAAGTTCGCGGCGGACCGGAAAACCGCCTATACACGCTTTCATAAGCGTGGTGGGATGGGACCCCGGTGCGGCGCCTACAACGAGGCGGGTTATCACCTCAAAATCCTATCCTCGGCGTTCGTGTCGAGCCGGCAAACCGCCTATACACGCTTTCATAAGCGTGGTGGGAAGGGAACCCGGTGCGACACCTACGGCGAGGCGGGTAGGCCCTATACACGCTTTTTTTAGCGTGGTTGGGACAATTTTAAGTACCCGTATGCGGCTCTGTACCTGCGGGGAAACAAATGCTTTTTTTTTTCAGGTACGTCGAAGACCCATACACGCTTTCTTAAGCGTGGTGGGGGATTGAAGATTTTACACGGCCGCGGTGTCCTCGAAAGAGGGCACCTATCATACACGCTTTCTTAAGCGTGGTGGGAAAGGCCCAGTTTTCCATTATTTCCCCTAAACGGGGGAGATGCCGGAATGTTGCCGAAATTTCGGGTGAACTTAAGACTGTACCTGGACTTATTTGAGCTCAAGAGCAGAAAACTTGGACTAGAACTCAAACTCAAATGAACAAGACTTGGATTGGATTGAAGTGAACAACAAAATAATTTGAAATGAACAATGAAATAGATTTAAATGGATTTGAACTCAAACAAGTGACAATGAACAACAATGAGCCAAACTTAAAAACTCTTGGACAGCAGGGAACATAGAGGTTGAGCTGAACTTGTACATAATTTGAACATTCAAACTTGATTTGGATAACAAGAACATGGACTCAAATCAAACTTGAAAGATAAGAAATTTGAGTGATATGCAAATGATATTGAAATTCAATATTTTTGGTGACTTGAAGTGATTGCAAAACTACAATGAGCATGATAACCCACTAACGGTCATATACAAGAAGTGTGATGTACTTGTAAGCAACAACAGAAGAGATGTAATGCAGACAAATACATGATGTTCCTATAATGTACAATAGTATACCTACAAGTTACTACAAGGATCATGCAATGAATATGAACATCCTTTCATGGGCATGTATAGAAGACTTGCAATGAACACATACTAAGGACTCGAATTGAACTTGTATCAAACAAGGAACTCTAAGTACAGCTTGCTTGCAAAGGAATAAAAGTTTCTACCTATAAGCTATGACATGAAATCTCCAACAAATGTCAAAGAGCCGTCATGATGATTGGAATGCAAACACTATTAAATGACATTCCTACAAGCAGTAACAATCCAATGTCAAACAAATGCAAGAAACACTGGCAAGTTATAGCGATCAATATGCAGCATATGGTGAACACTACGATACTCTTACAGTCTACAATAGTGCAGCATCAAGCAAGTATATTAGTCCCTTACAAACCAATGACAGTTGTCTTAGGGTGGCAGACCCATCCCTATAAGCAAGTACAATCATCATACCACCTGAGATTGGTGAAAAGTGGACATGATGCAAGTACAACGATTCTCCTATAAGCACATTTAGGAGATTATAGTGAACATGAATATCCCTTGCAAGCAGTGGTAAATAATATAATATTTGTGGATAGCAACAGTGGGTATATCATAAGTACAGAGAACTCCTTGTGGAAATAAATACACACAATATCTGTAAACAATTTTGAAAGATCTGCAATATATATAAATTCCCTACGAATACAGATATATGCACTACATGTCACCTAGGGGTGGATGCAGAAAGACTACAGTAAATGCAGTATCCTGTAGTCAATTTCAGTCTGTGAATATATCCATCCACCTACAGGCAGCAATAGCAGTTGTCCTATAAAGACCAAGGGTCGTAGCAAAATGCACGGAGAATGTAGTAGATGCAAATACATCTATAAGCTATCATAGCAAAAGAGGACCCGTTGTACACCCGAGTGTGTCAACCACAATAAAAAAAATGCAGAACAACTACAGCAAACACAAATGCCAGCATTCAATTCCAGAAGACTCGTATGCAAAGCAATGACCACGAACAAAAATATCATGTGAATGTAATTGTCTTCAAATAAAAGTAGGAGATTAGTTAGTGCACTATGATCCACCTGCAGAAAGCAAGTAGTGCACGACAGTCTACCTATATAAAGCAGCGAACAACTCAGTTTAGAAGCTGCTACAACACGCCACCGGATCCGCAACTTTCATGCAAGCGGACAGAAGGCGTGTACAAATATTCTAAAAGTACCCCGCGCACGTGCACCTTAATTTGTATACACATAGGTACACAAGAGGGATAAATATAACCAAAAACCCGCATGGGCCCCGGCGAGCGTGTAGTAAGAATACATGTGACGTCTAGGGATGCTATGCGGGTCAATAAATTTGAATCCGATCCTCCTAAAGCAAGTAAATAGGAGTCGACAAGGTTCATCAGATAACTATAAAATGCCCCCAAACACCCTCATGGGCCCCGGCGAGCGTATTATTGGTACACACGTAACGTCTAGGGATGCTGCGCGGGTCAACGAGTGAATTCAGGTTCGAACCCGATCCTTCTATAAAGGTCAATAGGAGTCGACAGGGTTCGAACCATCAAACAAATATACAGTTGTGGCAACCTATATATTTGTTTTAATGCGTTCATATTAGGCCTTCAAGGCCTATAATTATGAAAATTCACTAACAAAGGCATAAAACCTACGAAATCCGATCCTCTGTCAATCACTAGACAGAGTCGACAAGGTTCAGATCAATAAAATATAAACGACCCCATACACCCTGATGATGGCCGTGTTGAATAAAAATATCAACCGGAGGGGTCCATTCACAAACACTCCCAACTTCCCAAATTTCCCGTAAAATCCAAAATCTCCAAAAATTCCAAAAATCCCATACTCCAAAATGTTTAAAATAGAAAATTCAATCCATCAAACACTTAAAACATAAAATCCTTCCATCCTCCGCAACAGTTTGCCGAGGTGGACAAATTAAAAAATACTTCAGCTCACAAACCTAGTCGAAAATATCACTAGGATCCATTCTCAAACAATCTCCTGCCAGCAAGGACGTGGTACGAGTCCTCTAACCGGCAGTTTCGCCGCCAAATGACACTGCAGGATAAACGGTTATGACTCGGGGCCCTCTGAACCAGGTGGTTGCCGCCAAATGGCACCATTATATTATGGTTATGGCCAGAGCCCGTATGCTCCCCAATGGCATCAAATCCTTGAGATATGAATCAATAGGATATGATCGATAGGGCACAAAGCCCTCTGTTAGCTAAGGTGGATTCAAATTTGTCCCCTTAGACAAACATTCACCCCAGGTCTACAAGGTACCCTTGGACGAAGCAACCCATGGCTGCCGACAAGGATCCTTCTGTCAGGTTGGGTCGACTACCTCCTCTGACTAAGTAGACCAGGGACCACGATGGCCCGGGACGACGGAACCATGGGATCTTGATCGGGCATATCATCCATTCCCCCACCATCCATTTTAAGTGTCAGATGATGAAATTTTCTGTTTTAAAAATTAAAATCTTCAAACCTTCAAACCTTCAACCTATGCTGCTACTATATGCCAGACTCACGTATCTTTACGTGTCTGATTGACGACTAGCCTTAATCGAAAGTTCTCTCTCGTTACCGGGAGGGGTAATTAACTATAGGGGCTTGCGCCTATAGGAAACCAGAACTCAGATCATAAAGTCCTCATAAAATGAGGGCGAAATCTCTGGGTAGTGTCTTATCTACAAACCCATCTGCCTTCCAAAATTTATCTCGGAACTTAATTCGTTAAAACTCCCCCCGAAGAAAGCAAACAAGCGGGCGGAGGCCGGGGTTGAATTTTCGGAGCCCACAACTCCATTTGATTGTATTCCCACGAACCACAAGCCATCTTGTCCCCTCGCCAAAATCATTGACCACTGCTCATTCTGCATCGACCGATCTCTTTTTTCAACTCTGACACCCTCCTCCTCAAAGCATAGGAGTTTATATTTTAAGGTTTTAGTTAATGGAGAGGGTGGTATTCTTGTTACATGCAAAAGAGTTTAGTAGTATAATGGTAAGTATGACTTAGATGTTAAATATATATGTTAATAGAATTTTAGTTGTATGTAGGTGAATCCCTCTTTTATCATATTAGATTGAATGCAAGAAGCACTCAGTGAATAGAAGGTTATAGTGAGATACTTTAGTAGCTTGGATATGTAACTGGAAAAATTTACTCTTCACCTAAAAAAAGAAACAGTAGATGATGTACTAATAAAAAAATTGAGATAAAATTAGTATGCAATGAGGTTGATAACCGCTATAATAATAGAAATGAGTGGAGAAAGGTTCATAAAGTTGAGCCCAAATAATTTTAACCATACACAACTTTTCTTTAGAAGAATCTTCTGATGCTTAAATTGTAGGAGTGGAGGATAGAGAAACTAGATGAAGTCTAGTGGCCTAGCCATGACTCAAGAGGCATGCATCCAAGACTGGAATATGAGGAGTCCTTCCTAAAATTGAATTTTCAAGAAGAAAAAAGAGAAAAGGTACCTATGGGCATATAAATGGAATAGTAAAAGAATTATAAATATTAATTATGGTAAGAATGTGCAAGTTTTTTGCAGTCTTAATGTGTAAGTTATTAGATTACTAGTATCGAAATTAGAATAAGAGGAAGAAAATCTTTGTTATAAACTTAAAGAAACTTTTACGTATTGAGTTGTATAAATTGATTGAAAGCATTAGCACAAATAATTATTCCTTAACATCAGCAATTAACCACACTCATAACTGTTTTCGTCTTATACCTTTTTTTAGGTGGAAGGTTCAGAGAGCCTCAACAGTTTGGAGGATCAAGAATCTCAGATTAGCCTGTTTCTTAAAGGTTACAGGGAGGGAAGAACGATTAAAAAGGAAGTCAGTGGCCCTTCTTTTCTAGGCTTCATAAACTCTCTTTTTGGCATAAAAACTGCATGCCTGATTGTCTTTGCGGTAGCTTTTGTGATTGTCATGCATAAATTGGCAAAACGAGGGGACGATGTTCTTCACAGAAGACAAACTCAAACAGAGGCTGAAGATCTGAACAGGCAGGATTACCTGCCTGGAGATAAGGAAGAGTGAATTAAGAACCTGTTCTGATGAAGAAGCTGCACAATTACTGCTTTCGAGAAATCAGTCATTCAACAAAATTCTAATGTTATATAAGGTGAAAAGAATTGCGTGAAGATATCCTGATGCTTTTTGCATCAGAATTGTCTTCGAAGTTCTTGGATTTACACCAATATTAGCACCTTAAGTAATTTTTTTTTCCTTTTTTGAGGAAGAGATTTGATTAATGTTTCAGGAGAACAAACTGCAGCTTTCATGTTAACTGGAAAGATTTATAGCACGCCATTATCATTTGTTGAGCATTTGCTTGTTTTATTATTAGATTTAAATAAAAATTTGACTCTTTAAGAGGACATAATGAAGAAAAAAGATTCATGTAGCCGACCCTACTACATGAGATAAAGGCTTGATGTTGTTGTTATTTGTTCATATACTGATCAAATAGTTAGTCATTCCAAATGAAATCTTATAGTAGGGTAAGTTACATCAATATACTTGATATTGGTGTGCTGTTTCTTATTTGTTTTGCTTCATATTATTATTTATATTTTTATGAATGAAATAACAAAAATGCCTTCCAATATGTGGTAATTATGATCGAAATTTGAAATATGTTTGATAATTCTTATATTTAAATCAATTAATAATTGAGTTGGTTTACTTTTGCATTGAGCATGACCCATTTAAAATTAATTTAATTTGTCTTAATTTGGGACAATTTTTTTGTTGCTTTCTGAAGTAATTTTTTAATACAAAATTTTTTTGTTCAAAAAATTTTGATACTAAAAAGCTATTTTAAAAAATAGTAAGAAAATTATTCCAAATAAAATCTTAATTTATAACCAACTTGACATAAAAGCTCATTAAAAATAATTTTATGAACTATTACTAAGAGAGTTAGCTTGAAGCTCAAAATTCAATTCGAAATCAATTATTATTTTGGCTTAAATTTTACATGAGCCAAAATTGAATTTTTATTATTTTATTAATTTGATAGATTGAAATTTAAAAATACATATTTTTATAAAAAATTAATTTTATTGAAATCTTCTTCATTTTTTTAAAATTAATTCAAAATCCTATACACAACAACAACAACATCAAGCCTTTATCCCACTACGTGGGGTCAACTACATGAATCCTTTTTCTCCATTATATCCTGTTAAAAGTCAAATTCTCGTTTAAATCTAATAAAAAAATCATTTTTAATATTTTCTAACTAAGTCTTTTTAGGTCTACAAATTCAAAATCCTATAATCATCTGAAAAAATCTAGAAAAAAAATCAAAATAAAAACTCCTTAAAAGTTTATAATTAATCTCTTCAAGCGGGTGAGATTTCATTTTAAGATATACAATTCATAAAAAAGTTCTCTCATTTTCGGACCAAAATATTTTTTTATTTGAGAGCATTTTGATCATATGGTCTATGGAAGGGGGAAATGAAGCCATATCATTTGATATAGCAAATGCTTCAAAATAAAAAAATATTTTGGTATAATTAAAAATTTTTGATATAGCAAATGCTTCAAAATTAGTGCCACTGGGCATTTGAATCAAATGATTGCAACTAATGCTTCATTTGTGATAGTTTTTTTACTATTTTCTAAAATAATTTTTTAGTACAAAAATTTCATGAATTAAAATTTTTTATGAAATTTTTATACTAAAAAATTATTTGATATAGCAAATTAGTGCCACTGGGCATTTGAATCAAATGATTGCAACTAATGCTTCATTTGTGATAGTTTTTTTACTATTTTCTAAAATAATTTTTTAGTACAAAAATTTCATGAATTAAAATTTTTTATGAAATTTTTATACTAAAAAATTATTTTAAAAAACAGTAAAAAAATTATTTTAATTCTCAAACTTTTGAGGCAACGTTGATTTCCTTTTAAGAGATAATGATTGATATATGATATAATATTAATAAGGTTTCATTTGAGACAGCTTTTTTATAATTTTATAAAATCACTATTTAGCACAAAAAAAGTTTAAATTAAAAATTTTTGTATTAAAAAATAGTAAGAAAGCTGTCCCAAATAAAATTTAAATTTGATGTTAATGAATATGTGCTCCATCGAATATCATAAGTGGAGCTTAAATTTGTCTCAAATTAGGGTCAAAATCAACTATCAAAATTTGAATAATTTTAATTTTGAATTTTGTTAACAGCCCCAATAAAAAGAATTGCTCAGAGAAAAAGCCCTCAAGACCTCAACAAAATCTTATAAATAAACAAGCTGAGGTCCGCCATTATCAAAGGTGGTGAAGCAATCTAGAAAAGCTAGAGGAGTGGCTTCGAACGAAGAGTGCGTTGAATCTCAAGCACCTGTTGCTGTTGCTCTGGAGGCAATGAGCTAAGCTGTTCGGGTGTCAAACTCATCAGCTGTTTCAGAAGAGCCGACTCCTCTTCTGCTGAAAGCTGAATCACATAAACAATATTCAGTTTATACTTTATACAATGTAAGAAATAAATACAAGATCAAAAATGGAAATTCAATGTTTTCTGCTCTATTTACAGCAGCAGAGCATACAGCGCCATGTCTCAAACCGAGCAAGAGGATCTGATTGTTTGGTAATTACTGTAAAATCATCATTACTTTTTTTCTTTCTTTTCCAAGTTTCTTCTGAAGACTCAGAGACAAGAAGCTATGCTAATACTTGTGGGCTCCGAAAATTCGGCCCCGGCCTCCGCCCGACTTGTGCTTTTTGAGGGGGGGGGGGGGGGGGGAGTTTTAACGAATTAAGTTCCGGGATAAATTTTGGAAGGCAGATGGGTTTGTAGATAAGACACTACCCAGAGATTTCGCCCTCATTTTGCGAGGACTTTATAATCTGAGTTCTGGTTTCCTATAGGCGCAAGCCCCTATAGTTAATTACCCCTCCCTCCCGGTAACGAGAGAACTTTCGATTAAGGCTAGTCATCAATCAGATACGTATAGATATGTGCATCTGGCATATAGTAGCAGCATGAGTTGAAGGTTTGAAAATTTAGAGATTTTAATATTTAAAATAGAAGCTTTCACCACCTTGCACTTAAAACGGATGGTGGGGGAATGGATGATAGACCCGATCAAGATCCCAAGGTTCCGTCGTCCCGGGCCATCGTGGTCCCTGATCTACTTAGTCAGAGGAAATAGTCGACCCAACCTGACAGAAGAATCCTTGTCGGCAGCCATGGGTTGCTTCGTCCAAGGGGACCTTGTAGACCTGGGTTGAATATTTGCCTAAGGGGACAAATTTGAATCCACCTTAGCTAACAGTGGGCTTTATGCCCTATCGATCATATCCTATTGATTTATATCTCAAGGATTTGATGCCATGGGGGAGCATACAGACTCTGGCCATAACCATAATATAATGGTGTCATTTGGCGGCGACCACCTGGTTCAGAGAGCCCCGAGTCATAACCGTTTATCCTGCAGTGCCATTTGGCGGCGAAACTGCCGGTTAGAGGACTCGTACCACGTCCTTGCTGGTAGGAGATTGTTTGAGAATAGATCCTAGTGATATTTTCGACCAGGCATTAGCTTTTTGCGAGCTGAAGTAAATTTTAATTTGTCCACCCCGACAAACTGTTACGGAGGGTGGATGGGTTTTGCTTTAAATGATTTGATGGATGAGTTTCAATTTTTAAATATTTTCGGCGTTTGGGATTTTGAAAATTTTTGTGGATTTTTTATTGTGTGGGAATTTGGGTGGCATTTTCTTATTTTTGTGAACCCCTCCGGTTGAGATTTTATGTCAACGCGGCGATCATCGGGGTGAGGGGTCATTGCTCTTATTGATTGGACCTTGTTGACTCTGTCTACTGGTCGATAGAGGATCGGGTTTCGTAGGCTTTGGACCTTTGTTAGTGAATTTTCTTGATTATAGGCCTTGAAGGCCTAATATGAACTATAAAATAAATATCCCGGTCGACCTCGCGACCACATATTTATTTAATAGTTCGAGCCGTGTCGACTCCTATCTACCCGTATAGGAGGATCGGGCTTGAACTAGAATTCACTGATTGACCCGCGAAGCATCCCTAGACGTCACGTGTGTACCAATAACAAGCTCGCCGGGCCCCATGCGGATGTGTAATACATTCCCTTACATGTACCTATGTGTATACAAAACTACAGTGCACGTGCGGGGGTATTTTAAAATATTTGTTGCTGCTTGGTTGTGCGGGTGACCGCCATTTGAATGCAGCATTCTACTTGGACTTTTGTACACGCCTTCTGTCCGCTTGTAAAGATGTTGCGGATCCGGTGGCGTATTGCTGGGGTTGCATTTGGGGATTTGTACGCCTTCTGTCTGCTAGCATAGGTGTTGCAGATCCAGTGGCGTGGCGTTATACGATCTCCCCTACTGCTGCTTGTAGGTAGGTAGATGTATTCATTCATAGATTGAAATTGACTTCAGGATATTGCATTTACTGAAGACTTTTTGTATCTGCCCACAGATGGCATGTAATGCTCACATTTGTATTTGTGGAGAACTCGTATATATTGCAGATCTTTTAATGCTGCTTGTAGGATATCAATGTACTCGCTATATGAACATCCTGGCATTTACTGTATGTCGCATTTGTACGTTTGTAGGGGACTTTGCTGTTAGCAAGCAGACTGATACGTTCATTTGTGTGTGATATTTGATCAGCATAGGCACTTGATTACCGAATGATTGTTGATTGCAAGGAGGATCTAATATCTGTTGCACATTATTCGTCATCATTCGTGGATGAACTATTGTGCATAATATATCTCTCATAGTTGCTTGTAGGCGTCGTATATACTTATGTCCACAGGGGATTCACCATACTTGCGATATATCCACTATTGTTATCCACTAGTATTGCAT
The DNA here is from genome assembly GCA_019925795.1 of Dendrobium chrysotoxum. Classification (NCBI taxonomy): domain Eukaryota; kingdom Viridiplantae; phylum Streptophyta; class Magnoliopsida; order Asparagales; family Orchidaceae; genus Dendrobium; species Dendrobium chrysotoxum. The sequence continues at coordinate 19,642,744 of CM034312.1, read as the reverse complement.
CACTTATCACTGATTGTAGGGAGATCAACGCACTTATTCGCTTGCTTATTATCGTTGACTGCAAAGGTGACCTAAAACATTTTGCATGTCGCTCGTTGTTCATAGATAGGCCACTATAGCTTGGCGGACTTTCTACAGTTGCTTGCATATGTTTATCTTTACGACTGATACCAGCTTGCATATCAATCATCATCTCACAGATCCCTGATAACTGTATCCAGTGCATTTTGTGATAAGCTTGTTGATGTCATCTACAAGACATCGTTACATTCAGTACTTGTTGTCTTTATATGAGTCGTTATACGCCTAAGGGGTCTTCTACTATCGTTTGTAAAAGTCATCATTTCAACTTGGAAGTTGATTATATTTTGTATTGAAGCCTTCATTGATACGAGTAGGAGATGCCCGTGCATTTTACAGTCGGCTGCTATCACTTGTAAGTACAGTATACTTAACAGTATGGGAACTGTTGTAGGAATTTATTGCATTTACATCATGTCCACCTTCGCCATTCACAGGTTTCAATGATTGATGTTTGCTTGTGATTGTTCAAATGCTGTGAATTGACAATTAGCTATTGCTTGTATGCACCGAGGTCTTTTTGTCAATTGACAGCGTCGTCATTTCCATTCACATGAGGACTGTTGCTTTTGCAAGTACATGTAGGAAGTACTTATACATTTTGTAATTTGATGACATTGCTTGTAAGTTAGTAACATCTGAAAGTTCTCCACCACGAGTTCCCTGCTATTGTTTTGATGTTTGTTTGAATAATCAAATTCATCACTTGTCTTTTGTATTTCGATTATTATTACGCTTTTTAATATCTAGGATCATGTTCCCCGTAGTTCAGCTTGAATTCAGCTCTTGTTCATCTCATTTGACATTCAAATCAAATGCAAGTCTAAGTCCCCTGCTGTCCTTTGCAAGTTCAAACTATTCTTTTCATTTTGTTTGAATTCGAGTTCCAATTTCACTTGATGTTGTATAGTTCAAGTTCTAGTTAAATGTACAAGTTTCATTTTAGTCCATTTAATGTTCAAGTAAAGTCCAAGTTCTCCTCTTTTGAATTCAAATAAGTCCAAGTACAGTCATATAATCACCCGAAATTTCGGCAACATTCCGGCATCTCCCCCGTTTAAGGGAAATTACGAAAAACTGGGCCTTTCCCACCACGCTTAAGAAAGCGTGTATGGTAGATGTCCTCTTTCGAGGACACCGCGGCCGTATAAAGTCTTCAATCCCCCACCACGCTTAAGAAAGCGTGTATGGGTCTTCAACGTACCTGAAAAAGGAGAGCAGTTGTTTACCCGCAGGTACAGAGCCGCGTACGGGTACTTAAGATCGTCCCCACCATGCTAAGAAAAGCGTGTATAGGGCCTACCCGCCTCACCGTAGGTGTCGCACCGAGTTCCCTTCCCACCACGCTTAAGAAAGCATGTATAGGCGGTTTGCCGGCTCGACACGAACGTCGAGAACGGGATTTTAGGTGATTACCCGTCTCGTTGTAGGCGCCGCACCGGGGTCCCATCCCACCATGCTTACGAAAGCGTGTATAGGCGGTTTTCCGGTCCGCCGCAGACAACGAAGTAGGCTCTCGGAGTTTTATGGTTGGAGGGTTATACCTTTGCAAGCGTCGGGGTAGAGGCTCGTGGATCGAGGCACGGGAAGAGATATTTCTTCTTGCATATTGTGATTAACAAAAATTAACTTAATTTTAACTAATACATTAATTATATTTAATTATAATTTAATATCATTTAATTATGATAGATTAAAATTAATAATAACTAAATAATTAATTAAAAATAATGATAATTAACTTTTTGATTATAATTAAATTATTAATTACAATTAATTATAATTAGGTATGTCTAATTATAACCAATTATAATCAATAATAATTAATGATAATAAAAGTTAAATATAATTAACAATAATCAATAATATTTAATTATAATTAATTATAATAAACATAATTAATAATTAATTATAATTAAAAATAATTATTTAATTAATTACAATTAATATCACTTAGTTAACTAAGAATGAAATTAAATTGTCTTCCCTCTCCTCTCTGTTTTGGCGAATTTACAGGATTTGGCCGAAGAAGTACGCGAGAGGGAGATAATTACCCTCACGGCCAGGGAGCTCCAGTCGTTGCTTGCGATCAAAACGTTGTAACTTCCAATCCAACGGCAAGGGGGAAGCCGTCAAAGGGCGAAGTCGAATAGCAACACTGGAGCCAAAGAAGCGTCTGGAAGGGGGAAAGTTACCTTCACCGCAAGCTCCCGTTCGCGCTTCTGCTCAAAATGTCGTAACTTCCGATCCAGGAGGGAGGGAACGTCGGAGCGAAGTCGGACATAGGCGAAGGAGGCGGAGAGGTTAGGGCTTCTCTCTCTCTATCTCTCTCGGCTCGCTTTCTCTCTTTCTCTGTTTCCCTCTCTTGGCTCGCGGGAGGTAGCGACGGGGTCGGGTCGGAGTAGAAGTCGGAGAAGGAGGGGTTCGGCTCTGGCTGGGCTCGGCCTGGGGTTGTGATCGGACGGGACAGGGAAGGAGGACGGGAGGTATGGCTTGGGTCTTGCGAACAGGAGAGGCTGCGGGAGAGTTGAGCGTGGAAGGAGCGAAGTAGTCGTGAGGAGATCGGGAGGAAGAAGTGGATAGCGAGCTGTGGGAGAGCGTCGTATTTAACGACTCAAAGGAAGACGCGCTCGAGGCTTCTGCGAAGGATTTCCGGGATTTGATCGCTTCGGCGCCGGATCAGCGGGATCTCGGTAGGATTTGCGGGATTTAGTCCGAGGTATGCTTTTTTTGTTTTCACAGTAGAGGTCAACAATACTTTTCATTTTGAAACTCAGACATTCTATATCAAGCAAGAATATAACTAATAAGACAATGGAAAGCCAGCGACTTTTTGTTTTTCCCAGTACAGGCAGACAATGGAAAGCCAACGACTTTGTGTTTTTCCCAGTACAGGGAACGGACAAACAAGCATATTACTTTCATAACAGAAGCTGCATTCCATCTGTACAGGAAAAGCTTACTTACTAGTTTACTACCCTCCGGAAACAAGTGTGTAGAGAAGCCTATTTACATCCACTTGCTCCCTCTGGCACTCAAGCCAACTCAAGCCCGTTTCAAGACTCGAGTACCATAGTGTCTTCTCCCGAAAACATAACTCATAGCATACTAACATTTTTCTTTTATTCTGTGCGAAGGAAGTCAGTAAAATATATCATATTATTAAGTGACATAATATAAGGACTGTGATATAATTATTATTATAAAAAATGAACCAACTCCAACAACATGCAAAGTTGCTCAACTGCTTTTACAACTATAAGAAGCAACCCCTACATACACCTCTCCACTCCACCTCCACCTCCACCTCCACATGCAAGCCAGCAACTGTCCCATCTTCTGTAGAAAGTTGCACGCAACCGGCCCCTTACATGATCTCCTAGGTGTACGGGCAGCTGGTATAAGGTATAGTGTACTCCAAGATCCAGTAACTTGGGATTCACCAAGAAGTTTAGTTAACCACCTCGCCTATAGGGCGAGTTCGTAAGACACAATGTCAAGCTATCCTTGATCCAAGATGGTATTTCCCATAAGTAGGTTTTTCTAATGTCAGAGCAATAAGACCTACTTCACGAGCCTCCATCACTCAAGGTTTTAGTCTGGATCATTGGGCATCTCCATTAGCAAAATTTTATGCTTCACGCTTTAATCAACTTTCATGCATTAATCATTATGAACACATACACTACCTGGCCACCTCGCCTCTAGGACAAGGTTTTAAGACCTCATCATTGAGTTTCCCACTAATCAAAAGGTTACAAGTTTAGGGTTTAGGCATCTCTACTAATAGAGTTAAAAGCCTTAGCCGAACATCAAATCCAAGTTATATAATTCAATTCAACACACAAATAGACCTGAGTTGCCCCACCTATAGGAGGTCATAAAAACTGCCAATGAGCCTTCCTATAATCAAGAGAATGCAAGTCCCGTTTGTAGGTCCTTCCAACATCGGGATAATAAGCCCTACTGCTGGGCATCTCTAACAGCAAAGATGCACCAAATCTTAATCTTTGGGACCTATTGACATACATTCACAAAGTTATTTGACTTCATATTCGCAGAAGTCCTACAAATATATTTATGATGAATATTTGAATTTGCACCTTTAAGGTGAGGTCATAAGACCCACAATTAGAACATTGAGGTGAGGTTGTAAGACCTAACATCGAGCCTTCCTTCGACGAAGAGGTTATAAATCTCACTTATTCGCAAAGCCAATTTGAAGCTTCGTAAATTCACATAGCTACCTTCTTAAGGAATAGACTTTGTATTCCTCACATTAGGTCATAATCCCATGAGTCTCATCTATATTCTTGAGTTAGGCCATAATCCTATGAGTATCATCTATACTCTCAAGTCAGGCCATAATCCCATAAGCCTTACATACAGCTTAGGGCTCAGTCGAAACATCACAAATTCCACATGCATAGTCAGGCTGTACTACAATCACATAAGTCTCATCTATATTCTCGGGTTGGGCCATAACCCCATCCATATACATCTTCGGGATAGGCAATAATCATATAAGTCTCACTTTTCAAGTCTATATAATCAAACTAGTATACCTCAACCTTCCAAATATTGAAATTCATCTCATTATGTGAATAATTCCCACCAAAGTAGACAACATGCTACCATAGGCTTACAAATTGGTTTTGAAGTGATCCAAATTGGTTTAACTCAAGGCTCCCTAGTCAAGGCAATGCATGGATAAGACAATCAACCCTTTATCATGAGATGCAAGCAATAAGAGGTAGAGCTTCGAGGATTGATCCTCGTGATAACAACAAATAACCATCATTATGTGCCTTGGGTGCATGTATGTTGGGTTAGGCCTAAACTCATCTCGAACAACCGAATTAGCTACGCCAATGCTATCGAGCAAGAAGCAACCATGCCTTGATTATTCTGATTGCACTCAACAATATTTGGTGCCTCTAAGCCAACTTTTCATGAATCAACTCAATGAGCTGAACCTTCAGTGATCATATCCTTAAACCTCTTAACTATAATAAGCTATATTAGTCCCTTTACACCTTTTTTGTCTGAGTGGGCTCCACTTTGAAGAGATAAACCCTTCAATATACTACTCATTAATTTAATTGCAACATCTGATAAGATGCAATCCATGACTATTAATTAGACTCCATGGATGATGTGGCCTTTTGATCATCTGCCATTGGTAAATTAAGTCAACCATGTTAACATAGGATGATGCAACCCATGGGATCTTAATTTGGTTGAAAATATCTCTATCTAGCACCTGTTATATGTGGAATCTGATTGTGTTGATCAATCTAGTTATTCTGTTGTCTCGTACCTCAAAGATTGTCGTGTTCGCTGGGGGGTGCGGGACCCCTGCTTAGGTTTGGGTGCTTTGCACCTGAAAATTTTTTTCCCGTAAAATTCCCCGACGCTGCGTACCCAAACGCCCTGGTGCTGCGTACCCGAGCGCCCCAGCACTGAAAGACAGAGAGCAGAACGCCGCAGCAGTATAGATATGATGCCGCACCGGATCAATACAAAGGTTTGAGCTCCGTAACGCTGCGAGACAGACTGTACGATTTTCTTTCTCATTTTTTCTGAAAGGTTATGTCCCTTGGGATTATTTTACTTGGCTTTCTCTTGTATTTTGTGTGTGCAGACATTGAGAATGGTGCATGTGAGAAGAGAAGCAATGAGAGAGCGAGAGAGAAGAGAGATCTATACTTATTTCTCCCAATTTTCATAGTGAATTTTTTAGTGTGGTGTGGCTCCGTGAGTTTTTTTCCCTATTTTGGGTTTTTCCACGTTAAATCCTAGTGTCCTTTACTTTTCCGCTGATTTTACTTTCTTGCTTGTTTTGTCATTGTGGTGTTTACTCCTCATCTCCCCAACAGCACCCTCAATATAAACTAATTTTTCAACAACAATCTATAGTGCAATGATATATTTCATTGATAGTATTTTTGGCCATCAAGCTCAAAATGTTATTAACCACCTGCTCAGGAAAACCTCAATTCACCATAATTCAAAATAGACCTTAACCGACCCTCTCAGCTAGCTGGAGAAAATCTTTGGGACCTTATCTATTCCCCCACCTATAAACTAATTTTTCAACCACTGATTTAGAGAGTAGTGATATCTTTAATTGAGAGTGTTCTCAAGTATCACAATCAAAATGTAATCAGTCATGCGAACTTATGCCACGAAAAGCCTTAATCCCTTGATAGACATGGGAAATCTGTCGGACCTTATCCTAATTTATCCTCTAAACTCTATGTTGCTTACATTCATTTTCGAATAAAAATGCTAGAAAAAAAAATAAAATAAAACCACAAGCACGTGAGTGTTTTTCATAGGCCACAAACATATTATGCAAAAGAATTACTAAATTAATGAATATATGATCATATAACTAGTAAACTTTAAGAGTCAAAGTCACACGGTCAAATTAGAAAGATCTTTGGGACATAATGTGATACGCGTGTGAAAGCATGAAAAATCTTTTAAAATAATCAATGGATCAAAGTAATGGGAGGTGAAGAAGTAAATACAAGTTAAATATAGCAAAAATGATTATTTGAAGATGATGTAAATAAAATTAGAAAGACCCTTGCCAAATATTGAATACAAAAGAAAATCAAGTACCTGGGGCATTATGATAAAAAAAAAAAGGGTACCTGGGGCATCTGCTTTTGTGTGTGCTGGAGCCCATCTGCATTGGATATTTGTCTTCCAGTTGATAGGCCAGAATCATAAGACTGAGCCAAGGAGAAACCAGCCACAGAAGAGTTTCCACTAATCAAATTATGAGCAATAGCTCCTTCTGATCTTGGTCGTTTTGAAGGATGACTAGATAGCCCCATTGCTTCACTTGACGTTTCATTTTGCTTTGCCAACCCTACAGAGCTTGGTTCTGTGCTGATTCTTGATGCAGAAATTAAATCTAGGTTGGACCAAGATGGCCTAGCTTCCCTCGAAAGCATCTCCAGCCCGCTTGATAGCAGTGGATGATTCAATGAGGAAATCTGTAATTAGTTAAATAAGTTAAAATAATCAATACATAATCAGTGACGGACAATGCATTCAATAAGCTCAATAAATTTAGAAAAGTTAAAACAACGGAAATTTTCAAGTTGAATTTAACAATTCATTGACAAATATTAATAAACAATAACACAGACATTATCTTCTAGAGTGGAAAGTTTCTTATCGCACCATTTTGACTGAAAGTGTAAAGTTCCATTGATTACCCCAGGTACTTAAGTTTAATGGAACACCCATGCTTTGAGTAGGGACTCATTAAACAGTTTGATCTAGTCTTGAAACTGGTGCACAAACTGATTTCAACTGACCTTTATTATTGAGGCCTGGGACCACATATGACTGTTTTCATTGCCCTAGAGGCTTGAGAAAATTTTGAAGCCAGTTAAGGGGAGGTGACAATAAACAATTATGCTGAGTCCACTAGGCTAATAATAAGGAAGAATCAAATAAAGTGCAAGGAGATTTGTTCCATGAACAAATGCAAATAGCGATCATAGGCAACATTTATTATTGAGGCTTGGGGCCATAAATGGCTGCTTTCTTTGCCCCACAGACTGGTGAAAATGCTGGGGCCAATTAAGAAAGATGGGACAATATACAATTCTGCTAATTCAATTGGCTAATAATAAGAAAGAAGCATCAAATGAAGTGGAAAAAAGGAGGCTTAATCCACAAACAAAAGCAATTAGTTATTATCTTTGAAGGTAATTAATGATCATTAGCTTCAAGCATCCAAGACAACTAAATATAACCAATCAGTTCTATGCATTTTCTGATGTAATATTGATAGGAAATACTTGAGTTCGCAAGTATTCCTATCGGAAATACTTGAATTCGCAAGCAACCCTAACAATAAATTGATAAAAAACAGCGAGAAAGAACACAATATGATAATGAAAATAACTCAAACAGTAGATTTTATTATATGAGATAAACAAAACAAATGGAAAGCAAAGATACAATTGATCCTCTATTCGAGAGGAGGATCGTCTCTCCCAAATCTCTAGACAAGAGTTTAGAGCCCAAACCCAAAGAGACTACAAGAGAATCATAATCCAAAGCATGCCTAGCTCTATCCCCCTCATCCCCTTTAAATAGCCCTTTTCCACCTCCTTACTAACCTCCTTATAACTTTCCTAATATAAGATATTATTTGATTAATACAAAAGATATCAAATCTATTTAATTAATCAAATCTACTTTCCTAATATAAGATATTATTTGATTAATACAAAAGATATCAAATCTATTTAATTAATCAAATCTACTTTCCTAATATAAGATATTATTTGATTAATACAAAAGATATCAAATCTTACTTAATCAATCAAATCTATCTTCCTTATTGGTCTTGCCACCTCCCTCTCTCTCCTCTTGTTACCGCCCAAGTGGGTCCCGCTCCTAAGTGGGCGGTGCCGGCCCCATAGAACCGACCTAACAATACCGTCCTCCCAAAGAATCACCTTGTCCTCAAGGTGGAAATATGCTCGTGTTCCCATGGAGGTGGCCATCCTTGAGGTGGCTGAAAAACCGTATTGAATTGCTGAATCAAGGGCTGCACTGAAAGAGAAACATTCCTTCCCTCCTCCAATCTGATCACCTTTAGCCTGTGTAGCCCCATCAGATAACCTTCACCGACCTCCTTGATAGTCCTTACCATAGTTTTGAGAGACATCATGGATTTGGATAACCCTGCATCCCCCCTAATCATCACCTTTCTTCCATTTATCATCATCTCCATCGTGAGAGTGCCCCAATTGATCTTGGTGTCCCCTAGGGTTTGTAGCCACTTCATCCCCAGGATGACATCAGCACTCCCTAGCTCCAGTGGAAGAAAGTCCTCCCTTACTTGAATGTCCTGGATGGTTAACACCACTCCTCTACAGATCCTCTGGCCTTTCTCCATCTTCCCAGTACCCATCATCACCCCATAATAACCGGTGTCCACCAATTTCACTCCTAGTTGATTGATGACCTAAATGGAAATAAAATTATGGGTAGCCCCACTATCAATCAAAACTACCACCTCCATGCCTGTTATTTCCCCATTCACCTTCATCGTATGATTCGAAGTAAATCCTACTACTGAATTCAGGGAGACCTCCGCTACATCCATATGCAACTTGTCATCCATCTCTCGCTCACCTCCCTCCTCAGTTTCCTCGTCATCACAGACGGTGAGAACCTGAAGAGTTCGATCCCTACACCTGTGCCCTGGAGTATACTTCTCATCACACCGAAAACATAACCCCTTTGCCCTCTTCTCCTGTATCTCCTTCTCTGTCAGCCTCTTGAAAATTTTCCCACTCCCTCCTACTGGCTTCTCCCAAGTGGTCTCATTAATGTTGCCTGATGCAGGCCCCTCGGGTGCTAGAAGAGTGGTCGTCGTCCTGTAAGAGCCTCCTGAGCTACTGCTCCTGACCCCCCTCTCCAGATTCCTCTGATTTTCCACCAGCTGGGCCAACTTCATGGCCTCCCCCAAGTCACGGGGCATCAGAACCTTCACTGCTGCTCGGATCTCCGCCTTCAACCCCTTCATGAAGTTTCCCTCCAATACTGTGTCTGAGAGTCGCTCCACCCTGTTAGCTAGGTGCTCAAATAGCTCCCTATAGTCTGCTACTGATCCCTCCTGTGTCAGAGCAAAGAACTGCTCATAAAAATCTCCTCCCCGGTAGGTTTGAAAACGTTCTATTATGCAGTCCTTGAATTCCCTCCAGGTCCTGATAGGCCTCCTCTGGTCTCTCCACTGATACCACGTCAGGGCTTTTCCTTCCAAGCACAGACTCGCTGCTGTCAGCTTCTCCTCCTCCGTCAGCCCATTGACGGCAAAGTATCGCTCCACCTTACAAATCCACCCATAAGCATCTTCTCCTTCGAATATGGGCATTTTCAACTTCCTCACCTTCTAGTTGCTACCATTCCCCCTGATCCTTCCATAGTTTCCTCTCTCCCAAGTGCTAGGCCCTCCCCAAGTTTCTCGGTCTTCCCTTGCCCTGCCATAGCCCAATCCTCCTTCGTAATCCCCCTCTTCTTTCTTCAAAATCAGCACCTCGGGGGCCATAGTATCCCTCCTGGCGCTCCCCATATCCACCTCCCCTTTCTTCCCTTGGACAGACTCCAAATGGGATCTTCTTCTTTCTCCTTCCATGATTTCCACCTCATCATCCTCCCTACGAATTTCAGAGTTCATACTTTTTTCTTCCACCCTTCTTGCCACGGAAGCTGCCGTTTGGTTTTGAATTTCCAACATTTTCTTCATCATATCCCGGAGATCGGCGACTTGTCCTTCCATGGAGAAAATCCTTTCCTCCGCCGTTGTTTTGATTTGATTCATCTCCCCTTCAATCCTTTCCTCCAAAGCATCCACCTTTTTGGCCGCCATCACAATCCGATGTTTGTAAATTCACAAAATCTGGCTTTGAGACTCCAAAAACAGCAATTTTTCCTCTTTCCGGGCAAAAAATCACCGCTAAAATTTGCCGAAAACAGCCCTCCACCGGTCCCAAGATTTGCTCTGATACCAATTTGATAGGAAATACTTGAGTTCGCAAGTATTCCTATCGGAAATACTTGAGTTCGCAAGCAACCCTAACAATAAATTGGTAAAAAACAGCGAGAAAGAACACAATATGATAATGAAAATAACTCAAACAGTAGATTTTATTATATGAGATAAACAAAGCAAATGGAAAGCAAAGATACAATTGATCCTCTATTCGAGAGGAGGATTGTCTCTCCCAAATCTCTAGACAAGAGTCTAGAGCCCAAACCCAAAGAGACTACAAGAGAACCATAATCCAAAGAATGCCAAGCTCTACCCCCCTCATCCCCTTTCAATAGCCCTTTTCCACCTCCTTACTAACCTCCTTATAACTTTCCTAATATAAGATATTATTTGATTAATACAAAAGATATCAAATCTATTTAATTAATCAAATCTACTTTCCTAATATAAGATATTATTTGATTAATACAAAAGATATCAAATCTTATTTAATTAATCAAATCTATCTTCCTTATTGGTCTTGCCACCTCCCTCTCTCTCCTCTTGTTACCGCCCAAGTGGGTCCCACTCCTAAGTGGGCGGTTCCGGCCCCATAGAACCAACCTAACAAATAGAAGGCTTATATATAGAAAATATTAATATGTGCAGTTATAGAAGAACATCTGATGCGTTGCTGATATTTGGACAAACTAGAGAGAATCGTTTAATCAATTGCAACTCCTTTGACCATTGCCTATCATAATTAAACTACGCCAGCTAAAAGCACACAGGCAACAATATTCCTCCACAACAAGCATCCCATTGCCACACCTACATTCATCTATTGTGCAACGCGCAGGCACAATAATATGTGCATGCAAGCCTAAGTTTTTCATAGACCTGTCTTTAGCCTATATTGTAGAACTATTATTAATCTTCCAGACATCTAATCAGCGTAAGGGCAAACCTTGTACCTTCTATAATTAACTAAACCAAAAACTCGGTATCAATGGCAACAAAAACCAAGGCGAGAGACTTGGACTGGCAGGCAATCAACTATAGTTACGGAAGTTTTCATTAAAATTTAATGCGCATGTTTAATAGGAATGTTTGAGTTCATTGAAACTTTGGATAAACAATACTTTGTACGACTATATTTAAATATATGAACTGAACATCTAATGGGATACATAATTCAATGAAATAGCAAAAATATATATCCTGTGACTGACCACAATTATTATACAGTAACAAGAAATGATATAAATTTCTAAAGAAGATCAAGCTTTCCTGAATATAAAATATCAAAAGACAGATAAGTTTAATCTCATCATTGTCATCATCATCAAAAACATATTGATGGGGACATCAGATCATGGAAGATTTATCAGCGACGTGGCAAAAGATCTACAGCCACGATTGAGTCGATGTACTTTTGAGTCGTATTATGCATTTGATATTTATTTATTATGATGTATTTGTTTATTTTGTTTTTCCGTTATTACCCTTGTTTAAAGGGAGATCGTATGTAAGCCCTATGGGCATTAGTGTCTTTTGTGTTTGAGTCCTTTGTATCAAGGCTATTTATAGCCCGCATATTGTCTTTTGTTGGTTAATGAATTAATGAAAGAAAATTTCTACGTTGTGAGTTCTAGTGAGAGCTAGAGAGTGTTGGGAGAGAACCCTTGGAAAGGGCATCGGATCACCCACCAACCTAGGAAGAGTCCGGGTTCGTGGTTTCTTACTTTCTCCTTCCCTAATCTCTTTCCCCTTCCCTTCCTCTTACCCGTCGGCCTAGGGTTTCCCCTACACCTTAGCCGCCGGCCCTCCTACAATCCCACCTAGCCGCCGGCCAACCTAAGCACACCAACCCATCTCCTTATCGTCATCCCTTCGGCCACCCCTCCCTCCACCACCATCCATGGCCAACCTACATGCCGCCGCCCCTCCTTTGATTTTCCCCTCCACTTTCAATCTCCTTTAATACTTGCCTTTTATAAAAGTTCAAATTGGGAAAGTTGATTTTCAAATTCCAATCAATTTGAAATTTGAAATACTTCCTAAATTAGAAAATCTATCTTAGGAAAGTATCTAAATCAATTCTAAATCAAATTTAAATTGGAGTTGATTTATCCCTTTTCTTTAATTGGAGATCCTTAATTTGGCAAGCTACCAAATCCCTTCCCCAATCCCCTAAACTCCCTCTCTATGCCGCCGGCTCCCCCTCTCTCTCTCCCTTCTTTCTCTCTCCAATCCCCCCTCCCCACATTAACTCCTACTCTCTTTTGAATTTAAAATTCACACTTTGAGTCCTATTTTCCCTCCCAACTCATAATCTGAAATTCAATTCAGATTTTAACCCTTTTGTTTCAAACCCTAACCCTAACTCCTCTAAACCCCAAACCTAAACTCCCCAAGGAGCCACCCTTTGGCCGGCCCCTTCCTCCTACCCCTTTCCACTTGGATTTTGGAGAGAAAACCCTATTCTCCCAAGGAAAGATGGCAAGGACAGCAGCGGAGCATCAATCCAACATGTCTATGTTTGGGAAGAGACGTTTTTCCTCCAACTAAATCATCAAGGAAAAGCTACGATGACCTTCTCCCACATTTCAACCCAATATTTTCAGATTTTGCCGAAGGTGAGCCTCTTTACCTTTTCAATTACTTTCCTAAATCTCCTAACCTTATAGGTGATGATAAATCGCAAAGAGCCGTGCTTCACCATGTGCCTAAGCTTAGTAAACGCAGGTTGAGTGTGCTTTCTATGTTACTAATCTCATTGTTAGATTAGGGATTATGTTGAAAGTCATTTACTTTGAATTTTATTGAGCTTCTAACCTATTTTGATAATCCCAGTGCTTAGCATGAAATTTAGCCTAAACGATTGTGACCGCTCTTACGTTTTCTCTTTTCGTTTAAATTACTAATAGTCTAATCATCATTGTTTTATCAAAGAAATCGTGCAAAGTCTTACGCATCCATTTGCAAACATCGTAGTCCTACATCACATATCCTTAGCCATATCTCAACTATTTGGCTCATAAGTTCAATTTTGGAATGCATAATAAAATTAAAATCAAATTGTTTGCAGCTAAAGAAATTCACTTTAGTGGTTTTTAATGAAATAAAAATCAACTTAGTACACATGAGAAAATAAACTCACATTAGTGAATTTCCTGAGACAAAAATCGTAATTTTCTTGGCAAAAGTAAAAATATGTAACAAGAATTGTCCATCACTACAATGCTACACCAAATATTAACATTAATCCCTCATTTTGTATTATTCATTAAAACGCATTCAATGTATATTTAAATCCCTTAGTGTTTGCTATTTTATTTAAAAACTAGACTATCTTATATTATGAAATATATCCAAGAACTATATCATATTTTTTGGCCTTCTTTTATCCTAGGTAATTTTTTTTTATATCTATTTCATGATCCATGACTCTAGTAGCATGAATAGGGCGATGATTAATATCATCACCAGTCATTTAGTAGCATGAATGTGATAGGAAATACTTGAATATTTCAAGTAAACCCTAACAAGATTGATAGAAAACAGCAGAAAAACTCAACAATATCGATGAGAACAATCAAAAACAGTAAATTTTATTGTAGGAATCAAATCAATGGAAGGAAACAAAACAAAGATACAATTGATCCTCAATTCGAGAGGAGGATCGTTCTCTCTCAATCTCTAGATGAATCTAGAGCCCAAGACACCAAGAAGAAACTCCAAGAGAACAAAATAATCAAGCATAACCCTAACCCTAGATAACTTCTCCTATTTAATACAAACTTCCCTAATTTCAAATTCCGAATTCAAGTTTTCCCTCCCTCTCCTAGCCGCCCCTTACTTCTTTCCCAATTGGCTTGCCTAGTGGGCCCACTAGGCTTGGGCGGCAATCCCCCAAAGGGGGTCCGTCTCCTGTAGCAGAGAACCGGCCCTGGCCGGTTCAGCCTAAACCGGCTTAACAGAATGTCGGTTTTTAGCATAGATATTGAGCTATGATTTTACTTTGAACATCCAAGATAAATTTGCTTTCCACTGTCTTTTTGTGGTATCAGAATGGCCCACGTAATTGCATTGCTAAAATTAATGTGCTTGCATGTTTGTGCATGTGTTCCCATTTCTTGTCAAATATATGCAGCAGTTTCTATCACATGGGTACCGGTTTAGGGTAAACCTTTTAATGATATGATATTCTCCATGCATGATGTGTGAAAACCATCACCCATGGTAAATTTAACTTATCCTTATGTCCCAAACAGTCACATATTAAATAAAAAAGGATCACCCCAAGTTGCCAGATGGAGAGTAGCAGCAAGCAATGACAGAGAAGATCGCTTAGGCTTTGTTTGTGAGCACTGCAGTGGCAACTGTTGCTGCCATGTGCAGGCCACATCGCCAAACAAATCATTAGTTAGCTAGGCTAGTTAAAGTTTATAGTAACGACATTGCAACTTCCCTTCAGTGGCACCCTTAAATTGAGAATACCGTGCTCGAATAGCAACTTCATGGAGAACTTATGCCAGCTTCAACAATATGATGGGATGAAATAGTTTAATATATGCACTCACACAATCATAGCGTGCATAATTTCTTTAAATAAACAGTATCTGACTTTTGTTAAGTTAAATTGTGCAAAGCAAGCATATTAATATTTTAGCGAGCAACTCTTACCTGGGATGTCAAAGGATGAGGCAAAAATGACTGCTGCAGACTTGTATTTGGCAGGGTCCCTTGATGTTGATGGCCAATACTTGTAGTTCCAACTGGTCTGGAATGGTGCAATAGAGATGGCTGAACTTGTGGTAAAGAACTTATGGAAGTTGGTAAAGGTAGAGCTTGGACATTAGGGTGCATAGCCACATCGGCTAATCCTGGAATTGTTCCTTGTGCTGGAATTTGATTTTGTGGCAGAGGTGGCCGATAAGATTGAAGAGGTACATATTTAGGGGGAAGTGAAGAATGCTGGAAAACTGCAGAGTTTGGCAAAACATTTTTTCCCTGGGCTTCAGATGGTTTCAAACGTGTTTCAATCGCTGATTCTTTCTGTAAAGCAACTTGACCAAGATAGGTTGTCACAGGCTTGAGGTCCTGTTTATTATCCTGGACTGAAGACGTTGCTACTGCACTTGATGTTTTCTGGTTACCTGCCACTTGCAGCTGCATGCCCATCAACATAACAAAAGGATTTGACAGGGAAAAAAAAATCAGCATTGATGCATATAGCTATTCTATTTAAGCTGCAAAATTCCAATTTTAAAGAAATGAGGCCCACCATTTGTGGCGTTACCATACCAAGCATAATTTCTACCTGCATGGCACAGGAAAAATAAAAAACGAGACTTCAGATTCTTCAGATCAGGAAAAGATTGAATGGATGAGCATCATACACAAAATGAGAATCTCATCACAAAAATAAAAATATTCTTTTCAATTGTTACTCTAGATTGACCATGTATGATCCCTCTAAATAAATGAATAAATAAAAAGATCATTTATTGCTAGGAGGATTAACATACGTACCACACTATTTTTATGTATTTAGCATATCTAATACCTAAACTTCGATATAACACTTTAAAATATTAATCACATCACAACATATGCATGAAAAGGATTATTTCATTTAAAAATTTTAATATTAGTAATATTTTTTATGTGATTAAAATATTTTGGTGTAATATAGGCAAATATCAAAATTTGGATGTTATATGTAAATACATTAAAATTATGTGGTATGCACTTGAATCTTCCTTGCTATTATCAACATCTTCAGTCGCAGTAACATGAGTGATATGCCCAGCTTCTGACAATAGAAATTTCCAAGGAAACTACATGCAAATGGAAACAACAAAATGTCTTTTCCATACTTTTGAGTACTGCGACAGAACTTCCCTCATAAAAGCATAAGCTTCTATCATTGATACAAACTAAAAGAAACCATGCGTCAGTATTTCTATTCACATATCTTTAGCTAGGCAACTAAGCGTAAGAGATCAATTGATATTTGCTATTGGCACAGTACTTAGGCTCTCCTGGATACTGCCTGCCAGAAGGTAGATATGTTTTTGGAAGAATAAGTTCATACAAAAACTTGGAAGATTCAAGGGAAAGTAACCTGAAAAAGTGCCTTTGTCAAATTTGGACTCTCTTGCAGTAGTTGCTGAGCCTGAGCCCTGTTTTTTGTAGCCAAGGCCTAGAAAAAAACTTGAGGTTAACATTTCATTTAATACATATCTAAGGATATTTGGGGAGCAAAAGTCGAGAAAAAAAAAAGTCACCTTCATCTCCAACATAATTTCATTAAGCTGGTATCTGGACATGCTTGCCAGGTAATTGGTCAAAGGATCATTTCCAGAACCAGGAACACTGGGAAGACCATTTCTGAATTGTGGTAGACTACTATTCTGAGGCACACCTAATGCTTCGGCCATAACAGAGGCAGCTGTAGCTGCCTGGGGAAGCACTAATATTTGACGGAGGGTTGCATCTCCAACAAATGGTTGACCAGCTAATGATTTCTGGCTATCTGTAAATATGTTTCAAGAGGATTAGTGAAGGATATATAGGCAAAGAACCAAAAACAATCTTGTAAGGAGTAAGTAAGTTCCACAAACAAATTTAAATTCAAAGAAGAGGATCGACCAGTGCTTGATGTCAATCCCGGACCACCACGACCCTGCAATAAAGTTTTGCCATTCAGTCTACAATTTTAAGTAAAAAGATAGACAATAAAGTGGAAATGGATAAATTCCACGTTCATACAAACAACATCTACTTATATTACATTTTAAGAACAACATCTCAGATAAATTGAAGCAGCATATGATTATATGCAGTTACATGTAAGTTATACAAACCTTGTCCATTTATTGATACAGTGGTTAGAATTGGGAATTTGAAACTGGGTATTACTTAACTAAAAAAATCCAGTTAATCAGATAAGGCCACTACAACATTGCAAAATTCATGGAGCGCATTGAGCTTAATCTTGAAAGTCCAATAATGAATTAGGAATCAAGTTGAGCACACCAAAGAGGCTCAAACTCACTATTGGCACTTAATCTCAGAAACTCCACAGTGAGCTCAAAATCAAGTTGCCCATGAGGGGAGGGTATGTGGAGGGCATGGGGAGTGGAGAGGAGGGAGATGGATAAAAATAAGGAATAAGAGAGAGTAGAAGTTTTACATAATCTGTACCTGTAATGCTGCATTTAAACCAATGAATTCTAGTATTTACAAATTCAGCATTCAGATTCTAAATAAAAGAGTTGTTTATCAATCAATCCACTGGCCAAGTCAAATTCAGCTTAAGCTCGAGGTCATTTATGGCATGAGCTTACCAGAAGGCCTGAGCTGGTTTGTGGGTGAAATAAGCTCAGTTGTGAGCCAATAACCAAAACAAGCTAAGTAGGATCGATAAACCCCTAGGATGGTTCCCAAAACTGAGCAAGCTAAGTCGTCTACACTTGGAAAAATCTTTAAGGATGGTCCCAACACCAGGGCAGCACTTTTTTGCTAGCTTGATTAGAAAGATGGATTTGTCTAGATGTAAACTTGACGAAGACCTAATCATTGCAGGTAATTTGGTTATTTTGTTCTGCTAATGTAAGGAACCAAAATGTAGATCAAGTAGAAATGATGAAACCTAAACCACAATTTTGAACAGCAAGAGTCCTAAATGCTTAATAAGACTAAAACCCATGGACTAAGTAGCAATATATTGTCTTGTTGAATTGCAAGATTTAGTTGAAATTTGACCACAACAACCCACAGAAGGATGAAATCATGAATTGTAACCTGAATAGTATACACAATCACATACATGAATAGACATGTTGCAAACAAACACATTTATAGAGGGGAAAAAGAGTCATTACAAATCTGAATGCATGAGGGGGCACCTTTGATCTTTCAATTTAACTCAGCTCAAACAAATAAAGATTACCCATATTTGAAATCAATATGATACTTTATAACCTATCAAAAGATAATTAAAGCTGTAAATCATAAAGATAAAATAGCAATACAAGTCTTACCCCATGACAAAAAAGGTCTTTTTGCAGTCATCGGGGTGCATCCTTATTTGGTGATAGCTAATTATTTTAATCGCTAAGATGGATAAAGATACAAGTATAATCTAGCATGATAACCAACCAAATATTTATCTTGCTAATCTGCGCTCAAGTCACATACATTTACCAAATTGTTAATATAACCAAAGCTTTCTTTTGTAATGCATTGCTTCGCGTTGCTTTGCACAATTTGTTAACCAAAAATTGACTAATATGGAAAGTAAAACAACAGCTCCTATCCCGCATGAACACCCATTCATGGGTTCACAACAATGGAGTATGTGCAGCGTAATTTATTAAATTCTTTAAAAGTAGAAGAAATGTTACTTTGTGCAGCACAACATTATTACAACCAAGGCCTAAGATGGAAGCCCTTGCTTGTGCAAACAACTACAAATCCAACCATCCACCCAAACACCCACTCCCCATAGTTACGAAAGATGTATATATGAGGTTGAATTGCAAGCTTATTTATGTAACTATAGAGAGTATACCAGATTCTCCCTTGCTCCATAGTCCATACCACCTTCTCTCTAATAATCCTCCCTTTGTGATAACCCATTAAGAAAATAAAAATAAAGATAATACTAAATATTTGAATTGGCTAGCATTTGGTACATTGGAACTGACATTAGTCAATTCCCTATTAGATTGTGGGAGATGCGAGATAACAAGGGAGGGAAGTTCAAGGGAAGGAAGGAAAAAGAGTGAGAGTGGGAGAGGAAGGGAAATCAAACGAAGCAGAGAGTGAGAAGTAGCTTGGCGTACCTACAACAGGCCAAGAGAGGAAGTGAAGGGAGAGAGTAAGTAGAGAGAAAGAATGTGTGTGTGTGTGTGTGTGTGTGAGAGAGAGAGAGAGAGAGAATTCAATTATATAAATAAAATGATTATATAAGATTTAATTAAGTAATAAGCAAATTAAATTTATTTTATATTAAATAATAAATTAGATTTATAAAAAAAATACTTGAATAGAGAATCTATGAGTTAATGATGATTTGTATAAAAGAAATAAGAGTTATTGTTATTGAAGTTAGGTACATCTAATAAACTAACTAAAATGATGTATTAATATCTTATACATAATTGTGTATGATTATAAGTATCAAACTAATGGAGATAGAGTAATGCTCAAAGTGTATAACCAAGTCTTTTACAATTGCGGTGGGCACTCATCTTTCTAATTTGTGATAATAATATTACTTCTTCTAAATTAAATGTGATCATCATTGATATTTATTTAATCAATTGTCATTGCAAACTCAATTATAATTTATCTATGTTATTAAAAGATTGTTCATATTGAAATAAATGACAATTTCTACTAGAATTTAACTGTTTATCACATGTTATTTAATATTACTATAAAAGGTATGAAATGATATGGAGATTGCAAAGAAAATAACTCATATTGGAATGTTAGTATGTGCATCTTGATTGATGGAGTTCACCCCTTATGATACTAACAGGAGATGTAATGTACTTGTGCGCGTAAAATAGAAAAGATTTAGAAAAGAAATATAAATGGCAATATCTTAAATAGTATAATTTAAATGGTGCTCTTGTGATAATTGTAATATATAAAATGAAGACAGATAAGATATGATATGATATAATAATGTTATATAAAAGAAATAATTAAAACTTTTATATTGTCATCTTTTAATAAATAAAATTGTCAAATGATTTATTTAGCATAACAAGCATGCATCTTATGTTCCATATTCCTTTACATTACTATAATGTAGGGGTGCAAACGAGTCAAGCCGACTCGCGAGCCGGCTCGAACTCGACTCGGTAACTGGCTCGACGAGCCGAGCTTATCGAGCTCGCGAGTCGAGCTCGAACACAATTTCAAGCTTGATGGCTTATCGAGCTCGAGCTCGAACACACCTCCGACTCGACTCGTCGGCTCGTCGAGTAGCTCGCGTGTGACTGGGCGGGAAAAAAATTGGGTTGCGCGAGCGGGATGATGAATGAAGGTCAGGCGGACGACGACGATGAGCTTAGGACTCGACGGACGAACGACGGATGCTTGATCTCTGCGGCGGACGCGACAGCGAGCTTGGGACTCGAGTCACTCGACGGCGGACGTGACGACGAGCTCGGGACTCGACGGAGGACGCGATGACGAGCTCGGGATGCTAGATCTCAACGGCGGATGCGATCTTGACGGCAGACACAAAGACGAGCTCGTGACGACGATGTCGACGGCAGATCTTTCGAGCTCAGGACGCTGGATCAGATCCAGTGGATCTCGAGTTCTCGACTGCGAACGCGGCTGCGAACTAGACGACGGACTAGCGGACGGGATGGTGAGCTCGTGACGACGAGGAGTTCGCTGCGGAGCTTGACTGAGCTCGACGAGCCTACTCGGGACGGAGTTTGCAGCGGAGCTCGACTGAGCTCGACGAGCCGCTCGACATATGAGACGAGTCAAGCTCGAGCTCGAGCTCGAGCTCGGTTTTTAATAGTCGAGCTCGACTCGAACACTGCCTAGCTCAAGCTCGACTCGACTCGTTTGCACCCCTACTATAATGTAGAGACTATATTTATCCACCGAGTTATAATAACTTATTATTGTTGTAATTAACAAGATAAGATGTCAAGAAAATGAGTAAAAGAACAGAAAATGTCTATCGCAGATATGACTATACAAAAGAGTTATTTATTTTGGATTGATTTGGCTTAAGGTTTAAAATAAATTTTGTGGTTTTAATGGCTCTTTCGACATATTGGAAGTACTTAGCTATTAATTAATATTAGTGAATGAAATTTAAAAACTTAGTCCAACTATCAGATCCTGCCTAAGTATTCTGACTCTTCGAAGCGAGACATGATAAAAATGATATCAAAGCACAATGTTTAATTAGGAAATATTAATCATAATAAAAGAGCTATTAGAATGATAGACGATAATTTTTCATAAAAAACTTAGAAGGTTTGATTAGATTGTATGTTAACTCAAATTAGATAATATTGTCTTATATATCTCAGGTATATGAATGATCAAGAGAATGTGACAGATAGATACATGGCTGGAGATGAAATACCACGAAATGTGACGATGAATAGCAATGCACCTACCCAAATGATGATGGCAATGACACAATTACTCCAAGACTCAATATCCCAATTTGGAAGTTGAATGGATAATATATGATGTTATTTTAGATAATGCAGCCACGACTACTTAAAGGAGCTAAAGGGCCAATTGAAGCAGAGCATTGCTTACTCTGTATTGCAAAGATATTGGATAGTATATCCTCTACTGATGAGAGGAAGATGTCACTTGCTACATTTGCGTTAGATGAAGGTACGAAAAGGTGGATGAGAGGACAATGTTAGAATAAGTTAGACAACAAATCCAATATGTTGGTTAATTGGGAAGACTTGTTGAACTTTTCAGGGAGTAGTTTGTATCTCTTTCTAAAAAGAGACAAATGCAAGACAAGTTCATAAGATTGATAATTTGATACAAGGTAAGAAAGTTTATGACTCAATATGAAGCAGAGTTTCTAACACTATAAAGACATGCACCACAACTAATCTCAACTGCAAAAAAAAAATGTTATCAATTTTTGTCTGGCTAAAGGATGAAATCAGACAAACCTTTAGTACTATTAGGAATCGATGATTATGCAATAATGATGGAGAGGACTCCACGGATAGAGATTGATCTTCAAATCGCACAGAAGCATAGAGATTTGCACAAAAGAAAGAGCATGGAAGAGAATACACATATCACCTAGCAGGAGGATTAAATTTGAAGAAGCCCAAGTCCATCACTAGTAGAGTTAATAGTGTTGTGGCCAACAAGGCTATGGAAGGTTGTACTAAGGGTGGAAGATTTTACAAGGGTGAATGCTCGTTAGGCTCTAACACTTGCTACTAGCTTCACCAATCTGCACATAGCAAAATATTGCCCTACACTTGGTTAAAGGCTTGAGGTAAAGTAAAATCAAGTGGAGTATCTCCATAGAAGAGTTTGGGTAAACAAATATTGATTGAATCGACTGTTGCATCTCCATCCCAAAGTTAACAAATGCAGAATGTTCAATCGACATTTAATGCTTTGACTCAATAGGAGCCTGATGAATTTATTGATGTTGATAAAGTTGTTTAAGTTATTATTAATGTCAAATATATAATAATCTGTTATTTTACATTAGATGTTTTGCTTTACTAAGATATGCAACCAACATTAACATATACTAAATGAAATTAAATTAATGTTATTTTGCTAAAGCAAGTATCAATGAGTAGTTATACTTAAGTTATCACAAGATGATATACAATAGTGAATAGTTTAAGCACTACTATTATAACAAGAGGTAGTATGTATATTTCGAGAACAAAATTTTTATAAGTAGATGAGATTGTGATAACTCATAAGAAAATACTAAATAATTGAATAGGCTAGCGATGGTTCATTGGAGCTAATATTAGCTAGGTCCCAATTAGATTGTCAGAGACGCGAAGGAGAGGGAGAAAGTCAAAGCAAAGGAATGAAAAACTGAGTGAGAGGGGAGAGGAAGGGAAAGAAAATGAAATAGAGAGTGAGGAGCTCGGGTGCATCTGTGATCGTCCGAGAGAGGTAGAAAACAGAGAGAACAAGTAGAGAGAAAGATTACGAGGGGGGGGGGGGGGAACAAATAAGCGATCATCCCAATGAGTAAGGAAAAGAGAGAGAAAGGGAAGGGGAGGGAGGGAGGGAGGGAGGGGGGGCGGAGATCGCAAGCAATCAAGAGAAGAAGAGAGCAGGCCAGGTTGAATGAATATATGAGCGGGTGAACGAAGTCGAGAACAACTAAGAAAATTGGAGGATCGAGCCTAGATCGATAAAAGCACAACTTATTTTGAATAAGTTTTTATTTAATTTTATTAAACAAACAAATATATATATATATATATATATATATTAATAATAATAATAATAATAATAATAATAATAATAAGTGGATAATACTTGTATGGGAAGAATATTTAAGATTTAAAATATATTTAGAGCTTAAATTTGCCTAAATGAGAAGGTTCATATGTTTAATTTTATATATATATAAAGTAAATTCAATTATATAAATCAGATGAGTATATAAATTTATATTTATATAATGTGAAAATTAATTTTATACTATGTTAAGTAATAAATTAGATTTATAAAAGATAATATTTGAATAGAGAGTTTACGAGCTAAAAATAATTTGTATAAAAAGACGAGAGTTAGTTGTTATTAAAGTTAGATACATTTAATAAGCTAATTAAAATGATATATTAATTATAAAGAGATGCTATTAAATAATTTAATTAAATTATCATAAAATAAAAAAGAAAATACATATAATTTATAAAATAAGAATATGTTATACGTCATTATGTATGATTATACATGTCAAACCAAAGGAGATGGAATAATGATCAAAGTGGATAACAATCTTTTATAATTGAGATGGGTACTCATATATCTAATTTATGATAAGAATATTACTTCTTTTAAATCAAATGCATCAAACATTTTTTATATTTTTAATCAACTATTATTACAAACTCAATTATGATTTATCTTAGTTATAAAAAAGATTAGTCATATTGATGAATGATAGTTCCTATTAGTATTTAATTATTTATAACATGTCATTTAATGTTATTACAGAAAATATAAAATGATATGGAGAATATAAAAAAACTACTCATCTAGGAATGTTTCTATGTATATGTTGATTGATAGAGTTCACCATCTCATAGTACTAGCTGGACACAATGTACTCGCATGCATGAAATGAAAAATATTTGGAAAAGAAATAGAAATCGAAATACCTTAAATAGTACGATTTAAACGGTGCTCCTTGTACAATATAAAAATGAGATATAAAAGATATGATATGATATTGTTATGCAAAAGGATTGATTTAAAACTTTTATATTGACATCCTTGAATAAACAGGATTGCCAAGTAATTTATAATGATTTGCTTAAAGCATGCATCTTATTACTATATTCCTTTTTGTTATTATAATTTAGAGACGTGATGTATCCACTAAGTTATGATAACTTATTATTGTTGTAATTAACATTTTTTTAAGAATAATATATTAAGAGCTAAAGGAGTGAAAGAAAAGAAAATATGTATCACAAATGTGGCTTTAACAAGGAGAGTTATTTATTTTGAACTGGTTATGCTTAAGATTTAAAATGAATTTTGTGATTTTAGTGATTTTTTCAACATATTGAAAGCATTTTGTTATTAATTAATGTTAGTGAATGAAATTTAAATACTCAATGATTGTTTGTTCCTACTTTGATATTCCAAGCCTTTGAGTCGAGTCCTAACACCCTTCATGTTAATTGACTAAAAAATGAATGCAGCGTAAAAGGAATATTTTGGAGTTGTTTGGATGAATATAAAGTAAATGCAGGTGAATGTTTTTTTTGTTTGGTTTGAATTAAAATGAATGTAGTGTAAAGTTCAAAAATGATGGCGGTAGACAGTGACAGTGGCGGTTGGCGGTGGTAGTGCTAGTGGCGGCGGTGAGTTCTGGTGGTGACCAATGGTGGGTGGTGGCGGTGGCCTGCAACGGGTAGTGGCGGTGGCCAGCGATGGTTGCCGGTAGTGGTGGTCTATGGAAGGGGGGGCAGCTGACGGTGGGTGGTGGCGGCTGATAGTGGGTGGTGGCGACGACTGGTGGTGGATATGGAGCACGTCACAAATAAAGTTTACGTAATCTAGGGAATTTATACTATTTTGAGAAGATCAAAACTCCACTAGAACTCTTTCTCTCCCTTTATTATATTCATACAATGTTTTCAGTAACGTTTAGATGTGATCCACAGATGATTTTGGATCCAAAATCCAAAAAAGTGTAGTGAATATGGAGCATGCCACAAACTAAAAGAAGAGCATTACACAGAGTAGAGTCGCATAATAGGGAAGGATCCATAAACATGGAGAACCAACATAAGTTGGTCACTACAAGATAACTTGCAAAGTTTGGAGATAGGATGCCTCGAATGATCTAGAGCGTGTTGGGGCGAACATCATAGGCTACTCCTTACATTAAGCTACCATCATGATCCTTTGATTCTAGTAAAAAAAGAAGCCTATCTGGAGTGAGGTCATTACATTCAACACCAAACATTGATAAAATCTAGTACCTAAACAATGAAGATGCAACCTCATCGTATCACAGAGAAGAAAGGCGGGCGGAGAAGAGAAAACTACCACTGACAAACACTTTCTTCAAGGAGACAGCAGAAGCAAAGCCCCTACTGAAGTTCAATATCCCATACTTAAATTCATGGAGAATACATCCTATGAATCATGTCTCCTATTTCAAATCTATTATTTCATTGCTTGACGTTAACAATACTATGAACTTTAAGATGCTCTTTACAAGTTTTAAGGAATCACCTCTCAGGTGGTTCTCTCACCTTCCACTTTGATTCATCACCTCATTCGCCAAGTTTAAGAGAATGTTCATCGCTTAGTTTTCCAGTGCAAAGCTCTTTGTGGATGAAGTAGGAGCCAAAATCTCTGCAGAGTTTTATTACACGATTGCATAAGAAAATGCTAAATGTGAAAGATCTTGAACTGATTATAGCTCGAGCTGCCTTGACCCAAGGTCTTGGTTAAGGACCTTTTGACCATGCACTCAACTTGTAGCACCAAGAACCCTAGCCGAGTTCCTTAAACTCGCCAACAATCACAAATTTGCAGAGGAAAATAACTATGGGATGAACTTGTCTATAGTAAAATGATTGAAGAAGTTCAATCAGTGGGGGAAACTCATGCAATTGCCACCAGAGACCAATGAAATTGTCTGAGGGTCACGATAAAAGCGCGCGCGCGCGGGGGGGGGGGGGAGAGAGAGAGAGATTCATTGATAAAAGAAGACATTGGCAGTCCAAGATGGTGGGTAGTTGCATGGCGAAGCACAACTAGGTGATCGCTGGATAAGTAGTCACCACTGCCTCAAAACCATCACCACCTCCTGACTATGACTCTGTTGAGTCTCTATGGCTAAAGTTGTCAAAGACATTCAAAATAAAGAGTACTTTAAGAAACTAACACCAATGAGAACCAGAGGACATCTAAAAGATCAATCAAATTGAGATCACGGGCATGACACAGAGGACTACTGACATATCAAGAACTTGGACCAAATTAAAGCAAGTAACTAAAGAGGTTTGTTCTTGTAGATGCAAGTAAAAAAAGATAAGGGAGCACATAGATGGAGAAAACTCGCAACTAACCAATCATAACATAAATGATTCACATCACTGGGTGGTCCAAGTACTTCATAAAGGAGTTAGGGCAAAAGCGTCTTGTTAGGCTAGCCTCAAGTGACTTCGATCGAGCAAGTTGGACTTGGCAAGTACATCAAGGATGCCAAGTACCAAATTGCTACTCATTATCTTTACCAAGGGGAATTGGCAAGCAAACAACAATTCATTCGATGATGTCTTTGTCATCATAGCCCTAATCATCAATTATAAAATCAGAGACATCATGATAGACACACGGGCTCAATTAATATTATTTTTCAAGAGTGTATATATGAAAAGATGAACTTATGCGCTTCTCGCCCAGCACCAATTTCTAGACCTCTCTTTGGAATTTTGGGGGAGCGAAGGGAGACCAAAGGAGCGATTGCATTGCCAATTACTTCATCAACACACCGACTACTTACAATGCCATCTTCGGCCAACCATAGCTCAACATCTTCAAGGTAGTCATCTCCACCTATCATGTTGCTGTAAAGTTTTCAGCATTCACTCGAGTAATGATGGCTAGAGGCGACTTGCTCTAGTCAAGCGCATGCTACCTGAAAGCAATGGGGATTATATAGAAGGAGATTCTCCAACTAGCTATCCAAAGGGAGTTTTGATCGGAGACTTTTGAAATAGTAGACGAGATACCTCTCTCTGAGGAAAAATAGAGCTACAACTTCAAAATAAGCATGGCTTTTGACAAAAAAAAGAGGAGGGGTGACCTAATGACAGCTCAAGGTGAACGTTGATATATTTGCCTGTTTGACTAACGAGATGTCAGGTGCCAATACCAATGGGGCCTGCCACTAACTTAACATTGACAAAAAGGAAAGAGCAATAAAACAAAAGATCGGGCCAGTTTCAATGATGCTAGCTGAACCAATCCATTGTGAGGTCAATGAACTTTTGGAGGAAGTGCGGTATTTGAACTAGGTTTTCAATGTACTCATGGTCTAGAAGTTCAACAGCAAATGGTGTGAGTGTGCTAACTTTACCAACTTGAACTGGACCTTTCAATAGACAATTAGATGATCTCGCACATCGACACACTGGTCGACTCTGCAGTTTGCTCTTTAATAATGAGCTTCCTTGATGTTTTTTTTTTATCTCATCAAATGAAAATGGCCTTACAAATTGTGATAAGATTGCATCCATCATAGATGATCGAACTATTAGTATAATGCAATGCCTTTTGGTTAACAAAGGATGGCGGATTACATCTTCTGAGATCAGAGAAGGTAGAACATTGAAGTCTATGTCTGCTAGTCAAAAGCAAAACTACGGAGCAACACATTTTAGACTTGAAGGAAACCTTCGCCACCTTGAGAAAATACAACATGAGGTTCAATCCCTTGAAGTGTACCTATGGAGCCATATTTGGCGAATTCTTGGACTTCTTACTAACTCTAGAAGGCATCAAGATGAAACCAGATAAGGTGAGGGAAAGTTTGGAGATGCCATCCCCAATAAATGCAAAAGAGCTACAAAGCTTCACTAGACAAATTGCAAGCCTGAGTTGTTTCATATCAAAATCATGCGACAAATGCTCAACATTCTCTAGGATCCTAAGAAGTGTTAAGCACTTGTTATGGACTGAAGAATATGAAAATACTTTTCAATAGCTGAACTCATTCTTATCTTCATCACCTCTACTCCAAAGTCCACTACTCCAGGAGAATTTATTTTAATACCTTGCAGTCAGTGAGGAAGCAACAAGCTTGATCCTAGTCCAAGAAGAGACAAAAATCGATGGCCAATTTACTATGTCAAAAAAGTTCTACAATAGCCGAGTTGCAATACCCAATCACGAAGAAGTTGGTGTGAAAATTAATCGCCACTGTAGTTGGCTGCACCGTTGATGGTCGGCTGACTTCAATTCTTGGCTCCACAATGATTGGTTGCATCGTAAAGGGTTGGTCCTACTTTAGCCATTGGCTCTCAGGTATTAACTCGACCAACATCAACATCTTTATGGTTGACCGCCATGTTAATCTCTTTGGCAAGCAGCCTGTTCAACAACTAGTTCCTTATTGAGGTCACTCGTCCAATAGTGTATTGAACTAAAAATTAACCAATTTAACTTGAAAATTCTCTCAAAAATATTTTTTTTTTGAAAAGGCTAATTTTTTAACATTTGCTATGATCTTCTCACTAATCGGCATAGCAAGAGGTGGAACAATCGTAGAAGGCGTTGATTCTGCGACAATGATGACCAGGGAAAAGGAATACTCAATAGCTAGAGGTCTTGCTGAAACAGAAGGACCCTGAGCCCCCTCTCTGGCCTTAAAATCCTCAGTTCTCATTTTCTTCTTCCTCCCCTTTTTAGAAGGACCACCCTCCTCCCGCAACCCAAAAAGACCGATGATGAGATCTTCATTCGGAATACTGATCTTGTCCTTTTGGAAATCCATTCTTAACAAGTGCCAAAAGTCGTGGAGTTATACAAAGAAGAGAAGAAGCATTAACATATTATCATCAACCCCATATTTATTATGTATCGCGAAAAAGATAATGTGGACAAAATGATAATGTGAAAAGTCAAAATCAAATTGATTAAGGAGAATCTATTATTAAATAAGAATGTAAGAAAATATTTAATCAGCAGCGAAAAAAAATTTATTACTTATTGTTTAATTCACTTGTTCTTTTAGTGATATCTTTCCAAAGACATAAAAAATCAGGTAACTAAATGTATAGTTGTTGACCTCCACAGAGAAATAAAATAAAAATAATAATAATAATAATAAAATCAACGCCCTTACCGATCGTGTTCCGCACGAACAAGCATGTCGATGAGGTGGAATTGTGTATTTCAAAACAGGTACCCCGAAGACCCATACACGCCTTTCTTGGTGTGGTGGAATTGAGGACGACGAATGCGATGTTTTCAAACACCTACCATACACGCCTTTCTTGGCGTAGTGGGAAGGCCCAGCTCCCCAAATTTTTCCCAAATGGGAGAGATGTCAAGATGCTGCCAAAATTCAGAGTAAAATGTACAAAGATTGAATGAACAACAGGCGGCCTGATTCAAGCTGAATGATAGGGAATATGACTTTCAAACTGAACAATAGGGAATTGAACCCTGAATTTTAAAATGCATAATAAAATCAAAAAGCAAATGATAAATGACAATCTAGCACATTCAAACAAGTACAAATCAATAAACAGGGGACTCGTGGCAGGAGACCTTCAAGCATGAATAACTTGCAAGCAACCTCAGTCAACTGTGAAATGCATGGACATCTCCTACATGCAATAATGAGAAGATTGTTGAGAAAATAACTGTCAACCTGTAGATTGAAGTGGTGGCACCTGCGATTAATGGTGGATGCCTATCATGCATACAGTAGACGAAATGAAGATGACAGCAAGCAACAGGCACTGAATGCAGCAATGCCTTGCAATCAACATCAAAAGCTTGCATGCAACTAATGCTATAACAAACAAGTATGTTGGCCTATCTATGAATGATGATAGTAGACATGCCGCAAGTGCAATGATTTTCTTGCAAGCATCGCAGTAGAAGTACAAGCAAGGAACTTATGAAATGATAGTTTGTATGCAAGCAAGTATTAAGGACCTGTTGCAATCATGGACACCCGCAAGCAACTGTAGGAAGCCCGTCAAGCTACAATAGTCCACCTACGGGTGCTGACAAATAATGCACAGTAGATGCTAGATTACCCCTGCAGTCACCTACCATTAGTCACCTACCATTCAGTGACAGGCAAAGACACTTATCTCCTGCAAGCAAAGACGGTTGACTTGCAACAGATGTAAGCACCTACAAGTTATCGTAGGGAACCCATCACACATACCAAATGCTACCTACTAGCATATATAGAAAAGCTATAGTAAATACAAGTACCTACAAGCAGCATTGGAGAATCCACGATGTACGCAACATCTTGCTAGCGAAAGTGGCAAGTGATCTGTAGTATTGTTTGATTAAACAAGTATAATTTGCGAAGAATAGCAAATGACCCATCAGAAGAAGATGGAGTTGAAGCTCAACTGCTCGACCTACTTGAATATCTTGGATCAACCGATGTTGCTGCCTTACAAACAAAGCTTGTGCAATGCCCATAACAAGGTATTGACAGGTGATAGATACAACTGTCCTGATTGCAGACAATGATGCTCATTTGCAAACATACACAGTGTAATATGCAATAAATGTAAATATCTGTTGGTAATGGAGGAAGAGTTGTCGCATGTATGATAGTGGTAATCAGCAGCATGCAACAAGTACCATGGTACCCTTGTAGCTGATAACCATGTTGAGGAGAAGTGCATTCACCTCATATTAGAACTAAAAGTTTTGTTGATCAAGTACGATTGAGTCCCAATTGATAATTCCAAAAGACTCTGATATTGATAGATGGGTATAAAGGCAACTCGGCATGTGGAGGAAACCCGCTTATACCCTATCAAAGAAAGACTTCAAATGTGTCACAAGAAATACTGAAGACTTCCGGCAATCGCAAGTATCTGCAAGCTGCAGAAGAAATCCATTGATCTGCTACCAGCAGGAGGGTCCCAACTAGACACTAAGCATGCGAAATTGAATGATTTTATGAATAATTATGTAGAATCAAAGAACGAGCAATTGAAGAAAAAAAATATCTCATTATATTATCTCTTCAAAAATATTGAGGCTCTCGAAATTATGCCATGCTATTTGGGTGAAGATCCGAAGATCAAGCCTCGCAACTCGATGTTTTACATGTGCATCACAAATACATAGAACGGGCCCCTCGAGTACATTATTCTAGACCCGTAGAAGAAGCTTCTATGTCCCATGAATATATTAGAAACTAGAATGTCGCTGAGATATCGAAGATGATCTTGCACTCTATTACGTCCATGCATCGAGGAGACTACCTCGTGGTGAGTCGAAGACAAAGCAATCTAATGATGCATCGGTCGAGCCGTTGATTAGTACCCAGGAGTCTTTATATAGCCAACAGATAGCTGTCCTTACATCTGAGCTAGAACATGTAAGGAAAGCATAAGCAGATTGACAGATGCAAATGCAGCAGCAGATGGAGATGCATCAGCAGATGCAAATGCAACAAGCTCAAATATTAGAAGAAATACGAAAGATGAGGGAGTAGATGAGTAGTGGGAGGAGTACAGCAGCTGAGGAGGAAACATATTCAGACTAGATGTTTTTTATTCATTTTACGAATGTGGACATTTGTATTTATGTTTTGGACATGTTTTGTAATATACTATTGTAGACATCTGAATCAATTGAGGAGGATGTTGTTTTGGACATTTTCTATAATATGCTATTATGAATTCCTTGCTACTGTTATTATGACATTTGTATTGTGTTTTGGACATGTTCTGTATATGTTTTGTTTGCAGGTTGTGGAAATCCAATTTTAAAGGGAAGTAATTTTTTTTGTTTATGCTACAGGTTTCCGGCGGATTTTCCGTCGGAAATGGTGACGGTAATATGATATATCGAACATTTTGTAGGCTTATGCGCGGGAAATTTCCGGCGGCTAGTCCGCCGGTAATGTTCGACGGTAAAAAGGACGTCGTTTTTCTTCCGACGCACTACCGGCGGATATTTCAGCCTGAACTACGGGTGGATAATACGACGGAATTCAGCAGTAAAAGTTGCGTCGTTTTTTTATAAATTTTTCGTCGGAAATACGCCGGAAATTAGGCCGGAAATATTTCCGACGGATTAATTCCGCCAATTATTTTTTTCCGATGCGCGAATTACCGTCGGATATAAATTCGTCAGAAATCTATGAATTCCGGCGGATTTTCATTGTTACCGACGGATTCTGTCCGCCGGTAACAACTACTTTTCCTGTAGTGCTTATAATACCTCATCTATCACAAAATGACCTTATGTCATTTGGATGTCCTTACCCAATCTAAGAAAATTAGGTGACTTATGAATCTAATCTCTAAGGATGAAAAGTCAATCATAAGGAAGCTTATTGGACTAAGTGGTGTTCTTGTAACTTATTAGTGGAAGCAGAATGCAACCCATGTCATTGCTGCTACAGATAAGGACAGAGTCTACATCAAAACAATGAAGTGTCTCATGGCTACATCGGATGACAACGCTACGATTCGCGTGAAATAAGAAATTTGTAGTAAAAACTGCAAATCACAGGTGGACCGAAGTGATAAACTTACAGCGCCACGCCACCGAATCCGCAATACTCGTACAAGCGGATAGAAGACGTTTGAAGATTCCTAAATAAAATTTGGCGCATTTATCAACAGTGGTTATCTGTATAACTGATAATCACAAAAATACCCCTTTACACTGCATGTAAATATTTTGAAAATGCCCTCATACGTACATCGCAAGATGTATTTTGTTGTAACAGTGCATTGCATTTACATGCCAATATATTGCACATTCGTGTATCGTAACTTGCAGAATATATTATGCGAGCATGTCATCCGACATCGCTATCGCAATCCAAAAAAACTTCCGGCATGTATTTGTAGGAAGCCGAGGATTTCATTCTAGCATTTTATTCCGACATTGCTATTGCATTTCAAAATGACGTCCCACTTGCATGTGCAGGGTGCAGAGGATTTCATTATAACATGACAGTAAACATTGCAATCACAATTTAAAATAACCTATTGCATGTACTGGTAGGATGTAGAGGGTTTCATTCAAGCATGTCATTTGACATTACAATTACACTCCAAAGCATCCTTTCATATGTATTTGCAATATGCAGAGGGCTTCATTCTAGTAATATCATGCATACATATAAATACATTGCACAAAATGCACTCAATAGCATAATGGTCATAAAAAAATCCCCGATGATGGCCTTGTTGAATGTAAATCTCAACCGGAGGGGTTATTTCTAAAGAATCTACCAAAGGCACCAAGCCTACAACAAACTCGATCCTCTGTCGGCAACTAAGACAGAGTCGATAAGGTTCAACTAATAAAATAAAATTGTCTATACACCCCGATGATGGCCGTGTTGAATGTAAATCTCAACTAGAATGGTTAATTCTAAAAAATCTACCAAAGACACCAAGCCTACAACAAACTCGATCCTCTGTCGGCAAATAAGACAGAGTCGACAAGGTTTAACTAATAAAGCAAAATTATTCATATACCCCGATGATGGCCGCGCTGATAGAAAATCTCAACCAGAGGGGATCACAAACATTTAAAATACCTCTCAAATGCCCATAAAAATTCAAAAATTCCAAAAATATCATAACCTGACATATTTAAAATTAAAATTAATCATCAAACACTTAAAGCACAAATATCCATCCTCCATCCGCAACAGTTTGCTGAGGTGGATAAATTTGAAAATTACTTCAGCTTACAAAGAGTTAATGTTTAGTCAAGAATATCACTAGGATTCATTCTCAATCTGTCTTTTACTAGTAAGGAAGTGTCGCGTGTTCTCTAACCGGTGATTTTGCCGCCAAATGGCACCACACTGTGAATTCCGCAGCTAAATGGCGCCACAAGTAAACGGTTATGACCGGGACCCTCTAACCGGGTAATTTTGCCGCAAAATGGTACCATTATATTACGGTCATGGTCAGAGCCTCTATGTTCCCCAAAGATGTTAAATCATTGAGTCATGAATCAATATGATATAATTAATAGGGCACAGAGCCCTCTGTTAGTTAAGGTGAATTCAAATTTGTCCCCTTAGACAAATATTCACCCCAGGTCTACAAGGTACCATTAGACGAAGAAACTCATGGCTGCCGACAAGGATCCTTCTGTTAGGTTGGGTCGACTATCTCCTCTAACTAAGTAGACTAGGGAACACGATGTGCCGGGACAACGGAACTATGGGATTTTGATCGGGCTCATCATCACTCCCCCACCATCTGCTTTAAGTATAAGATGATGAAATTTTTAATTTTAAATATTAAATTATCAAATACCTAAACCCATGTTGCTACTATACGCCAGATACTATGTATCTGTTTGACGACTTGCCTTAATCGAAAGTTCTCTCTCGTGATCAAGAGGGGTAATTAATTATAGGGGCTTGCGCCTATAGGAAACCAAAACTCTGATCATAAAGTCCTTGCAAAATGAGGGCAAAATCTTTGGGTAGAGTTTTATTTCAAACTTAATCTGACTTCTGAAAAATTTGCCTAGGAACTTACTCGTTAAAACTCTCCTCGACGACCCGAAATGAAAGCCCGAAAAGAAGAAAGAAAGAAAGGGGTCCACGACCGAGGAGTGAATTTTTGGAGCCCACAATAGTCGTGCATACGTGGACCTAGTTGAAGTTAAAGTTGACCCGCTTCATATGTAGTTGGTTCAGCCCGGGAAGGCTCGCCAAAGCTTCCAAGGAGGCAACTCCTTCAATTCGTATTGGCGATTCCCTCAAGTTGAGCAAGTGATTTCTACAGCTTGATTAGGCAGTATTACACCATAAGGCTATCAGCTCATATACACATGTGTCATTAGGGTATACAACTCTCGAGCTTTATCCTCATCTTACAGATATATATGTAGCTAATCCTGTGGCATCCCAAGCTTGATCCCAAGCCTTTAAATAAATGGTAAGAGTGGAGCTCAAGTTACCTAATGTGGGGAATTCACGCCTATTTAGAGAAGATCAAAGCTCCACTAGAACTCTTTCACTCCCTTTCTTTACTCTCTTCACACAATGTTCTCGATAAAATTTGGATTTGATTCAATGACAATTTTGGTTCCAACAACCACAAAACATAGGTTTCAAAAATAATAGGTCCAATGTCCAAAACCTAGTCTTCTCACAAAGCAAAAGTTGGACCCTTTTATTAATCAAGAGGAATATTAAATGGTAAAGCTATTCCTCTGTACACATCCTACTTAAATCCATGCTCATTGATAGTTTAAATGACACTTACAAAATAAGAGATTTAGCTTCACCTGTTCCCTATTTCGATCAACTCCTTTGTCATTTTCAGCAAAGTCAACCCTCAGCTGGCGTCCATTTATCTCATAACCTTGGAGATTGCGACGAGCACTCAAAGCTGTTTCTTCATCTTTGTACTCACAAAAGCCATAACCTTTAGGCCTTCCAGTTTCCTTATCAAGTACCAACCTGAAATAAGGTGAAGAATTGGCATGTAACAGCAGATGGGCCAGTATAAAAACTGCATAGCACTCTAAAAATGCAAAGCACTGAAATCAAATGCCCTACTGATCTATCAATACCTCTAGTCATCAGCAAGAAAGATAGAAAACATCTAACATTACATTCTCAATCCAGACTGTAAGGATGTCAAAATAGCGCAAAGATTTTTGAAGAGCATATCAAACAAAAGAGAGTTAACATGGATGGGAAATAAGAACGCATACCGCTACATGCTCATGAACTTGATAATTAAAGCCTCCTCATAAAAAAAATGTCTAGTTCGACGCTCAAAGCAAGTTAGGGAATTGATAATATCAAAAGCCCTAACCTAAACTTCTTGTGCAAAAAAATAATTTGACAAGGAGAACAGATAAGATCTTCCAGTTGATTTTAAATAAGAATTGAACTAGGGATTTACAGACTGACCTGAAGGAGACAACGGGACCAACCTCCTCGCAAATTTGTATCAACTGTTCTTCGGTCGCATCGTAAGGTATGTTTCCAACTATACAGCAACAATCCAAAAACAAGCTTCATACGAAATCTCAAGCACGGAAAGAAAAGATAACCAAAAGAAAGATTAAACAGCTCCCTCACCGAAGACGCAGCGGTGCTGCAAGCCGGAGGTGGAAGCCATATCACAAAGAACTATCGGGGCTTGTTCCCTTGCCGCCGATGCAAGTACGAGAATCCCGGCAGCGGCGGCTGCGATCCATGGCCATTTTTAATCGAAAAAACAAAAGGATTTTTTTACATGGGCCTTGCTCGCGCGTCCTTATGTGACGACTTGGCGGCCGGATGGCCATAATGTGAAGCTCAGCAATTTCGTTTAGAATTGGCCATTATTCAATCAGAATAGGGATTTTTTTTTAGGTATTAGCAAATCTGCGTCTTTTACAAAGGAAGCAGGATATAAGTTTAGGTGATTTGACGTTGCAGTATACGTCCACTATATGCGAGATGAGAATATTTCATTATAGCAAATGAAATTATAGAACTTTATACCTTCTCTCAATAGGGAATTTTTATTAGGTCCGGACATCGGACATAGCTTTACATTCGAATTTCACTAGAATAGCGCCACGTAGCATTCGTGTATGCGGTATCCCGTTCTGTTGAATTGTGGTTTTTTAGCACGTGTTATGACAACTTCCGTACGGTCCGACGACCCGACCCGAATTAGACACGAAAAATTAAAAAACCCGCCCTTTTTAGGTTTAATAAATTGATTAGTAGAGACAGTTGGATTAGAACAACAGGTAGAGAAACCAAGTAATGCTGACTAATTCCTAAGTAATACCGAGTAATTTTTTGGTAATACCGAGTAATTCTTCGGTAATACCGAGTAATTCCTAGGTAACACAGAGTAATATCTAGGTAATTCATAGGTAATATCGAGTAATACTGAGTAATTCTTCGGTAATACCAATGCTCAGTACTGCTCGGTACCGCTCGGTACTGCTCGGTACCAATGCTCAGTACCGCTTGGTACCAATGCTCGGTACCACTCAGAATGGCTCGGTATTAATGCTCGGTACTACTGGGTATCACTCGGTACCAATGCTCGATACCACTTGGTATATCTAAATAATATGTATTTCTTAATCAGATTTCACAGGTCGAACCCCGCCAGGGGGCGCTGCCCCCTCGGACCCCCGACTAGTCTTCATCTTCTTCTTCACCGGCTTCTCCACCTCCAAACCAGCATTCATCTTCATTTTCACGGGCTTCTCCCCCTCCAAACAAGCCTTCATCTTCACTGGCTTCTCATCATTTCTTTTTTCTCAGCAGCTTTGAAATATTTTTTGAGCGTCGTGATTTTATTGGCGGGCTGGCAAGAAAAAAATTTAAAAAGAAATAAAAAAGATTATCCAGTTGTATAATACAGATGTCGTGATTTTATTGGCGTCCGGATATAAAGCTACGTCCGGTGTTCGGACCTAATAAAAATTCCTCAATAGGAGGTGAACATGGACAAGCAAAATATGAGAAGTTTATAGGTAGAGTCGGAGTCAAAAAAATTTTTGATGTGGAGGTACAAATTATTGAAGAAAAAAAAATTCTCAACCTTTTTCATATGGGCTTGGGGCCTGATCGGACTTGCCGGTTCTACCAGGAACTGGTCCGGTGGCCAGTTCGTTCCTCTTGAAAAACCAGTCTATACACAATCTAAATATAAATAATTCTAAGGTTCAACCGTGAACATGTCCGGTGATCGGTTCGAACCGACGGTTCAGCTAGTCGACTGTTGAATCAGTCCCGATTCTTAAGAACTTGTCGATTCAATTCATAATATATTTAAATAATTTAATTTAATATAAATATTTTATTAAATATTAAATTAATTTAAATATGATATATTTTATTTAATAATATAATTACAAAATTTATAATATTATGTATTAAATACTAATTAATTATACCCACATGATTACATCACCTCATATGGGGCTCTTAAATCATGGATACAAGAAAATGTATATAAACAACACAACATAAAGCTCCTAAATAATGTGGGACTAAATTAGTAGTTTCTACAATGTGTGTATGATGGATGCTTCTATGAGAATTTGTTCAAAAAATTGCATATA
The DNA here is from genome assembly GCA_019925795.1 of Dendrobium chrysotoxum. Taxonomy (NCBI): domain Eukaryota; kingdom Viridiplantae; phylum Streptophyta; class Magnoliopsida; order Asparagales; family Orchidaceae; genus Dendrobium; species Dendrobium chrysotoxum. The sequence continues at coordinate 19,604,091 of CM034312.1, read as the reverse complement.
GAATATTCAAAGAAAAAATGATTATAATAATTTTTAAAGTTCTTAAATTTATAATTATTCAAATAAAAAATAATTATTTATAATTTTTAAAATTCTAAAACTTCTCTCTAAATATGAACTTAAATGATAATAAGAAAAATAAAAAATCTAAAATAAATAATATTATATGACTTTATAAATATAACTTTATAATGTGAAATTTATATATAATTTATAGATGTAAATTATACTTAAATATATAATATAAATTAGCAATTATTTATATTAAATTTATAATAAACTAAATTTCTATTAAATATGAATTAAAATCAAAGTTCGGAGATATTTATATTTAAAATTAAAAATATTAATTATTTATATTTAAATATATAATATAAATATAATAACTATTGATATTTAATTTTAATATTATATAATATATTATATATGTATGAATTTTATTTATTTTTTAGTCTCAAAATTTTTAGAATTATGAAGTTTGTAAGATTAGATTGTCATCAGTATTATGTTAATTTTATTAATTTTTTAATAATATTATTATTTATTACGTCATCTGGTTCGACGAACCGGTCGAACCGTGAACCTCTCCTTCCGGTTTATTGTTCGGTCCGATTTTCACAATGTTGACTAGAAAGCTGCTTTAAGAAGCAGTAAAAAAGCTGTCCCAAATGAAGCCTAAATTCAATTCAGTTCTTTTACCCATTCATTATCATTTTCTCTCTTTGAATTCCTTCAAGCTGAACAGAGCCTAAATAAATAAATAGACACAAGAGTTTTCTCAAATAATAGATATACTTTTCCCAAGATTTTTTTTTTAAAAAATTGAATTTATGGCATGAAATAGTGCTAATTTTGATATAATTATTAAAGAGCAAAATCAGCTGCTTAACAAATTAACAAAAGATTGATCAATGAAAAAAATTGAGAAACAAATTAAAGTTGTGCATGTTGGCTTTGCCTTCACTGCTCTCCGAAGTCTGAATGCCTAAGTCGGCTATCGCCTGTCGGTGTGCAGGCAGGGGAAGAAAGGAAGAATGGAGAGAAGGAGAAAGGAGAGAGAAAATAGAGTGGAAGAGGCTTGCGAGTTGCAAGAAGAGCTGCGACCGAACGACTTCCTTGCAGTTGGGAGCTACAAGCCGAATAGCTTCCTTACGTACGACTAGAAAGAGTTGGAAGGGGGAAACATATGAAGGGGGCTTCGGGTTGCTTGCAATCGGGAGGAAACCAACCAAGGGCTTCAACTGGAGTGTGCTTCACAAACCAGAGGCATATGGACAAGGGCCTGGCAGCTCGAATCGAAGGTCTGGGTCGCCTCGGCTACAAGTCGGACAACTTAGACTTTGTGTTGGATCACGCACAAGTAGGGGGTTTGGGAGGTGAAGTCAGTCAGGGATCAGGCTTCAGCCTTGCAGTCTAGACTTTGGCGTGCTCCGTGAGTGCGTGGAATAAGGAAAGAGTGGAGCGTGAATCTGGAATAGAAAGAGCCTCATAAAAAAAAGCAAAAAACTTATATAAATTATTTTATTTTAAGCTAATTAAAGAGTAATTAATACACTTAATTAAACATTAATTAAGTTTTCAGTTGGGGCCTGTGTCCCCAGGGCCCCCATACTACATCTGCCTCTGTTTATAGGTGTAAGAGTTAATGGAATATACATCAACTATATTTTTTATATCCCTTGTATTTAGAACTATGTTTTTATGACAATGGTTAAAAATAAATCTTTTTTTTTTTTGCTTGAATCAAGTTCTCATTTTGCTAAACAATATTAGTTCTTAGTGGAATATAATTGTGTTGATCAAGTGGGTTGTACTGTTGCCTCGAACCCTAATTATGTTGGTCGAGCTCACTGGGGGGTTGCAAGGGATCTTCCCCCAAAAATTTTTTTTCAAACAACCATATAATATTGCGGCGTTATAAACTCGAGCACTGCAACGCTATCCTCTCATATTTTTTGGAGACAGAGAGAAGAGCACCGCGACACTCTAGACCTAGCATTACGGTGCTACTAGTTAGATTGGAGACAAAAAGTGGAGCACTGAGGTTGTCTAAACTCGGCGTCGTGGCGCTATGAGTCGGGCTAGACAATTTTTATTCTCATTTTTCCTAATTAACTTGAAGGGTTGCTTCCCTTGGAATTATTGATGTGTCTCTTTGTTAGTTTTGAGTGAATAATAGTGCAAGAGTGAAAAGAGACAAGAAGAGAGTGAGAGAGAAAGAGATATGTATAATTTTCTCCTAATTTTAATAGTGAATTTCTTGGTATAGTGTTGCTCCATGATTTTTTTCTAATTTCGAGTGTTTCCACTTTTAATCCTAATGTTCTTTTTTTCCACTACAATTTGTTGTTTCTTATTTGTTTCTCTATGTGGTTTTGTTTCCCCAGCAACAAGTCAAGCCATGAGTCAAATTTAAACATAGAAGGGTCTCCATAAGAGTAAATGGTTGACAATGTCTCTACACATTAAAAAAAATTTAGAAGGCATAAGCCTCAACAATAACAACATCAAGCCTTTATCCGACTATGGGTTTGACTACATGAATCCTTTTTCTCCATTGTGTCTGATTAAGAGTCAAATTCTTATTTAAATCTACTAAAAAAGGTCATTTATAATATTTTCTAACTAAATCTTTTTAGGTCTACCTCTACCTTTCTTAACATGGGCCAAATCTAATACATCTACCTAAAAACCTATATTAGCAAATAAATTAAAATATTTATTATTTTAAAAACATTCATCTCGACCTAGCACCGAGTCGCCCACATCCCCAGCGCCGCAAACATGAGAATCTTCTAGATCCTTCTAGAATTTCATGAATAGTGAACTTAGTGCCACGTTGGTGCCGCCTAGTGTCACAGTGCTACCCTGAAATCAGCTTACAAATAGAGAGCTCAATGTCGAAGTGCCATAGTGCTCCCCAGAGTATTTTGGTGACTTGAATTCTCTCTTTCCCATATGAAATTCTAAACTTTTTTAAAGTTAATTTAACACCATATGACTTATAAAAATATATAATTAAATGAACATTAAGTCAATTACTTGAATTCTAAGATGATGGGTGTTACAACTATTGCCTAATAACCATCAAAGAAATCCTAAATTCTCTTAACATAATATAAGGGCTTATGGAGTTGATCCAACTATTCATAAGTCTATTCTAATGAGATATGTTAGATATACATGATTTTAAACTACTTGTCGACCTCACAACACTAACTTAGTTCTTTCAAAATGGTCATTTCTATTGTCCTCTAGATTTATAATAGCAAAAGGCATTAGTTAATGTCACAATGCAACCCTATGCAAACCCTTATACTAAGGAGGATTGCATTGTTTAGAGGCCGCAAAAATCAATTAATTATCCATGATCTACTTAGAAGAAAATATCTTTTTCTTTCTTTAGTCCAACATTTACAAACATAGAGTCATTTCTATATCATCAAGTAAATAATAATAATAAAATATTAACATCCTTTTATTCAAATCACTCAAATATATAATAAAAAAGAATATATACAATAATCATGGTACAATCTCAAGAGAAGAACTCCACAATAATAAGAAATACATAAGATCAGAGCCTTAGCAAGAACCAATAACCTCTAATCAATTTGAACCTTAGCCTTATCTAAAAATAAAACACATAGTTAAAGTAAGGGTGAGTAATAGCTACTCGGTGGGTTACTCAACACTTAAGATACTATTTAATACATGCAAGGGAAAAATAAGATGCATATAGCTATATATATATATTTATATCTAAAATTTTATAAAATTTATAAGTATAAAAATATCAATAGTTCTAACATATATAAATAATATCTAACATTTTATAAAATTTATAAAAAATCTATATGTTTTGAAAAATAATAAGGATTACTAGATGAATTAGTATAGATAGTTCAACAATCATAAAATTATTTATATGCAATATTCACATCATTTTGAAATTTTTATTATTCCATAGTAATTTATATTGGAGTCTACATATTCTTTGAATGCATAAAATTTTATATATCATAAAATACCCAATGAAAAATTAGATTACATATGTCAATATAACCAAAATAATTAACTCCATGACATCAAAAGTGATATGGTTAAAATTTTAAATTTTTTGTAAATCTAAATTTGTATAAAATTTAATCAAAAAAATTTTAAAAATCACATGAGATCGATAAAATTGAAATCAAAAATAGGATAACAATAGATTATGTAATGTTGAATAATTAGACCCCAAAATCTCTTTCTCTCTCTCTCTCTGTCTCTCTCCCTCCCTCTCTATTTCTCCTTTAGGGGTATAAAGTCAATGATATATTTGTAATTATGAAATTATTTGGTTTAAATTATAAATTTTATGTAAATCCTCTTAATCTGAAATATATGACCCCACAAATTATGAAAAAAAAATACTATAATATATCTAGAAGATTTTGGTAAAAAAGATTTACGAGATAAACAACGTATGGATTCAAAAAACTTGCATTAGGAAGACATGTTAACTCCTAAAGGAAGATAACTAGAATAAAGAATATAATGTTTTCATATATACAATGCGCATAAAAATAGATAAAAATACACATAAAATAGGGCATTAAATATAACAAATAAAAAAGATGAAAAGTATTTTAAAATATAAATTTTTGATTTTTTGAATTTTGGTTTGAACTAGAGTGCTTTAGCACTGTACTTGTGAGCGTTGCAGCTCTAGGTCTGAGAGCACAACGACGCAAAAAACTGCTGCTATGGCATTTGAGTCTCTATTTCCACAGTAATTCCAACTTCTGCATGTAGCGCTGTGGCGCTAAGATACTAACAGTATATATCATTTTATTCTTGAAAGGGATAAATAAATCAAGAAACTGTTGTATACTCATACTCACTTGAGTTAGATTAATCAAGTCATTATGAGAAGTTGAATCAAGTTTAAGAAATCACTAACTGAGAACTAGCTTAGCCCTTTTGTAAATCAGAACTTATCAAGTTTGAATGTGCCTAAGACTTTGAATTACTTAGAGTTACTAATCAAACAAGTTTCTCTAATTAATTTTAACTAAACCCTATATGTACTAAGTTGTTGAACTAAGTCAAGATAATTTTGAAATCACTTGCTCATTAGAAATATCCACCTAAATAACTCATCAACTTGTTGAAAATACTCATTGATTGATTAAGGATTCCACAGAGAACTCATTGAGGCAGCACACTCGTCATTTGAAACTTGTCCGTGATTCTATTGTTTAGAGCACAATTTAGGCTTAACTACTTGCTCATACCCAACTATAATATATTTAACCAATTCATTATGTGTAGTTACACCAATCATAATTTCTACTTATAAATAGTGGTTTAGAGATCAGAGGTACCCATAATAAATTTCATAAGTAATAACTTTCTCTTTTCGAATTATTTCTCAATAATTTAGTTCAACTCGCCTTTCTTATCCAATGCGATTCAACCAAGGACTAAAATTCCCTTTTTTTTTTCTTAGTTTTTTTTATTTAATTTGTTTCTCTAATAAAATCTTAGCATTTTTTCATGAATAATTTTCAATCCAACCTTAGTAATGTTTATACAAAAACATGAAGATTATCATATACTATATATCAATTTAAATTATTTAATTATAAGTCGATTGCCCCTATTGAGGTTTCATGCTGAGTGGATTGTGTCAGTACTTAGAATCGGCAAAAGCTAAGAATATGTTTGAAACAGTTTTCTTTCTACTTGACTTTTTTTATATCGCAACCACAATTTCGTTTAACGACTACTTCATTATTTTTTTTAGAAATTTCTGTACTAAAAAGTTATTTTTTATAGCTTTCAAAAAATTACTTTCCCTATAACTATTTTACAACAATCTTTACAAAAAGTTATAGTCGTCCTAAACAGATCATAATTATATTATAACTCCAACTTTGAAATTTTCTTTAGAGATGAATAAGTTCTTAAAAAGGAATGCATTAGATAGGATAATCAAAAGTAGTAATACAATTAATCATAAATTTAAGAAGGAACGGGTTATCACATTATCACATATTGGCCTCGGAGCCCACTTAAAATTATTATATTTTGTTTTTATTAGATTATTTTTAAAATAATTTAATGCGTTCCTTTCGAAAATTTTAAAAAATTATTTTTTGCAATGCAGCCGGGTTATTAGAGGGGACGTTAAACTAGTCACCCATACCATGCGTTCCTTCCCTATAAGAAAATCTCCTGTCGGCTCCCCACAAATAAAATAGCCGTTGCAGAGATCGGGCACAACGGTCAACTTTTCAATTTGCAGCCTTTGTATTTCATAATTTTTCTCCGAAACGCCTCGTTTAAACATTCTCAACTTTATTATTATAATTAAATAATCAGAAAATTCACACTTTCCAAATAAAATCGCCTCTCTTCGCAAATAAAACCCTGCCTCACGGCCATTTCATCTCCTACTCCAACCGGATCAAGAACACGGGAAGAACTCTCTCTCAGAACCATCTTTCTCGCTTTCTTTCTCTTCCTTTCTCTGGAATAAGCACTGAAGAAGAAGCAATCAGCCGGACAGTAGTAAAAAATAAATGGAGGAGGCCAAGATTCCGGTGTTCTCTGTCCTAAAGAAGGGCACCACGCTAAAGAACATCTTCCTCAATAGTCCCCCTCTTGAAACCGGAAAACCCTTGTCCCCGTCACGAGATAACGATCCCATACTCATGGGCCGGCACCCGGAATGCCACATTGTCGTCGATCACCCAAGCATCAGCCGAATCCATCTCGAGGTTCGCCCAAAATCTTCATCGCAGAAACTTTTCGTTACAGATCGCTCTTCAGGTTTGTTTCTTCGCAAGATGACCTCTTCATATTCGATCTTTTTCCGCAAAGAATGATCATCGTTTATTCTGTACCTGATGCTTGCTTTTTTATGCTGCAGTTCACGGGACTTGGGTGTCAGGTAAGAAGATCCAACCTAACATCCCTGTTGAATTGATCGAAGGAGATACTATTAGACTTGGGGCTTCGACGAGGATTTACTGCCTCCATTGGATGCCATTGAGCCATGCCTTTGAGATGGAGAAGCCGATGTCACCATTGATTGAAGAGGCTTCAGATTTCGTAAATAATGACGAAGCTCTTCTGGTCAGTTTTTTTTTTTTTTTTGAAAAAATTGTTGGAATCTTGACTTATTGGTCGTAGCCTGCAGGATTTTTTTTAATATTTATTTATTTTTCTGCATTAGGATGAGAGTTTCAATGAAGCCTGGGTTAGCAATATAATACCTTCTGCGCCTCCTTTGAGGGTTTCTTCTCCTGAGAAGCTCTTTTCTCAGGATTTGGAAAAAAAAGGCGAGATGTTGATAAGAAAAGAGACGTTAGAACAGAGCTCATGCTTTTCTTCTATTGTTCCATTGTTAGAATCTGTGAGCTACTCATGGCCCTTGACGGAGGAGATTGGAACCTCTAAGAATCTTCTTGCTAATGAGATACATCCTGAAAGAGAAGAGCTGAGCCCATTAAGATCAAATAAGATTATTAAATCATCAAGTCTTTTGTTAAGGAGGAATAAGTCGATTAGATTTCTTCAAATTGAGAATAAGAGCAAAGAGAACGGCATCCAGATCAGTAAGGGTAAAGAAAATTTGGAGATCAAGGATCAGATGGCTGGAGCTTTTGCAGGTGGGAATGGAGAGGAGATCCCCTTTGTTCTCTTAGCTGAAGGTAATGTAAAAGAAGAGGAAGCAGAGTATTCTGTTTCAGACAAAGAGAATTTGACGCCAGTAAACTCTATTGGCTACAAGGTACTGAAGAGCAATAAAAAAATTGAGAGGTCACCGCTGAGTTCCTGCAGCTTATTTCTTAAAGAAGATTTGGAGATACAGGAACGGAAAGTTGGAGATTTAATAAAAGGAAATGGAGAGGATATCCCCTCAGTGTTTTTAGCTGAAGGTTATGTAAAAGAGGAAGCAGAAGAGACGTTTTTTTCAGACAAGAAGAAAATGAATCTAGTAAACTCTATTAGCTCCAAGGTACTGAAGAACAAGATTGAGACATCACCGCTGAGTTCTTTCAGCTTATTTCATAAAGAAGATTTGGAGATTGCGGAACAGAATCTTGGAGCTTTAATAGAAGGCAATGGTGAGGAGATTCCCTCAATTTTCTTAGCTGGGAGTGATCTGAAAGAGGAAGAAGAAGAGATGTGTGTTTCAGATGAGGAGAAAATGAGTTCAGTAAATTCTATTGGCTCCAAGGTACTGAAGAGAAACAGAGAAATGAATAGATCATTATTGAGTTCCTTCAACATATCTAATAACGACGATTTAGAGATCGAACAGAAAATTGAAACTTTGGCAATAGAAAATGGAGTGGAGAAAACCCCCTCAGTTTTCCTCGGTGAAGGTCATGTGAAAGAGGAAGAGGAGGCGTTTGTTTCAGACAAGGAAAAATTGACTCTAGTAAACTCCAGTGTCTCCAAGGTACTGAGGAGCAACAGAGGGAATGAGACATCACCGCTGAGTTCCTTGAGCACATTCGATCTGGAAGGAGTGCGTTTTACTTCAGACAAACCAACATCTGAAACAACAGATCAATTTAAATCAAATAAGCTGAGGTCAAGAAGTCGCTTAATGAATGAAAGTGGGGACTCAAAATTGTCTGATTCAAAAAACTTAGAGAGTCTATTCTCTCCAGGAATTAAGTTGCAAAGAAATCTATTTAAACCAGAGCGATCACCTCTAGGCGAAAAGAATGCTTTGAATGTGGAAGAGGATAGGTTTCTTTCAGATAAAGAGAACTGGACTCCTAAAGTTCCCAAATCTTTGAAGTCAGGAAAAGCTTTTGCAAGAGATGTCCTGAAGGCTGAAAGCGAAAAGGATGAAACATTTGCCTCAGATAAAGAGAATTTGACACCGCAAAGCTCAATGTCTATTACATCAAAGAAAGCACTTTCACAAAACCATGGGAAAAAGGAAGGGGAAACTATGAGTAGAAGAAAAGAAAGAATCCCGTTTCAGCCTCTATTTGTTAGCTCTACTTTGCGAAACAGCAGTCCTGCAAGCTATCTAGAAGGTCTAGATGATACATTCGGTAACAATTATATCAGCAATGTCCATAATTTAGAGGAGAAAGCGCCCGATGTACGTTTTCAATTTCAGCTTTGAATGCATTTTTCTTAATTTCAACATTGCTTGTTTAACTGAGTCAATTTTTTGTGTCAGACCAAGCATGGGGAAGAGCTGCCTCACATGCCAGTTAGAGAGACAAAGAAATGGTATATTGTGGTGGATGTAGGCTGCTTCCTCACTGAAGAATCCAGAAAATCACTCCAGCTATTAGAAGGCATCAGAGGGACTCAACTTATTATTCCAAGGATAGGTAAACCATACGCCCATGCCCCTCAAATAGATTATATGATCCAAATGCATGTAAAGCAAGGTGCATTTGGCCTATTCACTATTGCATATAGCTTTGTATCTATATACAGTATACTAAAGAATAGTGGCGTTCAAAGACAATAAAAAACTCGATGGACTAGATAGAAGACTCCATTTCTGAATGGTGTTGTCTCCTATTTTTTAGATTTAAAATTTTAAAAAGAGTGGGAAAATTCTCATCTTAGAGTTCTAAAATTTAAAATTTTTGGATTAAATGTTTTCCCTCGTTTCCTAAACTCTTAAATCTAAAAAATATGAGAACATAATTTCAAAATAGATTTGTAATATTTAATATATGCTTATAAAACTATTTTATATTTAATTTTTTTAGATCATCTCATAATTTATTAGGAACAAAAAGAGACAAATAGATGTAAAGAAACACATGTTTTTTTTTCCTTTTTTTGTATGGGTTGTGAAGAAGATGTGTGTGTGTGTATATATATATATACCAAGATCAACAATAAGATCGACCCAGCTGCAAAATTGAATTGTTACTCTACAATATGATTATATCGATATATTTTATAGACCTTCGCATCGTGAGGCTTATTTCTTCTTGTTGCTATGTACAAAATACTTTAATATAAATGTACACAATAATAGACACGTACTTCCACATAACAAAGATTGCATAATCCTAGACAATAATACTTGAAGAAACACACATACTCTCGCATGTATTTCATGAACATAATAATCTCTCGATCCCTCACAACTAAACTTAATTCAGCACAAACTGAATTTTTACTCCTTTGCATCTGCTATAGTCATTAGGGAGCTCGACCACCTCAAAAGGTGCCAGGGGATACTAAGTAGAGGGACAAAGGCTTCTTCTGTTTTGGAATGGATAGAAGAGAGCATGATGAAAACTAGTGGGTGGATTCATGTTCAGAGCTCATCAGAGACCTTCCCAGTAGCACCAACGCCCCCTGCTACGCCAAGATCACTGCTATGTGATGGAAGCTTAGGCTTTGGCACTGCGACTTCACCAAACTTTACTGGTTTCTCCACATGCGGAAGTTTAATGGAGATTGTTTCCCCAACAGCTGAAGACCATATCCTTGATTGCGCTCTTCTGTTCAAAAGAATAAAAGATGATGGCCAGTTAATGCTGCTAACCAGCAGCACCACACTGAGGATCAAAGCCATGGCTGAGGTGAAATATTAGCTTTTGCTGAGTTCATCGTTACCACACTGATTTGATTACAAGGCGGGCGATTCATTATTCATTTCATTCTTTTACAGGGATTACGATGTGAGACGCCCAAGGAATTTAGAGAGAGTCTTGTGAATCCATTTTCAAAGAGATTTCTATGGGCAGATAGTAGTCCAAGAGGATCAACTTGGTCTTGCTTAGAAGAAGTTGGTATAGCTGAAAATTACCAACAACAATTTGCGTCTGCAAGGATTCCCAAAGCAGAAGGAACTGTAAAGGGATTGAAGCTCATTCTTCTGCACACCTCTCATTGTGGAATGACCAACTCAATCTCATGAACAACTGAGATATCTCTATCTCTACAGTATCAAACTCTATAAACCATTTTTTCTTCTTGTAATTGTTGGTTGTTGGACATGTGTTGTTCTCCTGTGAGCCATTAGAAATGCTATGATTTCGTTAGTTAAACTCTATCTCAAATGCTGCACTCATAAATTCTCTCTATATATTATCAGCACAAAAACCTGTTGGGGAAAGTGATGGAAATGGTTCAATTGCTGAGCAATCTCTAGTAAGGAACTTACTAACTGGAATTTTGCATCCAGGATCCAAAGGGGAGGGTCTGTAGGTGTTCATTCTACATCACTAGTAATAAACCATTCTCGTATTGGGCAAATTATAAAAAGGAGCAACTTTTATGCGATTATAAGCTTAAGGAGCGCGATTAAAAAATAATTTAAAAAGGAGCGAATACGGAACTTAATTATCCGGTTTTAATAGAAATCGTAACTTTATTATCCGGTTTTAGCTCTGACAAAATTTTTAAAAGAAACCGGAATTTAAAATTCCGGTTTCTTAAGAAACCGGATTAACAAATTCCGGTTTCTTAAGAAACCGGAATTTCAACTTCCGGTTTCTTAAGAAACCAATTTTTTGGCTTAATTTGCTTTGGGATATTTAGGCATATTGCATTTTCTAATTAATCTGTTTTGGATTTTTTAATAAATATTTTATTATGGTTTTAATAATATTTTAAATATTTATTATAATATTTTAAATATTTTAATAAATATTTTATTTTAAATATTTTAATTATAATTATTCAGTTTTCTAAGAATTTTATAATTTTAATTTTATAGTAATTTAATTATATAACAATTATATTTATATTTTGAAAATATTTAATCAAAAAAAAAAAAAAAAAAAGAAACCGGATTTTCAAAATCCGGTTTCTATAGAAAAACCGGATTTTGAAAATCCGGTTTCCATAATAATTTTTTTTAAAATTTGATTATTTAACTTATAAAATAAAATTTATATTAAAATGTTTATATTTAATATATAATCAAAAAATTAATCGGAGACCATCTGAACTTCAATTTCAGCAAATTTATAGTCGAACTGAACGTCTCAAAAATACAAACACAATGACACCAAATTCGACTCAATCCGAGGCCAAATGAGTCCAAATCAAAGACCTGAAGCACATTTGGAAGGTTCAAACTATAATTTGGATTTCCAAATGGTTTCTAAACATGACATGTTTATAGTCAAATCGAGTGACCCGACGAGTCGAATCCAACGAGCCCAATATCGCCAAATTCTGATATTATTAAGAATAATTGATAATCTAAAAATAATTATTAATATATATATAAATTTTAAAAAGTTTTTTATAAAAAAATGGTTTCTTAATAAACCGGATGATGAAAATTCGGTTTCTTAAGAAACCGGATTACAAAATTCCTGTTTTAGAAACCGGATTTTCATCATCTACTTATTTATGTATTAAACACGCTCCTTTTTATAATTTGCCCTCTCGTATTTCGGCCTAGATCCAGATTTCTAATACTTTTTGTTTTTTTTTTCTGCTAGCAGAAGTTTCTATTTATAGGTAGAGAGGATTTGGATATTTAATTGTCTGAGATTTAAACTAAATAATTGATCTGTATTTATATGAACGAAGCAAATTTTAAATAATATTACATACATATCACTTTCTTTCATGATATTTATATATCTAACATCCAAAATTTTAATATTATATTTCTATTACTCATTTAAAATTTTAATATCAAATATATCACTCCTATATTTCATTATCACCACCCATACCACTCTACAAACTTTAATATTTCATTCCATGCACCCATTTTTTTTCTATGGATGATAGACATGTAATATTAAAGTTTTAGATGTTATATATGTAAATAGCATGAAATAAAGTGGTATGCATGTAAAGATCCCTTTTAAATAATTACTTATCCATATGGATGAATAATAACATTTAAACGTATGTCCATTATGCACTCTCATCATATTTGATCATAGAGCTCCACGAACAATGAAACTAAAAAATTAACAAGCAAGGCTTATGCTAAGTTACTTTCAAACTAGTAGAACACAACACTCTTTAAATATCGTGCAATGCCTTAGAAATATCAATTTTGCTTAGTTCAAGCACTTTTGATCCCTTACAAGCGCCTAACTTAGAGCACACTCGGGCTTCATTTTGGACGACTTTTTTATTGTTTTTTAAAGCAACTTTTTAGTATAAAAAATTTTTTGAACTAAAAATTTTTGTACTAAAAAATTGTTTTAGAAAGTATTAAGAAAGCCACCTCAAATGAAATCTTGTTTGGGTTACTCACTAAATTTATGTTGAAGATATTTATTATTGTATAAAAATCTTCTTGTAGCTAATGTTCTAATCTAAATTGTTTTTCATTTTTTTCAATCAATTTTTTCATAGTAGATGTAGGTTTACACACTAAATCATTACAAGTATTAGTATATTATCAATTAATATTTGTGTGTAATTTCTATAACTGCAAGTAGATCATAAATTGACATAAGAATGTTGGCAAAAGTAAGAGCACATATATATATACTCGAGATCAATAACTATTCTTGAATAAATTTATGCATGAATGTCAATCATCGAAATCCATCTATCTCATAAAGGGTTTATTTGAAATGGCTATAACTTTCCGTAAAGGTGATTGTAAAACAGTTGTCGGAAAAAAGAAATTTTTGAATGGTATTGTAAAAAATAGCTTTCTAGTAGAGAAATTTTTTAAAAATAATAAAAAAAATAGTAGCCAAATAAAAATTATAATTATCATTTGAAAAATAAAATAATAAGAAAACTGTCACTCATGAAAAATATGTTTTGAGTCGTGCTTTCTAACTCCTGCTCAGTGGACCTCAAGCTTACTTGAATTCCACTTCCTGTTCTCCAGCCGTTCTCCAAGTTGTTCTGTTCTTGTTATCCCTCTATCTCCTAGCCTTCGTGGAAGGAGGGCACAAGCCTTGCCTTCAGGCCTTTGGCGCCGACCAAATTGACAAGAGTAATAATTATCTAATATAATACTTAAAAATTAAATATCTTTTTTTTTTTGGGGGGGGGGGGGGCGAGCAAACCCTAAATATATATTACCAAAACTTAGAGTGCAATTCATAGATTTATTTTTTTCACATTTGGTTTAGAATAGAACAACAATAACAAGCCTTTATCCTACTCTGTGGGGTCGGCTACATGAATCATTTTTCTCCGTTGTGTCCTAATAAAGGTCAAATTCTCATCTAAATCTAATAAAAAAATGTCATTTATAATATTTTCTAACCAAGTCTTTTTAGGTCTACATCTACCTTTCTTAACATAAATCAAATCTAATACATCTACATTCCTAATCGGGTCATCGGAAGGAGATATTATTCTGTGTGGAGTTCAGACGGAACAACCATCCGAACTGTGAGTGTACACATTGTGTACAAATAGTGTGTACACAGATTTGATACACACTGTGTACACATTTGTACACAGTGTGTACACTCATATGTCCGGACGGTTCTTCCCGTCCAGACTTCGCACAGAATAACTTCTCCATCGGAAGGCTGTCGTTTTATGTGATCAAATCATCTAAGGCGACTCTCTATAATCTTATCTTTCATTAGAACTACTCCAACCTTTTCACGTATATGCTCATTTCATATCCTATTTTTAAGAGTAAAGCCACTCATCCACGTAAGCATCATCATCTCTGCAACACATATGGTTTAGATTACAACAACAACAACAATAACAAGCCTTTGTCCCACTACGTGGGGTCGGCAATATGAATCCTTTTTCTCCATTGTGTCCGGTTCAAAGTCAAATTCTCGTTTAAATCTAATAGAGAAAGATCATTTCTAATATTTTCTAACCAAGTCTTTTTAGGTCTACCTCTACCTTTCTTAACATAAGTCAAATCTAATACCTCTACTTTCCTAACTGGGTCATCGGAAGGCCGCCGTTTTATGTGACCAAACCATCTAAGGCGACTCTCTCTAATCTTATCCTCCACTGGAGCTACTCCAACCTTTTCACGTATATGCTCATTTCGTATCCTATCTCTAAGAGTAAATCCACTCATCCACCTAAGCATCCTCATCTCCGCAACACATAACTTAGTATTATGCTTCTCTTTTAATGGCCAACATTCTGCACCATAAAGCATTGCAGGTCTCACCACCATCTTATAGAATTTTCCCTTAAGTTTAAGGGGGACTTTTCTATCACACAACAAGCCCGATGCATTCCTCCACTTCAACCATCCAACTTGAATTCTACTGATAACATCCCCATCTATTTCACCATCACTCTGAACAATAGATCCAAGATATCTAAAACATGTACTCTTATTAATGACTTGATCGCCCAAAGTCACAATCCCCTCACTAGGTCTATTACTGCTAAAATTACACTCCATATATTCAGTTTTAGATCTACTCAAGCGAAAACCTTTAGACTCTAAGGTTGATCTCCAGACTTCAAGTTTACCTTCAACTCCCTCTTTAATCTTGTCAACAAGAAGAATATCATCAGCAAAAAGCATACACCAGGGTACATCCTCTTGTAAATGTCTAGTGAGAACATCCATGACTAACGCGAAAAGATATGGGCTTAAAGCTGATCCTTGATGTAATCCAACCGAAATAGGGAAATACTTGGTCAAACCACCTTGTGTTTGAACACAAGTAGTAGCTCCTTCATACATATCTTTAATGATTTGAATATAAGCATTATTAACTCCTTTCTTTTCAAGAACTCTCCATAGCACTTCTCTTGGAACTTTATCATATGCTTTCTCTAAATCAATAAATATCATATGTAGATCCTCCTTATTCTCCCTATATTTCTCCATCAAACCTCTCAATAAATGTATGGCTTCCATAGTAGACCTACCAGGCATGAATCCAAATTGATTTTGAGAAACATTAGTATCACGCCGCAGCCTACGCTCCATAACTCGCTCCCATAGTTTTAAAGTGTGACACATTAACTTAATTCATCTATAATTCGCACAATCTTGTGCATCACCTTTATTCTTATAAATAGGAATCAATACACTCATTCTCCACGCATCTGGCATCTTTTTAGTCTTCAAAATATTATTAAAAAGTTTAGTTAGCCAAGAAATTCCTTCATCTCCTAAGCATTTCCACATCTCTATTGGGATATCATCAGGTCCAACAGCTTTTCCACACTTCATTTTCTTTAAAGCCTCTCTAACTTCGGTTTTACTAATACGCCGATAAAAACAGAAATCTTTATTTTCTTTTAGGATGCTAAGGTCACTAAAGTCAATTGTATTCCTACAATCTTCATTAAAAAGTTTATCAAAATATCTCATCCACCTTTGTTGAATATCATCTTCTAAGAAAAGTACTTTTTGATCTTC
The DNA here is from genome assembly GCA_019925795.1 of Dendrobium chrysotoxum. Taxonomy (NCBI): domain Eukaryota; kingdom Viridiplantae; phylum Streptophyta; class Magnoliopsida; order Asparagales; family Orchidaceae; genus Dendrobium; species Dendrobium chrysotoxum. Next base: position 19,587,794 of record CM034312.1, on the reverse strand, counting down.
ATCCTTAATACACTTCACTTGAATTAAATCCTTACTACTCCTATCTCTTTGTTTGGCTAGCTTATACATATATCTTTCTCCCTCCTTAGTATCTAATCTATTATATAAATTATTAAAAGCTAAGATCTTTGCATCACATATTGCTTTCTTAGAATCCTTACATGCCTCTTTATATCTTTCCCAATTATCAGAATTTTTACATCTAAACCAATTTTTATAACAAATCTTCTTATTTTTTATCTTTTCTTGCACAATTGGATTCCACCACCAGCTATTTTTACTATTAGGGGCTTTTCCCTTTGATACTCCAAACACATCTTTAGCAATATTTTTAATATCACTAGCCACTTTTTCCCACATAACATTAGCATCCTCATGCACAAATAAAATCTTAGAATCTAAAATCTTACTCTCAAAAATATTTTTATTACTATTCTTTAAATGCCCCCATCTAATCCTAGAAAATGTCACATATGGTTTAGATTGTTGGAAAAAAATAATCAGATAACATAAAATATCGTTTATCGTTTTGCATGATCGGTTAATACGAATTTGTGAAATCTCAACTTTTGAACAAATAGATAAGATTTGATGGGTGTGAAACCATATATTGTATTAAACCAGAATTATAACGATATTAATACTAATGGTCTTTCACTTTATTTTTTCCTCAGAAAACTAATAAAATTTCAATTGACGATAACTATTTAATCAGATTAAATAAATATTTAATATTATATGATTATGATTGAAATTATCAAATAAGATAAAATAAAATGAAATAGAAGAATTTAATATAGCGAGAATTCTCAAGATAAAAAATCTACAAGCTATTTGCTATTAACAAAATTATTTCAATCATTGGCTCATTGCCAATATAACATTAAAAAGAGTTTCTATCAATCTGAAGAAATACATGCAGATAGATTAATTAATCATTAAAAACTAATATAATACATTACAAATGAACTAATATAGCGACAAAATAGTTTCAATTATCACCACATAAAAATGAAGCTTAATAGATCAATAAAAATTATTATAACAAATTACAAAACAATTTAATATAAAGATAAATAAAATAATATATATAATTTGTAAATAAAGGGAAGAACTTAAACTGCTAATTCAAGGTTCATTTGAGGCAGCTTTCTGACTGCTTTCTAAAGCAACTTTTGAGTTCAAAAAAATTTTGAATTAGAAAATTTTGCACTGAAAAACTACTTTAAAAGCAATAAGAAAGCTTTCTCAAATAAAACCTCAATGTACTTTTTAAAATAATTTCTCTCTCTATGCCTTTCTCTCTCTATGCCTTTCTCTCTTTCATAGGTGCGCTCTCCTTATCTCATTCTCTCTCTTTCCTCATATTTCTCTTTGAACATGAACTATGTGATTGCTAATCATTGCCACCCCTATAAATTATGACAAGAAAATATCATTTTTAATGATAATTATTTTTTAAATGATTCACTTAAGTTAAGATTTGAACATAAAGTTTATGATTTTATATACCATATGTGAATTTCTAGGAAGTGTGTGATGCATCTGATATTACTACATGAATTATGTGATAAGAGAATATCATGTGATATAAAGTAATTATTATGACCTTGTTAAAAATATGTGATGGAAAATGAAATACTATACATTGATCTCAACTATAAGTTAGTCATTATTGATATCATCTTCTGGTTTGATTTTTTTTCTTCTTAAAATTTAAAAATATATTTAATTTTGAGCCAACTTTGGCAATCATAAAAATTTGAGGAAGTTCTTGTCAAACAAATTTAAGAATTTTGACATTACTTAGGTTAGCCCAATTTCCCGCACCCTAACATTATGGAAATAATGTTACTTTGTAATAATGTTTCCGACTGATACTTGATCGGGATTGCTCATATATTTTAAATAAACTGACCTCCCTTTGCCCTAGCCACATTTCATTGCTCTCATTTCCCTCAAATCCTCATCCACCACCACTGCGACTACTGACTCCTCAAGCATTTTCCCTCCTCTCTCTCCACTCAATTCCCTTTGTCTGCTATAATAATCTTCCCTCGGCATCATGCCTATTGCCAAGGAAAACCTCCCTTCCACCCACCCCATCCAACATTTCCATCCGCCCCATTACCACCCCACCCATTATCCCTCCCCCTCCAATAACCCCAATCCATCCCACCTGACCAGAACCCACCCTACCTATCGCCGCCCACCCATATCGTCACCCCCAACCACCCCACATATCACCTCACTACCCCATTTTCAATAAGAAAGACACTATCTCATTTTATAACATTTTAAGATGAAAAGACAAGTTCTTATTCTTATATATGATAGGTTGGCTTATGGAAATTACTTCTCTCTTTGTAAACTTAGCTTCAAAGGATGATCTATTAGATTTCTCCCATCTGGCAATGGATGGCATCTTTTGAGATTCTATGACCACTTTGATGATGGATTAAAGATCATATATATTCAAATATCTTTTATTTATGACCATTTTTGTGATCATATTTCAGCTATCTTAAAATCCCAAATGTAAGTTGATCTACGCACTCTTTCATGAAGAGGAATTCAAAGAAAATTTATTCTAGAGTGGTTTAGATCAAAATGAGAACCATTTATAAATGTACTTTGTGCAAGCAAGAAAATATTTTTTCTCACTAGCTTTGATTTTGAATTAGACTTTACATGAGCAAAAATTAATTTTGAATATATTGAAATCATTAATTTTGTCATATATGTTAAGCAATTATATTGCCATATTTAATCATGAACTTTTAACTTAGCAATTAATCTCATATATTATGCATATATATGATCATATTGGCCTTAACTAATCCAAGAAGAATTTTTCTCCTTTTGATAAATATTAAAGATGTGACTACTGGTTATACTTGGATGTATTATGGTTTAGATAGGAACAACCATTTATCAGGTGATTTCATTAATGATGTAGAGGAGTTCATCGATTTTTCATTCTCATATAGTGAAACTATTTCTATTAATAAGATTAATTATTTATACTTTGATATGACAACAATTCTATCAAAATTCACACATGATGACATCATAATTCATTTCTATCAAAAAGGATTTAAAAATTATTTAATTTTGTATATTCAAGGCAAATCATCAATCATGATTGGGTTGAGTCATTTTTTTCATGGTATATATGTAATTAAATTGAATGTCAATCATATGAAGAAATTAGAGAAGAATATTATCGAGACAATTTGTAAGCTAGAGAATATTTTTTTCAACATGATTGTTTGACTCCATGGAGCACCTTCTAATTCACCTACCTATAAGGTAATAGTTAAAAGGCCAATGCTATATTAATGGTTTTAGTCTTTCAACATGTGTAAGTTAATTTATATTTTTTACACTTTGCTCCCTTTTTTATTATATTGAGTCATTTTTATTTCTAGGACTGTGCTTCGTCTAAAGAAGAAAAGTCATAATATGGTCAATCTATGAAGTTTATGTGATTGAGGAGATATGAACATTTGTTCTATGTATCTTAAGTCAAATGTAGGCACAAAATAGAATCAAAGAGTTTATTATCATTGAGATAATTTGATTATGATAGTTGCTTATTAATATCGGTGTTGCTCTTTCTCATCTTAAACCTATGAATTGTGACGATAAAAGTGCTATTCATATTGCTCAGAAATCAATTTATTTTTGTAAGCGAATTAAACATATTGAGATTGATTGTCCTCACCCATTATCACCTCCTATATAGCACTCTTAGGTTACAATTTATTCATATTTTCTTCAAATTACATATATATATATATATATATATATATATATATATATATATATAATAAGGAAACTATAATCATCATTATATATCCTCATTCTTAAAGATATTTTTATTTATTGTGTTTTCCTTTATTACTTTCTTATGTTACCTATAAATAGAATTCAATGAAAGTATTACAATTCTAGCTTTTTTATCTTTCTCAATTTATAATTATCGAAGAGGATGCTCTACATGATTTAACCTTTTATATTCATGATCACACGAATTCTACTATTTTTGTGGTGGACAAATTTTTAAATTAGGTATGTTTAATAATTAAATTATTGTAAAAATAATTTTAAAAAATATAGAAATAGGCAAAGTTGCCCGTTAAACGAGTGACTTGATCTTCACTAGTAAGTCTGCGATTAAACGGGCGACTTGGTACAAATTTTTTTTAAGGAAAATTTGCATTAGTAATAAAAAGATAATTACTTTATTGAAAGTAGTATATGAGTGGAGTGACGAATAGTAATTAACTAATGAGCTCAGAAATTAAGTTAGAGAAACTTATGATATTTGAACTTATAAGAATGGCCAATAGTGTTGATGGCATTGGATTCTTTACTTTCATGTCACCGCTAAAGAACAATACACATGGTGCTTGATCTTGACATGCTAGAAGAACTTAATGGTGGAGGCGGATTTAATAACAACTCATGCCACTATATTAAATAGGAGTACACAATACATGCCAAAATAAAATATGATACATGATAGCAGCTCAAACATAACATAATTTAATGCCTTTAATTCGCCATGGCCTGCTAGGTATGACATCGGTGACAGGTGTGTAGTGTTGAGGTGGTCGAACTGGTTTGCCTCATAAGTCATGCTGCTCCTCAATGTCTACGTTAAAGAAATTATGCAAACATATGATGTTATATAAGATATAACAAATAAAGAGATTCACCTCGTTATAAAAGTTGTTCGATTATGCCTGGCCCCGTGGCATGAACTGCATACTCTACTGCTTTGTGGCCCAATTTTATCCATTGTGTTTCTTTATTGTCTACTTTGGGGCCAGCTCGATTGCCTTCTATAGTGTGGTGGGTTGAGTGAGAAAAGACAATACATGGGATCATGGGATACCCAATCCACTCTGTTTGGAATGTTATGAAATTCACCAGTATGTCATTTTGCAATTTCGTATGGTGTAGTACTCTGAAATATAATCAAGATGGCTTTGTCCTAATAGTGTAATACAACTAATAACATATGTGCAAGGGGCATGATAAATCAAAGGCCGTCTGTAAGTTCACATGTAGTGTGCATCAGTAAGTATGTCTACACTATACGATCTGGATGATATGTCAAAAGTTTGAAATTCATGCATGTTGATCAGAGTAGGTTCTAACTATCATCTGGCCTTTAGATCTACTCGAGAAAAAACTGATTATATGCGAGGGGGAAACAAGTTGTTGTTCTAAAGCTCATCATGGTTAATCATCCCTATTCACACATAAACATGTCTATGATGTTGTAGTATATCGCAGTGATTAATGCATGGATAAACAAACCATGTGCTCATTTTGGTACCCCATTAAAGGACTCAGAGGTGTTAGTTTTTATTATTCCATAACTATATTTTCCATCATATGTTAAAGTACAGTGATCACATCTCGAACTATCAACCACTGATGTATTTCAAGTTTAACATTGTAATACCTATCATCTGAAAATTTAGATAATTAAGATTAGTTTAACATTGTAAGACCTAGCACGTTATGGCTCAATCCAGAGTGTTTAGTTTGGTTATGGGATCAGAACACTCATGCAGAGTACGAACACATGAATTTGGTGTTACAGCAACTAGATACTTTTCTCATAGCACGTCTGAAGTAAGTAGTGACATCATCAACAATTTTAACTTTGGAACCGATACTTTCCTCATAATTCGGGTATATTGCAGTTTTGTTATCATCAGCATGCATTATGCTTGAAACTTCTTTTGAATGAAACAGAGATAATAGTAAACTCACATATAATACGTTCTTGATAATATTATCTCATACAATGTTTTTTTAATGTCAATTTTAACTTCATAGGTCGACACAACTTTGGGATGATGGCGTATTGGTTAACAGGACTACACTTGACAAGTAAGCTAACATCTGATTGATCATAAACTAAGTTATAGTGAAGGATTTTCTAAGGTATTATTTGTAATTTGAGTTATTGCAGGTTGTCACACCTATTTTTTGATAGCATTCATCTAACACAGCGTTATTTATAATTTTATTCATTGCAGCTTGCATATTAGAGATTGTTGATCACCTAGTCTTTGTTTATTTTCAAGTAGTCTACTTCCTTTATTTGTAAATATTTAGCATAGAATAAACAAAAAAGAAACAAACTCTGGTTTTTTTTTCTAACTTTAGATTAACAAAAAAGAAAACTTCACATCTTTGTCAATATAATCAGTGTTCATCGTTTAAATGCCAATGGTCTTTGTCTATTTAAGAAGCTTGAGATAATGATACAACTTTATTATTTTCATCCCTAAGCTTGATCCCTAAAATTTAGTTAGCTTCACCAAGTCCAAGGTTTATTTTCTTTGAAGGAGTAGTGGATTTAGTATCAATTGATTAAGAGAAGAATGACTTGTGATCTACAGTGGTTAGATTGTAGTCTACATTGACTTATAGATTTAATGTTGTCTAAGATTTCGTTTGGGATGACTTTCTTACTGCTTTTTAAAGCAGTTTTCTAGTATAAACATTTTATTTGTTATACTAGAAAGCTGCTTTAAGAAGCAGTAAGAAAGCCGTCCCAAACGAAGCCTATATATGAAGTGTAGTTCTCAAGTTGGCTCTGAAGAATCGTTAACTTCAATTGATTGTATTGGTGCCTTTGAAAGATGAAATCAATGTGATGAATATGCTAATCATAACTGCATGAATCCCTTCTTAAGTCAACTAATATAAGAAGGTAAATTAATCTAGGAAGTGTGATATAATGTGAGTATACTAATTATAATTCTCTTTAATCATATTAGAACTTGATGAGATCGTACAGTACGATTTTATAGTTAAAATAGATCTAAAATTAGCTAATGTTTTGTGTTCTTGCCCGTGCAAATTTATTAAGTATAGCCCTCTCTTTCGCTTTTGATGTGATGTAAGCACCTATTTTATCGTGTTTGTGCACCTATTTTTGGTGACTTAGGATTCCTTTGGGATGGCTTTCTTCCTGCTTCGTAAAGTGGCTTTCTAGTGTAAAAATTTTAATTTTTGTACTAGAAAGCCGCTTTAAGAAGCGGGAAGAAAGCCGTCCCAAACGAAACCTTAGTTTGACTTTGTTGTAGTTGGCAAGATTATAATATTTCTTGTTTGATTAATCTAATATTATTGTGTTGTTGCTAATGATCAAATGTTAATCAAATAAGTTTTGGAATGGGTGAAACAATCCCTTAGTTATATTATAGCATAATATGGTGAAAAAGATAAAATCAACATTTGATAAATCCACAATTTAATTATTCGTGGAATAAAATCTTGAATTTAGGAATTTAAAACAAATCAGTTGAATACATATTAAATATTCAAGCATCATAGTTTGATTCTTAGACCAGATTCAAATTTGATGCATATTAAAATTACATATTAAATCTTTCTTTAGCACTCTTAATTCATAAATGAAACAAAATTCAAATTTGGCCTTGGTTATTAGAGCAATGCAGCAAGATATTTTTCTTAAAAAAATTCCGAATATAATTGCCTCAGTTGAAACCTCCACAAGTAGTTATAACCATCACAATTCTGTAGAATTATGGCGGTCAAAACCGCTGTTATATACAGCATTTCCACAAAGCTATCTAAACGGTCTTGAAACCGCTGTGAAATGTCGTTACAATGCATAATCACAGCGGTCTTGTAGCGGTTTTCAAACCGCCGTGGCGGTGAAAACCACCCATAAAGGCTATTTTTAGTGCTTAGGTAGCCTTTTTTTTGTAGTGATATATATATATATATATATATATCAAAATTCAAGTATTTTTTTAATTAGATAAATTAATTCTAATCCTAATTTAATAAGAATATATCACAAATTTTTTAAATATGTTTTATGATACATATACTATAGAAATAATTAATTTAACACTATTTTGAAAAGAAAATTAAAATTTGAGTTTTATTTTTATTTTTGTATGAGTATTTGTTGTTAAAAAAAATTTCTCCGTGCATCAAGTCGCCCATTAAACATGCAATAATATCTATTTTTAAATTTTATTTTTAATATACTTTTCAAATAATTAAATTATTTATTATATCTATTTTTAAAATTTGTCCCCCCCCCCCTCCCCCCCAACCATCCAAAAAATTATTCTGTGCAGAGGCCGGACGCAGCTCAAGTCCGGAGGCAAATCAGGTGCAACCACGTCAACAATACCGAGCTGCGGTACCGTGCAATACCGAGCGAAGGGGTGACGTGGCGCGTTCTGATTGGTCTCCGGACGGTCCGCATAGAATAATTAATCCAACAATCTATGTGGTCCTTTCCAAATTCCAGCTTCTATGGCTCATAAATATTAATTTCCATTGAGTATTAGGTCTCATGTTTGTCTCTGTTGGTGTAGAGACCAAGTCATCTAACTGGAACTCTCTCCATAAAAGCCGCTTGGATTTCTAAATATGTAAGCATATTGTTAATTGTAGCTTAGAACCCATGACATCCATCTCTACACAACAAAGCATGGTATCTGCACAAAAGAACAAATAAAAAAGGTTTCCAACGTCTGTAAATTTTAGTAAGCTCATTAATATGTCTAACGGGTGAATATAGCTCTGTTCCCTCGTTCTGCTTTTATGTTCCACGCAGACGTTATCTAATTCTACGCATGAGACATGCTTTGCCTAAATATATTAAACAATAATAAGTATATGATTGGATATATGAACACCTCATCTTCTTCTTTTGTTATAATAAAAGGGAATGCTCAGCCTTTCCAGCAGCAAGCTTTAGACTATGAGCTTTTTACTTTACTGATCATACAGGCAAGAGAGATTACACTTATAGCTCAATTGTTTGTTTGAAATGGAACATGAAAACATATTTTAGAAGATAAATTGATTTTTACTCATTTTGTTGGTGAAAATGAAGAGATTTGTCGAGCTTAAGGCTTCGTTTGGGATGGCTTTCTTATTGCTTCTTAAAATAATTTTTTAGTAAATTTTTGTATTAAAAAGCCGCTTTAAGAAGCTGTACAAAAGCTGTCCCAAACAAAATCTAAGCCTTAAAAGTCTATGTTCACTACTTAATACTTTCAGTCGAACATTGAAACTATGAAAATATCTATTTTCTAAAACAAAAATTCAAGCTGGAACCAAATGACATGGAGTTGAAAAAATAAATAAGTACAGGCTGCTGCAACCAACTAGAAATAAGTACAGGCTATCATATACTTACAATTCGTTTAAAATATTTAGGAAAAGCATGTCACATGCGTAGAAGCACAGTGTGGGAAGAGAGCTCAACTGCTCAAGGCACCCTTTAGATATGTTAATGAGCTTAATAAAATTTGAAAAAGTTGGAAAGCTTTTCATCGGCTCTTTTGTGCAGATATCATGCTTTGGTGTGCAGAGATGGATGTCTTTGGTTCTAAGCTACAGTTAACATTATCCTCACATATATTTAGAAATCCAAGCGGATTTTATGGAGAGAATTCTAGCTAGATGACTTGTTCTCTACACTAAGATACATATGATAGCACTATTGTAATGAAGAAAAAAAAAATTTCTCATATTTTTTATCATTTATCATAAATGGAATTTTGAAGTTGCTCTGATTAACAGTATTATAGAAAATATTTGGTATTCTATTATTATCAATGGCAAATTCTATGATTTTTTTAAAGCTGCTTAAGGTGTCAGGTAGGGTGATCCTCTATCTTCTGCTTTGTATGTCATTGCGGCTGAGTACCTCTCTAGAGGTATTCATGTTATATATCTTTTTTAAGTACAAAAGCTTGGCTTATATTAACCCTCGTGGTATGATTATTTCTCATATGTATTTTGCTGATGATATTATTATATTTTGTAATGCTTCTCTTAAGGACGTGAAGAAATTTTTCTGTTTCTCATTGATTTTAGTAATGAAAGTGGTCTTAATTTTAATAAAAAGAAATGCTCCTTTATTCCTCGCAAAGATATGATTCAGAGTAAAATTAATTCCATTTCCCAAGTTACTGGTTTCACTAAGCAATCTCTGCCTCTATATTACTTGGGTACCCCTCTTTACAAAGTCCAGAAAAAAACTTTTATTTTTGAGAAAAATTATCAAAATATACCATCCAAACTCTCTACTTGGAAATGCAAAATGCTTTCTATGGGTGGAAGACTAATGTTGATCAAAAGTGTCTTTTGCTCTATGCATATTTACTTATTCCAAACCATTTATCCATCTTTGAAGGTTTGTAATAGATTGGATAAACTCTTAATCAAATAGGTTTTTCTGGGGTTCTTCTCCAGAAAATAAAATGATTTTTTGGAAGGCCTGGAATTCTTGTATTTGTTCTTATGGTGAGAGTTGTGTTGGTTGTAAATCCACCATTGATATGATCAATTGTTTTTCTATTAAGCTTCGGTGGAAATTTTGCATTAATAATTTTTTATGGGTAAATTATATGCACCTTAAATATTACAAAAATGTTCATCCCTCTCAATATTTTTTTAGGAGGGGTCAGTCTCTTGGGTGGTCTAGAATTTGTAAAGCTAAATGGCTTTGTGAGCAAATTATTCAATGGTGTATTGGTACGACTCTTCTTATTTTTAGCAAGATGACTGGATGGGGAATGGATCTCTTGATTTTCTGTTTAATACTCATTCACTATACAAGCTGAAAATTGGTGATTTCATTGAATGGCAATTGAATCTTAATCTTCTTTTAGACTACATTCCTAATTATGTGGTTGATGATATCTGTGATAATCCCATCAATATTTTCAATATTGATCAGCCTATTTGCAAGTTATTTGCTAATGGGAAATTTTTTACTAAAGCTGTTTGGAATTCCTTCATATCAAAATCTCCCTATAATTTTGTTTTTCATAAAATTCGTGTGGACCTCCGAAAGGACACAAACACCATCGCCCCGCGAGGGGAGACAGTATCTGGCCAATGGAAGGGCAGATTCGATCACACATATGATTAACCATTGAGGATAGCGGCTCTCACCAGCACACCCCGATGGGTAATAATATATATGATCTGATCGTAACGGGTTTCCCCCACCCGATACATTAGCTCGAATGGGATTTATTTGAGAGTGGGATTCGGTTTCCCACGGGCGCAAGCCCCCGTGGTTAATTACATCTCAAGCTAGAGCCTGAGAATACTCTCGATTAAGGATTCTATATTATACTTTCTGAATTGGGATTGGCACATAGGGGGAAGACTAGGAAGTCCTATTCGAAGGGAAAGAGAGGTTCAACTAGGCTTAGTCAACATGCACGGCTCACATCAGCATCCGGAGGGACTAAGGTAGTGAGAAGAAACTGGAGAAAAATAAATAAATCATGCACTCGAAACATGCAGGAGGGAAGGATGGAGGTGACGTCATCCGTGTGACGCGGATATGTAGGGTTTAGGGTCTCTGGAAGACAGAAGACCTACCTACTGATGAGGCGTACTACGAAATAATAGTAGCCTTGAATCCAAAATCTAATGGGTTTAGTGTTCTACACAACACTAACACCCGTGTCCTAACTAATGCAATGCAAAACCTGGACTTACCCCGGCCTGAAAGGGGGAGCCAGCTAACCACCTAATCGCTTTAAAACCATGCTGTCCAGTCATTTATGAAAGATGGGTAGGTGGGTTATAGTTCTCGGAAATAGGGCCGACATCTAGAGGATTTCCTAATTGGCCCCGGACTGATGTCGGGTGAATGCTCCTATGACTATTGCAATTAAAATTTTGATTTAGTTGATTTCTAATGCAATGCATGCTAGTTGAAGCTTCCAAATCAGGTATGCATAGAACTTTAAAAAAAGTTTATAAAAATAATTTTTAGAATTAGACTGGGCTTCCCCAGGTCCGGCACCTCATCCTCATAGGTCAGATTATCCGGACTCTACCCGCAGGCGGGGAAGTGTCTTATAGAAGGAGAGAAGAAATGCATTAATATGCATGCGACCCCGAACGGTTCCGGCAATTCCCTAGGTCGTTAAGTTTCTAAATTGCTTAAACCTTAAAATTTTAAATATTAGTTACGAGTAGAAAAAATTTTAGTCCTTAGAGAGCCTAACGAAGTCCAGGTTAAAACAAAAGCGGCATGCAGATCGCCAATAAACTATGAAAAACATGCAACCTATACACAATCATCATCAAATCAAACATGATACATAATTAAACAAATCAATTAAATGTCCATAGGCCAACTGCCCTTAATTAAAACCCAGGGTCTGCAAAAAATTAAAGTGGCCGGGCACCACTGCCAACAACCCGAATTTCTAATCCTAAGATTGACGCAAGTTATTTTGAGTGGGATACTCTTGCTCTTCATCTCCTTGGTCTTCTCTCCCTTAGACTCCTCGGATCTCAACTTTGTTGGACTCCTTGGATCTCAGCTTCCTTGGACTTCTCGGGTAGTAGAATGATCCAAATTTGGATTCCCAAATAGGAAAAGACCATCCTCATATTGGGTGTCATTTCCTCTTTGGAATCCAACCTTTGGATCCTAGTATCCCCACTCAAAATAGACTTTCATAACTCAATACCAAGTTACAAACCATTTACATTAAATGAAAGCAGTAAATCTAAACTCTCCTGCAATATTATCTTAATAAAAATCATCACAAGCAGTTTATATAGAAATAAAAATACTCATCACAGCCACACTTGGCCATGCTCTTAATTATTTGAGGGCTAAGCAAGCTTTGGAGCACCTGTAGCAATTTATAATGATGATTTTAATTAGCCCTCATTTATTTAGGGGGGCTGAGCAATTTCTGGAGCATCTGCATGAAACAATGTTAGTATTTAAATCATGAATTCTGCCCCCCTTTATTTTAGCATGGCATGAGCATGGCCACCTGCAGAAAGTATCATTAGTATCAAGATCGATCCTAACCTATGGGTAGTCTATCGTGCAATCACATCAATTCCCAGAGTGCAGTAAAAGTAAACAAACACACCATCATCATCTCAATCACAACATACAGTGAAATCTCAGAAATCTCGGCACACAACAGAAAAGTAAACCCCGGCCTAGCCTAGGTCTAGAAGTGATGTCCTAACAAACCATCTAGATGTGTGTGAAAAGCTGTGTAGCTGAGGTAGATCCTAAGCTGGGTAGTTAGTTACAATTGCCTACTGTCCAGGTCGGTTGTAGGTTTAAAGGGAAATTTTAATTAAAGTATAAATATTAGTGAATTAAAAATTCATTTTTATTTAATTTGATATGTAGGTCAATTTTAATGCTTAGGGTAATAATATTTAAAATTTAAATTGCATTAGTGAGTTTTAGGGGGTTCGGGGTCCACCTATACACTAAGCAAAAGGGGGGTCCAAAATTGACTTTTTGATTAAAGGGTATTTATGATCAGCTAATATTTTTATAAAATACTAGGCCTTGACCTGATCAGTTAGACAGTTAGCATGCCCAATTTGGATTCTTCTACCCAAAGTTATGAATTTTTGAAGTTTTGGTCTCGTTTTGAACTAAGTTTGACTGGACTGTTGACTTTTTAATTTTAGTTGATTCTGGAATCTTAATATTTTTAATAAATACTAGACCTTAATGTGAGTTGAATGCCTTTGAGTTTGCTGGATTTGGAGTTTCCTACGCAAAGTTATGAATTTTAGAAGTTTCGGGCTCTCTATAGGCTACGGTTGACCAGAAAGTTGACTTTTTAATTTAAACTGATTTCTGGATACCTAATATTTTAAATAAATATTAGGCTTTAATTAGAGTTGAGTGTCTTTAAGTTTGCCCATTTTGGAGTTTTCTGTAATTAGTTATGATTTTCAGAAGTTGGGGCAATTAAATGAATTATCGGAATTGCCTAATTAGGGGTACTTTGGGGGTTTTGGCCCAAATCAGCTCCAAACTAATTGGAATCACCCTCAAAGGTCAGAAATGACCTAAGAAAGTGTTCCCAAGTGTTTGGGGCAAATTTGGGATTTTTAATAATTTTTAATGATTTAATTAAGGCAAAAAGGTGATTTTTGATTAAGGTTGAATTAAAGTCCAGATTAAGGTCCAATTAAGGGGCCCTAATTATCTAAGGTTGGGGACTGAATTCTGGAGAGTTTGAGGCATTATGGGTATTTTTCTGATTTAAAATGGATTTATTATATTTTTCTGAAGTTTTTAAGACTTAATTAACGGGTAAATTAGGGTTGGCTAATTTAGTGTTTTAAAGGGTCCAGAAAATTCCTAGAAAATTCTAGGGGGTTCCAGATGTCACTAAATGTTAGTGTTTAAAGTTTCACAGCAATCCGGGATCTATCCTAGCTCCTAGAAATATTCTAAGTTCGCTAGACAATCCTTAATTATTGTCCTTAGTGTGTCACTACACTAAGCAGGAATAAAGTGAGTTAGCTAAACATAAAGAGGGTAAATGCAGCAAATATAAACACACCAATCAAGTCCTTAGATCTAAGAGAGCCTAGGCTAAGTGCTTGTGCAACCTACACATGCAAGGACTACGAAAACACTAAGTAAAGAAACTTAATGAAGTGATTAGTGAATGATTGGGACACAATCACCCACTAATCCTTCTCCCACATGAATTGCTCTTCACATACATAACCTAGGTTTAAGATTTCACCAAGTGGATCTCCCAAGATTAAGGATTTAATAATATATGTAGTTTTAAAAATGTTTAAAATACATATACGTATTAAGTACACAAATATATAATTTTTAAAATAAGATAGTTTGAAAATGATTTCATGTTATATCTTTAGGAGATCCACTGGCCACCACCAAGGGGTTTCAAAATATTTTCATGTTTAAAATTAATTTTTAATTTTAAAATAATTAAATAATAATCAAATAATTAAGTAATTAGGTAGCACAGAAAATAATCCAAACCATACAGAATTGAATCCAGAAAATAATTTTAAATAAAATTTCATATTTTTTTGAAAAATTTAAGGTATTATACACAAAAATCCGATTTAAAATGAATTAGTATGAATTTTTGAAGTTTAATGTATTAAAAAGGATTTTTAAATAATTTCAAAATAATTAATATTTAAAAATAATTATCAAATTAAATTAAATTAAGTATTAAAGTTTCTGGAATTTAAAGTAATTTAATAAAAAATAATTTTCATAAGTTTTGAAAAATAAATGAATTTTAAATTAATTAATTATTAATTAAATAATCTAAGTATTTAATTAATTATAATAATCTAAAATGGAAAAAATATTTATTAATAAAAAAAAATAAATAATAAAAATAATTATCTAATTTTGAAAATTATTTATCATAAATTTGAAAAATATTTAAATTTTAAATTAATTAATTATTAATTAAATAATTTAAGTAATTAAGGAAAGTATTTAAAATAAGGTATATTTATTAAATTTAAAAGAGTAAATAAACAAATAAATAAATAAAATCTCTAATATGTTAACATAATTGGAATAAGAGATTCTTTACAAATTTGGAAAATAATTAAATTTTAAATCAATTAATTATTAATTAAGTAAATTAAGTAATTAATAATTAAGAAAAGTATTTAAAATAAAAAATATTTATTTAAAAAAAATGTAAATAAATTTAAAAAAAAAATTAATCTGATTTTCAAAATAATTTAGTAAAATTATTATTTATAAATTTAGAAATAATTAAATTTTAAATCAATTAATTATTAAATAAGTAATTTAAGTAATTAATAAACAAAAATAATTTAAAAATATATAGAAAAAATCATTAATAATTCGAATTAAATAATAAAAAAAACAAAATAATAATAATAATTTTCTTATTTTAAAATAATTCAATAAAAGAATAATTTTTATAAATTTAGAAAGTATTTAAAGTTTAAATTAATTAATGACTAATTAGGTAATTTATGTAATTAATCAATTAAAATAATTTTAAAAAGAAAGTAATTATTAATTCGAATTAAATAATAAAAATAATAATAATTTTTCTGATTTTAAAATAGTTTAATAAGAAAATAATTTTATAAGTTTAGAAAGTATTTAAATTTTGAATTAATTAATGACTAATTAAGTAATATAGGTAATTAATCAATTAGAATAATTTAAAAAAGGAAAGTAATTATAATTTGAATTAAATAATAAAAATAATAATAATTTTTCTGATTTCAAAATAATTTAATAAGAAAATAATTTTTATAAATTTAGAAAGTATTTAAATTTCGAATTAATTAATGACTAATTAAGTAATATAGGTAATTAATCAATTAGAATAATTTAAAAAAAGGAAAGTAATTATTAATTCGAATTAAATAATAAAAATAATAATAATTTTTCTGATTTCAAAATAATTCAATATGAAAATAATTTTTATAAATTTAGAAAGTATTTAAAGTTTAAATTAATTAATTACTAATTAAGTAATTTAGGTAATTAATCAATTAGAATAATTTAAAGAAGGAAAGTAATTATTAATTCAACTTTAAGTAATAATAAAAAAAATAATTTCTCTGATATTTCAAAATAATTAATGAAAAAAAATATTTTTTTTAATTTTAGAAAGTAATTTATTAATTTTTGATTAAATATTAAGATATTTAAACAATTAAATAATTAAGAATTACTTAAAATAATATATTTTAACACAATTTTAATAATTAAATTATTGAAAAGTAATAATAAAATTTTTCTTATTTTTATTTATTTATTTTAAAATAAAATAGATAAAAAAATTATTTAATATTAGCATTTTAAAAGTAATTAATAATTATTAGTATTAACTAAGTGTTTAGATTTTAAGTAATTAAAACTATTTTAAATAATAATAAATACGTCATAAAATAGATATAATTTTAAATTAATGTATTTAAAATAATTATTAAATTATTTAAACATATTTTATAAAAAAAATGCATTTAATCTTAATAAAATATTTTAAAAAAGAAAGAAAGAGAAAATCAACGACTCATGCTATTCATGTACGTCGAATTCTATAACTCTAAAATTAAAATAAGATTTCGTTCTCAAGAATGACTTTATTGATTTTGATAAAATTTTAAATGTAGATTAAGAACATGAATAAAAGTCATGGGGAGGTATTTGAAAGCTCTAAAAAGCACTTATTAGAAAGATATACGGATCTAAGTGTGGTGACCTAGATCTAAAGTTTTGATAAAATCTTACCGTTAGATCTTCTAGATTTTGAAATATCTGAGCTTGTAGATTGTCCTCGTATATTCCTCTAGTTGAAGTTGAACTCCAATTCACCTTGGATCGGACGGTAGAAGCTTTGGAAGGGGAATGACTTGGGTCGCCAGAGATCTCGCGGCCGACAAGATTTTACCAACGAATTTGAGTGAAGGAAGATGTGGAGATGTTGGAAGAGCTCTCACACTAAGAAAATTAGGGTTGAGAGCGGCTAGGAAAAAAAAAGAAGCAAGCCCGCTTCATGAAGCCCTAAAAGAGTATTTAAATGATTAAGGCCCTAGATCTACGGCTAGGATTCATCCTAAGATTAATTAGGAGGGAATTAAGGTGATTTAATTAGCCATCCGTTTGATTGCTTGATTTAGGAATAAATTTAAGCTCATGAGAATGAAAAAATAAATAAATAAATAAATAAGTAAATTAAATTAAGCATATTAGATTAAAATCAAGCCTACAATCAGATCCGATTTGGGTCAATTTGGATTCAATTTGATTTACTCAAATTAACCCAATTAAATTTAAATAAAATGAACACTCGAATCAAATTAACCTCGACGGGCCTAAGGCAAACTAATCGGGCTCAATTGGATACGGTCGAGTCTACTTTGACTCAATTCAAGCTAATTCGAGCTCGAATTGGACTCGACAGGGGTTGATTAAATTAATTAAAGGCCCTCAAGGGCACTCGAATGAAAATAAAGGTCAACAAACGGACCCCCAACAGGTGCGGCGAACAAACTAGTGAACCGCTCGTGTTGGCGTTGACCGGATGTAACAAAATGAGTGAAGTAAAGACTTAAGTAAAGTAGCGCCAAAAGATGTGAAAGGGAGCGAAGGGGGATCTTCTCCTGGCCTTGCCTTATAGTAAGGGCAGAGCTGAGGAGAGAACAAAGGGTAAAGTAGTAACAGGCCACCAAAAGGCGAGAGAGTGGGGAGATCTTCTCTTTGCCTTACCCTATAGTGAGGGCAGAGCTGAAGAGAGAAAGCCCCAGAAAAAAGTAAGGTAGTAAAGCAAACCGACTATCTGTCTGGCCGTATCGAAACAGTAGGATAGACGGTGAAAAGGTGATCATCTCCTGACCTTACCCTGTAGCAAGGGCAGAGCCAAGGAGAGAGCAAAGAACAAAGTGGTAGAGTAAACCAACTACCTGCTTGACCGTGTCGAAACAACAGGGTAGAAGGTGAAAGAGCGGTGAGGTATGCCTTCCAGGGACACTGTCAGGCTCACTCGACCGAGTAAAGTCTGATGTCTGCTTGATCATAGCAAAACAATCAGGGAGGAAGTAGTGGTGAGGAATGCCTCCCAGGGACACTGTCGGGCTCACTCAACCAGGTAAGTAAAACCAACTACCTGACTGTTCATTTCAAACAGTAGGATAGAAGGTGAAAGGATCCCGTCTCCTCCTGCTCCTTCGGAACAGCGGATAGGGGTGACTCAATACTTCTGTCTGACCTCAACAAAAGTAAATAAGTCACGAAATTGGAGTCTGCGTAGTCTTTTACAGAACATCCAGAGTAAAGGGGTGGTGAGGAATGCCTCCCAGGGACTCTGTCGGGCTCTCTCAACCGGTAAGTAAAACCAACTACCTGACTGTTCATTTCAAACAGCAGAATAGAAGGTGAAAGGATCCCGTCTCCTCCTGCTCCTTTCGGAACAGCGGATAGGGGTGACTCAATACTTCTACCTGACCTCAACAAAAGTAAATAAGCCACGAAATTGGAGTCTGCGTAGTCTTTTACAAAACATCTAGAGTAAAGGGGTGGTGAGGAATGCCTCCCAGGGACTCTGTCGGGCTCTCTCGACCGGTAAGTAAAACCAACTACCTGACTGATCATTTCAAACAGCAGAATAGAAGGTGAAAGGATCCCGTCTCCTCCTGCTCCTTTCAGAACAGCGGATAGGGGTGACTCAATACTTCTGTCTGACCTCAACAAAAGTAAATAAGCCACAAAATTGGAGTCTGCGTAGTCTTTTACAGAGCATCCAGAGTAAAAGTGGTGGTGCGGATGCCTCCCAGGGACTCTGTCGGGCTCCCACTCAACCGGGTAAAGTCTGATGTCTGCTTGATCAGAGCAAGACGATCAGGGTAAAGGTCTGATGTCTACCAGAGCGGTAGGACAGTCAGGGTAAAGGTGTGGTGAGCTATGCCTCACAGGGGCTCTGCGGGGTGCTCCCAACCAAGTAAAGCCTGATGTCTACTCGGCGCATATGGCCTGCAGCAGAGCAATCAGGGAAAAGAGGTGGTGAGATATGCCTCCCAGGGGCTCTGTGGGGCACTCTCAACCAAATAAAGTCTGATGCCTACCCGGCGCATATGCCTGCAGTAGAGCGATCAGGGGAAAGTCATCTCAACCATACCCTAACACGCATATGTGTAAGGATGGAAGAGGAGTAGAAAATAAAAAATTTCAAAGAGAGAAGGGTCGTCTAAGGAGTTTCAAACTAGTGTTTTTGGTACCACGTGGTAGAGGACAAGTCGTCGTGGCCATGAGTATCCAAATGCCAGTGAAACTGCCTAGGCGAAACCAAAATCATACAAACCTGGAAGCACCAGAATGATGCCTCGAGAGACCATAGGGAAAGGTACGCCCTCAACAAAGTGTGAGAGGGGTAATCTCATTCCCAATGAGTAGCTAAGGAAGACACACTTACTACAAAGAAAAGAACTATATCAATGAGAAACAATTATAAAAGACTACAGTGGTACATTCCACATAAGCTAGTGGGACCCTGTAGGGGTGGAAAGCAACATAAACACATCCAAGGGACCGTTCCACAGCCAAGAGTCGGGTCACGGTGGGGAAAGTATGTCACTCTAAGACAAGTGAAATGATTTTCTGCTAGAAAATCAAAGTTCACTAAGAAGCGACGCTAACATCTGAGACTTGATGTACTGCATCACAACCAGGAAAGCACACAAGAGTAGCGAGGGGACACACTCGCCACTAAGGAAAGTAACATTGCATAGGAATGATATTTATGAAAGGCTCACAGTGGTGGCACCCACACAAACTGGTGGGACCCTGTGGGAAGTGGAATAATATCAGTACATCCGTAGAGCTACCCCAGCAGCTGAGAGTAGAGTACGAATGAGAGAGAGAGTAAAGTAGAAAATGAGTTGATTTTCTACTAGAAAATCAGAGCTCTCAAGTCAGTGATGCTAACGCCGGGTAACCAGGCGTACTGCAACACTACTGGGGAAACAACTCAAGATGGCGAGGAGACACACTCGCCATTGAGGGAAATGATTTATGAGTAAAATCAATAAACATCAAACATCACAGCGGTAACACTCACCCTGACCGGGGGGACCCTGTGAGAGGTGGGAGCCATACTACCAGACCCATAGGACTGCTCTCTAGTAGCCTGAGAGCAGGGCAAGGGTGAAAAAGTAGGTCACTAAAAGACACTAGAGAGTTGATTCCCTGCTAGGAAATTAGAGCTCATGAAGGTGGGATGTTAACATCTTGAGCAAGATGTATCACACCACTAACGAGGACTATCATGATTGTAAAAGATCATAATAATCACAAGTGTAAACTCATCCTTGAAGCGATCACTCAGACGCTTCGTAGGAGAAGAAAAAAAGACTTTGGGGAATTTGAGCTCTTAGAGAGTATTACCGGGTTCCACCTGTGACAAGGGCAACCAGTTTTGCTCTACTGAGAGCTTCCCTCTTTTATTTTATAGATGCATTTTTTATATGTTCTCAACCATAGACTAAGTATATCTCGTACTGTCGAAGACAACACCCGGCAGAGGGAACGTTTACCATATCCGTGCGTTACTCCTAGTATGAGATATCCTCTAATGATTGGAACACAAAGAGGGAGATAAGATTGGCTTTGATAACCCAGGCCATATTCGTCACATGAATAGAACTGGGGGCACAACCATAACACGATTGATATGTGAGTGAAATTTAGATTAGGATAGTGGATCAATATTACCATCCCTAGCTAGCATAGGTTGGTATGGACCCAGTACAAAAGAAGTCTAAATTGGTTTTGATATTCCAGACCACACTTGGGAGCACCAAGTGAAACTGGGGGACGGAGAGGGGGAAACTCCCAAATTACCAGAACTCAGAAGAGGAAGGTACAATAAATGCGAGACTCTTATCAGTCCTTAAGAATGGTCTATAACCAGATGGTGGGGTCAAAATATTTTCGTGCACGAATTTTTAAAAGATTATGGTAAGCATTTAAACGAACTCAATAGTGGGACCACTAAGAGATGTTTAAGCCCTTACCAATCAATCTGAGAGAAGTCTGATTCACACATTTCCTAAAGAGTGAAAATTTCACCAGAGAGTGAAAGGATTATTTTTAGAAATGAAAAATTAATCCTCTGAATCACCTTGAACCTTAGAAAATGTTCAGAAAGTTTAGCAATATGGGTTGACTCCATCTAAACCCGAGAAGGTTATGGGATTTAAATTTTCCTAACCCAGCTTAAGCTCCCTACAAGCTAAGCTGGGCTTTCTCCCTTACATATTCTGAATAAATATCTAATTCAAAAGGGTGTAAATTAGAGAGAGAAACTGAATCTTCTCAATCTTCTTGCATGAGAATATTTTTATATCTAATAGAACATCCTTGCACGATTATGAATCCAAAATCATGATTTTCAAACTCAAGTATCACGAATATCAAGGGGTATGGATTTTCTGAGACTTAGAGATTTACAAGAAAGGGAAGCCATTTACTTATCCATTTTGGGCTCATTTTGAGCCCCTCAACTTGATTTGGCGCACTGCGCATCTTTTAATTACTTGATACACTTTGTGTATCCTTGACTTTATGGCGCATTTTGCGCAACTTTCCACTTTTGATACACTTTGTGTATCTTCAATTTTGGCGCACTGCGCATCTTTTCATTGTTTGATACACTTTGTGTATCTTTGATTTCGTAATTGGCTCCCTTTCTAAACTCTAAACGAAAACTTTCTCAGTTGTAAGATTATCTTCCAAACATAAGAGAAGAAAAGCTCACTCTCTCGTGCAAGGAAGAAGAATCCACAAAGCAAATCCAATCCTATGATAAAATGAACAACTTGAATGAGGAAAATTATGAGATAGATTCATTAGCATGCGAAAGATACCTATGAGATAGAAAACTGCAAGATGATCGGGAAAATATGTGTCTCTAAATCTGATTCCAATTTGATATAGATTTTAGTTCAAAATAGGAAATCATCCCAAGCAAGGGATGAGAGAGAAGGCATACATTTTTTTTGAATCATTATAATCGTCCTTCAAGCGTTTAGAGGAGTCAACCACCAATTACTTAATTTTCTAAAGAAGACAGGGGTAAATTTTTCATTAGGAAAAGTAAATTCTGTACTTTCTAAGGAAAAATTCTCTAAAAAGTCCACTTCGTGTTTAAGCTCTCAGACTTTTTCAGATTAATCTTTCTTTTAGAAACTTTGCACAT
Organism: Dendrobium chrysotoxum; assembly: GCA_019925795.1. NCBI lineage: Eukaryota > Viridiplantae > Streptophyta > Magnoliopsida > Asparagales > Orchidaceae > Dendrobium > Dendrobium chrysotoxum. The sequence goes on along the minus strand of CM034312.1, from coordinate 19,565,220 downwards.
TGAATTTAAAGATCCCACCATTGAAAATAGAACTTGAATTTGTATTTGGACTGATATGGGTCAAAATCTGGCCTAGAAGAGTTCAGACAAGGGAGATGATAGAGTCTAGAGTTTATGTCAGTGTATGAATCATATCATCTCACCTCACCACTCCTAAGGATAGCCTCATACTCCTCGTAACAAACATCGTGTGGTAGAGGACAAATCGTCGTGGCCACACAGACTGTCGAAAAGTGAAGAAGCCCCTCCAAAGGGGGTACATATACAGGGGAGTATTTACAGGCGGTAGGGAGACCCCCTCCCTTTTGAAGAGCAAACTCAGGCATAATACTTTTTCAAGTACTGCCCGTTGATGACAGGCATAGGGTGAACACCATTGGCATCAACGAGTAGGTAGGCACCCTTCATAGACTTGCTCTACAGCAAAGGGGCCTTCCCAGACAGGCTCGAACTTACCACTTCGGCGACGGCACAAAATGATAGGTCTGTGTAAAACAAGGAACAACTCGCCAACCCGGAAAGCACGGGGTCGGACAAGGCGATCATGTGATCGAGCCATACGTGCCTGGTATAGTTTGAGGTTCTGATAAGCTTGTAGGCGAAGCTCTTCTAAACCATCAAGCTCTTCCATCCGTAGTCGGGCGTTATCTTCGTGGGAAAGATTATGGTTGACTGCCACACGCAACGAGGGGAGCTCGACCTCAAGTGGGAGGACGGCCTCGACCCCGAAAGCCAAAGCATATGGGGTAGACTGAGTAGGAGTACGGTATGTAGTCCTATAGGCCCATAGTGCTTCGGGAAGTCTATCGTGCCACTCTCGTTTGTTTGCAACCAAGATTTTTCTTATTAATTGCACGAGGGTCTTATTATGCATCCGCCAAGCCATTGGCCTTGGGATAGTAAATTGAAGAGTATCGCCAATTGATGTTTATGGCGGCGGGCAAATCTGGCAATTTTGGTGCTTCTAAATGACGGGCCGTTATCTGAGATGATACGGCGTGGGACACCAAAGCGATAGACAATATGATCACGAAAGAAACGCATCACATCTTCTGATTTGACTTCCTTAAGTGGCACAGCCTCTGCCCACTTAGAGAAGTAATCAGTGGCAGCTAAAATGAACCTATGACCCTTAGAGGAAGGAGGGTCGATAGGACCCACTACATCCGTGCCCCAGCCCTCAAATGGCCAGGATGATACGGTAGGGTGCAGGAATTAGGGGGTTGGTGAATCACCGTGCCATGAATTTGGCACTGGTGGCACTTTCTAGCGTGCTCCATACAATCACGGATCATAGTCGGCCAATAGTAACTGAGGTGTTTAATTCTGCCTTTCATTTTTGGTCCGGACTGATGAGCACCGCAAAGACCTTCATGTATCTCGCCCATGACCTTGCGAGCCTCTCGTTGTTGAGGCAACGCAACCACATTTGGTCGAAAGAGCGTCGATACAAGGTATCGTTCACATAAGTGAATGATAGGGCTCTCTTTCTTATCTGGGCAGCAAGAGATTTATCATCTGGAAGCCTGCCATGCTTCAAATACTATATAAAGGGTACTCTCTAGTCTGATTCTTCCTCAACTGAGAACACTGTGAGGGTCTGATCGGGAGAAGACAGGTCTGTGGGGCATAGGGCTTGACGGCACTGGACAACGATAGACAGTGGGTTGCCAGTTGGGTCAGCCAGTTCCTTTGCTAACTTAGCTAATGCATCTACCTTGCCATTGGCAGATCTAGGGATTTTAGCTAAGGTCACTTCAGGAATCAAACACAAGAGCTCCATTGCTTTGTTGTGATAGGGCAAGAGCTCCGGCTTAAGTACTTTGTAGACTCCCGCTACTTGATTTATAATCAGTTGTGAGTCTCCAAAGATTTTCACCCGCATGACATTCATCTGAATGGCCAACTCTAGTCCTAAAATTAGAGCTTCGTACTCAGCTTCATTATTGGTACGAGGTTCTGAAAGACTGTAGGAATATCTCAGAGTGTGACCTTCAGGGGATACGAAAATGAGGCCCAGACCTACCCTAACTATAGGAGTTTTTGTTCGGGCTCAAGGCTCTAACGGATGACGCACCGTCAAAGTAAAACTCCCAAGTAGGGGACTCCTGCTCATCCACACTCATAATCAGCTCGTCAGGCAGCTCATCACTGAGTGGGGAGTCTGCAGGGATCGGGTGAGCAGCAAGAAAATCAGCTAGAGCCTGTCCTTTGATGGCCCGCTGAGGGACGAAAGTGATGTCAAACTGCAGTAGGATCATAGACCATCGTGCCAGACGACCTGAAGGGTCGGACGGGTCATCAGATACTGCAAGGGGTTGACTCGAGAGATCAGGTTTACCTTATGTGAAAGCATATAATGCCTGAGCTTCTGTACCGCAAAGATCAAAGCTAGACATTGCTTTTTCATCGCCGGGTACTTCAGCTCTGCGGGTATCAGTCGTCTACTGAGGTAGTACAAGGCATTCTCCTTGCCTTCCTCATTCTCCTGAGCCAATAATGCACCCAAGGACTCATCTAGGGCCGTAGTGTAGAGAATTAACGTCCTCCCTGGGATGGGTGCAGCTAAAACAGGGGGGTTTATCAGGTAGCGCTTTATACTCTCAAAGGCCTCCTGACAACGCTCATCCCAGTAAAAGCGGGCGTCTTTCTTTGCTAGGGCAGCAAAGGGGTGACACCTACCAGACAAGTTGGAGATAAATCTCCGCAGGAAGGCTAGCTTTCCTTGGAAAGACCTCAGCTGGGTAAGGCTTTTAGGGGGTTTTAGATCTACTATGGCTTTGATCATGGAAGGATCAATCTCAATGCCACGGTAGCGAACTATAAACCCTAGGAACTTTCCTGCACTAACTCCAAATGCGCACTTTAGAGGATTCATTCTCAAATCATATTTGCGTAGGCGTTCAAAAACGATTCGTAGATCTCGAAGGTGATCTCCACGGACCTTGCTTTTGACTACCAGATCATGCACATAGCATTCAACTTACTCGTGTATCATCTCGTCGAAGATAACAGTCATAGCACGTTGATAGGTGGCCCCGGCATTCTTGAGACCAAAGGGCATCACCTTGTAGCAGAACACACCTATAGGTGTGCGAAACGCAGTAAACTCTCCTCCTCGGGGTCCATCTTTATCTGATTGTAACCATATGAACCATCCATGAAGGAGAAAATGCTATGGGATGATGCTATATCCACCATGAGCTCGGGGATAGGAAGAGGAAAATCGTCCTTAGGACATGCCTTGTTTAAATCACGGAAGTCGATACAGACACGAATCTGCCCGTTCTTTTTCCGGACTGGAACAATATTGGCGAGCCAAGTAGGGTACTTCTCTTCACGAATGAAATCGGCCTCTATAAGCTTCTTAGTTTCAGCGATCACCTGTTGTTCTATTTCTAACCTCATCCTACGAGGTGCTTGTTTAACAGGGACTGCATCAAACTTAATGGCTAGTTTATGGACTGCTACATCTGGATTTAGACCAGGCATCTCGTGTAGTAGGCAAAGCAATCTCTAAACTCTGAGAGTAGCCGATGTATTCTTGAGCCTCTGAGTCAGATAACAAGACACTATGAAAAATAGGTCTAGGATCTGATTCAGTGCCTAAGTTTACCTCACATAATTCATCCATGGCAGAAGTGATGCCATCTTCAAATTCTTGAGGAGCATCAAGTACTCTATCTTCATCATCACCCAGGTCTTCTTTATCGGTAAGAGAAACAACCGGATGAGTGGGAAAACGCTCGAATGTTAGCATGGCTAGGTGAGCTTTGCTCGACATAACCTAAATCCTGCTTAGTCTGAGGCATATCGGTCCGCCAAATACGAGCCTGTCGTAGAGCTTGTTCATCTGACCAAGTCGAGATAACTGCACCCCGCTCTACACAGTCTTCCACGAAAGGGGAAAAATAACGAGGGGCAGTTGTGACCTTGTTATCCATAGCGGTCTCGCTGAATCCTGACTCTCAGGACCCAGTGGGGCACCTACACTATGGGATAACGAGGCACACTCACTAGCTCGTGGTGGCACAAAGGTTTTGTACAGAGGAGGCGGAGGGCGACCTCTAACTTGTAGTGTACCACCATCACTAGTGGAGGGGTGACCAAAGATCTTTGGTGAGACTCCTCAACTCTTATTCCATATATCTGACGGGAAAGGGATTGTTGACTAGTGGTCTGACGTCGGGAGTCTACTTCCTCGTCTGAATCACTGTCAATAACTAAACCACCCTCGGGTATCAGATACCTACAAAAGGTAGGTAGTGAACTATAATCAGTGAAGTCCGGGGCTGGTGAGGGAGCTGAGCGATGAGGGGTAATGATCATCTCATCGTCAGAGGAGTCGGACTCGACAGTCAAAGGAGAAGCGTAAAGATATGAGGGAGGAGAAATTTGAGTGTCATAGTTTCGCGGTGGGCGAGTCGACCTCTACCTCTACCTCTACCTCGCTCTCCCCTACCTCTACTAGGGGGAACATCGTGCCCAACTGTGAATTGGAAAGGAGATCTAACAGGATCTGCAGTGGAGGTATCTGCCTCAATACTAACCTGTGATGGACCTCGCGCAGGTAGCTGTACAGGACCCTGTACAGTACTGGCAGGTATCACTGGTGACTGGGCAGAAGGAGGCTTACTCTTCTTACGAGGTATGTAATGCTCAGCATCATCGTAAATAGAGACCTCGTGCACGGAGAAGGGTTGGGTATCCCCGGGAATGGAGTACTCGACTTCATTCCTCATATACTTCATACATTGGTGTAGGGTAGAGGGCACCATTTCATACTCATGAATCCAGGGCCTTCCTAGGAGAGCTCTGTATGAAGTATCGGCCTCGATCACATAAAACTTTGCCTCAGTAAGAAATTTCCAAACTTCAGGGGTAGGGGTGATAGACCTTAGGGCATGCTGTCCTTGGTCATTGAAGCCTTTTAATATAATCTTATCAGAGGTTAACTTCAAATAACCCAGGGAGAGGCTCTTCAAAGTTTCATAACTCAGGATGTTTACTGAAGCTCCTTTGTCAATGAGGACCCTGTTCAACTCATAACCATTGACTTCAGCGGTGACATATAAAGGACGATTGTGATCAGAGATACCCAAGAGGAGATCGCGATCTGAAAAGGTAATGCATGACATCTCTCTCAAAAGGCATACATCTCCAATAGATTCGGAAGCAAAGAAGGCTTGATAGGACTCTGGTTCGAGTAGTGCTTTTACCAGGGTCTCTCTCAAGTCAGAAGACATTATCAAAGCGTCATAAACTGAGAAGGGCAGGAATTTTTCTTAAATGAGCCAACACATTGTAATCAACATCCAGCTGAGGGCCTTTCCCTTTCTCCTTAGACTGCTCTTGGGAGGAAGGGATATGATCGTCCTGCTGGGTAACAATGTTCTTATCTTCTTCTTTTGTATTCTTAGCCATTCTAGGTGGAAGAACCTTCCCTGAACGCAAGTGAACTTCCTGTATCGTGTCCTCTTTGACAGGAGATTCACTTGGTTCAGCGGTGATGGCTTGTGTTGGCTCCAAGGAAAGTGACTGGAGTGGGGTTCTCGGATTCATCTTCTGAATCCATGTAACAACCACCCTCCGGCATCATAAAGACCGGTTCCTCATCACACTCAGACTCTTCATCGCATACAGAATCATCACAAGAAACATGTAAAAATATTGAAAGAGCGAGTGCTAGAAGAAATAAAAGTAGAAGCAGAACACCAGAAGTAGCCAGAATCACCTTCTTCTATTATTTCATCATCAGTTGAAGGGAGAATGAAATCCTTCAGCGTAAGTGCTAGAAGGCGTCCCATCTTCCCCTCAGAAGTTACAACAAAACTTTTCCTTTTCATACATCTTTTAATTACATAAAATAGGAAAAGAAATGTGCTCAGTAGGCACTACAACAGAAACAGAAGAGAAAAGGTGCTGGCGAGGAAATTGGGCTGGCAACTGTCGACTTGGCTTGGGTAGGCCTCCTCTCAACTGCCTCTGAACTCTGAACTGTCTGCAGATCATCTGCTTCGTCTTCCGAGAGAGTGCTAGCTGCCACTCTCCCTCAGAACCTCTGGGTGATCTGCTACGACTGCTCTGCCTGCCACTCTGGCTGTCACTACAACTACTGGAGCCCAAGATCATCTGAACTGTCTGAGGTGTCTTGTCCTTGGGCTGAACCAGGTCGCTGTCCTGTAGGTGGATCTGCCCACTAGCCATGAGCTTCTCAACTCTGTCCTTGAACACATAGCAGTCTTCTATAACATGCCCGATATGTCTGTGAAATGGACAATAGAGTGGGGTGTTCTGTTGCCCCTCTTCTTTCCACTCTATTGTTGTTGGGAATGTTAAGATGTTTCTCTTAGTAAGAACTGAAGATCTTCATCACACTTTCCTTTTAAAGGGATATTCCTTACTAAGCTTCTCCCGTAGGTACTGCTGACTCTCTAGGGTCCTACGGGAGGGTCTAGACTGCACTGCTGACTGGCCCGGTGTGTGAGACTGCTGAGGTGGTGCTGAACTGACTAAGGGCTTCTTGCCCTTATCTGATGGCCCATAAGTACTGTGTATCTCCCCTCTACTAGGTGGAGGTGCTCCTGACGACTCCTGCCGCTGAGGTCTACGTGAAGGTTGACTCTCAACCTTAGGAGGGACTGCATAGGGTATGCTGTCCTGCAAACTGATCACCTTTGTCAACAACTTCTGAAAAGTTCTGATGCTGAAACCCTTTATATAAGGTGCTATCGGACCATCTATGTTCTTCAACAAAATTTTACTGCATGCTGCTCCTGTAACTGGGGCTTACACTGTAGGCTGAGGTTCCTCCATTGACTATATAATATGGGAGAGGCTCTCGGGGCGCTGTCTAGTCACAACTAGCTCTCCAACTGTGACTCGATGCTCTGCACTGACAAACCTCTGAACAAACAACGCTCCAACTCTGCCAAAGGTGCGTACTGAATCGTTGGGGGAGATCGACGTACCAGGCAAAGGCCACCCCAACTAAAACTGCTGACAAAAAAGTCTCAACATCAGTGCATCGTTCTCTCCTATATTGCAACAGATGGCTGGTACTGGGTCACGTGCTGCCTTGGGTTCCCAAACCCATCAAAGACTCTGAACCTAGGAGGGACAAAACAGGGGGGTAGGCTCGTGCTCGTACTCTACTAGGTAAGGACGCCCCCTGCTAACTACCTCTCCAGACTTCTTGGAGGAAATGGCCTGCTTGACCTTCTGGGCAATCAGATCCTGAATTTGTCGGCTGACAACTGAACTGACTGACTCTGGACTGGGGTAGTAAAAGTAACTGCTGTAGGTGC